>OX451735.1:104765833-105965833 GCA_948472305.1 Vicia faba
AGTTACAAAATACCACAAACCTTTGAATTATTTTTTTTAATTCTATTTTATAGCTAATATTCTTTAATTATATTCATTCACTCATTTATTGTATGAATATATTTTTTAATTAATAATTTAAATTATTATTATTATTTTATTGTTTATTATTGTTCTATCCATAATCATAAACCTTTGAATTACTTTTTTTCTTCTATTTTGTAAATCTTATTCTTTAGTTACATTCATCCACTCATTTATTAGAATTTTTTTTGGAATAACTAGGTATTAAAAAAAATCTCAAATAACTATATTTTGGAGAAAATTACACAAATAACCATGTTTCAGAAAATCCCACAAAGGAGGAGCCAACCCAGTTGGCGCATGCACCTTAATTTAAAGGGGAGGCGCCATCTCACTTGGCGCCTATGTGCAAAGGCTTGCTCTAAGCCAAGTGAGATGGCGCCTTAGTGCAAAAGACAGACAATTTTTCGCGTTTTTTATTTAAAATATGGTACGTTACGTAAACGATATAGGATCAAGAAAATTGACTTTTTATTTACACAATATGATTACACACGTAACAAATACATAAAAAATACAGATTAATCAGTGGTCCCCCGGAACCCGGTAATGACCCCCGGTTCCGCATCCCCGTCCTCGCCTTTCCCGTGCTGGGTTTCGTCGCATTTCCTTTTGTGGCAGGGTCGATGGCCCAGAAAAGTCAATGCGTTCCGGATTCATGAAATCAGTCAGATCTCCATATCTAGAAGATCCGCTTTGGTACAGTCGGTTTCCCATACCCTCATAGTTTGGTCGTGTTGGTGGTGGATGGGGTTCCATGGTTGGTTTGTAGCACTGGTCGTCTGAGTACGGGGGATAGAAAGGAAATAGATCTTGGGGTGTTTGGTATTGGGAATGTTGAGTGCTTTGGTGATGTTGTGGTTGATGGTAAGTTGGGTCGGTTGGTTCATAATCTTCGAACAATCCCAGATCAGGGCTAAGGTTGGATGTTGAGGGGCCCATATTAGGATATGTAGAAGACTGGAATTGTGTGTGGGGTATCCGGGTGTATTGGTATTGTGATTGAAATTATGGTTAGGTGTGAGGCATATGGGGGTATTGGTACTGAGGTGATGATTGTGGTTGGTTAGGGGGCATGTGGGTGTAATTGTATTATGGTGGTGACTCTGGTTGGGTGTTTGTGGTTTTGTTTCATCGGGGGGGTTGGTGGGAGGTTGATGTGTGTTGGGTTTGTTGTTAGGGAAATGAGGGTTGTGCCCATTGTGTTTGTGGGTCAATCAAATACCTTGGATGAGACACATACATTTCTGGGGTACTGACCGATTTGTACCAAGCTAAATACAGATCTGTGTGTCGCATATTACAATGGTTGAGGAAAACTGCGAATTACAAGACATGTCGGTGATGCCTCTGCCACATCTTACACCATTCTGGAGCAAAATCTTTCCAGTTGGTAAGACCCCATTGGGCGTCGACCCTTTTGAGATGCCACGGGGACAAACAAGTCAGATCGCAGAGTATCTCTTGATGCATTCTAAACTGCATCTTGACACGTTCATTGTGGTGCATCTCCACAACATTGAACTGTATGATTGTAGTCTTTGCGCTCCAAATTACTACATCCTCGAGGTTTAGTTCATGGTCCAAACCCAAATATGGTCTCCAGAGAAACTACAGATAAAATTAAATCAGCTTAATGAAAATGTAATAAATAAATAATTTAAAAGTAGAAAAGTTGAAAGGTATGACGTACATCATCCGGGCCAAGGTGATTCAATAGAATGCGGTATAGAGCGACATTCAATCTCAGATTCTTGCCATAATCCATACCCCTCACGCAGTACCTAAAGGAATTGAAAAATATTTTATTTTTATCATATATTTGGTGAAGATATCAATAGTAATAAATAAGTTGATGACTTACTTTGTTGTGTATGGGGAAACGAATGTGTTTTTGTTGACGGGGTTTAGGGACTCCGTTCTCCACCAACCCCAGGCTTGAAGTAAAAAAGTGAAGCCATAAAATGTACATTTTCCTTGATTGAATTTTTACACAAGAAACTGTATAGATGTGCTAAAACAGCAGAACCCCAACTATACTTTCTAGTTTTTTCGAAGTCTCTTAGTAAATTTAAATACATAAAATTTACACTATTTCCCGTACTTTCGGGAAATAAAAAGGTTCCAAATAGTATCATTATATAATTTCTAGCTTTTATTACATTAGCTAGCTCAGAGGAATTTTCGTTCAATTCCAGAGTTGCATAATGATTTTTTAGCTCAGTAAGTAGTATACCCTGACCTCTCGCACCACCACCTTCAACCATATCCCCGCCCAACAATTCTTCATACAGAGAATTGGGTTATTGAACCGACCTATTAACCGCCTTACCGTCGATAGGGAGATCCAATAACATGTACACGTCCTCTAGTGTGACGGTACATTCACCTATTGGTAGATGAAATGTATGGGTCTCTGGTCTCCACCTTTCCAACATTGCAACTATGAACTTTAAAACAATCATGCAGTTGGAGATCTTTATAACGTTTCCGAAATCTGCGTATTCGAGATAGGGTACGATCAACAGGTTGGGAGCAAGGTAGTTGTGTGGCCGGATTCTGAATCTTTTACTATCCTAAGTTAAGAATGTAAAAAGTGTAAGAGTAGGTAAGATAAATAAAGCATTATATAGAGTATGAAAAATGTATAAGTATACAAGAAACATACAAACACTGCAATGTTGTCCCTTGTGCCTCTGTGAGAATCTCCCATTGTGAGAAAAGCCATTGTTGAAACTGTCTGAGATTATGAAAGAGTTTGAAATTGAATGAGATTATGAAAGAGTTTGTAGCAGAGAGTAAGACGATTGTGGGTGCAATAGAAGTATGTGAGGCTTTGTATTTATAGGAAAATTTTATCATAGAGTAAGTGAGGTGGTAGGTGGGTGCATGCATGCATGATAACTGTCACTCTTGCAGTGTAGGTGCAGGATACGTGGCAACGTTGGGGAAGGCATATATGCATGCATGTAACAGAATTTGACATGAAGGGTGGCGCCATTGGACTTGGTGACAGAGTACATAAATGAAAGGTGTCGCCATCTCTATTGGCGAATAAGAGGTGGCATGGGTTGCCGTGTAGGTGTAGGCTAGATGACAACCTTGTAGAAGGCATTTATGCATGCATGTAACACGATTGGACGTGAAGGGAGGCGCCATTGGACTTAGCGAAAGAGTACAAAAATGAAAGGTGTCGCCATCCCTGTTGGCGAATAAGAGGTGGCATGGGTTCCAATGTAGGTTCAGGCTAGGTGACAGGCTTGTAGAAGGCATCTCTGCATGCATGTAACACGATTGGACGTGAAGGGAGGCGCCATTGGACTTTGCGAAAGAGTAATAAAATGAAAGGTGTCGCCATCCCTGTTGGAGAATAAGAGGTGGCATGGGTTGCAGTGTAGGTGCAGGCTAGGTGACAGCCTTGGAGAAGGCATCTCTGCATGCATGTAACACGATTGGACATGAAGGGAGGCGCCATTAGACTTAGTGAGAGAGTACAAAAATGAAAGGTGTCGCCATCCCTGTTGGCGAATAAGAGGTGGAATGGGTTGCAGTGTGGGTGCAGGCTAGGTGACAGCCTTGGAGAAGGCATCTATGCATACATGTAACACGATTAGACGTGAAGGGAGACGCCATTGGACTTGGCGAAAGAGTACAAAAATGAAAGGTGTCGCCATCCCTGTTGGCGAATAAGAGGTGGCATGGGTTGCAATGTAGGTGCAGGTTAGGTGATAACCTTGGAAAAGGCATCTCTGCATGCATGTAACACGATTGGAAGTGATGGGAGGTGCCATTGGACTTGGCGAAAGAGTAGAAAAATGAAAGGTGTCGCCATCCCTGTTGACGAATAAGAGGTGGCATAGGTTGCAGTGTAGGTGCAGGCTAGGTGACAGCCTTGGAGAAGGCATCTCTGCATGCATGTAACACGATTGGACGTGATGGGAGGCGCCATTGGACTTAGCGCAAGAGTACAAAAATGAAAGGTGTCGCCATCCCTGTTGGCGAATAAGAGGTGGCATGGGTTACAGTGTAGGTGTAGGCTAGGTGACAACCTTGGAAAAGGCATCTCTGCATGCATGTAACACGATTGAACGTGAAGGGATGCGCCATTGGACTTGGAGAAAGAGTACAAAAATGAAAGGTGTCTCCATCCCTGTTGGCGAATAAGAGGTGGCATGGGTTGCAGTGTAGGTGCAGGCTAGGTGACAACCTTGGAGAAGGCATCTCTGCTTGCATGTAACACGATTGGACGCGATGGGAGGCGCCATTGGACTTGGCGAAAGAGTACAAAAATGAAAGGTGTCACCATCCCTATTGGCGAATAAGAGGTAGCATGGGTTGTAGTGTAGGTGAAGGCTAGGTGACAGCCTTGGAGAATGCATCTCTGCATGCATGTAACACGATTGGACGTGATGGGAGGCGAATTAGAGGTTGCTTACTGTTGGTTTATTCAAATTCAGTACAACCTATTTAATCTTACATTTATCAAAACACTCCTACACTTAATCACTCAAACACTAGAACATTCAAAAATTCAAGCAATTAACTCAAATACTTCAAACCTTCAAACCTTTAAATAATCATACACAATGGCCTCTGCACCCCAATATGTGATCAGTGCACATTTCAACGGTGAGACATACATTTGTCCCACCTCTGGGTTTTTGTTTAGAGACACCGAGAACATCTGATTTTGTTTAAACAGGAAAGCCAATTTCTTGTATTTCAAAAAATGATTGGATGCCAAACTTGGACGAGGTCCCGTGACACAAATCTTTTATCAGGATCCGTTTTTTTTTTTTGGTAACAACCAAATAATATTTTATAAGGTTGAAGTTCAAGATGACGAGGACCTTCAGAATATGTTTTCCAGTCTTGAGTATTCGGGGTACGACTCTATTGAGTTGTACATTATGCTGCGAGAGCCTCAGCTGTCACAAGTGGTTGAGCCTCTGGAGACCGAACAAGCATAAGTAGATGCCATTGATGAAGAAGAAGAAGATGACGAGTTTGAGTTTGACGACATGGTCAACGATGATTCCGAAGATGATGGGATACCTGGTATTCCTTCAAATGAGATCTACACACCACCTCCGCACATGATAAACTTCAACATGCGGAGATGAACCGTCATCTGATTTATTTTTGAATTTGTATATGCAGTCGGATGAAAACTTAAAAGAGAAAAACAAATTTCGTAATAGAGAAGAATGTATCCGAGCCATCAAAAAATTTCACATGCTCAACTCGGTCGATTTTAAGGTGGACCGTGTAAATCCAGAAAGGTACAAGATCAAGTGTATCCACCCAGATTGTATGTTCAAGCTCACTGCATCATACAGATTAAGAGGTGATTGTTGGGTCATAGGTTCTATGTCCACCCGCACTTGTGTCAGTTCTACCCAATCAAAGGATCGTCGGAAACTAAATTATGATCTCATATGTCAAGAAATCCTACCACTCGTCAGCAACGATCCATCATTGAAGGTGAAAACCATAATCTCCTACATCACTACGGTATTTAACTATACTCCATATTACCGAAATGCGTGGTTAGCAAATACCAAGGCGATTGAAAAGGTATATGGAAACTGGGAGGAGTCATACCAAGATCTTCCTCGCTACTTGAATACACTTCAGACTTATTTTTCGGGTATTGTTTACATTCTGGAAACACTGCCAGCGTACGCCCCAGATGGTAGTCAACTCAATGGAAATGGAATATTCAGTCGAGTGTTTTGGGCTTTCCAACCTTGCATCACAGGGTTTGTGTCATGCAAACCAATTATACAAATTGATGGGACTTGGTTGTATGGGAAATACAAAGGCATGATATTGATGGCAGTTGCACAAGATGGAAACAACAACATTTTCCCAATTGCCTTTACCCTAGTCGAGGGAGAGACTAGTGGTTCTTGGAGCTTCTTTCTCAAGAATCTTCAAACACACGTGGCTCCTCAACCAAATCTCTGTTTGATCTCTGATAGACATGCATCCATTGAAAGTGCATACAACAATCCTACAAACGGTTGGCATGACCCTCCTTCTACGCATGTCTATTGCATTAGACATATCGTCCAAAATTTCACGAGGGAGATCAAATACAAAGCTCTTAGGAAAGTTGTTATGAATACGGGATATGCATTGACACAACCTACGTTCAAATATTATCGCAACGAGATCCGTTTGTCAAATTCAGATGCCGGTAGGTGGATCGATAATATTCCGGTAGAAAAATGGACTAGGTCATACGAAAATGGACAAAGATGGGGCCACATGACAACATATCTAATTGAATCCATGAACGGGGTATTCAAAGGCATACGAAACCTCCCAGTAACTGCTTTGGTTAAATTAACATATTTTAGGATGGCTTCGTTGTTTGCCAAAAGAGGTGAAATATGGAATGTTGTGTTGCAATCTAGACAACTATGGAGTGAAAGCTGCATGAAGTATATTAAGGGAGAAAGTGCCAAAGCCAACATCCATCTGGTTATACGGTTTGACCGACACAGCCACAACTTCATTGTCAAAGAGACAATCGACCTCAACGAGGGCCTGCCAAGACAAGAGTATAGGGTTATACTACCTTCTCGTTGGTGCGATTGTGGCAAGTTTCAAGCCTTTCGTATGCCTTTCTCTCATGTCATTGTTGCGTGTTCCTATACTCATCAAGACGCACTACAACTTCTGTCTCCCATTTACAAATCTGAAACCTTGCTCAATGTATACAACAATAGCTTCCCTTTGGTAGCAAAACCTGATTATTGGCCTGCATACAACAGCGAAATAGTATGGCACAATGACCAAATGCGAAGGAATAAAAAGGGTCGTCCCAAAAGTAAGTGCATCACAACTGAAATGGACTCCCTTGACAAGCTGGAAAGAAAGTGTGGTTTATGTCGTCAGGTCGGACACAATCGCAAAAATTGTCTGAATTCGGCTACTGGCTCAACCACATAAAAATTGTATTACAAAACATCTTTCCTTTTTTAAGTTGTAAACATTAGGGTTTTTCATTAACATTATTTGTTACAATAAACCTTGCGCGAACAAGAAATAAAACACGATAAACCGTCTACAAAATTACAACCGTTAAAATAATTCCATCTGACCCATGCATCATCAACATTACGTCGCTGTCTATTTTGACTTCCTCCAACAAAAAAATTAGGTCTTCCTGTCGCAAGTGAGGTTGCTGTTCGTCTTCGCTGGATCCTTCTAATTTTTCCCCCTCCTCGATGTCTCCCTCTAGCCATCGCATCAACTTCTCTTCAGACGCTCAATGGAGTGAATGTGCCAGAATTTCATTTTCATCGGAGGTTTTGTGGCGCAGAAAATGACGTAACCATATCTGGTAAAAATCATGAGTGATGTCATGACGCAAATAAAAGAGAGAAAAAATAAGAGAACAATGCGAGAAAGTGTGAGGAATGGCGGAGAAACGGACAAATTATTTATAAAAATTGTATTTTTCCCTAGGAGTCAAGTGAGATGGCGCCTCCTCTCACTTTTAAAGTGCATGCGCCATCTCACTTGGCTAAAAGAGAGAGGAGGCACCAAGTGGGATGGCGTCTAGGACAAAATAGAGAGTGGATGCGTCAACTGGGTTGGCTCCTCCCATGTGGAGTTTTCTGAAACATGGTTATTTGCAATTTTTTTTAATACCTGGTTATTTCAGAAAAAAATTCCATTCATTGAATTAATATAGATTTTAATTATTTATTATTATTTTATCATTTATTATTATTCTATCCATAATCACTCAATATATAAATATGTGATATTGAGTTATCATGTTTACAAATAATTTTTTATCATAATTAGTTATTAAAATAATTTTTATATTTGTGATTTGTGATTTGTGATTTTTATTTATTGTTTAGAAAAATTAAGTAATTCAAAATTTATATAAAAAAATATATATAAAGTAGTAAATAATTTTATTCTTACTTGATTTCTTTCATTTCAAATTTTTGTTAAGTAGTGATTATTAATGTATTTATTTATTTTTTTAAAAATTTTATATCATCATAATTATATAATTATAGTGCATTAGTTATATTATTATTATTATTATTATTATTATTATTATTATTATTATTATTATTATTATTATTATTATTATATTATTATTATTATTATAATTATAATTGATGACATGTGACTGAGATTGTTATCAAGATGACCTGTAGTTATAGTTGTCATCATGACTTCTTTGATTTTATATTAAGTAGATTTATGAATATATATAACATAGAAGGAAACTATCAATATTACCTTTTTATCTAAATAAAATTTAGACTATAAAAAATATTTTATTATAATTAACAAATATTAAAAGAAATGCCTTATACTTTCTCTCCTTCATTATTTTTTCATTTTCCACCTCATTTATTTATATTATTTTAGTCAATTATATTCAAAATTCAAAATTCAAAATTCAAAATTTTTCAAAATTTTTCCACAATTTTGAAATTAAAATCTTTCATTTTTCCACAATTTTTAATTATCATTTATGTATTTTAATAAAATATTATTGTACATATTAGTTTTAATTATATATTGCCAATTCTACATTTGTATAAATATGAGTTTAAAAATTTTTATTTTAGTTTTTACGATGTATTTAAAAAATTGTATTTATTTATTATCACTAAAAATATTAATTAATAAATTTTATAATTTTAATAAAATTAACAATTTATTTTATCATAAATTTGCTTTCCATCTCCCGGACGACTATATCATATTATTTATTTTTATTTTAATCAAAAAACAAAATCCTTATTTTCATTACAAACAAATAATAATTTTAATCCAATTTAAGATGTATCCATTCTTTTACTTTTTATCTCGAAATATATTTTAATTACTATTTACTGACATTCAAATAGAAAATTTTGAATATTATATATTGATATCAGAATTTTAAATAATAAAATATTTTAACTAATAGTCACTATCAATAAAATACATATATTTTATTTTAAACAATCAAATTTATATGATCATGATTCATTTTTCAATTAAAAAACTCATTTTAAAATTACTTATATATTTAAATATATGTTATATTTTATCAAAATAAATTTACCCGTGCAGAAGCACGGATATCTTACTAATTTTATTAATAAAAAGATATTCTTAAATCCTAATGACATGAAATTTGAGAAGATATTGGAACAAATAAAAACCTAGAATCCGAATCATAGGTGAAAGTGACAACTGAAGCCAAATAAAGTGGTGCTCCTTGGATGAGAAGACAACTTTTACTAAAGATTTTTGGATCAACAGGTTGACTTGATTTAAATCCATGGCAATTGAACCTAATTTTTGATTGACTGCAAATACAATGGTTGGTGACACTAACGTTGTACCTCGTGGCTGATGTTTTGGATTGTGAAACTTGAATGTCACTCAAAGAACAAGGATGTCCATAAACTGCAATATCAACCATGAATTAAACACCAAGTAATGAAAATAATAAATCAAATAATTAACAAGATAGTATTCATGCTAGAAAACATGAAAGGTATGATACCTTGGAAAACTAGAGCAAAGAAGAGAGTGATGGAGAGAATGTTGAAAATAGAAGCCATTTGAGATTTGAGTGTAAATATGTAAAATAGTGTTTCTGTGGTAGAAAAGTGTGCATTGGCACACTATTTATACTATCAAGTGGAACTAAAAATTAGCATCCGATAATCCTTCTTTATTATTCTTTTCCTCCAATAATATTTATATTATTTTACTTGATTAAAGGAAAAATAATAAATAAAAAGTGATAATTTTATCTATTTAACCATAAAATATAGGTAAGAGTAGTATAACAGGTTGTGGCGTGTCAGATTGGCTCGTGCACCCGTTCAAGATAGAGGATTGGATTGAGATTTTAGACTTACCGTCCGCTAAAATCAGTCATGTCAAAGTCCATCATCCGTCAAAGTTTGTGCCGCCTATTCGTTCATTTTGTTTTGTCTTAAGTCCGTATTTTTTAGTTAATTCTAATAATTTTAATTCTTGATGATTTTATTTATACATATATTTGTGAATGTATGTAATATTTTTGTAAGGAAAATTTGTTAAAAAATGCTTTAAAAAACGGTTTTAAAAAATAAGTGAAAAATTTAATTAAATTGTAAAAAAACCTATTAATTTATTAAAAATTAAATAAAAAATTTGATATGTAAGTCCACCGCCTGCCAACCTGCTATATTGATGAGACAAACTAAATTTTTATATCTATTTTTATGTGACGGACTTGTCTATTCCACTCTCTTTTTGATGGAATTAAGGCGGAATAAATAACCTGTTTTACTACTCTTAAATATAAGTAATATTATAATTTAATAATGGTCAAAATAATAATATACATTAAAATTATAATATATTCCCACATGTTCTTAGTTAAAACAATTATACATTGAACATGATATTTTTTTATAACATTTTTAATTTTAAACTATAATAATAAACTTAACAAAAAAATAAGAAATTTCTATTATGAAAACGTTCTAGTGATCCAATTTTTAATTATTTTTCGAATTTCAAATCTTTAATAAGGTAAAATAGGATTTCCAAAATAAAATTATAACATATGTACCTTCTAGCAAAATAACTCTATCATTTTTTTATTTTAAATATTTTAATTAATTATCTTGTTGTTAAAAAATCAGGATATCAAATCTATGGGCATTATGTGCATAAGATATGAATTCTATTGTGTTGAGTTTATTTGAATAATATGTAATGTCTTTTATAGAAGTAGATTAAATTAAAATTTTCAATGTAGTTGTATATGTAAGTGACTGTCATATGATTATGTTCTCGCGTAAAGACATTAAACGAGTGATTTTCTTGTAGTAACAAGGAGAGTAGTAACAAGGGTAGATTTTTGTATATTTGTAGGAGTTTGGGTGTTACGACAATGATGTGTATTGACCCAAGATGAATGTCTTGCTATCCCTCTAGAGGGAACCCCTTTATATAGTATAATCCTTAACTATTTAAGTCATCTTGTAATGCTTGTAACCGCCAATCAATGACTTGTAACGTTCGTAACCGTCCATTAGTGACTTGTAACATTTATCTTATCATTAGACCATAGTTACACCTCTTACTCTCCCCGAATTTGGCTCCCTGCAAATCGGCTTTACTATACCGAGCTCATGCTCGATAGCTTATTTAGTGTTAGTTCTGGGCCACACCCTGACTCACCATTCATACCCGGCAAAGACCTGACCAAGTAATCGCATATGGTCCGTAGGGGTATCTCCTATATTGGCCTGTATTATATTCTTTATTCGAGTTCATACCTCAACTTTGATAAAAATATTTCGGATGTACACAAATTCAAAAACAAATGTGAAATGAACTTACCAATTTTCAACTGGCCAATATCGGCTCTTAGTGCAGGATAAGTGATTTCAATGCAATTATTGGTTCTCATGAAAAATTTGCTAGATGACCTCTAAATTGTTTTTCATAGATGAGTTTTTTGGTACGAGAAATCAAAATGAGCTTATGCATTTTGACACTAATGGTAGCTATTACACATGAGCCCATGGAAAATCACTATGAACATTACCTTATTTTTCTCCATGGTGGCAAATGTAGCTATTAAAATGAGAAATCACTTCGAACATTACTCTATTTTTCTCCATGGTGGCAAATGTAGGATTGATTCGACTAGGGCATTCAAATTTTTGAAGGTTTGAACTCTGGATGATAAATGCAGACAATTAATTGGTGATAATTGAAATACTAGTGTGGTTGATTTCTTTAAGTTTGTTTTATCTGATATGTTGAGATATCTTAAACCTATACTTCAAAAATGGAACAAAGAGACATTTGTCAATATTCATCTTAAAGTCATTTAATCTATCGATGACAGCTCCGGGGTTTTCGCCAGGATGAAGGTAGAACGAGTTTCTGGGGTTAAGGGTGGGGTCGAATACGTTGGTTTCTGCAGTGTTGTGTTTAGGACTGCTTTTGGAGGAAGAGTATGATTCGAATTCGACATCAAATGCCATTGTCGATGAGATAAAGCAAGAATTAGAAAGATGAAATGTGAAAGATGAGGAACAAAAAGAACAAGAAAAAAGAAAGATGAATGAGATGCAGAAGCTTGAAGGAAAGAGGTATAGTCTACTGATACCATATTACAAGTGGGTATCCCATCTTGGAGAAAGATAAAGTGAATGTAATGTTTAAAAAGGGGAATTTCCGCTGATTCTCATTACCCAAAAAGAAAGAAGAAGGATACAATACATAAGAACAACGATGGGCTTAAGCTAACATAAACCTAAAGTCCAAAAGGGAAAAATAGAAAAGAAGGCCAATATATATATATATATATATATATATATATATATATATATATATATATATATATATATATATATATATATATATATATATATATATATATATATATATATATATATATATGGCTAATAGAATATCCCGAATGGGGAATAGAAGTACCACCATAGTTTAGCTTTATCCAATTAGAAGGAGGTGGCAACCAAAATACCTCCAAAATGTTCGGAGCTCAGGGCGGCCACAGGATTGGCATTACTGACTATGGAAATTGTAGTCGAGATTAAATAGGTAATAGAAGAAAATGAAGTAAGAGTGTCTTTAAATCTCACCAAATTATGGGCCTTCCAAATTGCATTGATAGAAAAAATGCAGGCGACAATGTAAATCAACATGTAGTGCTCCTTATCCTAAGACCCGAAAATTCTCGACAACTCTGTCCAACCAAGAATGGGGAAGCTGATACTAAGAATTTTCTTCACCCAACCCAGAAGCAAACAAACAGCCAAAAAACAAATGATTCTCTATTTCCTCTTCCAAACCGCATAGGTCGCACCTAGAGGAAAAAGCGAAACTGCATCTTTTAATCTGATCATCCGTCGGTAATTTGTTGTGAAGGAGTCTCCAAATCGTAAAAGATTTTCTCGGAGGGATAAACTTGTTCCATATCCATTTCCAGCAATCCTTAGAAAAGCTACGATGCCGCTTGAATTCATAAGCTGCCTTGAGAGAAAAGTTGTCATTCAAAGAGTGCATCTAAAGCCGCTGATCCAACCTAAAAACTATCAGGAAGTGACAGTTCAGAATCTGCTTCTGACTAGGCTGCAGAATGACAGAGTGTGCCTTTGAAAAATTCCACTGGCTATTAACAATAAGGTCTTTAACGATTTGATATAATCGTTGGGGCAGCATCGTCAGCACACAAAAGAGAACCACACCAATTATGAGTAGATATATTTGATATTATAGATACAATACAATTGTCACACCAGGTTTGAAAACTTTATATCCTTAAATATTTATTTTTCTTGGATAATAAAATATTTCAAAAAATAAAAAATAAAAAAAACAACAATATGAATAGATATATTTGATATTATAGATACAATACAACTGTCACACCGAATTCGAAAACTTTATATCCTTAAATACTTTTATCTTTAATAATAAAATAAAATCCTAACTCTTTAACAACATGCAATTACAGAAAAAACCGGTGTAAATTTAAACTCAGTATGGGAAGTATAGGTAAAGGTGACAGATTTATATTGATAAAGTGGTGCTCCTTGGATAAGAAGACCATCTTGGCTAAGAATTGCTGGATCAACAGGCGTGCTTGATTTAAATCCATTGATATTCAACTTCACATCAGTTTGAGTGCAAAAACAATTGTTGGTCAAAGTAACATTTCACATTGATCCTGATGTCTTGGTTTGTGTAACACCAATAGAATTTAAATCACAATAACCATTAGCTGCAATATCAACAATAAATTAAACATATATTTATATATATGAATCACGTACGTCAATAATGACACGTACCTATATAGGTAATAATTTAAAAAGATAAAAAAATTAAATATATTAATTTTGAATGTCAATATTGACACTCATTCATTTTTTTTCCAGAGACATCGATGTTAAAAAAAAACTATGAAGTTTAATATAAGCTGGTTTATACAGAAAGAGTAATCTATGGGTGTAGAAAGGGTCTGTGAGATTACTATGTATGCTATACCTTGGAAAACTAAGGCAAGGAAGAGAGTGATGGAGAGAATGCTAAAAATTGAAGTCATTTTAGATTTGAGAGTTTGAATATGTAAAATAGTGATTTTGTGAGAGGTGAATGTTGATGCTCACAATATTTATAGGTCGAATAAATGATACTATTTTATTCAATCCAATATTGTATTTAAACAAAAGTATATTTCTTCGGTCAAAAAGTATTTGTAGTATTTGATTTTATATTATAAATTAGGGGAAAATTATATATAAGTAATAATTGTTTTTTAATTCATTGGTCAAAATGAAATTCCTAGTCAAAAGTATTGTAGTGATATTAATTATTATGATATTTTCAATTACAAATAAGTTTATAAATATTACAATAACAATACAAAAATGAAAAATCATATAAACTTTCTAAAATGAAAAAAGCTTTCAACTCAAAATTTTAATTCTAAATTATTTTGAAATCTTCAATCAATTTATGAAGTAAATTAGAATTTTTAAAATAAATAGCAATTTAATATACACTCTAATATTTATCAAAAATATTGTTCACTTTATAATTGAACCAAGCATTCAAACTGAATTTACAAATTTAAATACTTTTTCAAAATAATATGATATATTTAATTAACTTATGATTAATTGATTTTAATTTTTTGGTGTTAAAAGAAGAAACGATATTTGACCCAACTCAATACTAAAATAAAAGTATTTTAATAAAGGGAAATAGTTAGACCAAATTTATATAAATTTTTTGTATATGCTTTTTTTTTCTCTCTTATTTTTCATTGCTTTATTTTTTGTAAGTCTTATTTCTTTTCCTCCATCTCTTTATTATTTTTTTCTATTATGTCGCTTAATGTTTAATTAAATTGTAAAATTAAGTCAAACATTTTTATAAATTAATGTTTATATAACTTGACAACATTTTTTTTATCTATAAAATTTATCCCGACATCTTGTATTGAGAATCACTTAATCAACAAATTTTTGATATATTTACAAGCACGTATATGCACAATATATATATAAGTATTATTGTTGATATATTTAAATTGGAGGTATTCATTATGTATTTACATATGAAAAATGTTTACGATTTATTTATGATATTTATCACAACAAAAACATTTTATTGTCTATATTATTATACTATATTAGTAATTAATATACATGTATATCTTGATGAGTTCGTTAGTTAGGATTTAGTTATTAAGATGTGTGTCGTTGCGGAACTAGAAAAGAGATGTTTGTGGAGATCATGGTGGAGCGAGGTTTCTTGAGTACTTCGACGATGTGGAATGGTGTATCGAAAATTGCGATCACGGTGCTTCTCAAACCAGAGGAGTTGATCTTGAATCGGTGTCGTTACTCTCTGATACGACATATCAATGAGGAAACATGTATGATTAGCACTCCAACGACCAAGTTAGTTTAGAGATTAAGATAGAGGTAATTATAGTGATAATTAGAGATTGTGTATGAGAAAAACTTTGTGAATGTATTTAATCCTTAGGTCTGACGGAGCAAGTTGGATAAATGGGCCTCGTGTTATTGGAACATTGATCGGTGTGGAGTAATGGGTCCTTCGCCTTTGATCATGGAACATGATGATACTAACTCAATGGTGGGCTTTTATTGTGTCTAACTCAGTGTTGAGATGTCACGTTAACTCACCATCCTCAAGACATAAGTATTTCTATAAATATGTATTAATGTAACTATCTTCACTTATTCTTTTACATTTAATACAATTCCTTTATCTCAACTATGCACTCTTCCTCTTTCTCTAATATGGTATCACAATGTTGTGAACCACCTTAGCCATGTCTTCTACTGAAACTTCTCCGTCCTCTCCATCACAAGGTAGAAATCCTTCGGAAATAGTTGATGCATCTTCCTTGAAGAATGCATTCAAAACTTTCGCTCAACAAATCAGCATCAAACTTGATAACACAAACTTTCTTTCTTGGAAACACTAATTTGAAGGTATCATCGAAATTCACATGTTTCATCGCCAACTAGTAAATCCTACAATTCCTCCTCGCTTTCTCACCACTGGCGATCGTGCATCTGATATAGAAAATCCCACCTAATTGCTATGACATCAACAAGATTCACTTCTCTTTACTTGATTTCTGAATATGCTCTCAAAGTTTATCTTTCCTCTATGGTGAAGTGCGTTCATGCACATGAAGTATGGTCCATCATAAATCAGTTTCAATGAACTCAGATATATCCAAAGTTGCGACAACTTCTCTATGAACTTCATTGTATTAAGAAAGGTGATTGCATTATCGCACAATATTGTTTCAGTGGCATAGCGGAAAGCAAAAAGTAAAGTATTATTTTACCAGGTGATATAGATTATATCGTATCGTGTCCATATAAATTGGTTATCAAGTCGTCATTCGACAAATCATTCGTTAATGAGTTTGGGGGTTTGAATGGAAAGGGTAAAAGTTATCAACAAAAAATAAATGTAAACAAAAATAAAAGAAAAAGGAATAACTTATCAAGAGTGCATATATACTACTTCTCATAGACATAAATCTATCGACCATTTATACTCGACCTACAATAATCATCAATGTCACCATGTATCACTCACAACCTAAGTCATTTCTAACCCAAATTGAGAGGCTTACTGTATCACCTCGATAGAAATCTCTCAACCACCTCAAAAACACAGAAGTTAACCATGTTAATCGCGTCGACAATCTCTCAGAGGGACACAACCAATACATATGCATTAATCACAAACACCCAAGTGAATGTCAGTTCTAAATATATCTCTAGGATCCAGAAACTAACAGACTATCATCCTATATGAGAATCTGAGCAGTATATATCTATAACAACCCAAATCCCGAGCACAAATCAAAATCCAGGACAACAGTCGACAAAGATTTGTAAAGCAAATTAAATATAACTCCATGGGCGACAAATATACATAAGATCAAAGTAATTACAAATACAAACCTAACTAAAAGAGAATACACAAATAAGAAGAGAAATGAACCACAAATCTCTCGGTTTGTTAGTGTCGATCGAAGAGCAATCCACCCTAGATCATCCATATGCAAGCTCCATAGGTTTTATCTAAGCTAATCCACTATAAAAATGAGGTTGATGTAGTTGGGAGATAAAAAACAACACCGAAAACCATAACTATCTAAAATGAAATAAAAATGAAATATAAAGAAAATTTGTCCCGCATGCATCGCCTGACGACATAAAAGCACCTCCCGGCGATGACTCCTAAATACAAGGCACATGTTATGCCACACATGCAACTGGTCTCAAATATATTTCATCGCCCGACAAATGAAAAGCTTCACCCAACAACACCCTTATTTCTCGCCCGGCGACACAGCAACGAAGCAAGGCAGACCCAACTGGAAAATTTACTCCAACCCATTGCTCCACTATCGCCCAGCGATGCAGACGCGATTCACCGTCACCCGACCATCGCCCAATGATGCACACCAGTCCAGCAACTTTTGTTGCTTTCTCTGCATCACTTTAAATATCTCTCTTTTCTTGGCCTTATTTCTTTATTGATCCAAAAATGCATCTTGGAGCTTTTATTCCTCTTGCCCCAACAATGCTCAAATACCTACAAAAAGAATGGAAAAACATCAAACAATACACTATGTACACAAAAACACTAATGTACACGAACTAAGCTTATTTACATAATAGTTGAGTTTATTCAATCGATATTAAAAACAAGGCCTCGTTGTGCTTCCTCCATCTAGGTGTTACGTCATCATCAGAAAAGCCTAAACCATTGTATGCGGTCAAGCTGGCCATACAGTCTTGGAACTGATCAGCAGAGGTTTCTTGTGGTACATGGGCAATTTTAAGGAACTTCACCAAGGCCTTTGCATGAGCCTCGGAACACAACAATAAAGCCAGCATGGAAATCTTTGATGGGGTTTTCCCTAGCTGCTCGACTACATTGTAGTCTCTCTTATTTATAATCTTCAGAATTTCTTCCATCTCCTTTTTGGAGGCCTCAGGGATAGATATTGTTTGTGCCTTCATCTGGATAGGCTCAACCAGAATGCCTTTGCCCCGAGTCTCGGTCGACTCAGCGATAGGAGTGTCAGCAGGTGTAACTATATGAATTGTAGTAGTAGTAGTAGTGTCAGCAGGGGTAACCAAATGGGTTGTTATAGTAGTAGTGTTAGCAGGAACAGAAACAGGGATGATCACAGGACTGGTGACAGTCTTCGGATGAGAAATCTCCGGAGAGAAAATTCTTCCGCTTCGCGTTATCTTGCTGGTTCCCACAATATTACTGATGTCTGGGTTATCTTCCTTGGAAATTGAGTCTTTAACAACCGGCCAATCTTGCTTGACACCGTGATAGTAGATGTCGCCCCCATAGTTCCATAGGACAGTTTTATCTGACGAGTATGGGACTGGGCCTGGCATAGTGATTATCAATGGAGCTACTTTAGGAACTGATGTAATTCTAACGGGTCTTTTGGTGGAGACCCTGGAAGGATTGGAGGAAATGGTTACTATTGAAATATCTTTGTAAGAAACAGTTGGAACATGAGTTTTTTCAAACAAAATCTCTTTGTCATCCATTAGGCGTTGAACACCTACTTTCAATAAATGACAACCAGTTGGTAGGGAGTAACAGAGGTGGCAGCTTTCATCACAACCCGGAAATAAACTAGCTTTTAAAAGGTTCTTCTTGACGGTGAGGAGAGGAGTAACAAGTTCATCAACAGTAGAAACAAACATATTATCTTCGACAATGCTAACACCGTGGCCATGCTTGAGCATAAGAGCGGTAATAACATTCGGGATCTCGGGAGCATCAAACTCAATTTCTTTGGCTTCAAGGAGGTCTTGTACTTTGGTTTTCAAATCCCAACAGTTGTTAGTATCATGGCCAGGGCTTTCTGAATGGTATGCACAGCGAGCATTAGGATGGTAGTGAGGAGATATGGTGTTAGGATTCTTCGGAGCTTCTTTCAAAGTTACCAGATTGGATCTCAACAAATGTGGTAGTACTTGAGATAGTGTCATATTAATTCGGGTAAATTATATTACTGGTCTTTCTGTTCTAGGCTGATCGTTCCTTTGTTGAGTAGGCACAAGCTTAGGGATCATGACAGCCCCCGCCATTGGACGGTGATCAATTCTTTCTTGGTTCCTTTGAGGATACACAACACCAACCTCTTTCTTCCCTATAAATGGTTTTCTTATAGTGGTGGAGGATGCATCCTTCTTAATCTTCCCACTCTTAATCCCAGCTTCCACTCTTTCTCCGGTTAGGATTAATTCAGTGAAGCCTGTTGAGGCACTTCCAATTAAATGATTAAATAAAGGACCAGACAGGGTACCCAAAAACATGTATACTAGTTATCTTTCGGAAAGGGGAGGTTAGACTCTTCCTGCTAAGTCCCTCCATTTCTGAGCGTAGTCCTTGAAACCTTCATTTGAAGCCATAGCCATACTATGGAATTGAGTACGAGTAGGAGCAAGGTTCGTGTTGTACTGATATTGTTTATAGAAGGCAGCGATAAGGTCTTCCCAATTGTGGATGTTGGCCCTTTCTAGTTGATAGAACCAATCAAGTTGAGTTCCGGATAGACTGTCTTGGAAAAAGTGGACCCATAAATCTTTGTCCGCAGTGTGAGGCTGTATCTTCCTCACATAGGATCGGAGATGCATTTTGGGGCACGAAACTCCATCGTATTTAGCAAATATTGGTGCCTTGAATTTTGGTGGAATGATAATCCCAGACACCAAGCCTAGCTCCTCAAAGTCTAGTCCAGGTACTTTCTGGATTTCCATTGCGCTTAGTCGTTCTTCCAGATGCTTGTACTTGTCGTCGGTCGAGGGATACTGCTCTTCAGAGTAATCCTCTTCTTCTTCCTCTCTAGACTCTTGCTGGACAACTGCTTCCTTGCCTTTCCCATCTTGATTGTCTTTTTCACCAGATGATGTTGCAAAGTCTAGGGTCCTTCTTGCTTGCCCTTGGAATCTTCTTCCCATATTCAGAACTCCGGTTACTTTCTTTTTCTCCTTCTTTTCTTCAATCAGCAAGGTTTTCAGATCCTCTTGTCCTTTGCCTAGAGTCAAGAACATCTGTTGAAAATGAGCATTTTGCACCTGGAGGTCTTTCACTATCTGCTCGAGATCCATATTACTGAAATAAACAGTAGAAAGATGAGGAGACTTATTGTGAGAAAACCTGCGTATGTTATGATGAATGGTAAATGCATATGCAATGATTTCAAGGAAATTAGAGATTTAATTTTGCTTCAGAACAAAAAGGAACGCACGTTATATTAATAAATTAAAGCTTTGAGTACATCATGCCTCTTTTGGGCTTACAAAGAAAATACAAAAACTCTAAGATAAAAAATTTATACGCATCCTCTTTGGTGCCATGTAGGCATTCCAGCTCCGCTCCTCATGAAGTTGCTTAGTGAGTTCCAAAACCTTCTTCTCGCTGGCGTAGAATTGGGCTTCGAAAGTGTCTCGCTCCCCCTTAAGTTGTATCCAATCCCTTTGTAAGTCTTCAAGAGAGGTGGGCATGTCAAGATGCGGGATAGTGTATGGAATATCTCCTTCCACAACAGGCTCTATGATAACCGGGAGAATGGAGGGGTAAGGCATTATAAGACTTTGAGCACGAGCTCGTACCCACTTGAGGTAAGGCTCAATAGGGATGGAATTATTATTCTATATCTTGCTATCTACCTTGTTCAACATCCTACAAGCTCGGATAAATCTCTGGCGGTGACCTTGATCGTCGTTCTCGTAGTCAAATACCAAACCTTGAATAAGCATCTCATGTGGACCATCCCTTCGGGCGTAACCAAACTGTCTTAAGGCTAAGCAAGGGTTGTAGGTGATACCTCCCATAATGCCAAGTAAAGGGACATTAGGGAATTATCCACAATGGTCGATAATAGTAACATTCTCTATAGATCGAGAACACCAATGAATGTCTGAATGTTTGAGTGTCATTAACCTATGTGACCACCTTGAACCTTGCTCGTTCTTTAGTATGGATTGGGGAATATGTGAAATAAACCATCTTTCCAAAAGAGGAGTACAACACATAAGGATACTTCTTTTCCTCATAGTTCGAGTGTGAAAAGAATGTAGGATGTCCCCTAGAAAAGTAGGCACCAGGTTACTAGACATGAAGATTTTGATGGCGTTCACATCTATGAGTTAGTCAGGATTTGGAAACAACCATCCCATAGATGAGCAGAGCCACAATTTCCTCAAAAGCTTGCAAATCCAAAGAGTTCCAACAGTTTTGGGCTTTCTCAAACAAGAACTTTTCTAGGAAACCCTTGACACCACTCCTTGTTTCCTAATTAGTTGTGATATCAGATGATTGCAAGTATAGATCTTGAGCAATATCTTATGGCTTTGGATCTCTTTCCGTACGGTGGAAAGGTAGTTGATTGAGAATGAGAATCCTCAAGAGTCGGGAGAATTCTTCCAAAGTTGGCACAAGTTGATAATCGGGAAATGTGAAGCAATGGTGTAGAGGATCAAAGAACTGAAAGAGCACCTTCATCATGTCCTCATCAGTGTTGGAGGTGATCAAGTTTAGCAGGCGACCATGTCTTTCGGTAAATGGAGATTTTTCAGGAATCCTTGATGCTAACTCTTTAAGTTGAGGAGGGATCCTTACAAGATTGACTTGAATGGTTTTCCTGCGAATAGAATCCATGTCCTACAAAACAGAACAAAGATAAATCCCAAAATCCTTGAAATAGTTAGTGAGTATGAATATGATGTTATGATGTTTATGATGTTATGTACAAGTATATATATATATATATATATATATATATATATATATATATATATATATATATATATATATATATATATATATATATATATATATATATATACAAACAAAGCAAACAAGTCCTTAGGTTTAGGCTTGCATGGAGTCTCATAGGTAAGTACCCTCTTGAAGTTTAGTTGGCTCAAACCTGTCCTAGTAATAGTAACTGGGTTCTAAGGAGCTCAATATCACTGGTTTGTTTCCTTGGGCATTGTTTCAGCGCAAGCCTCTTTAATAGCGACCGAAACATCAAAAAAAAAACCTCAATGAGTGTAGTATCGAGTATCTACCAACTTCAGACTGCACCAAAGCCGGTCATCTCACTACGTCCTAAAGGCCAAGTTTGTCAAGTAAAGGTTCTAAAAGTTCATTAGTGCTTCATGACATCACTCAGCGGCCCCGTATTATCCTTGACTACTCAAGGGCTACCAGTACCAACAAATATGTCGCACTAACATAGCTATTTCTTAGATCATATCGGTATACCCCGCACAGTTTCCATAACGTATTGCTACTTACCTATAAGGTATCCCAAATCCAGGTAGAGGATTCAAACCCAAAAGAAGAACCACAATGTAAAGCATACAAGTCAAACAATGAAAGCAAGTAAATGTGATCTAACCCTAAGGTAACCCCACTTTTAAAATTATCCCCAGCAGAGTCGCCAGTTTTGTGATACAGTGGGAGAACTGACTTGGGTGTTTTTGCATTTATCGCAAATGTTGTGGTTAGCAAGAGTTGCCACCGACTTTTCTTTTATCCAATTGGAAAGGTGAAAAAAGCACAGGAAATACCTTTGAGATTATTTCTTGAGTTCGGGGGGTAGATTATGAAAAGGGAAGTTATTAGCACCCTTTTTATCATGTTTTTCCATGGGCTCTTAGTTACTTGCTAGATCACTTGCTTTTGTTTGAAAATGTGCTTTGTATGGTTTTTGAAAGTATGTTTGAAAAGAGGCCATTGTTTAGGCAAACCTTGTAATGATTCTCGTTCGTAAGAATGTATACAAAGATGTTGATCTTTTTAAAAATGTTTTCAAGTTTTGTAAGATGTTTTGAAAGTGTAGGTGTTTGTTTGGAAAAATATCAAGGATGTTTTGTTTTGAAAGTGAGCAAGTAACTAGTAACATTCTACCCACTCAAAAGTCTTTCATGTTCATTTCCTCTTTTCTTTGACATTGTTATCTTACCATTAATTTGGTAAGTAACCCTATCTTTGGATGTAAACGGGACGGGCATGGGTCATCGTATAACCATGATTAGCAATGTTGCAAGGTATCTTAGCATCTTTCTTTAGGGACTAAGATCATTTTGAAAAGGCAACATAGTGTTTCCAGTGATTTCTGGTAAACAACCGCTAGTCTTCCAAACTATCGAATAATCTTTGTTAACGCTACTCAATCTCTCTGGTAACTCACAGGATCGACTAGATTGATCCTAGGACTCCTTGGATATTAAGGTTACTCTCACAATCGAACAATTATTCATGGTTGCTATTGTACAAGTGTTTGGTTTATTTCGATCCCTCTCTCTAAGAGTTTAAAAATGTGGTCAAAATGTATATGAAAACTAAGTTATACGAATAAATGCTAATTGTAATGCTGATTGAAGAGACACATAAAACGGTATGAAAAATGAAGTAAGTGGTTTCGATTTACAAAACATTTAACATAAAAGGTTTCTGGAATGTAGAAGTTTAAAATGTGAAGAAAGCGTTTAATGCAAGAAATCTATAAATGATTTTAAGTAAAAGTATGCGCTTGAAAAACAATACTTGAAAGTGAAGGTATTGAAAGTGCTCGAAATATAAAGAAAGCAGTAAAACGTAAGACTTTGAGGAAAAGACTTTGAAATGAAAAGACAGTAAATAAGGAAACTTGCAAATGTTATTCGACAAAAAGAAAAGAGGAAAGTACTGGAAATGGTAAAAAAGGCTTTCATTAAGTTAAAAATACATGGTGCTATCATACATACATTTCTCTTGCATTCATTTCCCTTGCCATGTGGTAGTTTGAATGTTATTGAGTATTTTGTATAACAGATATGACACACCGAAATCCTAATACTAAGACTTCTATTTATACTAATTCGACCCTAACGGTCTCGCTATAGGATCATGCCACGTTTCGAACATGCAAGACAATGCTTCTTTCATCTTTCCACGTGTCCCCAAATGCTCCAACACATAACTTTCAAACTTTGAAAGTCCCGCTTCCATTTGAATTTTAAATGCTTCGGTGTTTCTCCGTTTCGAACGCTCTTCCCAAACCTAGCCTCGTTGTTGTTTCGAGACCCCTTTGGATATGTTCCCATAATCACCGTTCGAAGCTTCAAGCTTTGACACACTTATTCGAAACACTGCTTCTGCAACTCCGAAATATGGCGTTTAATTCCATTTCGATCAGAACTTTTAACTCTTTTGAATTCTAAATAACATTATAAAAATCTTCAGCCAACAAATTGCCCCTTTAAAATATGTATTTCGATCTCTTTGAGAAATACCTATTTTAAACATTTATACAAGATTTTGATAGGATTTTCGAATCATCATAACATTTAATGCATTTGACTCCAGTCACATCAATCATAGCACCTTTTGGGTTCCTTAACCGCCCAGAGTCACTTCACAGCGTGGCGCAGTTATAAGTAATGATTATCTTTAAATCACGCCTATTACCCATATCAACTTCTCGCCACCTCTTCATCACACCAACCCATGATCTCCACGTATCACACTTTTACTCGGTGGATGCTTAATCTTCTCATTATAAAACATCAATTTAATCTTCCTTTTTCTTCTTTACACTCTAAATCTTTCATACTCTGGATTTTTACTCTTCTTCTCTCATAAAACAATCTAAGCTCTCAAACAACAAAAATGTCTTCTTCCACCTCATCCCAACTCAAGAAAGTCTCCAAGAAGAAAGGAAAAACTACAGGAGCAACCATGGAGAGTAAAATCGTCACCATTCAAGGCCAATCTGCTCTTGCTCCTCAAATGATTTCCAAAGAAAAAGAAATGTTGTACGCATCACAGGTACTCATCCCTACCCATGTTGCTGGTAAGAGGTTAGCCTTAAATGGCCCTCTTACCGTTTTTGAAATACTAAAGGACACCAGGACAATTTTTCCCGTATGTTATAGCTTCAAACCCTTATTCAACAAAATGGATGCCCCTAGGGCAGTAGAATCTCTTAGTTCGAATACCGTAGAAACCCCAACTGTTCCTCCCAAGGACCCATTTGTTTTGGATTATGTAAAAAGCAATTTTAAGCCATTTCGATCTTGCCCTACTTCTGATATTGCTTATCAAAATTGGTTCACGAAAGTAGAATCCAAAAAATCCCAGCAATGGGAAGAATTAGGCATTTATAACCTCATTAAGCTATCGAAACCTGGATTCACCTATAGCCATCCTCTACTGTTTGCGTCCCTTTATTTCTGGGATAGTACCTACAACACTTTCCATCTCCCAGGTGGAATGATTACCCCAACCTTCTTCGATATAGCGGCCATTACTGGGCTGTCGCCAATGGGAGAAACTTATGTTCCTGACAATGAAGATCACTCAAGCATAATCGACTTCGAAGTCAAGTTAGCCAGCTTTTCCAAATTTATCAGCCATTATCATGCTGAAGGGGACAATGTGTCTGACATAGAGCACATTGCTTTCTTAACCCTGTGGCTGTCTAGGTACGTTTTCTGCAGTAGATCCCTGCAGGTAGCTAGTAGGTTCATTCCTCTAGCTAGGGATTTACACAAAAATCGCAAAGTGTGCCTAAGTGAATTACTCTTAGTTGATCTCTATGAGAGCCTGAGGTCAGCTGTTTCGAGCCTCAAATCCCACACCTCCAAAAACATTCTATTAGCTGGCCCATTTTGGTTACTTCAACTATGGCTAAATGCCATGTTCGAACCTTCTTTATCAACCGCCAACACCATAGATGAGCAAGATCCGAAAATAAGTGATAGGATAGTCGAAGGCACTAGGCTTCAAAGACTAACTCCTAATGATGACAAGGATGACTTCAAAGTTCAATTCTCGAAGTACATCATGATACTCTCCAAAAGGCATAAGTTCGAAGAGAGCATGGCACCTTTTGCTTCGAGGGCTCATGGACCTTCTTGGTTCACCATGGCTCTCTCAGAAGCCATCAAGAGCAAGGAGATCCAAGATGTATGGAGAGCTTTCTTGCTTCCTAGACTTATCTCTTCAAGGATAACCCCAGCTAAGAACCAAATTCTTCTCTTTGCCTACCAACCAAACTTCGTTTCGAGGCAGTTTGGCTTATGCCAACTGATTCCTGAACCTTTGTTCCAAACTGAGAGCGCCATCACATCTGGTCGAACTTTCAAGGCAAGGGAAGCCAAGATCCAACAAGAACAATATCAAGGCTTTGCCCAATTTGAGCTGATAGCCTTCGAACCTACCCATCTCGCGGCTAAAGGATTTCTGGAGTGGTGGATTAAGTTTTATCAAACTTGTATGTTCGATACACTTACAATTCGACAGAAACTAATTGATGCCTTCGATGTGCAGGTACCAGCAAAGAAAGGTATGTTTACTCATGCCAAAGAGATAAAAGCTTTTCAAAATTATTTTGAAACTACTTACGACCCCGCGCGCTTGGACTCCACTGTGCATCAAGCAGCTGAGACCTTGAAGGAAAAATTTAAACAAAAAGTTTCTAAGCTAAAACTTCCTTCAGGGCTGTCACCTGAGGATAGGTATAGGTTGGCATTCGAAATGCATCCACCTAAATTTCCCAGATTACCTACCTCAGAACTGGCTCTGGCTTGGTTTCCCCCATATCCATGGTGGTTTACTTGCAAAGAGATGTTCAAATATCTTCAAAGGAAACCAAAGCCATCTGAGACTGTGACATGGGCTCGATACTGGCTTCATGATTTCCCAGGACACCTTCGATACGACCTTTCTGCTATGTCAATTAAATCTGATCAAGGCACAGGTGCGAATGCTTGGGAAAAATCCCAAATGTCTTTTATTTTCCATATCTTTAACCTTTGCTTAAATTGTTTTGATTTTCAGCTATCAGGATAAAGACCGCTGCCTCGAAATCGAAGGAAGGGAGTGCCTCACAAGCCTCCATCGAAACTACCGAAAAAGCTAATCCACCCGAAACAACTACTACTGCTGCAACTACAACAACAACAATAACGCCAACAACAACAAGTGCCCCAATTCCAACGGTAATCACTTAGTTTTTTGGTGCTTCGAATTCACTCAAGCTTTTTATATCTAACTTCGTTAAAATTCGTTCAGACCAACAAGCTTCCTCCCACTACTCCCAAGAAGCGGAAACCAAGCACTACTGGGGAAGATCCCACTGCTGGAGGAAACTCAAATACTGCTTCGAAGAAGAAGCTAAAGAAAGCTACACCTAAAAGCACTGTTCCGACTAGTGTTTCTGGACTCGACTCCAGGGATGCTGCTCCCTTACCTAAATCCAAAAATCCACCTTCGACCTCCAACCCACCGTTGGAACGCATAGCTAGTAACCTCTCCTCTGAGGGTCCACAGGTAAATCGAACTTCTTCTAAAAATGTTTAACTTCTTATTACCTTGGTGAATGTTTTTCTTTAACATTCTGCTGCTCCTTGCAGAACATCTTGAACCCCACTTCTACCATTTCGACCTCACCGTCCAGAGCTGCTGCTCCGCTTAACTCCTCTCCTCAAGGAGATTCCAGCAATTTGGTCCAAAACAAAGGTTCTTCCAATGTGGCGGTTGTGGCTGGAACTTCTGAACAGCCAGATGACCAAGGTACCTCCATTCCTCTGAAAGAGGTGAACGAAACGATACTTCAAACGTCTGCAGAGGATTCTCAAAGGGTTCTTCAAAAGTCCCCTCTTGAAACTCTTCAAGAGGACCCAAAGGATACTCAGACTGAAGAAGAAAAAGCTGATTCTGGGCGAGGATTCGAAGAATCTGCAGACGAAGAATCTGAGGAGGAGAACGCCAATGACGAGGAAAACGTCAATGATGGTTCGACTGCCGGGACGGAGTCTAACGCACATAGCGGCGAAAGGGATGGTATCGAAGTGGTAGATTTGGACGAAGATGAAGAAGACCAAGAGCACGAAGCAAACGAAGGGGATGGTGATGCAATCAACGAAACCCTAGAGGTTGAAACAAACGTAGTTCCCCTACGCGTGGAATTCCCCCAATCCTCCCCGTCTCGAATGACTGACGAGGAACTGGCACTTCTGAGGCGAAATGACCCCATTGGGTATATGAAGGCAAAGTTGGCTCAGAGGGACGTTCCACTCGCTAGGGCTGGCACAAGTTCAACCAGCTATCCTCTTCCCACAGATGAAAGAGTTGTTCTTCTCAACAAAATTAGGAGAACTATTCTCAATGTGGATATATTCAAAGTGCTTAAGCAAGATAGTACTGCTTGCTATACTATGAAGGAGCTGCTCACAAAGGTTAATCTTTCCAACTGCTCTTTGCCAGTTAGTACTCTCTTGTTTGATCTTCAGAATTTGCTGGACAACGTAACTGGCTACCTTCTCCAAGACGAATCTGCTGCCAAGAAGGTTCACGAGAAACGCATTGCTATGGATGCCGCTTATGAACAGGCTTCGAAGCTTTCTCAAGAAGCTGAGGATCAAGCTATGCATCTGAAGCAGGCGAAAACTGAATATGAGGCTCGAGCTGAGTCCATTCTTATTTGGGAAAGGCAGATTCTGGAACTTCAGCAGAAAGTTAAGGAGGCTAAGGAACAACAACTAGCCTTCGAAACTAATCCTGCAGGTAACCAATTCGAAGAGCTTCTCAACCAGGGGCTTGCAGAAATGGAGACTGCAGAACAACTAAAAGGAGAAGTGGCAACCTTGGAAGGTGCCAGGCGGTTTGCTCAGCAGAGACTTGAAACATTTCGAAGCACCTTTAATCGATTGAAAAATAATGTTTATTTCTAGATTTTTATGTCTATCTAACCATAACTTTGGTTTTTTACATGTAATATTCGAACAACGCCATTTTGGCATTCTATCTTGCCATCTTGGCTTTTTTATAATATTTTGTTTACGTTGTTACTATTCGAATCTCCCGCAGGCTTGGCTTATATTTCTTTAAATATTTCCCATTAACCTTTAGGACACGTTTATCATCCAAGAGTTCTTCGACTTCGTATGCATTATTTGAGAATACTTTTAATATTCGAAAAGGTCCTTCCCAATGAGGTGACCATTTACCTAATGCTTTGTTCTTCTTATCCATAGGCAATATGACTCTCCAAACCAAGTCATTAATAACGAATACTTTTTTCTTCACCCTTTTATTGTATGTTCTGGCCACTCTTTCTTTTTGCCTCATCAAAATTTCCAACGCATGTAATCTAATTTCGTCCAACTCAACTAACTCATTCATCATCATTTCCCAATATAATGCAGCTGGAATTTCGTTTTGTTTCTGAATTCGAACTGATTGCAGGTGAATTTCTACTGGTAACACTGCATCATGGCCAAATGTAAGTTGGAAAGGCGTAGTGTTAGTGGCTTCCTTAGGAGATGTTCTACAAGCCCATAACACTTGGTCCAGAGTTTTGTGCCAATTTCTTGGCTTCTTGCCAATATGCTTCTTGATTAATCCTATTATTACTTTATTTGCTGCTTCGACTTGTCCGTTTGCTTGAGCATAATATGGTGTTAATGTTAGCAATCTAAACCCCATTTCTTGGGCAAATCCTTGCATCTTTCTACCAGTAAATACAGAGCCTTGGTCTGTAGTTATACTTTCTGGCAATCCAAACCTATAGATAATGTGCTTTTGTATAAATTCGATAATTGCCTCTTGATCAGCAACTACCAAAGGTATAGCTTCGATCCATTTGGTAAAATAATCTACTCCTACCAAGATATATTTCTGACCTTTGGACGAAGCAGGATTTATCTCCCCTATCAGATCCAATGCCCATCCTCTGAATGGCCATGGTTTGATGATCGAATGCAACTCACTTGCAGGGGCGTGTTGAATTCCTGCATGTTTCTGACATTCCTCACATCCTTTAGCAAAGTCTATGCAATCTTTGAGCATGCTAGGCCAATACAAACCATATCGAAATAGCAACCATTTCATTTTATGGCCTGCTTGGTGTGCCCCACATGCCCCATTATGGACTTCAGACAATGCTAAATATGCCTCACTTTCTCCTAGGCATTTCAATAATACACCTTCTTGGGTCTTTTTGAACAATTCGTTCCCCATGAGGAGATATGACAATGCTCTATATTTTGTTTTTCTATCCACCTTTAGAGTTGGGTCTGCTAAATAACTCTTTAATGGACTTCGCCAATCTGTATCTGACAAAGTATTTATGGCTAGAATTTCGAATCCCTGTTTCTCAGCATATCCCAATCTCATACTTTCCAGATCCGATGGTGTGAATCTAGTAGCCATAACTCTTCCCCTTATTTCGACCAAATCCTTAAGACTCTTGGTAGATACTCTATAACCTGAAGCCAACTGCGCTAAGTCATTTGCTTCTTGGTTTTCTAATCTTGGTATGTGTTGAATATCCATGTATTCAAACTTTCTTAATAGCCTATTGACTATGACGAAGTATACCATTAAATTTTCCTTTATGCACTTGTATTCTTTTGTGATTTGTTTGACCACCAATTCAGAGTCTCCTTTAATTTCGACTCTGGTTGCCCCCAATTCCAACAAAGCTTCAAGTCCAACAATAAGTGCTTCATACTCAGCTTCGTTGTTCGAACAACGAGGACCATCCAATTTATACTTGAATTTTGTTGGAATTCCTTCAGGAGAAATTAGAAGGACTCCAACACCACTTCCATTCCTGTGAGTTGAACCATCAAAGTACAATTTCCATGGTTGCATTTCGACGTAACTCATGCTTGTCTGCTCAACCAACGAATGATCTACAATGAAATCAGAAATCACTTGACCTTTCATAGCTTTTAACGGCATGAAAGTCAATGAATATTCTGTTAAGGCCAGAGCCCACTTTCCAACTCTACTATGCATTATTGGCTTTGAAAGCATATGTTTAATGACATCGAAGTGAGACGAAACATAAACATCAACAGGTTTTATATAATACTTGAGTTTCATACAAGAGAAATATAAACAGAGACATAGCTTTTCTAAATTGCTATATCTGGTCTCTGCATCATTTAGCACTCTACTTAAATAGTATATGGCTCTTTCGACGCCATTGTTATCCTCTTGTGCTAACATACTACCTATGCTAACTTCAGAGGCAGATATGTACAATCTCATGGGCTTCCCCCATGATGGTGGAGACAAAATAGGAGGCTGGGAGAGATATTCTTTTATTTTGTCAAACGCCTCCTGGTGAGCTTCGTTCCATTCGAAGGCCTGACCTTGCTTCAGACGAAGTAACGGAGAGAAAGCTTGGGTCCTTCCACTCAGGTTCGAAATGAATCTTCTGAGGAAGTTAACTTTCCCTAGTAGAGATTGCAACTCCCTTTTTGACGCAGGTGCTTTCGTCTCCATTATGGCTTTGGTTTTGTTCTGGTTGATTTCAATTCCTTTCTTGTGGACCACAAAACCAAGAAAATCTCCAGCCTGCACAAAAAATGCACATTTAAGGGGATTCATTTTTAAGCCATGTTTTCTCATTCGTTCGAATGATTGGCTTAAATGATGCAAATGTGCTTCTTCAGATATAGATTTGATGACTATATCATCAATATACACCTGCATGAAGGTTTCGATGAAGTCATGAAAGATTGAATTCATCGCCCTTTGATAAGTTGCCCCAGCATTTTTTAGACCAAAAGGCATCACCACCCATTCGTAGGTGCCTAAGGCTCCTGGGCAACGAAATGCTGTTTTTGCAACATCTTCTTCAGCAATGAAAATCTGGTTATATCCAGAGTATCCATCTAACATGCTCAAGTATTCGAATCCTGCAGCAGAATCTACTAGCATTTCTGCCACGGGCATGGAATACTCATCCTTAGGGGTTGCAGTATTTAAATCCCTAAAATCTATGCAAATTCTTAAAGAACCATTTTTCTTAATAACAGGTACTATGTTTGCTAACCATTCAACGTACCTTGTTGTTCTGATGAATTTGCAGCGCAGCAACCTTTCGATCTCAGCTTTAATTTTTGTGAGAACCGCTGGTGCGAATCTTCTGGGAGTTTGTTTGATGGGCCTCTTGCCATCTTTGATTGGCAGTCTATGTTCGACCAACTCCCTCTTTAAACCAGGCATCTCATCATAATCCCATGCGAAACAATCTTTGTTTTCCTTAAGGACTTCGATCACTTTTTCCTTGAGGCCTGGGCTAAGTTTAGCACTTACGTAAGTTACTCTTTTCGTTTTTTCATCCCCTAAGTTGACTTCTTCGAGCGGGTCCTGTGCCAACATTTTGACACCTGAGTTTATGGGGTCCCTTTCGAAGCCTAAGGGTTCTTTGTCATAGATGGCATCCAACCTTTGATCCATCTCCAACTCTTTGATGGGTGAGCATTTCGAACCCCCCCTACTAACTTCATTCGTCTTTACAGTTGATTCATTTATTTCAGCCTCTAAGGCCGCTTTCGATTCATTCTCAGCCATATAGGCCGAAATCCTTTCGAAGAAGGTAGACTCAGTCATGGTTAAGGTTGTCGAAGTCCCAGCCTGCTGGTCGTTTTTGTATAGCACCTTCCACTTCCTCTTCTTCATTGATTATTGTTCTATCCCAGTAAAGACCATCATGACGAAGTGTCATGTAGTAGTGGGCGTTTCTAGTTTCATTCATCTCATCGTTTGGAACACATGGAGCAATCTTTGCCAGATTTTTATCATAATCCCTTTTGTCAACTAAATTGACAGTTGACATAAAGTAACTCTGGTCTGCTTCGATGTTTTCCACGATTCCGTCATCTCTCCACAGAACTAGTCGTTGATGCATTGACGAAGGGACTGCCCCCACGCCATGGATCCACTCTCTTCCTAACAGTAGGTTATAGTTGGCCTTGGCTTCGATAACCATAAACATGGTGGGCCTGCAACTTAAGCCTATTGTCAATTCCAACTGGACCACCCCCAGTGTTTTGCCCACTTTTCCCTCATAATTGGATAGAACCATATTATGGGGCTTGATATCTCCTTCGCGGATCTCTAACCTTTTTAGCATGAAATGGGGAATCAGGTTGACTGCAGCACCCCCATCCACTAGAACTTTGTTCACACCATGGACACCTATTTTCGCCCGAATGAAAAGTGGCTTGAGATGATTCTTCATTGCAGGCTCTGGACGTTCGAAGAACGCATTTTGTTCCTCAACAGCCCCATTGTCCATCACGTAGTAGCACACGGGCCTATGTTTCATTAAATCTGTGGTGTCTTCCTCCTCATATTCATTGATTTCGGTTTCCTGCCCAAATTCGCAGGGAAGCACAGACACCACGTTACAGTTCAGGTTGAATGAAGACTCCCCCTCCGATTCGAAGTTATATGTTATCATATCTTCGTCCTCTTCCGGGCCTGGAGTGTATTCCTTTGGTTCGTCTCGTTGGTCTTCAGAAAAAAGCCTCCTATTGACTGGAGGTTTCTCTTCAGTCTGATTTTTTGGTTTGTTGGTGCACGATTCACCTTGTATCTTCGTTGAAGTATCCCCTTTGTTTGCCACAGCTTCTCTCTCAGCCTTTCGAATCCTTTGCTGTCTGCGCCACTGGGATCTTGACATGGGGTTCCTTCCTTTGTAATTCACTAATCTCACTTCCTCCCTTTTTTGTGTGTTGAATTGCCTCTTGTATGTCACAGCATGGCGTGCATTTCGTTCAGCACTCCTCCATTTGTCTTTGCCTTTGTCATTTCTGACTTGTAGCCATCTATCGGTTGGTACTTCAACAGGGAGTTTGAAAGTCACTCTTCGAGCAACTTTGGGGTGAGGGCTATCAGGTCTTCGCTGTTTGTATCTGCTGTCGAAACACGGGCCCATCTGGGCAGTTTCTTGATGGTTCCAGCAAGGGGCGAAGGGGATCGTTTCGAAGGCCCTGGCCACGCTTTGGTCATACACAGCAGAACACCTTGGGCAAACCAAGCACTTAGTTGCCCCTTTGTAGCAGCGAAAAACAAACTCCAACAAACTCTCTCCAGCCTTAGGATAGCACCTAAAAAGTTGGTTATCCTGGCGCCAATTGTTGCCAGTTCGAGCCCTCTGTACCCTTTCGAAATTTGCAGCAATTCTTTGGTTGCAGAGGATGCTGCACCTAGGGCACAATATCATGCCTGGATCTCCTTTGTGGCATGTCATGAGATAGTCTTTGAGAGTAGCATCTCCAGTGTGATTATCCCCCATTCTGTGCTTTTCTTTTTCTAAGTATTTTTCCACTTCTTCCATCTCAGAACGGGGTCTTTCCATATCCACCATATTTATTTCCATATCCCCCTCTTTAGTTTCGTCATCGCCCCATCCTGTGGGCTTTATATCTTCGATCTGGACCTTTGAACTTTCTGGGGCAGAATATTTGACCAGATAGTCAAATTTTCCACTGGGTTCCCCTAGAGTGTCCCATATTTCCTTCTGAAGGGGGACTGGCTGCGTAATTTGGACTTTCTCCAATTCCAGCCTCAAGCCTCAGTGACTTGTGTCAATCCTTCGTTTTGATTCCCTTGGCCTTCAGTAGCCTGGGTTTCTCCTGCAACAGCCACAGGTGTAGCAATCGAAGTGTCTGGCGTATTCTGGATGTCTTCAGTGACTTCCTCGCTGACTTCGACCATCACCCAGTTTTCGACTCCAGTGTCCTTCTCTCCTGTTAGGGCGTCGCTTCGATCAGTTTCCACCATGTTTACCTCTCCAATACATGCAGGCTCGGAGTAGTTGGTGTCTGCGACGTCCAAAGGATCTTCGTCCACTTTCATCTTCATCTTATCAGCAAACTTTAGTCTGCCATCTTTGATCGCGTTTTGAATCAAGTCCCTGAAAAGAAAACATTGTGAGGTCTTGTGGCCTAGGAAACTATGATATTTGCAAAATCCCCTTTTCTTCCTCTGATCCAAGGGAGGTATTTTGACATTTGATGGCACAATTAGTTGGCCATCCTTGACAAGCAAGTCAAAAATTTCGTCACACTTAGTGACGTCGAAGGTATAAACCTTCTTTGGAAACTTGTCACTTTTCTCATTTTCAACAATATCTTTCCCTTTCGTGGGGACTAACATTTTGCAGGAGTAAGGCGGAGCCTGTTTTAATTCAGCGAGGTCGATTTCGACCTCTTCGAATTCGAATTCAGGATATTCTTCTACTTCCTCAGTCCCAACATAGGAAATCCTTTCTTTCTTACTATTCTTAAAGACTCTGGCTTTTTCGGCTTTTAGTCTCTCGACCTGTCGAACCCTATCGGCTAATTGAGCCATATCCCTCAAATACTGAGTATCTAATTTCTTTCGAATAGAATAATCCAAACCCCCAGCGGCCATTTCGACTAACTCATGTTCAGGCACTACTGTGTAACATCTGGATTTTAACAGCCTAAATCTATTCAAATAATCATCTATGGGTTCAGTGAACTTTCTCTTAACACTGGCCAATTCCTTCAAACTTATTTTCGATTGTCCCATGTAAAATTGTTCATGGAATAATCTCTCTAAAAGGGTCCAAGTGTCAATAGACCCAGGAGGCAACATGGTGAACCAAGTGAAGGCGTTTTTTGTCAAGGAACTTGGGAAGTATTTGATCCTGAGATCTTCATTATTGGCTATATCTCCCGCTTCGGTTAGATATCTCGCTATGTGTTCGACTGTTGACTCGTTGGTATCCCCAGCGAACTTTGTAAATTTAGGGACTTTGTATCCCCTTGGTAAATCAGTATGCATTATACAATCCAATATAGGAGAAGCGTAATTTGGCCTCCTCATTCCCGTATTGAGGCCATTCTGGGCCATGATCCTCTCTATCATGGTGGTTAGGTTATTTTCTGCCAAGATGTTATCGTTTCGAATCCTATGAACGACGGCATCGGCATCTTGATTTCGACCAACCAAAACAACTCCCCTGGGTTGTTCCTCTCGAAATTCTGGGGCTTCTGGCCTTTCGATCCTTGCCCCTGGTTCCATAACTTCCCTTTGTGGGCCCGGAATTATTGGGGCTTCTAACCTTGGTGCTCTGGCCCCTAAGTTAGCTTCTTCTCTGGGTGGTCTATGAATTGGGTCGTTAGCAATTTGTTCTATAACAGGCATGTTTGTTCGAAATCCCGCCTGGTTCTGCCTACGCCTTTTTGTGGGAGCAAAGAAATCTGCTATTCGACTCATATTGTCAGCGTTTTCCCTGTTCGTCACAGTCACATTCTGAACTATTGGGGCAAATATTTCCTGCATGGTTTGCGCTAACACCCCTATCATATTGTGGTTGCTGTCATCCATCAATTGCCTAAAAGCCAACTGGTTATCTGTGGTTAGGATAGGCAACGTGCTATAACCCACTGACCCTTGGTTATTTGTCATAAATTGGTTCGCCCCAGACCCAGATCCTAGTTGTGGGGATGAATTCGATGTGGAATTGTGTAAACCTGCCATAAAAGATGTTGGCATTCCGTAAGAAGAACTTCTAATTCTATTCCCATCGAAGCCGGGTGGTCTAGTTAATGGTGTGGCGAAATGGGATTGTGTTCCTGGTGGTGGAACGAATCCCCCAGGGTAGCCCATAGTTCCAGTATTTCCTAAGATCGAACTGTTAGTTGATATGCCACTTGCTCCATTGGTGGCTATGTTACTGGTTGAAGATGCAACAGACTGTGCATTCGAAGGGATTACATTAGATGTTCCGCTCGAAATGGACGCGTTAGTGCCTGTTGCATGTGGGCCACCTTGGTCTCCTTGTTGATTGTCTGAATTAGACATTTTGTCCAAACGTTTTCTTCTGGATAAAGGTTGGTTGCTGTTGGTTATCTTACCACTTCTCAGGTTCATAAAACAGCAAACTTCTTAGGTTCCTACGTTTTTGGGATGGCTGCGTCTCGACAATCCTTAATTCTGATATCCAACTATTGGTCCCACCAGGTGTGCCAATTTGTTTCCAGTGATTTCTGGTAAACAACCGCTAGTCTTCCAAACTATCGAATAATCTTTGTTAACGCTACTCAATCTCTCTGGTAACTCACAGGATCGACTAGATTGATCCTAGGACTCCTTGGATATTAAGGTTACTCTCACAATCGAACAATTATTCATGGTTGCTATTGTACAAGTGTTTGGTTTATTTCGATCCCTCTCTCTAAGAGTTTAAAAATGTGGTCAAAATGTATATGAAAACTAAGTTATACGAATAAATGCTAATTGTAATGCTGATTGAAGAGACACATAAAACGGTATGAAAAATGAAGTAAGTGGTTTCGATTTACAAAACATTTAACATAAAAGGTTTCTGGAACGTAGAAGTTTAAAATGTGAAGAAAGCGTTTAATGCAAGAAATCTATAAATGATTTTAAGTAAAAGTATGCGCTTGAAAAACAATAGTTGAAAGTGAAGGTATTGAAAGTGCTCGAAATATAAAGAAAGCAGTAAAACGTAAGACTTTGAGGAAAAGACTTTGAAATGAAAAGACAGTAAATAAGGAAACTTGCAAATGTTATTCGACAAAAAGAAAAGAGGAAAGTACTGGAAATGGTAAAAAAGGCTTTCATTAAGTTAAAAATACATGGTGCTATCATACATACATTTCTCTTGCATTCGTTTCCCTTGCCATGTGGTAGTTTGAATGTTATTGAGTATTTTGTATAACAGATATGACACACCGAAATCCTAATACTAAGACTTCTATTTATACTAATTCGACCCTAACGGTCTCGCTATAGGATCATGCCACGTTTCGAACATGCAAGACAATGCTTCTTTCATCTTTCCACGTGTCCCCAAATGCTCCAACACATAACTTTCAAACTTTGAAAGTCCCGCTTCCATTTGAATTTTAAATGCTTCGGTGTTTCTCCGTTTCGAACGCTCTTCCCAAACCTAGCCTCGCTGTTGTTTCGAGACCCCTTTGGATATGTTCCCATAATCACCGTTCGAAGCTTCAAGCTTTGACACACTTATTCGAAACACTGCTTCTGCAACTCCGAAATATGGCGTTTAATTCCATTTCGATCAGAACTTTTAACTCTTTTGAATTCTAAATAACATTATCAAAATCTTCAGCCAACACATAGATAGCGTCATCGAGGAACTATGATATTGTATTTTGCTTGTTTTTGCTAAGACACCTCACATGCATAATATGGCCATTTTTATAAGGAAACCAAGTGGATTTTACCCTAGGGGTGCTTCTGTGCAAGTGTATTGATTTTTATACTTTGTTTAGTCTTTGATTAGGGTTTTCTACTTGTTGATTTTATCTTCTCATACAAATCCTAATTAATAGCATTTATATAAAGCGATAAATTGCGAAAAGTAAAATTACTACGCTATTACATCATTAGGGAATGGGGGTGTACAAATTTACAAATGAGGATTACAAGAAAATTAAACCTAATCTTCTATTACAACCATATTGAATATTGTACAAAATTGAAAATAAAATGCAAGAATAAATGGAAAAAGAAATGATTTTTGTTGTTTTTTTATGAAAGGGGTTTTGTCTTGACCTAATTAAAGAAAATGATTAATGAACAAAAAATTAAACATAAATTAACTAAGAAGGAAATTAAGTTAAAAATGTATTTTAGGGTTTTATTTATGAAAAGGTTTTTAACTTAATAAAAATAATATGAATATTTATTAATTAAAATAAACCTAAGTTCTAAATTGATTTTAACTAAGATAATAAAATAATATACTAATTTAACCTAAGTCTAAAAATTAATTATTTAAGAAAAAGGAAATTAATTTGTTTTAAGAAAATGTTTTTTTAGTCTTTTTGTTTTATGGAAAAAATAAAATATATAAGTATAAATAATAAATAAAAATAAATTTGAATTTTTATATGGTTTATGAAAATAATAATAGTAATAATAATAATAATAACAATAGTATTAATAAAAATAATAAAAAATGAAATAAAAAATAAAAATAAGTCAGGGAGGAGGATTAGTAATGCAATAGGTGTTGTGAAGAAAAAAGATTAGGCCCACAATAAAGCCCAGGCACTGCAAAAAAAGCACAAAAAGTCAGAAAATAATGGAAAAAAATAACAAAAGGTCACGCTGGGGCTTGAACCCAGGACCTAAGGGTGACAGGCGCGCGCTTTAACCACTAGGGTGGTGATACATTCGTCAACTCTAAAATTCTCTAAGCTCAGGCCATATAAATGAAAACTATGGATATGTACAGCTTCTTAGCAATGGTATCTACATTTTATCTTCACAAATCATAATCAAATGATGCTTATAATGAGAGATAGAAGTTTGAAAACTTACCTCTTACAGTTGGAGTCGTGTATTGAGTTTGAGCAACCTTTGTGATGGCCTGATGATTTATGTATCTTGCTTGGACCTCCTTGAGTGTGTTCTAACTCCTAGTTTGCTTTGTGGATGGCTGGAACTCCCAACTCAAGTCAAGTTGCAAGCTTCAAATTTGGAAATGGTGGATAGTGATGGAGGAGTTACAGTCAAGAAACAGGGGTCTGGATCACTTTGATATGATGTATATTAAGTGTTTGGATGGTTAAAACTCAATACGCACGAGCGGATTTGGAGATGGCTATGTGAGGTTCAAAACTATCAAGTTATGGCAGATTCTGAGTTGCAGAGTGCTTTGGAGTGTTTTGGGGTCTTAGCCTTTATTTCTTATGTTGCAATAGACTTGTGTATATATATATATATGGAAAATGTTATAGATCAAATTCACTCAAGGTTTCTGAGTTCCAAGAGGCTTTAGACACATTTCTTTTGGTTTATAGAGGTTGTGTGTGTAGAAAGAACAAGTGCAAATCTCAAGGAGTTGACAATTGCAAAAGTGATGCTTTATCAAAATGGAAATGGCAACTTTGTGCCATAAATGGAAATGTAACTTGGATAAAGGATTAAGTGCTTAGATTAAAGCTCTATCAGCTGTGTAAATATTTAATTATGGAGTGACAAACAAGTTTGAGGCCTGCAAAGCAAAGATTATGCAACCTAGGCTTGGATTTGAATTTTTGTTCATCATAAAATGACTTGTAATTTAAGTTTGAAAACCCTAACTTCATCACTTTGATTCTCCTTGATCACAAATGATCTCAAGGAGTTCTTTGACATTTTGGAAAGCTTGTAATGTGATATACAACCCCTCTTTGAATCACTTTTGAAAATTCCTTTTGGAACTATATGAAAAATTGCCATGAATTTAGGTCAAAATTCTGACCAAAACTAGGGCAAAATTTCAGTAAGTGTTCAATTTCAAGACCATGACTTTATGAATTAATAACTTGAGATCTAAGCACTTTTAGAAGAAGTTGTGTAAATAAATTATGTATATATCATGGATATCTACAACTTTCATGTTGAAAGTTTCTTCTGAATCATCTTGCATCATGGTGAAAATGGCTCAAAAAAAACATGAAATTTTAAACACTTAAAAAATTTCTAAGAAAACTTTGACTTTTCAAAATGAAATATTGAATTTTTGATTTCTTAATGAGTAAGCTTCATATTTTGACATTTTTTGATGAATTGTGATTTTTGACATTGGATTTTGACCAAAAAGTCAAAGTTTGACTTTTCAGTGTACAGCTGACTTTTGATCAGTTGACTGAAAATTCACTATCAATCCAATTGATCTTGAGAAATGTTTTAGGTCATGCAATTAGGTCAAAATGATGCAATTGAACTCTTGAAATCATGATTCAAACCAATTTACCATTTTCTAGGTCAAAAATCAGAAATAGCCCTTTCTCAGTCAAAACCCTAATTTTGACAATTTTGCCCTTTTGATGATTTGATCAAATTTCTTGAGGAATTATGGTCCAAACTTGATCAAATGATGCATATGAGTTTATAATGTTGATGTGGATCGAAAATTATGAAGTTTGACTGTAAATTTGCCACAGTTGTCTTTTTCTCCAATACAACTAATTTTTAGGTCAACTGCTCAATTGACTGAGCAAAAGTGTGATCCAAGGCTTGAAACTTGACATGAGTAATCTTGGGGGTCCATAATGATCCATGAAAGTCATATGAGGCATTGAAAGTTCAGTTATCTTTGTGCAATCTCAAACCCTAATTTTGGTCATCAGTGCTTAAGGAGGTGTCTCGAGTTGATCAATCCTAGTGCAGTCTTGAACCAAGAGAGATCTTTGTGAGAAAATAATTGATAAGTGAGAGGGAAAATTTTGGGGTACAACATCAATCATAGTAAGGAAATAATGAAATTAATCTAAATAAGGGATGGATATAGGACCCCATATGTCCATATGAATAAGATCAAAAAAATTTGAAGAAATAGAATTACTTAAAGGAAAAGAAAGTTTACATTGCTTTGATAAATGAAAAGTATTACAATGCTTGTGTTTATTATATGTCATATCATGAAATTGTTGGTACATGTGATGTAAAATTTCATTAGAAGGGTCACCTAATCTACAATGCCATAAGACATTGTTAGTGCTATCATGGGTAGTAAGGCTAGCAAAAACATAATGATCAGCAGGGGATGTTTGATGGGAGTCATGTGCAGAATGTACAGATTATGGTGTTGGATTACAGGTCCAATATAATCCTTGGTATACACATCCTGAATTTGACAGGAGTTGCGTAAGAAATGGATGTCATGTTGTGAAGTATTACAGAGTTTGGAAATTGAAATTAAACTAAACCTAAATTTTGGGATGTAAGAAACATGTAGAAGATTGAAATCTCCACCAAAACAGATATTGCCAGAAAATTTAACATATAAAAAACTTCCATTAGGTAAATGAATAGAAATAGGTCCTATGTAGATAATGTCAGTAAAGCAATGTATGTAAGGGCAGACATGATGAGATGCCCCAAACTCTAGTATCCACATATTAGGGTTATGAAAAATACTACATGTGGGTGCAATACCTAAATCAAAGTCGTATCAAAAGAATTGGCCTTGTCATCTCTGGATTGTTGGTTATCTTTCCAAGATTGTTGCAGGAGATGCACTAAGTGTTTATAATCTTCTTTAGAAATACCAGTTTATTTTTTATTATTTTGCGGATTTTTAATGTCAGAGGCGTTCTTGTCGTTGTTGTTTATGTACCTGGGTGGAAAACCATGCTTGAAATAGCAGTTTTCAATGGTATGATTGGTTTTATGGAAATTGGTGCATAACATGGGGGTTTTGTTGTACCTTTTCCTTTTTCTCGAGCATTTGTGTTGTTAGAAGAAAGAATGATGGGATAAGGCATAACAGAAGTAGGAACAAATTGTTGTTGAAAAATGAGCGAGTAAACACGACTAATGCTAGGAAGAGGATCAAGAAGGAGAATTTGCATGTGAATGTTGTGATATTTGTCATTGAGGCCCTTCAAGAAACAAGTCACATATTCCATGTGCTTGTAGTTCTGCACAGCCTTAGCCAGATCACAGGTGCATGGTGTAATGCAAGAACAAGCAGGAGTAGGTCTTAAGTCTTTCAATTCGTCCCAAAGGATTTTGAGGGAAGTGAAATGCGCATATAGAGAATGATCACCTTGTTGTATCGAATGAATTTCACGAAGAAGATCACAAAAATGGAAATGGTTACCTTTTATGACTATTTCACGAAGGTCCTCTCATAGCTCGAAAGCAGAGTCGAAGAAACTCGTGCTTTGTGTGATGTGAGGAGAAAGAGTTTGATTAATCCACGAAAGAACCATGTTATTTGCGTGTTCCCAGAGTTTATAGTTTGGATCATAAATTAGAGGTTTTCAGATATTTCCATTGATGAAGGAAATATTGTTCATGGAAGTTAGGGCACGACACATTAATCTACTTCAATTGTTGTAGTTGTTGTCATCAAGAGGTAGTGCAATGATGACAACTCTAAGGTTTTCGCCAGGGTGAATGTAGAACAAATTTCTAGGGTTAAGGGTAGGGTCGAAGATGTTGGTTTCTGCAGCGTTGTGTTTAGGACTATTTTTGGGGTAAGAGTGTGGTTCGGATTTGACATCATACACCATTATAGATGAGATAGATCAAGAACCAGAAAGATGAATGTGAAAGATGAGGAATAAAAAGGGAAGATGAATGAGATGTGGAAGCTTGAAGGAAAGAAGTATAGTCTACTGATACCATATTACAAGTGGGTATTCCATCTTGGAGAAAGATAAAGTGAATGAATTGTTTAAAAAGGGGAATTCCCGCTAATTCTCATTACCAGAAAAGGAAGAAGAAGGATACAATATATAAGAACAATAGTAGGCTTAAGATAACATAAACCTATTTCCCAAAAGGGAAAAATAGAAAAGAAGACCAATATATCTATCTGGCTAATAGAATATCCCAAATGGGGAATGGAAGCACCACCGTAGTTTAGCTTTATCCAATTAGAAGGAGGTGGCTGCCAAAATACCTCCAAAATGTTCAGAGCTCGGGGAGGCTGAATGATCACCTTAAACCTCTTAAGAATCTCAAAATCATGCATAGAAAAGTGATGCCCCACAGGATTGGCATTACCCATTATGGAAACCGTAGTCGAGATAAAAGATCTAATAGAAGAAAATAAGTAACGGTGTCTTTAAATCTCACCAAATTTCGGGCCTTCCAAATTGCATTGATAGAAAATATGCAGGCGACAGTGCAAATCAACCTGTAGTGCTCCTTACCGTAAGACCCGAAAAATTCTCCACAACTTTGTCCAACCAAGAAGGGAAGTTGATACTAAGCATTTGCTTAACCCAACCATAAATCTTAGAAGCAAACAAGCAACCAAAAAAAATGATTCTTTGTTTCCTCTTCCAAATTGCAGAGGTCGCACCTAGAGGGAAAAGCGAAACTGCATCTTTTAATCTGATCATCTGTCAGTAATTTATTATGAAGGAGCCTCCAAACCGTAAAATATTTAGCCGGAGGGATAAACTTGTTCCAAATCCATTTCCATCAATCCTTAGAAGAGCTATGGTGCCGCTTGAATTCATAAGTTGCCTTGAGAGAAAAGTCGCCATTCAAAGATTACATCTAAAACTGATGATCCAACCTAGAAACTATAGGGAGGTGATAGTTTAAAATCCACTTTTGACTAGACTGCGGAATAAAGGAGTGTGCCTTCGAAAAATTTCACTGACTATTAACAATAAGGTCTTTAACAATTTGATCTAAATAATCCGTGAGACAGCGCCGTCAGCATACAAAGGAGAACTACACCAATTATGAACAAATATATTTGATATTATAAATATAATACAATTGTCACACCGGTTTGAAAACTTTATATCTTTAAATACTTTATTTTTCTTTGATAATAAAATATTTCAAAAAATAAAAAATAAAAACAACAACAATATGAATAGATATATTTGATATTATAAATACAATACAATTGCTACACCGGGTTTGAAAACTTTATATCCTTAAATACTTTTATTTTTGATAATAAAATATAATCCTAACTCATTTAAGAACATGCAATTACAGAAAAAACTGGTGTAAATTTAAACTCAGATTGAGAAGTATAGGTAAAGGTGACAGATTTGTATTGATAAAGTGGTGCTCCTTGGATAAGAAGACCATCTTGGCTAAGAATTGCTGGATCAACAAGTGTGCTTGATTTAAATCCATTGGTATTCAACTTCACATCAGTTTGAGTGCAAATACAATTGTTGGTCACAGTAACTTTCCACACTGATCCTGATGTCTTGGTTTGTGTAACACCAATAGAACTTAAATCACAATAACCATTAGCTGCAATATCAACAATAAATTAAACATATATTTATATATATGAATCACGTACGTCAATAATGACACGTACCTATATAGGTAATAATTTAAAAAGATAAAAAAAATTAAATATATTAATTTTGAATGTCAATATTGACACTCATTCATTTTTTTTTTCCAGAGACATCGATGTTACTTAATTATTGAAAAAAAACTATAAAGTTTAATATAAGCTGGTTTATACAGAAAGAGTAATCTATGGGTGTAGAAAGGGTCTGTGAGATTACTATGTATGCTATACCTTGGAAAACTAAGGCAAGGAAGAGAGTGATGGAGAGAATGCTAAAAATTGAAGTCATTTTAGATTTGAGAGTTTGAATATGTAAAATAGTGATTTTGTGAGAGGTGAATGTTGATGCTCACAATATTTATAGGTCGAATAAATGATACTATTTTATTCAATCCAATATTGTATTTAAACAAAAGTATATTTCTTCGGTCAAAAAGTATTTGTAGTATTTGATTTTATATTATAAATTAGGGGAAAATTATATATAAGTAATAATTGTTTTTTAATTCATTGGTCAAAATGAAATTCCTAGTCAAAAGTATTGTAGTGATATTAATTATTATGATATTTTCAATTACAAATAAGTTTATAAATATTACAATAACAATACAAAAATGAAAAATCATATAAACTTTCTAAAATGAAAAAAGCTTTCAACTCAAAATTTTAATTCTAAATTATTTTGAAATCTTCAATCAATTTATGAAGTAAATTAGAATTTTTAAAATAAATAGCAATTTAATATACACTCTAATATTTATCAAAAATATTGTTCACTTTATAATTGAACCAAGCATTCAAACTGAATTTACAAATTTAAATACTTTTTCAAAATAATATGATATATTTAATTAACTTATGATTAATTGATTTTAATTTTTTGGTGTTAAAAGAAGAAACGATATTTGACCCAACTCAATACTAAAATAAAAGTATTTTAATAAAGGGAATTAGTTAGACCAAATTTATATAAATTTTTTGTATATGCTTTTTTTTTTATCTCTTATTTTTCATTGCTTTATTTTTTGTAAGTCTTATTTCTTTTCCTCCATCTCTTTATTATTTTTTTCTATTATGTCGCTTAATGTTTAATTAAATTGTAAAATTAAGTCAAACATTTTTATAAATTAATGTTTATATAACTTGACAACATTTTTTTTATCTATAAAATTTATCCCGCCATCTTGTATTGAGAATCACTTAATCAACAAATTTTTGATATATTTACAAGCACGTATATGCACAATATGTATATAAGTATTATTGTTGATATATTTAAATTGGAGGTATTCATTATGTATTTACATATGAAAAATGTTTACGATTTATTTATGATATTTATCACAACAAAAACATTTTCTTGTCTATATTATTATACTATATTAGTAATTAATATACATGTATATCTTGATGAGTTCGTTAGTTAGGATTTAGTTATTAAGATGTGTGTCGTTGCGGAACTAGAAAAGAGATGTTTGCGGAGATCATGGTGGAGCGAGGTTTCTTGAGTACTTCGACGATGTGGAATGGTGTATCGAAAATTGCGATCACGGTGCTTCTCAAACCAGAGGAGTTGATCTTGAATCGGTGTCGTTACTCTCTGATACGACATATCAATGAGGAAACATGTATGATTAGCACTCCAACGACCAAGTTAGTTTAGAGATTAAGATAAAGGTAATTATAGTGATGATTAGAGATTGTGTATGAGAAAAACTTTGTGAATGTATTTAATCCTTAGGTCTGACGGAGCAAGTTGGATAAATGGGTCTCGTGTTATTGGAACATTGATCGGTGTGGAGTAATGGGTCCTTCGCCTTTGATCATGGAACATGATGATACTAACTCAATGGTGGGCTTTTATTGTGTCTAACTCAGTGTTGAGATGTCACGTTAACTCACCATCCTCAAGACATAAGTATTTCTATAAATATGTATTAATGTAACTATCTTCACTTATTCTTTTACATTTAATACAATTCCTTTATCTCAACTATGCACTCTTCCTCTTTCTCTAATATGGTATCACAATGTTGTGAACCACCTTAGCCATGTCTTCTACTGAAACTTCTCAGTCCTCTCCATCACAAGGTAGAAATCCTTCGGAAATAGTTGATGCATCTTCCTTGAAGAATGCATTCAAAACTTTCGCTCAACAAATCAGCATCAAACTTGATAACACAAACTTTCTTTCTTGGAAACACTAATTTGAAGGTATCATCGAAATTCACATGTTTCATCGCCAACTAGTAAATCCTACAATTCATCCTCGCTTTCTCACCACTGGCGATCGTGCATCTGATATAGAAAATCCCACCTAATTGCTATGACATCAACAAGATTCACTTCTCTTTACTTGATTTCTGAATATGCTCTCAAAGTTTATCTTTCCTCTATGGTGAAGTGCGTTCATGCACATGAAGTATGGTCCATCATAAATCAGTTTCAATGAACTCAGATATATCCAAAGTTGCGACAACTTCTCTATGAACTTCATTGTATTAAGAAAGGTGATTGCATTGTCGCACAATATTGTTTCAGTGGCATAGCGGAAAGCAAAAAGTAAAGTATTATTTTACCAGGTGATATAGATTATATCGTATCGTGTCCATATAAATTGGTTATCAAGTCGTCATTCGACAAATCATTCGTTAATGAGTTTGGGGGTTTGAATGGAAAGGGTAAAAGTTATCAACAAAAAATAAATGTAAACAAAAATAAAAGAAAAAGGAATAACTTATCAAGAGTGCATATATACTACTTCTCATAGACATAAATCTATCGACCATTTATACTCGACCTACAATAATCATCAATGTCACCATGTATCACTCACAACCTAAGTCATTTCTAACCCAAATTGAGAGGCTTACTATATCACCTCGGTAGAAATCTCTCAACCACCTCAAAAACACAGAAGTTAACCATGTTAATCGCGTCGACAATCTCTCAGAGGGACACAACCAATACATATGCATTAATCACAAACACCCAAGTGAATGTCAGTTCTAAATATATCTCTAGGATCCAGAAACTAACAGATTATCATCCTATATGAGAATCTGAGCAGTATATATCTATAACAACCCAAATCCCGAGCACAAATCAAAATCCAGGACAACAGTCGACAAAGATTTGTAAAGCAAATTAAATATAACTCCATGGGCGACAAATATACATAAGATCAAAGTAATTACAAATACAAATCTAACTAAAAGAGAATACACAAATAAGAAGAGAAATGAACCACAAATCTCTCGGTTTGTTAGTGTCGATCGAAGAGCAATCCACCCTAGATCATCCATATGCAAGCTCCATAGGTTTTATCTAAGCTAATCCACTATAAAAATGAGGTTGATGTAGTTGGGAGATAAAAAACAACACCGAAAACCATAACTATCTAAAATGAAATAAAAATGAAATATAAAGAAAATCTGTCCCGCATGCATCGCCTGACGACATAAAAGCACCTCCCGGCGATGACTCCTAAATACAAGGCACATGTTATGCCACACATGCAACTGGTCTCAAATATATTTCATCGCCCGACAAATGAAAAGCTTCGCCCGACAACACCCTTATTTCTCGCCCGGCGACACAGCAACGAAGCAAGGCAGACCCAACTGGAAAATTGACTCCAACCCATTGCTCCACTATCGCCCAGCGATGCAGACGCGATTCACCATCACCCGACCATCGCCCAATGATGCACACCAGTCCAGCAACTTTTGTTGCTTTCTCTGCATCACTTTAAATAGCTCTCTTTTCTTGGCCTTATTTCTTTATTGATCCAAAAATGCATCTTGGAGCTTTTATTCCTCTTGCCCCAACAATGCTCAAATACCTACAAAAAGACTGGAAAAACATCAAACAATACACTATGTACACAAAAACACTAATGTACACGAACTAAGCTTATTTACATAATAGTTGAGTTTAATCAATCGATATTAACAACAAGGCCTCGTTGTGCTTCCTCCATCTAGGTGTTAAGTCATCATCAGAAAAGCCTAAACCATTGTCTGTGGTCAAGCTGGCCATACAGTCTTGGAACTGATCAGCAAAGGTTTCTTGTGGTACATGTGCAGTTTTAAGGAACTTCACCAAGGCCTTTGCATGAGCCTCGGAACACAACAATAAAGCCAGCATGGAAATCTTTGATGGGGTTTTCCCTAGCTGCTCGACTACACTGTAGTCTCTCTTATTTATAATCTTCAGAATTTCTTCCATCTCCTTTTTGGAGGCCTCAGGGATAGATATTGTTTGTGCCTTCATCTGGATAGGCTCAACCAGAATGCCTTTGCCCCGAGTCTCGGTCGACTCGGCGATAGGAGTGTCAGCAGGTGTAACTATATGAATTGTAGTAGTAGTAGTAGTGTCAGCAGGGGTAACCAAAGGGGTTGTTATAGTAGTAGTGTTAGCAGGAACAGAAACAGGGATGATCACAGGACTGGTGACAGTCTTCGGATGAGAAATCTCCGGAGAGAAAATTCTTCCGCTTCGCGTCATCTTGCTGGTTCCCACAATATTACTGATGTCTGGGTTATCTTCCTTGGAAATTGAGTCTTTAACAACCGGCCAATCTTGCTTGACACCGTGATAGTAGATGTCGCCCCCATAGTTCCATATGACAGTTTTATTTGACGAGTATGGGACTGGGCCTGGCATAGTGATTATCAATGGAGCTACTTTAGGAACTGATGTAATTCTAACGGGTCTTTTGGTGGAGACCCTGGAAGGATTGGAGGAAATGGTTACTATTGAAATATCTTTGTAAGAAACAGTTGGAACATGAGTTTTTTCAAACAAAATCTCTTTGTCATCCATTAGGCGTTGAACACCTACTTTCAATAAATGACAACCAGTTGGTAGGGAGTAACAGAGGTGGCAGCTTTCATCACAACCCGGAAATAAACTAGCTTTTAAAAGGTTCTTCTTGACGGTGAGGAGAGGAGTAACAAGTTCATCAACAGTAGAAACAAACATATTATCTTCGACAATGCTAACACCATGGCCATGCTTGAGCATAAGAGAGGTAATAACATTCGGGATCTCGGGAGCATCAAACTCAATTTCTTTGGCTTCAAGGAGGTCTTGTACTTTGGTTTTCAAATCCCAACAGTTGTTAGTATCATGGCCAGGGCTTTCTGAATGGTATGCACAGCGAGCATTAGGATGGTAGTGAGGAGATATGGTGTTAGGATTCTTCGGAGCTTCTTTCAAAGTTACCAGATTGGATCTCAACAAATGTGGTAGTACTTGAGATAGTGTCATATTAATTCGGGTAAATTATATTACTGGTCTTTCTGTTCTAGGCTGATCGTTCCTTTGTTGAGTAGGCACAAGCTTAGGGATCATGACAACCCCCACCATTGGACGGTGATCAATTCTTTCTTGGTTCCTTTGAGGATACACAACACCAACCTCTTTCTTCCCTATAAATGGTTTTCTTATAGCGATGGAGGATGTATCCTTCTTAATCTTCCCACTCTTAATCCCAGCTTCCACTCTTTCTCCGGTTAGGATTAATTCAGTGAAGCCTGTTGAGGCACTTCCAATTAAATGATTAAAGAAAGGACCAGACAGGGTACCCAAAAACATGTATACTAGTTATCTTTCGGAAAGGGGAGGTTAGACTCTTCCTGCTAAGTCCCTCCATTTCTGAGCGTAGTCCTTGAAACCTTCATTTGAAGCCATAGCCATACTATGGAATTGAGTACGAGTAGGAGCAAGGTTCGTGTTGTACTGATATTGTTTATAGAAGGCAGCGATAAGGTCTTCCCAATTGTGGATGTTGGCCCTTTCTAGTTGATAGAACCAATCAAGTTGAGTTTCGGATAGACTGTCTTGGAAAAAGTGGACCCATAAATCTTTGTCCGCAGTGTGAGGCTGTATCTTCCTCACATAGGATCGGAGATGCATTTTGGGGCACGAAACTCCATCGTATTTAGCAAATATTGGTGCCTTGAATTTTGGTGGAATGATAATCCCAGACACCAAGCCTAGATCCTCAAAGTCTAGTCCAGGTACTTTCTGGATTTCCATTGCGCTTAGTCGTTCTTCCAGATGCTTGTACTTGTCGTCGGTCGGGGGATACTGCTCTTCAGAGTAATCCTCTTCTTCTTCCTCTCTAGACTCTTGCTGGACAACTGCTTCCTTGCCTTTCCCATCTTGATTGTCTTTTTCACCAGATGATGTTGCAAAGTCTAGGGTCCTTCTTGCTTGCCCTTGGAATCTTCTTCCCATATTCAGAACTCCGGTTACTTTCTTTTTCTCCTTCTTTTCTTCAATCAGCAAGGTTTTCAGATCCTCTTGTCCTTTGCCTAGAGTCAAGAACATCTGTTGAAAATGAGCATTTTGCACCTGGAGGTCTTTCACTATCTGCTCGAGATCCATATTACTGAAATAAACAGTAGAAAGATGAGGAGACTTATTGTGAGAAAACCTGCGTATGTTATGATGAATGGTAAATGCATATGCAATGATTTCAAGGAAATTAGAGATTTAATTTTGCTTCAGAATAAAAAGGAACGCACGTTATATTAATAAATTAAAGCTTTGAGTACATCATGCCTCTTTTGGGCTTACAAAGAAAATACAAAAACTCTAAGATAAAAAATTTATACGCATCCTCTTTGGTGCCATGTAGGCATTCCAGCTCCGCTCCTCATGAAGTTGCTTAGTGAGTTCCAAAACCTTCTTCTCGCTGGCGTAGAATTGGGCTTCGAAAGTGTCTCGCTCCCCCTTAAGTTGTATCCAATCCCTTTGTAAGTCTTCAAGAGAGGTGGGCATGTCAAGATGCGGGATAGTGTATGGAATATCTCCTTCCACAACAGGCTCTATGATAACCGGAAGAATGGAGGGGTAAGGCATTATAAGACTTTGAGCACGAGCTCGTACCCACTTCAGGTAAGGCTCAACAGGGATGGAATTATTATTCTATATCTTGCTATCTACCTTGTTCAACATCCTACAAGCTCGGATAAATCTCTGGCGGTGACCTTGATCGTCGTTCTCGTAGTCAAATACCAAACCTTGAATAAGCATCTCATGTGGACCATCCCTTCGGGCGTAACCAAACTGTCTTAAGGCTAAGCAAGGGTTGTAGGTGATACCTCCCATAATGCCAAGTAAAGGGACATTAGGGAATTATTCACAATGGTCGACAATAGTAACATTCTCTATAGATCGAGAACACCAATGAATGTCTGAATGTTTGAGTGTCATTAACCTATGTGACCACCTTGAACCTTGCTCGTTCTTTAGTATGGATTGGGGAATATGTGAAATAAACCATCTTTCCAAAAGAGGAGTACAACACATAAGGATACTTCTTTTCCTCATAGTTCGAGTGTGAAAAGAATGTAGGATGTCCCCTAGAAAAGTAGGCACCGGGTTACTAGACATGAAGATTTTGATGGCGTTCACATCTATGAGTTAGTCAGGATTTGGAAACAAAACCATCCCATAGATGAGCAGAGCCACAATTTCCTCAAAAGCTTGCAAATCCAAAGAGTTCCAACAGTTTTGGGATTTCTCAAACAAGAAATTTTCTAGGAAACCCTTGACACCACTCCTTGTTTCCTAATTAGTTGTGATATCAGATGATTGCAAGTATAGATCTTGAGCAATATCTTATGGCTTTGGATCTCTTTCCGTACGGTGGAAAGGTAGTTGATTGAGAATGAGAATCCTCAAGAGTCGGGAGAATTCTTCCAAAGTTGGCACAAGTTGATAATCGGGAAATGTGAAGCAATGGTGTAGAGGATCAAAGAACTGAAAGAGCACCTTCATCATGTCCTCATCAGTGTTGGAGGTGATCAAGTTTAGCAGGCGACCATGTCTTTCGGTAAATGGAGATTTTTCAGGAATCCTTGATGCTAACTCTTTAAGTTGAGGAGGGATCCTTACAAGGTTGACTTGAATGGTTTTCCTGCGAATAGAATCCATGTCCTACAAAACAGAACAAAGATAAATCCTAAAATCCTTGAAATAGTTAGTGAGTATGAGTATGATGTTATGATGTTTATGATGTTATGTACAAGTATATATATATATATATATATATATATATATATATATATATATATATATATATATATATATATATATATATATATATATATATATATATATATATATATATATATATATATATATATATATATATATATATATATATATATATATATATATATATATATATATATATATATATATATATATATATATATATATATATATGTATACAAACAAAGCAAACAAGTCCTTAGGTTTAGGCTTGCATGGAGTCTCATAGGTAAGTACCCTCTTGAAGTTTAGTTGGCTCAAACCTGTCCTAGTAATAGTAACCGGGTTCTAAGGAGCTCAATATCACTGGTTTGTTTCCTTGGGAATTGTTTCAGCGCAAGCCTCTTTAATAGCGACCGAAACATAAAAAAAAAACCTCAATGAGTGTAGTATCGAGTATCTACCAACTTCAGACTGCACCAAAGCCGGTCATCTCACTACGTCCTAAAGGCCAAGTTTGTCAAGTAAAGGTTCTAAAAGTTCATTAGTGCTTCATGACATCACTCAGCGGCCCCGTATTATCCTTGACTACTCAAGGGCTACCAGTACCAACAAATATGTCGCACTAACATAGCTATTTCTTAGATCATATCGGTATACCCCGCACAGTTTCCATAACGTATTGCTACTTACCTATAAGGTATCCCAAATCCGGGTAGAGGATTCAAACCCAAACGAAGAACCACAATGTAAAGCATACAAGTCAAACAATGAAAGCAAGTAAATGTGATCTAACCCTAAGGTAACCCCACTTTTAAAATTATCCCCAGCAGAGTCGCCAGTTTTGTGATACAGTGGGAGAACTGACTTGGGTGTTTTTGCATTTATCGCAAATGTTGCGGTTAGCAAGAGTTGCCACCGACTTTTCTTTTATCCAATTAGAAAGGTGAAAAAAGCACAGGAAATACCTTTGAGATTATTTCTTGAGTTCGGGGGGTAGATTATGAAAAGGGAAGTTATTAGCACCCTTTTTATCATGTTTTTCCATGGGCTCTTAGTTACTTGCTAGATCACTTGCTTTTGTTTGAAAATGTGCTTTGTATGGTTTTTGAAAGTATGTTTGAAAAGAGGCCATTGTTTAGGCAAACCTTGTAATGATTCTCGTTCGTAAGAATGTATACAAAGATGTTGATCTTTTTAAAAATGTTTTCAAGTTTTGTAAGATGTTTTGAAAGTGTAGGTGTTTGTTTGGAAAAATATCAAGGATGTTTTGTTTTGAAAGTGAGCAAGTAACTAGTAACATTCTACCCACTCAAAAGTCTTTCATGTTCATTTCCTCTTTTCTTTGACATTGTTATCTTACCATTAATTTGGTAAGTAACCTTATCTTTGGATGTAAACGGGACGAGCATGGGTCATCGTATAACCATGATTAGCAATGTTGCAAGGTATCTTAGCATCTTTCTTTAGGGACTAAGATCATTTTGAAAAGGCAACATAGATAGCGTCATCGAGGAACTATGATATTGTATTTTGCTTGTTTTTGCTAAGACACCTCACATGCATAATATGGCCATTTTTATAAGGAAACCAAGTGGATTTTACCCTAGGGGTGCTTCTGTGCAAGTGTATTGATTTTCATACTTTGTTTAGTCTTTGATTAGGGTTTTCTACTTGTTGATTTTATCTTCTCATACAAATCCTAATTAATAGCATTTATATAAAGCGATAAATTGCGAAAAGTAAAATTACTACGCTATTACATCATTAGGGAATGGGGGTGTACAAATTTACAAATGAGGATTACAAGAAAATTAAACCTAATCTTCTATTACAACCATATTGAATATTGTACAAAATTGAAAATAAAATGCAAGAATAAATGGAAAAAGAAATGATTTTTGTTGTTTTTTTATGAAAGGGGTTTTGTCTTGACCTAATTAAAGAAAATGATTAATGAACAAAAAATTAAACATAAATTAACTAAGAAGGAAATTAAGTTAAAAATGTATTTTAGGGTTTTATTTATGAAAAGGTTTTTAACTTAATAAAAATAATATGAATATTTATTAATTAAAATAAATCTAAGTTCTAAATTGATTTTAACTAAGATAATAAAATAATATACTAATTTAACCTAAGTCTAAAAATTAATTATTTAAGAAAAAGGAAATTAATTTGTTTTAAGAAAATGTTTTTTTAGTCTTTTTGTTTTATGGAGAAAATAAAATATATAAGTATAAATAATAAATAAAAATAAATTTGAATTTTTATATGGTTTATGAAAATAATAATAGTAATAATAATAATAATAATAACAATAGTATTAATAACAATAATAAAAAATGAAATAAAAAATAAAAATAAGTCAGGGAGGAGGATTAGTAATGCAATAGGTGTTGTGAAGAAAAAAGATTAGGCCCACAATAAAGCCCAGGCACTGCAAAAAAAGCACAAAAAGTCAGAAAATAATGGAAAAAAATAACAAAAGGTCACGCTGGGGCTTGAACCCAGGACCTAAGGGTGACAGGCGCGCGCTTTAACCACTAGGGTGGTGATACATTCGTCAACTCTAAAATTCTCTAAGCTCAGGCCATATAAATGAAAACTATGGATATGTACAGCTTCTTAGCAATGGTATCTACATTTTATCTTCACAAATCATAATCAAATGATGCTTATAATGAGAGATAAAAGTTTGAAAACTTACCTCTTACAGTTGGAGTCGTGTATTGAGTTTGAGCAACCTTTGTGATGGCCTGATGATTTATGTAGCTTGCTTGGACCTCCTTGAGTGTGTTCTAACTCCTAGTTTTCTTTGTGGATGGCTGGAACTCCCAACTCAAGTCAAGTTGCAAGCTTCAAATTTGGAAATGGTGGATAGTGATGGAAGAGTTACAGTCAAGAAACAGGGGTCTGGATCACTTTGATATGATGTATATTAAGTGTTTGGATGGTTAAAACTCAATACGCACGAGCGGATTTGGAGATGGCTATGTGAGGTTCAAAACTATCAAGTTATGGCAGATTCTGAGTTGCAGAGTGCTTTGGAGTGTTTTGGGGTCTTAGCCTTTATTTCTTATGTTGCAATAGACTTGTGTATATATATGGAAAATGTTATAGATCAAATTCACTCAAGGTTTCTGAGTTCCAAGAGGCTTTAGACACATTTCTTTTGGTTTATAGAGGTTGTGTGTGCAGAAAGAACAAGTGCAAATCTCAAGGAGTTGACAATTGCAAAAGTGATGCTTTATCAAAATGGAAATGGCAACTTTGTGCCATAAATGGAAATGTAACTTGGATAAAGGATTAAGTGCTTAGATTAAAGCTCTATCAGCTGTGTAAATATTTAATTATGGAGTGACAAACAAGTTTGAGGCCTGCAAAGCAAAGATTATGCAACCTAGGCTTGGATTTGAATTTTTGTTCATCATAAAATGACTTGTAATTTAAGTTTGAAAACCCTAACTTCATCACTTTGATTCTCCTTGATCACAAATGATCTCAAGGAGTTCTTTGACATTTTGGAAAGCTTGTAATGTGATATACAACCCCTCTTTGAATCACTTTTGAAAATTCCTTTTGGAACTATATGAAAAATTGCCATGAATTTAGGTCAAAATTCTGACCAAAACTAGGGCAAAATTTCAGTAAGTGTTCAATTTCAAGACCATGACTTTATGAATTAATAACTTGAGATCTAAGCACTTTTAGAAGAAGTTGTGTAAATAAATTATGTATATATCATGGATATCTACAACTTTCATGTTGAAAGTTTCTTCTGAATCATCTTGCATCATGGTGAAAATGGCTCAAAAAAAACATGAAGTTTTAAACACTTAAAAAATTTCTAAGAAAACTTTGACTTTTCAAAATGAAATATTGAATTTTTGATTTCTTAATGAGTAAGCTTCATATTTTGACATTTTTTGATGAATTGTGATTTTTGACATTGGATTTTGACCAAAAAGTCAAAGTTTGACTTTTCAGTGTACAACTGACTTTTGATCAGTTGACTGAAAATTCACTATCAATCCAATTGATCTTGAGAAATGTTTTAGGTCATGCAATTAGGTCAAAATGATGCAATTGAACTCTTGAAATCATGATTCAAACCAATTGACCATTTTCTAGGTCAAAAATCAGAGATTGCCCTTTCTCAGTCAAAACCCTAATTTTGACAATTTTGCCCTTTTGATGATTTGATCAAATTTCTTGAGGAATTGTGGTCCAAACTTGATCAAATGATGCATATGATTTTATAATGTTGATGTGGATCGAAAATTATGAAGTTTGACGGTAAATTTGCCACAGTTGTCTTTTTCTCCAATACAACTAATTTTTAGGTCAACTGCTCAATTGACTGAGCAAAAGTGTGATCCAAGGCTTGAAACTTGACATGAGTAATCTTGGGGGTCCATAATGATCCATGAAAGTCATATGAGGCATTGGAAGTTCAGTTATCTTTGTGCAATCTCAAACCCTAATTTTGGTCATCAGTGCTTAAGGAGGTGTCTCGAGTTGATCAATCCTAGTGCAGTCTTGAACCAAGAGAGATCTTTGTGAGAAAATAATTGATAAGTGAGAGGGAAAATTTTGGGGTACAACATCAATCATAGTAAGGAAATAATGAAATTCATCTAAATAAGGGATGGATATAGGACCCCATATGTCCATATGAATAAGATCAAAAAAATTTGAAGAAATAGAATTACTTAAAGGAAAAGAAAGTTTACATTGCTTTGATAAATGAAAAGTATTACAATGCTTGTGTTTATTATATGTCATATCATGAAATTGTTGGTACATGTGATGTAAAATTTCATTAGAAGGGTCACCTAATCTACAATGCCATAAGACATTGTTAGTGCTATCATGGGTAGTAAGGCTAGCAAAAACATAATGATCAGCAGGGGATGTTTGATGGGAGTCATGTGCAGAATGTACAGATTATGGTGTTGGATTACAGGTCCAATATAATCCTTGGTATACACATCCTGAATTTGACAGGAGTTGCGTAAGAAATGGATGTCATGTTGTGAAGTATTACAGAGTTTGGAAATTGAAATTAAACTAAACCTAAATTTTGGGATGTAAGAAACATGTAGAAGATTGAAATCTCCACCAAAACAGATATTGCCAGAAAATTTAACATATAAAAAACTTCCATTAGGTAAATGAATAGAAATAGGTCCTATGTAGATAATGTCAGTAAAGCAATGTATGTAAGGGCAGACATGATGAGATGCCCCAAACTCTAGTATCCACATACTAGGGTTATGAAAAATACTACATGTGGGTGCAATACCTAAATCAAAGTCGTATCAAAAGAATTGGCCTTGTCATCTCTGGATTGTTGGTTATCTTTCCAAGATTCTTGCAGGAGATGCACTAAGTGTTTATAATCTTCTTTAGAAATACCAGTTTATTTTTTATTATTCTGCGGATTTTTAATGTCAGAGGCGTTCTTGTCGTTGTTGTTTATGTACCTGGGTGGAAAACCATGCTTGAAATAGCAGTTTTCAATGGTATGATTGGTTTTATGGAAATTGGTGCATAACATGGGGGTTTTGTTGTACCTTTTCCTTTTTCTCGAGCATTTGTGTTGTTAGAAGAAAGAATGATGGGATAAGGCATAACAGAAGTAGGAACAAATTGTTGTTGAAAAATGAGCGAGTAAACACGACTAATGCTAGGAAGAGGATCAAGAAGGAGAATTTGCATGCGAATGTTGTGATATTTGTCATTGAGGCCCTTCAAGAAACAAGTCACATATTCCATGTGCTTGTAGTTCTGCACAGCCTTAGCCAGATCACAGGTGCATGGTGTAATGCAAGAACAAGCAGGAGTAGGTCTTAAGTCTTTCAATTCGTCCCAAAGGATTTTGAGGGAAGTGAAATGCGCATATAGAGAATGATCACCTTGTTGTATCGAATGAATTTCACGAAGAAGATCACAAAAATGGAAATGGTTACCTTTTATGACTATTTCACGAAGGTCCTCTCATAGCTCGAAAGCAGAGTCGAAGAAACTCGTGCTTTGTGTGATGTGAGGAGAAAGAGTTTGATTAATCCACGAAAGAACCATGTTATTTGCGTGTTCCCAGAGTTTATAGTTTGGATCATAAATTAGAGGTTTTCAGATATTTCCATTGATGAAGGAAATATTGTTCATGGAAGTTAGGGCACGACACATTAATCTACTTCAATTGTTGTAGTTGTTGTCATCAAGAGGTAGTGCAATGATGACAACTCTAAGGTTTTCTCCAGGGTGAATGTAGAACAAATTTCTAGGGTTAAGGGTAGGGTCGAAGATGTTGGTTTCTGCAGCGTTGTGTTTAGGACTATTTTTGGGGTAAGAGTGTGGTTCGGATTTGACATCATACACCATTATAGATGAGATAGATCAAGAACCAGAAAGATGAATGTGAAAGATGAGGAATAAAAAGGGAAGATGAATGAGATGTGGAAGCTTGAAGGAAAGAAGTATAGTCTACTGATACCATATTACAAGTGGGTATTCCATCTTGGAGAAAGATAAAGTGAATGAATTGTTTAAAAAGGGGAATTCCCGCTAATTCTCATTACCAGAAAAGGAAGAAGAAGGATACAATATATAAGAACAATAGTAGGCTTAAGATAACATAAACCTATTTCCCAAAAGGGAAAAATAGAAAAGAAGACCAATATATCTATCTGGCTAATAGAATATCCCAAATGGGGAATGGAAGCACCACCGTAGTTTAGCTTTATCCAATTAGAAGGAGGTGGCTGCCAAAATACCTCCAAAATGTTCAGAGCTCGGGGAGGCTGAATGATCACCTTAAACCTCTTAAGAATCTCAAAATCATGCATAGAAAAGTGATGCCCCACAGGATTGGCATTACCCATTATGGAAACCGTAGTCGAGATAAAAGATCTAATAGAAGAAAATAAGTAACGGTGTCTTTAAATCTCACCAAATTTCGGGCCTTCCAAATTGCATTGATAGAAAATATGCAGGCGACAGTGCAAATCAACCTGTAGTGCTCCTTACCGTAAGACCCGAAAATTCTCCACAACTTTGTCCAACCAAGAAGGGAAGTTGATACTAAGCATTTGCTTAACCCAACCACAAATCTTAGAAGCAAACAAGCAACCAAAAAAATGATTCTTTGTTTCCTCTTCCAAATTGCAGAGGTCGCACCTAGAGGGAAAAGCGAAACTGCATCTTTTAATCTGATCATCTGTTAGTAATTTATTATGAAGGAGCCTCCAAACCGTAAAATATTTAGCCGGAGGGATAAACTTGTTCAAAATCCATTTCCAGCAATCCTTAGAAGAGCTATGGTGCCGCTTGAATTCATAAGTTGCCTTGAGAGAAAAGTCGCCATTCAAAGATTACATCTAAAACTGATGATCCAACCTAGAAACTATAGGGAGGTGATAGTTCAAAATCCACTTTTGACTAGACTGCGGAATAAAGGAGTGTGCCTTCGAAAAATTTCACTGACTATTAACAATAAGGTCTTTAACAATTTGATCTAAATAATCCGTGAGACAGCGCCGTCAGCATACAAAGGAGAACTACACCAATTATGAACAAATATATTTGATATTATAAATATAATACAATTGTCACACCGGTTTGAAAACTTTATATCTTTAAATACTTTATTTTTCTTTGATAATAAAATATTTCAAAAAATAAAAAATAAAAACAACAACAATATGAATAGATATATTTGATATTATAAATACAATACAATTGCTACACCGGGTTTGAAAACTTTATATCCTTAAATACTTTTATTTTTGATAATAAAATATAATCCTAACTCATTTAAGAACATGCAATTACAGAAAAAACTGGTGTAAATTTAAACTCAGATTGAGAAGTATAGGTAAAGGTGACAGATTTATATTGATAAAGTGGTGCTCCTTGGATAAGAAGACCATCTTGGCTAAGAATTGCTGGATCAACAGGTGTGCTTGATTTAAATCCATTGGTATTCAACTTCACATCAGTTTGAGTGCAAATACAATTGTTGGTCACAGTAACTTTCCACACTGATCCTGATGTCTTGGTTTGTGTAACACCAATAGAACTTAAATCACAATAACCATTAGCTGCAATATCAACAATAAATTAAACATATATTTATATATATGAATCACGTACGTCAATAATGACACGTACCTATATAGGTAATAATTTAAAAAGATAAAAAAATTAAATATATTAATTTTGAATGTCAATATTGACACTCATTCATTTTTTTTCCAGAGACATCGATGTTACTTAATTATTGAAAAAAAACTATAAAGTTTAATATAAGCTGGTTTATACAGAAAGAGTAATCTATGGGTGTAGAAAGGGTCTGTGAGATTACTATGTATGCTATACCTTGGAAAACTAAGGCAAGGAAGAGAGTGATGGAGAGAATGCTAAAAATTGAAGTCATTTTAGATTTGAGAGTTTGAATATGTAAAATAGTGATTTTGTGAGAGGTGAATGTTGATGCTCACAATATTTATAGGTCGAATAAATGATACTATTTTATTCAATCCAATATTGCATTTAAACAAAAGTATATTTCTTCGGTCAAAAAGTATTTGTAGTATTTGATTTTATATTATAAATTAGGGGAAAATTATATATAAGTAATAATTATTTTTTAATTTATTGGTCAAAATGAAATTCCTAGTCAAAAGTATTGTAGTGATATTAATTATTATGATATTTTCAATTACAAATAAGTTTATAAATATTACAATAACAATACAAAAATGAAAAATCATATAAACTTTCTAAAATGAAAAAAGCTTTCAACTCAAAATTTTAATTCTAAATTATTTTGAAATCTTCAATCAATTTATGAAGTAAATTAGAATTTTTAAAATAAATAGCAATGTAACATACACTCTAATATTTATCAAAAATATTGTTCACTTTATAATTGAACCAATCATTCAAATTGAATTTACAAATATAAATACCTTTTCAAAATAATATGATATATTTTATTAATTTATGATTAATTGATTTTTAAATTTTTTGGTGTTAAAGGAAGAATCGCTATTTGATCCACCTCAATACTTTATTAAATAAAAATATTTTAATAATAGAAAATAATTAGATTAAACTTGTATAAATATTTGGTGTATCCTCTTTTTTTCTTATCTTTTATTTTTCATCGTTTTATTTTTTCTTAGTCTACTTTTTCAAAATAATATGATATATTTTATTAATTTATAATTAATTGCTTTTTAATTTTTTTGGTGTTAAAGGAAGAATCACTATTTGACCCACCTCAATACTTTATTAAATAAAAATATTTTAATAACGGAAAATAGTTAGATTAAACTTGTATAAATTTTTGGTGCATTCTCTTTAGGAGTGTGTAAAAAAACTGGTTTATACGAACTAATTTTAAAAATTCAGTCCATCAATTTTTATAATCCAATTTGTGTTGGATGTGAACCGCTTCAGATCCATTTTGATATCAAAATAAAAATTTGGTTTCCATTTTTGATAACCAGTTGTCATACATAAAACCAAATGTATATGATATTATTATTAATGAATAAGATATTATTAAGGCACAGGAAATTCAAATTCGTGTAAACCAATTTATATAATATTCAAATTGAAAATGGAAAACTAGTTTATATATTTTATTTTATTTTATTTATTATTAATTAGTTAATTAGAGTGGTGAGTAGTTAAGGGAAGAAGAACTTATTAAGTTAATTGTGATGAACGATTGTTAATCTGTATTTTTTTGTTTAACTGTTATAGTGTAGCAATTGTTTTGAAGCAAATTTTGTCTTGATTTTAGGATGTTTTGTTTTAGTTTTTTTGGGTTCTAGTTTTAGTGTTCTGGTGCAACTTTATCATAGATTAAACTGTAATGTTTTTACTCTTAAATTGAATTTTACTTTTTTGTTTTTCAAAAAAATTGTGAAAAACGATTTGTGCTGGTGTTTGAATATAATAGTATAAAAATGACACATGTCTTTGCATCTTGTTCCCTTCATTAACCTGAATTTTTTTCGTCTCTTCAAATTAAGAAAGATACAATTTCCTTATAAATCAATTTTGATTGAAAACCAATTTAAACCGGTTTTGAACCGAATTGAAACCATTTCATAATTTTAAATTGGTTATTATAAAAAATGATTTAGTTTTAAAACTACAACCATTAAAATAGATTGGTTCTTAAAATTTGGTAACCATGCACACCCCTAATTCTCTTTTTTTCTTATCTCTTATTTTTCATCACTTTATATTTTCTAAGTCTTATTTCTTTTCTTCCATCTCTTTATCATTTTTTTCTTCTATTATGTCGCTTAATCTTTATTTAAATTGTAAAATTAAGTCAAATATTTTTATAAATGAAAGTTTTTATAATTTGACAACATTTTTTTATCTATAAAATTTACTCCACCTGCTTGTATTGAGAATCACTTAATCAACAAACTTTTGATATATCTGCAAGTACATATATGCATAATATGCATAATATGTATATAGGTATTATTGTTGATATATTTAAATTGGAAGTATTCATTATGTATTTACATATGAAAAATGTATACGATTTATTTATGGTATTTATCAAAACAAAAATATTTTCTTGCCTATATTATTATACTATATTAGTAATTAATATACATGTATCTCTTCACGGGTTAGTTAGTTAGGTTTTAGTTATTAAGATGTGTGTCTTTGCGGAACAAGAAAAGAGATGTTTATGAAGAGCACGGTGGAACGAGATTTCTTGAGTACTTCGACGATGTGAAATGGTGGATTGTAAATGGCGATCACGGTGCTTCTCAAACTAGATGAGTTGATCTTGAATCGGCATCGTTACTCTCTGATACGACAGATCAATGGGAATACATGTATAATTAGCACTCCAACGATCAAGTTAGTTTAGAGTTTAAGATAGAGGTAATTATAGAGATGATTAGAGATTGTGTATGAGAAAATCCTTTGTGAATGTATTTAAACCTTGGGCATGACTGAGCAAGTTGGATAAATGGACCTCGTGTTATTGGGACTTTGATCAGCGCAGAGCAATGGGTCCTTCGCCTTTGGCCGACATGGAACATGATGCTACTAACTCAATGGTGGACTTTATTGTGGCTAACTCAGTGTTGAGCTGTCACGTTAACTCACCATCCTCAACACATAAGTATTTCGATAAATATGTATTGATGTAACTATCTTCACTTATTCTTGTACATTTAATACAATTCCTTTATCTCAATTATGCACTCTTTCTTTTTCTCTAATATGGTATCACAAGGTTGTGAACCACCTTAGCCATGTCTTTTACTGAAACTTCTCAATCCTCCATGTCTTTTCACTCGACAAATCAGCATCAAACTTGATAACACAAACTTTCTTTCTTGGAAACACCGATTTGGAGGTATCATAGGAATTCACATGTTTCATCACCATCTAGTGAATCCTATAATTCCTCCTCGCTTTCTCACCACTGACGACCGTGCATCTGATATAGAAAATCATACTTATTTGCTATGCATCAACAAGATTCACTTCTCTTTACTTGGCTTCTGATTATGCTCACAAACTCAGTCCTTCCTCTATGGTGAAGTGCGTTCATTCACATGAAGTATGGTCCATCATAGATCAGTGTTGTACCCCAAAATTTGCCCTCTTATTTTCTTCAAGATACCTTCTCATACTTCTAGGGTCTTCAATTGCTCAAGGCTACTCAAGAGTTGATCAAACAAATTCTCCTACTAAGCAATGGACCTACAACTAGGGTTTCAATTTTCTAAAGGAAAATTAAGCTTATAAATCCTCAAGTGAATTTCATGGTTTCTTATATGTCTCTAAGAATTCTCATACCAAGTTTCAAGCCTTGCATCACAAGTTTGTTCAGTCAATGGCTCAGATGACTGGAAATCAACTATATTGGATAAAAAGTCAATTGTGGTCAACATACAGTCAAACTTCAAGATTTTTGGTCAACATCGAGATTTGGAAGTCACATTTATCATTTGATCAAGGGTTAATCATGATTCATCAAGAAAACTCTTAAGTCATCAAAAGTCAAGAGTTACCAAATTAGGGTTTTCTTAAGGAGAAGTCAACTGAACTTTGACCAAGCACAACTTTCATGTGCTTCATCAGATTTTCCTCAACCAAAGCTCATTTTGAAGGATATTCAATTATATACAACTTTTTTTTCTCTAATATCAAGTCCTAAAAGTGCTTCGCTTGGGAGATATGGGCCAAAACATTATAGGTCATTTCAAAAGTCAACAAAAAGACACTTTTTGTCAAGGAAACTTACATCAAGAAAAAATATTCAAATGCAAAAATGGTTAACATAGAGATTGTAGAGGAAATGTTGAACTTTCCAAAAAGTCAAAGATCACTTTCAAATGATAAAAATTGAAATAGTTATGATGAATTCAAGTTGGGAAATTTTGAGAAAATATTGTTGGTGTAAGCCCTATAGGCCAATACTTTTGGTACTTGTATCGAATTATTTATTAATAATAAAAGGAATTTCTTTATTATGTTTGCTTTCCAAAATAATAAAGTCCCTAGAATGGTTTATTTGTTTAATGAAATGTTAAGTGTGACTTAATCATGAGATCCCATTAAACATAAGACACTATTCTTAAAGTATCTGTAGTCAAGCTTTAATGTGAAGTGGGATAACATTAAAGCATTAAGATTATTATGAAGATAGATTGATGATCACATCTCATGGATCATAGATAAGGAGTTATCAAGTCTTGACATAGGTATGAATATTAGGAGTAATATTTATACTGGATTGACCCGCTATGAGAATACTACATAGAATGTTATGCAAAGTGTCATAAGTTATTCTCATGATGATAATGGTGTATACCACCCTTCGACCTGAAACCACTATGGACCCTAGATGTAGAGTCAAGTACTTTATTGCTGATCAAACGTCATCCGTAATTGGATGACTATAAAGACGGTTGATGGGTACTTCACAAAGCATGCTAAGGGACATGAGTGACCTAGATGGAATTTGCTCATCCTGCATAACATGATAAATGTCTAAGGGCCCAATATTGAACTGGACAAGGGTGATACAGTGTATGCCTTGTGTTCAATATAGACATGAGGGCAAAAGGGTAATTGTACAACACAAATATTATCACGGAAAAGGTTTGGCCAGATCACATGACATTTTCGTAACTTGGGTAACAGTGATGTGTTGCTAGATACCTCTCACTGTTTATTATATTAAATGTGTAATTTAATATAATTGCCAACGTCGCGAAAACCTACAGGGTCACACACATAAGGACAGGTTGATGATAGATAGAATAAATAAGGAACACCATAAGGTACGGTGCACTTAAGTGTAATACGGAAAGTGGTAAGGTACCACGTGGATAAGTGATATATGGTACATCATAAGGTATGCTGTCCATAAGCTTAATTGGGCTTTTAGCTTATAGCCTTAATTGGGCTTTTAGCTTGTAGCCCACATGAGTGATTCTATAAATAGATCCCTTGTGATGAAGCAATTTCACTTGATGCAATTTCGTTTTTGATTCTCTCTCTCACTCAAGGTTTCCGTTTGTGATCAGATAGCACTGTGACCGGAAGCGATCTGTTCGTGTGGACTGAGTATAGGTGTTGTTCTTCATCAACGCTCGGGATCACAACATCAAAGGTCTGAATCGCCACAAGAGGTAAATATTTCTATCACTGACCATATTCATTCGTAAGGATCGCTAAAGGAAATTTTTAAATTCCGCTGCGCTTTTGATCGCAATTTTCCTTCAAATACATGAAACCAAAAGTGACAAAACTTGAATTTTTGGGCTTAGGGTTGATGTTTCAAAGTCCAAGCATGCATAAAGCCTCATTGTGAACCTCAAAACTTATTCATGCACCCCTTGGTTTTTTATTTTTATTTTTATTTATTTTTATTAATTTAAAATTCAAAATTAGATAAGATAAAGTCAAAGCTTTCTTACAAAGTCCAATCCCAAACCTTTTTAACCTAATTCATCACTATATATTGCATATGTTTCAGACATCAAATGACACGAAATATTTGCAGAGAAAACTATTCCAAAACTACCAAAATTTCAAGAAACTAGGGCAACACCAAACCCTTGTTTCCATCCCTTCTCAATTGAAACCAAGCATTGCATTATCATCCTGAAGTGCCCAAGAATTCATCCCAACCCTCAAGTAGTCAAGATCGTGCCCAGAACACCATGTTTATCCTTACCGGTTTTGGTAGTTTTTTTAATTCAAACCTTTTATTTATGCACGGTTAACTAATTTGATATATTTACATGTGTTCATATACATCATTAGAGGATGTTTTATGCATAATATGTAAGCTTTGGCACAGGGAAGAAGACTTGACATGATTAGGGGGTAGGGTACCACTGAACCTCTCATATTTGCTATTTTGCAAGGACAAGAAACAAGCTCGACGGATGTAACGCGGTGGAAGAACTGACTTGGGTGCTTTGCGTTTGATTTCATTTGTTGCGGATAGCAAGAGTCACCATTGACTTTTCTTTTATCCAATAAGGAAAGGTTGAAAAGAACAAGAAAAACCTTTCGAGATTATTTCTTGAGTTCGGGGGGTAGGTTATGAAAAGGGAAGATTTTATCACCCTTTTCATCCGTAGTTATTTACGGGCTCTTAGTTTCTTGCTAGATCACTTGCTTTTGTTTGAAAATGTGCTTGTAGTGTGGGGTTTAAAAGTATTTTGAAAACGTCTTTGTAATGGTTCTCGTTTCTATAAGAACGCGTACAAAGTGTTGTTTGGAAAATAGTTCAAAGAAGTGTTTGTGGAATGTGTTTTTGAAAGCAATTTTAAAAATGTGTCTTTGTAATGGTTCTCGTTTCTATAAGAACGCGTACAAAATGTTTGCCTTTTGAAAATGTTTCAAAATGAAAGTGTTGGTGTATAAAATGTTTTTATTGTGAGCAAGCAAGCAACCAGGAGCAACCTACCTACTCAAAAGGTATTAAAAGTTCTTGTCCTCCTCCTTTAGATGTTGTTATCTTACCATTTTTTGGCAAGAAAACCCCATCGTTGGATGTGAAGGGACGGGCGCTGGACGTTTTGTATAGTCATAGAAGTCAACCTATGGGACGTTTTAGCAATATTGTTTAGGGACTAGATCGTTTACCGAAGGCAACATAGAGGGTCATCGAGGGACTACGATCTTTTATCGAGGGTCTTTGCTAAAACGCTCATATTCGAGGGACATGACTATTTTTCTAAAGGCAACAAAGTGAGAATACCCTAGAGGTGCTAGTGTGCAAGTGTGTTTGATTGCATACATTTTGTCTTGCATTTAAAGGTTATCTACTTGTTGATTTTATCTTGCCATACACTCTAATTACTAACAACGTATGAAAGAAAATAAAATGCAGAAAATAAATCCTAAGCTATTACATCATTTCAGGGATGGGGATACATATTTACAAATGGTGATTTGCAAGAATTTAAATCCTAATTATTTATTACAACCATATTGAATTATACAATACAAGAAAAAGGAAAAGATTTATTTTGAAAATGGTTTTTTGTCTTAATAAATTAAAAGAAAAATAATTAGTTAATAAAAAGAAAATATGTTTTATGTCTTTTTATATTAATAAAAATAGTATTAATGCTAAAAATACTAAAAATAAGAAAGAAAATGAAAAATAACGAAAACAGGATCATCATGTAGCTGAGAACAAAAATGAGAGGGACCAGAAGTTTTGATGCTAGGCACGCTGTAGTTCAGAAAGAAACGTTAGAGGAAACCAGAAGTTCTGGGTTGCTGCACGCTGAAGTTCTGTGTGTTAAAACAGTAAGGAAAACCTAGAAGTTTTGTGTGTTGTGTTACAACAGTAAGAAAGACCTAGAAGTTCTGTGTGCTGTGTTACAACAGTGAGAAACACGTGGAAGTTTTGTATGCTGTGTTACAATAGTGAGAAAGACCTAGAAGTTATGTGTGGTGTTAAAATAGTGAGAAAGACCTAGAAGTTCTGTGTGCTGTGTTACAACAGTGAGAAAGACCTAAAAGTTTTGTGTGTTAAAACAGTGAGAAAGACCTAGAAGTTCTGTGTGTTGTTACAATAGTGAGAAAGACCTAGAAGTTCTGTGTGTTGTTTTACAACAGTGAGAAAGACCTAGAAGTTATGTGTGATGTTAAAACAATGAGAAAGACCTAGAAGTTCTGTGTGTTGTGTTACAACAGTGAGAAAGACCTAGAAGTTCTGTGTGCTGTGTTACAACAGTGAGAAAGACCTAGAAGTTCTGTGTGGTGTTAAAATAGTGAGAAAGACCTAGAAGTTTTTTGTGTTGTGTTACAACAGTGAGAAAGACCTAGAAGTTTTGTGTGATGTGTTACAACAGTGAGAAAGACCTGGAAGTTATGTGTGGTGTTAAAACTGTGAGGAAGACCTAGAAGTTCTGTGTTATGTGTTACAACAGTGAGAAATACCTAGAAGTTTTGTGTGGTGTTAAAATAGTGAGAAAGACCTAGAAGTTGTGTGCTAATTCTGAGCCTAGTTTTCTTCAAGAAGTTCCGATCCACAATTTTTCTACTTAGGCAATGATATGTACAGTTTCAACACTATGATATCTACATTTTTAATGATGTTCTGAATGAAAAGTTCAAAGTCAGGATGGCTTACCTTGAATTTGAAGTGTGTGTTTGAGACTTGAGCTGCTGCCTTCGAATGTTCTGGGGTTAGTAAAAAACGGAACAAAAATGTTATGTTCTTTGATTCGAAGGGAAGAACAAGAGTATTGTTTTTTGAGAATTCTGGGTTTAAGAGTGTTTGAGTGTTTTCTTCTCTCTTTTTGTATTCAATAACTCTCTCCTCAAAAGGCATCCCCCTTAGATGTGTGGTGGAACAATTTATTTATAGATGAGTTTGTTGTGGTTTTGGGGGAAAACAAATGGTATTTGAACCGTTTTGGCATACTGTTTCATTGCTTTTTTAAATATGGCTTTTATGTGCTAATTTTGTACAAATATGGGGTTTGAGAAAATGCAGGCGTGGATTGGTTCAGTAACAATTTTGGAGTGTTGTGGCAGCTGGATGTCAGACTGTGTCATAGCAGTACGGCAGACTGTTCATAATGAGGTTTTGGGGCTTTGTGATGTTCGGATTGAAGAGTGGAGAGACCAGAGTAAGATTTGAAGGGTGATATTCTAATCGAAGAGTAGAGCTTCTATATGTTCTGATCGAAGGGCCATGTTCTGATCGAAGGGTGATGTTCTGATCGAAGAGTCATGTTCTGATCGAAGAGTAGAGCTTCTATATGTTCTGATCGAAGGTTCATGTTTTAATTGAAGGGTCATGTTCTGATCAAAGAGTAGAGCTTCTATATGTTCTGATCGAAGGGTTATGTTCTGATCGAAGGTTCATGTTCTGATCGAAGGGTCATGTTTTTGTGAAATCAAGCTTTCCAAATGTTTTGATGAAGACAAGCTAGCATGCAAAAATGAATGGATCAAGATAGAAGATTTATCTCAAGCAAATATTCATTGATCAAGATCAACTTTTCAATACTTATGGCTTAAGGTATATGAAATTTTTGATCTTATGCTCTTAGTGCTCAAAACTATTTTTAATCATGCATTTACTTTATTAAAATAATATTTTGAGTATATACTATGTATGATTGAAGAAGGATGTTTTAAATTGCTTCAAATCTTTGAAAATAATGACTTTTCAATTTTTGTACACAAGCAATCGATTGTCATGCTAGGACAATCGGTTGCATCCAAAAAACATTTGATTCTGTTTGAAAAACACTTGATTGTCATCTAGCAGCAATCGATTGTCATGTGTTTTATTTTCAAATTTTTTGAACATTGGCTTATGAGCAACCGATTGCTCCTCAATGACAATCGGTTGTCATAGTTATATTTTTCAATTTTTTTAAACGTTGCTTTTACAGAAATAGGTTATTGCTTTAGTGCAACCGGTTGTTGTGCCTTAAATTTGAAAATTTTTATTTTTTCCAACAACCTTTTGTAACACCTTTTCATGGCAATCCTTGTATCTTTTCATATACATTGTTTTAGTAAAAATGGTTTAAACATTGCTATGTTTCATTGAAGAGGTATTACTACACTATAAATTATTTTCATTTATAATTTTGAAAAAAAACAAAAAAACAACAACAATCACTAACAACTTTCTATTCTTTTGATCATACTCTCTATACTCAAGATTTATGTTCATCATTTTCATATGCATACTGAAAATTGTTGTTGAGCACTTAGAAGAGTATTACATCTTAAATTTCATATTGAATAGAAAAGATAAATCAAGTGATTGACATTGCTCTTTCATCTTTCAAACTCTTATACAAATCAAACAAACTATTGTATACTTGTTTTCAGGATTGTTAGAAACAAGAAAGACACTTAGGGAGGATTGTTCTCTTTGTGGTCTTAGTGAAAATCCAAGAGGATTGTTCTTGGTCCAAGAGGATTGTTCTTGGTTGTTAGGTAGTCTTTGTACAAATTACCAACTATAAGGAAATCTCTTTCATGTTGAAAGGGGACTGGAGTACTCTCGGACTGTGAGGGGAACCAGGATACATCTCTGTGTTCTTTACTTTCTGCATTTAGTGCTTTCATCACTTATCAGAAAAAGAAAGAAAAGAAACTCGTGCAAAAATATTCATACAATTCAGAAAAAGTTTTAAAGAACCTAATTCACCCCCCCTCCTCCCCCTCTTAGGCGCATCTGAACTTACAATTGGCATCAGAGCAGGTTATAGGTAACCTATTCCTACTAGATCCATACTGGCTTCCGCAAACAACAATTCTGTGTTCAGAGATGGTGGCAGTAGCAACAAGCCTCCTCTATTCTGTCGTGAATATTTTGATTTTTGGAAGATCCGTATGAAGGCTCATCTAGAAGCACAAGGAGAAGAAATATGGGATGCTGTCCAAAATGGCCCTTTTGTTCCGGTAACTGTAGTAAACGGCGTTGGTTCATCAAAGCCTAAAACTACATGGGATAATGATGATAACAAAAAGGTCATGTATGACAAAAAGGCAATAAACCTCCTTCAAAGCGCACTTAGTATGGATGAATTCTTCCGTGTCTCAGCATGTACAACGGCAAAAGAAATTTGGGATACACTGGTTGAAACACATGAAGGAACAACTGAAGTTAAGAGATCGATACTTAATACGTTAAGTCAAGAATATGAATTGTTCTGCATGCAACCCGGAAAATCCATTCTTGATTTACAAAAGAGATTTGTGCATCTAACAAATCATCTAAGGGCACTTGGCAAAACATTGACTAATGATGAATTGAACCTAAAAGTGATCAGATCCTTGACTAGAGAATGGCAACCAAAGGTAACGGCAATCTCAGAAAAGAAGAGTCTTGCTACTATGACATCCGCAACCTTGTTCGGAAAACTTCAAGAATACGAGACAGAACTTGGTAGATTGGAAAAGCGTGAAAATCAAGAAAAGAAGTCTAAGAACATTGCCTTGAAGATTGACTCCAAGGAAGACGAAAAGAAATATAATCCTGATGAAGATGAAAAATTCATGCTTCTCGTTAAAAGACTTGGAAAATTCTTTGGTAAAAATGACAAAGCCTTCTCGCACTCAAAGAAGAAGAAACACTTCAAGAAGAAGGAAGGATCCTCATCAACACAAGAAGTTACTTGCTATGAATGTGGTAAACAAGGTCACATCAAACCGGACTATCAAAAACATTCAAATAAAAGTGGCTACAAAGGCAAGAAGGAATCAAAAGATAAGAAAGCATATGTTGCATGGGAAGATGTTGAACTAAGTTCGTCATCCGACTCCGATAGCGACGAAAGTGCAAATCTTGCATTAATGGCATCACACCACTCCGAAAGCGAAGATGATGAGGTTAGTAACATATTCTCTCTTTTTGATAGTGATGCACAAGGTGCTATAAATTAATTGTTAAATGAATTCAAAATTCTGTACAAAACTATCTCATCACAAAAGAAACAAATTTCATCGTTGGAAGAAAAATGTGGATCTATTGAAAAAGATCTCAAAGATGAAAAGCAAAAAGTTAGTGATGAAAAACAGAATTTTGTATGCACAAAGTGTGAATCTCTCTCTTTCCAAATTGTCCAATTGAAAAGGGTTATTGAAAGATATGAAAAAGGAATAATTGGATTGGAAGGTGTTCTTAGCCAACAAAGATACTCAAATGACAAAAGTGGTCTTGGATACTCAAAATTTTCAAAACCAAGTACCAACAAAACCATCTTTGTCAAGGCTAGCGACCAACCAACCAAAGAGAAAGAAATCACTCCCAAAATAGTTCATCACTACCCTAAAAATAAAATACCCTCTAAAAAGAAATCTTATCCTTCTAGATACAGAAGTAAATTTGAACCTACTTGTTTTTATTGTGGTATTCGAGGACACACACCTAATGCTTGTTATGTTAGAAACTTTGGCATGGCAAATGGGCATTATGTGTGGGTTAAGAAAGGAACTAATTATGTAGGACCCAAAGCAACTTGGGTACCTAAAAAAACCTAATCTTGTTTTGTAGGTAAGCTTGACGACCACTTCAAATCTATGGTATCTCGATAGTGGTTGTTCCAAGCATATGACGAGAGATATTGACAAATTTTCACATCTAACGCTTAAGGCCAAGGGTTATGTGACGTATGGAGATAACAAAAAAGGAAAGATTCTTGGCATAAGCAAGATTGGTATCCCAAGTATACAACCAAGAAGAGGGAATTGACTTTGAAGAAACTTTCGCTCCGGTTGCAAGGTTAGAAGTTATCCGTGTTTTACTTGCTTACGCTTGTTCATTGAATTTTCAGCTTTACCAAATGGACGTCAAAAGCGCATTCTTAAATGGCTACATCAATGAAGAAGTCTATTTCAAACAACCCCCGGGCTTTGAAGACTTCAAGAATCCTTCACATGTCTTTAAGTTGAGAAAAGCTCTTTATGGCTTAAAACAAGCACCTAGAGCATGGTATGACAGACTCAGTACATTCTTATGCGTAAAAGGTTTCGAGAACGGTAAAGTGGATAAGACTTTGTTCATAAAGAAGATCAAAGGTAACACTTTATTAGTACAAGTCTATGTCGATGATATTATATTTGGTTCAACTAACCAAGATTTGTGTGAAGAATTCTCGTTGATGATGCAAGGAGAATTTGAGATGTCTATGATGGGTAAGATGAACTATTTCCTTGGATTGCAAATTAAGCAACTGAAAGATGGTATCTTCATAAAGCAATCAAAATATTGCAAGGAACTTTTGAAAAAGTTTGATATGGATAATTGCAAATCAATGCACACGCCAATGGGCTCCGGTACTTATGTTGATAAAGATGAATCCGATATTTCCATTGATATTACTAAATATCGAGGCATGATTGGCTCACTGTTATACTTGACGGCAAGTCGTCCTAACATCATGTTCAGTGTATGTCTGTGTGCACGATTTCAAGCAAACCCGAAGGAATCTCACCTTATGGCGGTAAAAAGAATCATGAAATATCTCAAAGGAACAACCAATGTCGGCCTATGGTACCCAAAAGGTAATATATGCAATTTAATTGGTTATTCTGACACTGATTATGCAGGATGTAAAATAGATAGAAAAAGCACAAGTGGCACTTGTCACATTTTGGGAAATGCATTAGTCTCTTGGGCATGCAAGAAACAAGCTTGTGTGGCTCTTAGTACGGCCGAGGCGGAATACATTGCAGCGGGTAGTTGTTGTGCACAAATTCTATGGCTCAAGCATCAACTCCGTGACTACGGACTCGACCTTGGATGCATTCCACTCCGATGCAACAACACAAGTGCAATCAACATTACAAAAAATCCTGTGATGCATTCTAGAACAAAGGATATCGATATTCGACATCACTTTCTTTGTGACCATATACTTCAAGGAGATGTCAAAGTCACCTTCGTGGATACGCATAATCAACTAGCAGATATCTTCACTAAACCGTTGGCAAGAGAACCATTCTTCAAGACACGAAGAGAGCTAGGTATCTTGGACGAAAATGGCATTATCTAATTAAGGTACATGGCTATGATCTTAATCTTAACTTTATGGTAATATATCTTAATCCATGTTTTTATTACTAAACTTTTGATATATGACCATGAAATCCCCAAAAATTAAGTATTTTTCACTTTTTCACTAATGACAATCGGTTGTCATAGAGTGACAATCGGTTGTATCTAAAAAAATTTAGATTCTGTCTTCACAACAATTAGTTGTCACTCCACGACAACCGGTTACTTTCTCATTATTTTCGCCCCTGTTTTCATTTTTCAAAGGATGCAATCGGTTGTCATCAAACGACAATCGATTGCAGAGTTCGAAATTTTGAAATTTTTTTATTTTTTTTCAGTTACACTCTTTTTTATTCTTTTTCTTCCATTGCCATTACTATTATTTATTTTATATCAGATTTTTATTCTCTTTTTTGAATGTTTTATGTGTTTGGTCAACAACTTTAAAATGCATAGTCCTTTCCTATGACACAATTTTTTGGATACTTACACACTCAAGAATCTCTATGCTACAAGTCTTTATTATTTTGACTAAACCATTGCATGCCTCACCTATCCATTGAATTCCTATCTATCTATAAAAGCCCAACCAAAACCTAAACTTCATATATCCTCTTTTGTCTCAAGAAACCCTACAAACACCAAATACCCTTTTCGCCTTCCAATTCTTTCATCCCTCACCATGTCAACATCAAAGAAAGGCAAGGGAAAAGCTTCTTCCTCATCTCAAGGTGATGATCTCTCAAAACTCATTCCATCAAGAAGCCAAAGGGAAAGATTTGTGTCTCACTTTCAGAGGATGACAGTTCTTCTACCAAGGTTCGGTAATCTTGACAACTTCTATTCCGAATGCTTTAGTTTTCCAGCTTTATTTAGATCTCAAGGGATATACAAGTTGATTGGTGTTAATGGACCCATTTACCCCACTTTAGTAAGGATTTTCTACAGTAATCTAACCATTAGTAGAGGATGCATGATTTCAAATGTCAAAGGGGTTCCTATAGAACTCACGGTGCAGAATTTTGGTGAAGCTTTGGGTATTCCATGTGATGGTGCTTGCATTAAACTTCTCTCAAATGCAAATTTTCCTGGCTACAACAAAAGAGACTTCTACTATGGAATTGTAAGAATTCCCGAGCGTGATTTTATTCAGAAAAGGCAAAGACTTATTGGTGGAACTCCGGAGAGGAACTCTTGGTCTGCAGGAATTCTCACTATTGATGATCGTTTGATTCACTACTTTTTAGCTTATGTGGTTATGCCAAATTTCTCAAATATTTCCGATGTCAATGATTGTGAGATGCAGATTCTGTATGCGATGAAGAATGGGATTCAAATCAACTGGTCTTATGTGATTCTACATCATATGGAACTACATAATGAAAATGCTTCTACTCTTCCTTATGGCTCCTGGCTTACCCTTGTGTTTGAGAAGTTCAATATTCCCTTGTCCGGTGAACACATGGTGCCTATGACTAACCCAAAAACATGAAATCACTTCGAAGAAAGTATGTAATACCAAAATCGGCGTCAAATTTGATCCGATTAATAGAACCATCACATACATTCATACTCCTCCACAAAACCAACCTCCACAAGAACAACCACTTCAAAACCAACCTCCACAACCAATGGAAAACTCTTACAATCAAGTTTTTTACTACCTTCAATACATGAACAACAACATGAACAATCAATTTGCTCATCTCTATGCCCATACCAATGTCCCTCCTTATGAAGCTCAACCTTATCATTACCCTTTCATTCAACCTCAAACCAATGAAGGCAATGATGGTGAAGATCAAGATGATGAAGACCATGTTGAAGGCACGGATGATTAGTCTTTAATTTCTTATGTTTTTAGTACTTTATGTTCTTATGTTTTATGTCGTTTTTTCTTCTAGTTTCGTTTAAGACACTTCGTGTATTGTGATCCTTTTCGTTTTGTGCACTTTGTTTCTGTTATATCTATGTATGCAAACTTTATTTATGCTATGTTGTTTCTATGTGCAAAATTTTATGATCTTCTTTCCCATTCCTTTTTGCTAATGACAAAGGGGGAGAAGACTTTGTAGTTTCTTTTGTGTTTCTCTAACCCAAATTGCAGCAAGCAAGCAATCTTCAAAACTCTCATGCAATAGATCAAGGGGGAGTCTTTGACTTAGGAGGAATTTTTAAACAACTTGATTAGAGAAACCCAAGATGCACTCTAAACTTCAAGCAATGGTTGTCATCATCAAAAAGGGGGAGACTGTGAAATCAAGCTTTCCAAATGTTTTTATGAAGACAAGCTAGCATGCAAAAATGAATGGATCAAGATAGAAGATTTATCTCAAGCAAAGATTCATTGATCAAGATCAACTTTTCAAGACTTATGGCTTAAGGTATATGAAATTTTTAATCTTATGCTCTTAGTGCTCAAAACTATTTTTAATCATGCATTTACTTTATTAAAATAATATTTTGAGTATATACTATGTATGATTGAAGAAGGATGTTTTAAATTGCTTCAAATCTTTGAAAATAATGATTTTTCAATTTTTGTACACAAGAAATCGATTGTCATGCTAGGACAATCGGTTGCATCCAAAAAACATTTGATTCTGTTTGAAAAACAATCAATTGTCATCTAGCAGCAATCGATTGTCATGTGTTTTATTTTCAAATTTTTGAACGTTGGCTTATGAGCAACCGAATGCTCCTCGATGACAATCGGTTGTCATAGTTATATTTTTCAATTTTTTTAAACGTTGCTTTTACAGAAATCGGTTGTTGCTTTAGTGCAACCGGTTGTTGTGCCTTAAATTTGAAAAAATTTATTTTTTCCAGCAACCTTTTGTAACACCTTTTCATGGCAATACTTGTATCTTTTCATATACATTGTTTTAGTAAAAATGGTTTAAAGATTGCTATGTTTCATTGAAGAGGTATTACTACACTATAAATTATTTTCATTTAGAATTTTGAAAAAAAACAAAAAAACAACAACAATCACTAACAACTTTCTATTCTTTTGATCATACTCTCTATACTCAAGATTTATGTTCATCATTTTCATATGCATACTGAAAATTGTTCTTGAGCACTTAGAAGAGTATTACATCTTAAATTTCATATTGAATAGAAAAGATCAATCAAGTGATTAACATTACTCTTTCATCTTTCAAACTCTTATACAAATCAAACAAACTATTGTATACTTGTTTTCAGGATTGTTGGAAACAAGAAAGACACTTAGGGAGGATTGTTCTCTTTGTGGTCTTAGTGAAAATCCAAGAGGATTGTTCTTGGTCCAAGAGGATTGTTCTTGGTTGTTAGGTAGTCTTTATACAAATTACCAACTATAAGGAAATCTCTTTCATGTTGAAAGGGGACTGGAGTACTCTCGGACTGTAAGGGGAACCAGGATACATCTCTGTGATCTTTACTTTCCGCATTTACTGCTTTCATCACTTATCGGAAAAAGAAAGAAAAGAAACTCGTGCAAAAATATTCATACAATTCAGAAAAAGTTTTAAAGAACCTAATTCACCCCCCTCCCCCTCTTAGGTGCATTTGAACTTACAATTCTGATCAAAGAGTAGAGCTTCTATATGTTCTGATCGAAGGGTCATGTTCTGATCGAAGAGTAGAGCTTATATATGTTTTGATCGAAGGGTCATGTTCTGATCGAAGAGTAGAGCTTATATATGTTCTGATTGATGGGTCATGTTCTGATCAAAGGGTCGTGTTCTGAATCACTTTTTCAAATTCTGATTGTACTTTTGTGAAAATTGGCCCAAAAGTTCTGTCCAAATTCTGACTTAAAAATGCTCAGAATTTACTAAGTGTTTTAGCTTCAAGGATGTCTTCATGGACTTATAAATTGAAATCCCATCCTTTCTAGAAGAAGTTCTGTTCGGCAATGTTTTAGATCTCATTGAGATCTATAACTTTCATGTTAGAAGTTCTGATTGAATGATCTTGCATCATGATGAGAATCTGACCCAAAGCTATGAAATTATCATATTTTCTTAACACTTAGAAAATTTTCTAAGTGTTTAGAAATTTGACTTTTCAAAGTAATCTTTGACTTTTGATTTCTTGATGAACCACTTTCATGTCTTGATGAAATATGATATTTTAAACTTGATTTTGATCAAAAAGTTAAAGTTTGACTTTTCAGTGTGCATTTGACCATTTTTCCCTTGTGAATGACTTTCTTGGAAAATTGTAATCCGAGACTTGAAACTTGACAGAATCAATCCTGGGGGTCCAGGATGATCCCTTGAGAAATGAGAGGGAAAATTTTGGGGTACAACAGCTTCCCCTGTTCAATCTTTTTAACCTGAAGAGTTAGATTGGCGAACCCGCCATTCGTGACTTGAAGGTGGAAGATGATTGAACACTAGAGTTCCTAGAAATTTACACTCGATGATGTGGTGGTTGATTGTGCAAGGAATGGGCTTAAAGATTCCATTTGGAGAGATGATGGAAAGTTGTCAGAGATGGGCTTACAGATGCCATCCAAAAGTGATTGGTGGAAAAAATTTGAAGAAGTATCAGAATAAATCTCTGGTTGATTTATACTGAAATAGTAGATGTAGTGGGATGAGCATCAAAAAAATATCCATAAATGGATTGTATCTGAATCGCATCTGAAAGATGTACTAGATGAGTGTTAGAATGACATATGTATCTGGACTGTATTTGAAAGGTATGTTGAATGAGTGACAGAATGACATCCGTATCTGGACCATATTTGAAAGGTATGTTGAATGAGTGGCAGAATGACATCCGTATTTGGATCGTATCTGGACTGTATTTGAAAGGTATGTTGAATAAGTGGCAGAATGATATCTGTATCTGGATCGTATCTGGACTATATTTGAAAGGTATGTTAAATGAGTGGCAGAATGACATTCGTATCTGGATAGTATCTTGACTGTATTTGAAAGGTATGTTGAATGAGTGGAAGAATGACATCCGTATCTGGATCGTATCTGGACTTTATTTGAAAGGTATGTTGAATGAGTGGCAGAATGAAATCCGTATCTGGATCATATTTGGACTGTATTTGAAAGGTATACTAAATGAGTGGCAGAATGAAATCTGTATCTGGATCGTATATGGACTGTATTTGAAAGGTATGTTGAATGAGTGGCAGAATGACATCCGTATCTAGACTGTATTTGAAAGGTATGTTGAATGAGTGGCAGAATGACATCCGTATCTGGATCGTATCTGGACTGTATTTGAAAGGTATGCTGAATGAGTGGCAGAATGACATCCGTATCTGAATCGTATTTGGACTGTATTAGAAAGGTATGTTGAATGAGTGGCAGAATGACATCCGTATCTTGATCGTATCTGGACTGTATTTGAAAAATAATCTGGAATAAGTATCAGAATGACAATCGTATCTGGATCGCATCTGAACTGTTTCTAGAAGAGAATCTGGAGTAAGTATCAGAATAATATCCATCTATGGATCGCATCTGCATTGTTTCTAAAAGAGAATCTGGAGTAAGCATCAGAATAATATCCATCTCTGGATCGCATCTACACTGTTTCTAGAAGAGAATTATAGTAAGCATCAGAATAATATCCGTCTCTGGATCGCATCTGAACTGTTTCTAGAAGAGTGTATGAGAAGGAGCCCGTGTAGGATTGCTTCAGCTGGTCGTGTAGATAATTGTCTCGGCTTGTTTCAGGTATTAATCTCTGACCTTTTGAAAATTGTTGATGATAACCATCTGTTAACTGATCTTTCCTGAAGAGGTAAAGAGTTGGCTGCATGAAATGTCATGATGTATGAAGTGTATGGCGTAATGATGTTCTCAAAATAAATGAGATTATGTTGTATGCATTTATCATGCATGTAAATATGATGCATGAAATATTGTCGGAATTTAATTTTGTCTTGGAAAATAAATCCTTGACAAGTGCTGGGGTGTTTTGGGAAGCTAAATCCTGGACGATCGTTGGGGATGAAGAGTATGCACACCTTCAGACCTTGTCTTTAGAATGTTTCCGCTGGGGATTCTTGTTTTAAGGAGAACTTTGTTGAGGAATGTTGATTTTGCTTGAGAAGAAAACCCTGTGGAGAGTGTTGATTCCTGCTTAGGGAAAGGAGTTCAGGAGTCTTCGTTGTCCGTTGTTCTATTGGGGAGCCATCAGATATTGTAGGAAAGTCTATTGGGGAAGAGGAGTTGTGGTCCCTTGATTTGTGATAGTCTGAGAGGCAAATTCAAGCTGGGGAATCTTGTCGTTTATTGGGGAAATAAACCATGTCGCCAATTTGTTGGAGAGGTGTTTTCTTTTGGCATAAATCTTTGAGGATTCTTTAGATCACATCAATTGGAGATGCTTTCAGAGATTGAAATTCTGGCTGGGGATCACCCTATGAAAAGGACTTTGTGAGAGATTTGTCACTTCCCCTAGTAGAAAGTGTTTGTAGTATTGCCAGGAAATGTTTGCTTGACTGCACGTAACACTATGCTGGAATTTATGTTCAATGCCCCAAGTGATTCAGATACAGACTTCTCCCTGGTTATTCAGCACCTTTCGAGAGATTTCTCGGAATCTTGACTTGACTGCCCCAGATATATTGGACAGTGACGTTTCATTCCCCCTTTCTTAATAGGAGATTTTTCGTTGGAAGTGTCATCCCATTTGAAGTGATTTTGTTCACTGAGAGAGTTTTTATTCGCTGGATATTCGTCATATAAATTTCTCTGTTGTCAAACAATTAGCCATATGCAAACAGCGATATTCAAAATAATGCAAAGTTTATGCTTGTCTTGAAGTTTTGAAGATGCGTTTTAGCAGATAAAAGAGTTTTGCAAGTATGTGAATTCAAATCAGGATTTAGAGTAAGCCTTACAGGAGTCAGGATACCTTTTGTAACAATATGCTTTCGAACTAACCCATGCTTCAATTATGACTTTGAAAGGTTGTATCGTGGTCTGGTTCACGGTTTAAGAAACAAAGGATAAGGCTCAAAGTGTATTTGTACCCGCCTATTCTTCATGATGCTCTTCAGTCCTAAACTTACTTAATTGTACGTTTGAACTCCAATTGAGTCTGAAATGACGTCTTGGTGATGGTTCAGACAAGTTAAGTTTGCTGGAAGGAAGTATTTTTGCCATATTTTCCATGTTGTTAAGGATTTGTAGTGACCTCTTTTTGATTTATTATCCCTGATTTTGCCTTACTGTTTTTTGAGATTACAGTCAGCGGGATGCCCTAGTTTTTCTTAAGTCTCCTTCGTAGGTTTTGACTTAGTGGGCTTTTCTCTTTAAGAGATAATGACTGCCTATTTTGGTAGGGAACCAATCACCATCTTTTGGTTCAGAAGGAATGTTTTTGATGTCATTCGTTATATACGAAGTGACTGAAAGCGCGTTTGAATTAACTATGAGACTACCCTGCCCCAGGTTTTTATTAAAGGTTTCAATTTGTGTAAAAAATAAAACTTCTACTTCTTCGGCTCGAAGGGGTTGACTAGGGATTATCCTCCTTATAACTCCAGTGTTTAGGAATTGAAAGAACGCCTGTATATCGTCAGCAAGGTCTGTCCAATAGCATACTGTATGAGATTATGGCATTGTTTTCATCATCCTCCCTCTAAAGGTTTACAACTTTTTGAAACAAGAGTTGAATATCATAAAGGTAGTAAAAACAACATAGTTTAAATATAATTAAAACGAATGGATTAATGAAGACAAACATGTGCAATGCATTAATGAAACAAAGTTTGACATTAATAGATAAGTGTTTGAATAACAAAAGAGATTACAATCGCAAATTAAAAATAAACTGGAACGCTCAATGATTTGGCATGGGAGCGGTGATCACGTTGGAAGCCTCTAGAGGGTCTAACTCAATCTCCTTGGCATCAATCATGTCTTGGATCTTGTTTTTCAGAGCCCAACAAATTTTGTGTCGTGTCATGGACTATCAGAATGGTATGCACACCTTTCATTTGGATGATAAGTAGGAGCAAAAGTATTGGGATTTCGGAGAGGAGCCTTTAACACAATAAATTATGCCTTCAACATGTGTTGTAGCGCTTGATCCGGTGGCATGTTGATCTTAGTGAAATGTCTTTTAAGTGTGACCTCCTTACGTAGATGCCCCTGTTGCCATTGTTGTACCGATGCGGGATTAGAAATCAGAACTGCCCCCACGTACTGGTCGTGGTTACCCTAGTTACGACCCTTTTGACCGTACACACCATCAGAATCTTTCTTCCCATTGTATGTATTTTTGAGTATCAGAGGATGTATCTCCTTGGATCTTTCTGCTCTTGATGTCAGCTTCGACTCTTTCGCCGGTCAGTATTAGCTCAGTGAACCCGGCTGAGGAGCTTCTGATTAGGTGGTTGAAGAAAGGTCTTGTCAAAGTTCCCATAAATATGTCAATCATCTCCCTATCAGTTAAGGGTGGTTGTACTCTTCCTTCTAAGTCTCTCCATTTTTGGGCCTACTCTTTGAAGCCCTTGTGGGAACGCATGGTTATATTTTGCAATTGCACACGAGTTGGTGTCAGATCAGTGTTGTATTCGTACTGCTTGTAGAAAGCAACAGCCAAGTCCTCCAAGTGTGAATGTCAGTTCTTTCTAACTGATAGAACCACTCGAGCTGAGTGCCAACCAAAATTTCTTGGAAGAAATGGACCCATAGCTTCCGATCAGCAGTGTGAGGCTGAATCTTGCGGACATATGACCTCAGATGCATTTTGGGACAAGAGATTCCATCATACTTGGCAAATGTGGGGATTTTGAATTTTGGTGGGATGACCACTCCGGAAAGTAAACCTAACTCTTCAAAGTCCAAGCCAGATATCTACTGAATCTCCATAGCATTGAGGCGATCCTCTAGCTGTTTGTATTTATCATCAGCGGGAGGATATTGTTCCTCAGAGTAGTCAGCTTTAACTTCATCAATCCCCAGACTATTATCTTCTTCATGAACATTCCCCTTATTTGATGGAGTTGAGAGATCTAGAGATCTATTTACTAGTCCTTTAAGTATTCTTCCCAAATTCAGGACGCCTACTGACTTTTTTGACTTTTTCTTCTTGTCTTTGAGAAGAAGAGTCTTCAGTTCCTCTTGCCCCTTAGCCATGGCTAAGAACATTTGTTGGAATTGGGTATTTTGTGCTTGGAATCCTTCATTGTTTGTTCTATATCCATCTTACTGAAATAAACAGTAGGAAGATAAGGAAACCTGTATGGGAGAAACCTGTCATGATGTGATGTATGATATGTGGATACATGTTTTCAAGGATCTCGCGGGGTAAACACAAGAAGGTGTTAGAAGTTAAATAGTTTGGATTGGAGATCTTCGTATCAGTGGATGTCCTTCCATAAGAATCAATCTCACCATGTCAAGTGGGTTATAGCCCTTGACCCAAGTTACTGTGCTTTGGTCTTGACGACATTTGTTTAAAAGAGAATAAATCCTCTTGCCCCTTTATAGGCGTCTGGTTCAACGTGACCCTGCATCAAAGGCCCTTGAGATCCTTAAAATGGTTATTGAGAATGCTATGGTATGATGTCATGATTTTATGTACAAGTATGAAAAGCAAGCAAGTTGTTATGTACAAATAGTCATATACACACAAAGCAGACAAATCCTTAGGTTTAGACTTGCATGGAGTTTGATAGGCAAGCACCCTCTTGGAGTTTAGTTGGCTCAACATGTCCTAGTAATAGTAACTAGGTTCTAGGGGATCTCAATATCACTGATCTTTCTTCATCGGGCATTGTTTCAGCGCAAGCCTCTTTAATTGCGACTGAAATATCCCAAAAGTCCAATCTCAATGAGCGTAGTATCGAGTATCAACCAATCTTCGGTCAAAACCAAAGCCGGCTATCTCACTACCTCCTAATGGCCAAGGATTAGTCAATTAAAAGGTTCTAAAGGTCAATTAGCGCTTAATGACACTAAGGAAGCCTAATGTTATCCTTGACTGACTCAAGGAATATTAGTACAAACCAAAGTGCCATGCTAATGTAGCTATCACTTCGTCCATATCGGTATACCCCGTACAACCTCCATGATTTATTGCTACTTACCTAAAAAGGTGCCCCAGATCCGGGTGTAGTATCTTTTAGTAACCCAAACAAGGACCATAATATAAAGCAAGCAAGTCAAACAATATGAAAGCAATTAAAGGTGATCTAGCCCTAAGGTAACCCCACTTTCAGGATTCCCCAGCAGAGTCGCCAGTTCTGTAACGCGGTGTGAGAACTGACTTTGGTGTTTTGCATTTGAACGCATTTATTGCAGATAGCAAGAGTCACCATCGACTTTTCTTTTATCCAATAAGGAAAGGCTTCAAAGAACAGGAAAGACCTTTCAATATTATTTCTTGAGTTCAGGGGGGTAGGTTATGAAAAGGGAATGTGTTAGCACCTTTTTCATCCGTAGTTATCTACGGGATCTTAGTTTGCTAGATCATTTGCTTTTATTTGAAAATGTGCTTGTAGTGTGGGTTTTGAAAGTATTTTGAAAACGTCTTTGTAATGATTCCCGTTTCTATAAGAACGCGTACAAAGTTTTGTTTGGAAAATAGTTCAAAGAAGTGTTTGTGGAATGTGTTTTTGAAAGCAATTTTGAAAAGGTGTCTTTGTAATGGTTCTCGTTTCTATAAGAATACATACAAAGTGTTTGTCTTTTGAAAATGTGTCAAAATGAAAGTGTTGGTGTATAAAATGTTTTTATTGTGAGCAAGCAAGCAACCAGGAGCAACCTACCTACTCAAAAGGTCTTAAACATTCTTTTCCTCCTCCTTTAGATGTTGTTATCTTACCATTGTTTTGGAAAGAAAACCCCATTGTTTGATGTGAAGGGACGGGAGCGGGACGTTTTGTATAGTCATAGAAGGAAACCTATGGGACGTTTTAGCAATATTTTTTAGGGACTAGATCGTTTATCGAAGGCAACATTGAGGGTCATCGAGGAACTACGATCTTTTATCGAGGGTCTTTGCTAAAACGCCCATATTCGAGGGACATGACAATTTTCCGAAAGGTAACAAAGTGAGATTATCCTAGAGGTGCTAGTGTGCAAGTGTGTTTGATTGCATACATTTTGTATTGCATTTAAAGGTTATCTACTTGTTGATTTTATCTTGCCATACACTCTAATTACAAACAATGTATGAAAGCAAATAAAATGCGGAAAATAAATCCTAAGATATTACATCATTTCAGGGATGGGGATACATATTTACAAATTGGGATTTGCAAGAATTTAAATCAAAATTACTTATTACAACCATATTGAATTATACAATACAAGAAAAAGGAAAAGATTTGTTTTGAAAATGGTTTTTTGTCTTAATAAATTAAAAGAAAAATAATTAGTTAATAAAAAGAAAATATTTTTTATGTCTTTTTTATATTAATAAAAATAGTATTAATGCTAAAAATAATAAAAATAAGAAATAAAAGGAAAAATAACAAAAAAAGGAACAGCATGTTGCTGAAAACAAAAATGAGAGGGACCAGAAGTTCTGATGTTAGGCACGCTGTAGTTCAGAAAGAAACGTTAGAGGAAACTGTTAGAACAAAGTTTGAATCTACTACCCTATATTTAAGTTTTGATGATAACAAAGTGAAAAGATATATCATTTATAAGATTCATGTATGAACTATCTGCTGCCTAAAATTACTATGTTCTGACTTGCAGAAACTCTGATTGATATAAGCAAGATCACATCTAATAAGCATCAGAATTTGGTTCTTGACACCAGCATCAGAAGTTGCCATATCAGAATGTTAGAATCAGATGATCAACTCACGTACATGCTGAAGCCTGATGAACAAGACTGCGCTTAACACTCTGATAAAGAAACACAATAGTTCATCAGCAGCTAAGCAGAGTCAGAATGAGCCAAGCCAGAACTTGCATTAAGTAAGCAACAGTACTGTGCATTGAAAGCAAATTAATACTAACGGCCTCATTCCAGACAAGATCTGCTCGATAAGGAAAGTTTGTTATTAGCATTGAATCAAGAATATTGCATCCAACGTTCATCATCTCAGTGCTATATAAACAAGACTTTGAAGATTGAAATGGCTAATGCTCTCAAAATCTCTACACGCATAAAAGCTGATCAAAATATTCCTTCTCTCAGTTTTTCTAAACACCACACATTCTGATATTCTATCATTGTTTAGCAATCTAGTTTCTAAGCTTTAATTTGTGTATACATCACAGTTGTGATACAGTTTTGTAGAAAACATTCACACACTTAGTTTTATCTCTTTGTAAGAAAGTGTTTCCTTGACAAACCGGGTTGTGGTTTGGATCAAGAAGGCTTTAGCAGTTGTTAAAGCAGTCTGTAATATTCAGTTGAATATAGTGGATTAAGACCTCGTTGGAGAGAGGCGAAATCACCTTGACGGGTGGACTGGAGTAGTTTGAGATCAAACGAACCAGGATAAAAATATCTTGTTCATTGCATTAGATTTCAGTTTTACAATTCAACCCCCCCCCTTCTTGTGTTTTTCACCACTTCAATTGGCATCAGAGCGCCTGGTTCTGAGCTAAAACACTTAACCGTGTCAGTACAAGATCCAGCGTCAGAAAAACACAATGGCAGGAAACAATTCTCACATCAGCAATGACAACAATGAGGACAGAGACAGATTCAGCGGCAAACCTCCAGTCTTTGATGGAGAAAACTTTGATTACTGGAAAGACAGAATTGAAAGCTTCTTTCTGGCACATGATGCTGATCTGTGGGATATGGTGACAGATGGATACACGCACCCTGTGAATGCAAGCGGTCAGAAGATTGATAGAAAAACAATGTTTGATCAACAAAAGCGTGACTTCAAGAATCACCACAAGGCCAGAACCATCCTCCTCAGCGCCATCTCCTATATTAAGTATGAAAAGATCTCCAACAGAGACACAACAAAGAATATTTTTGACTCACTCAGAATGACGCATGAGGGCAACGTTCAGGTCAAAGAAACAAAAGCTCTGGCGCTCATTCAGAAGTATGAGGCGTTCAAAATGGAAGAATCTGAATCCATTGAAACCATGTTCTCTAGATTCCAGATTCTGGTAGCTGGTCTCAAAGTTCTGGATAAAGGATACTCTACTGCTGACCATGTCAAGAAAATCATCAGAAGTTTACCCAAGCAGTGGAGACCTATGGTTACAGCTCTGAAGCTAGCTAAAGATCTCAACAAAATCACTCTGGAGGAACTTATCAGCTCCCTCAGAAGTCATGAGATAGAGCTAGAAGCTGATGAGCCTCAGAAGCAAGGTAAGCCTTTAGCATTAAAATCTAACAAAAAATTTGAGTCTAAAGTTTTGCAGGCAGTTGAAGAAACATCTGATGGATCCTCATCAGAATAAGACGAACTCTCTCTCCTTTCCAGAAGAGTAAATCAACTGTGGAAGCAAAGAAAAAGGAAGTTCAGGAATCCCAGAAGATCTGATCAGAACGAGTCTTCTTCCAGATACAGAAGGATAGATTCTTCCTCTGGATACAGAAGATCTGAAGGCTCCTCCAGTAGCAAAAAGCCAAACACCAAGGACATCATCTGCTATGAGTGCAATGAGCAAGGACACTATAAGAGTGACTGCCCAAAGCTTCAGATGGAAAAGCCCAAAAGGAAGTTTGGAAGAGAGAAGAAGAAAAGTCTCATGGCCACATGGGATGACTCTGACTCGTCTGAAGCTGACTCAGAATCAGATGATGAGAGGGCAAACATAGCTCTCATGGCTAACATCTCAGAAGATAGTGAAGCTTCTGAATCAGACTCATAATCAGATACTGAAGAGGTATTTCCTAACTTTGCTGTTAACTTTACAAAGGCTGAACTTGCTGAAAGCCTTAATGAGATTCTGGAACGGTATCAGCAAATTAGAGTTAAATTCAGAGACCTGAAAAGGAATCTTGAAGCTGACTCTAATAAGACTGAGAGTCTCAAATTGGAAAATTCTGAGCTGAGAAATAAGATTTCAAAATTAGAAAACACTTTACAAAACTCTCAGAAGGAACCAATTTCTGAAACTCCCAGCAACGCTGATGAGTTCATCAAGGAGTATGATCACAGTTTCCAGAAGTTCCTAGCTAAAAGCATAGATAGAAGCAGAATGGCTTCAATGATCTATGGAGTTAGCAGAAACGGAAGGAAAGGAATAGGATACCAAGGTAAGGTTCCTACACCAAAGAATGTCATGGACTTAACAATTAAACACACTCCTCTAAATTCACATTTTGTGTATGGTCACACACATGATATTAAATACACTAGCAGTAAGCACTCTGTGAAACCAAAATTCTACCAGAGTTTTGGTAAAACTAACAAATCAGGACCCAAGAAAATCTGGGTACCTAAGGATAAAATAATACATGTTGCAGATATCTTTAGCAGCAAGTCAGAAACACCAGTCATGGTACCTGGACTCTGGCTGCTCACGACACATGACGGGAAGAAGGCATATGTTCCAAAGCCTGGAACTTAAGCCTGGAGGCCACGTTGGCTTTGGAGGCAATCAGAGGGGAAAGATAATTGGCTCTGGAACTGTAGGTAATGGAAATCTTCCCTCTATTAATAATGTTCTGCTAGTAGATGGATTGATGCATAATCTGTTATCCATAAGTCAATTAAGTGATAACGGTTATGATATAATCTTTAATCAAAAATCATGTAAAGCTGTTCGTCAGAAAGATGGGACTATCCTGTTTAATGGTAAGAGGAAAAACAACATTTACAAAATCAAACTTTCTGAACTAAAGAGTCAGAATGTAAAATGTCTTCTGTCTGTTAACAACGAGCAGTGGATCTGGCACAGAAGATTGGGGAATGTTAGTATGAGAAGAATATCTCAGATTAACAAACTCAATCTGGTCAGAGGACTTCCTAATTTGAAGTTCAATTCAGATGCTCTGTGTGAAGCATGTCAGAAAGGCAAATTTGCAAAACCTTCTTTTAAATCCAAAAATGTTGTTTCTACCTCTAAGCCATTAGAACTTCTGCACATTGACTTATTTGGACCAGTTAAAACTGCTTCAGTCAGTGGCAAGAAGTATGGGTTAGTAATCGTAGATGACTATAGCAGATGGACATGGGTAAAGTTCTTAAGACACAAGGACGAGTCACACTCTGTGTTTGTTACCTTCTGTAACCAAGTTCAGAATGAAAAGGATCTTAGAATCGTTAAAGTCAGAAGTGATCATGGTGGAGAATTTGAAAACAAAGATTTTGAGTCATTCTTTAATGACAGAGGCATTCTGCATGATTTCTCTTGTCCTAGAACTCCCCAACAAAATGGAGTTGTAGAACGAAAGAACAGAACATTGCAAGAAATGGCCAGAACCATGATCAATGAGACAAACGTTTCTAAGACCTTCTGGGCAGAGGCAATAAACACAGCGTGCTACATTCAGAATAGAATCTCAATAAGACCTATTCTGGAAAAGACTCCATATGAATTGTGGAAGAACAGAAAGCCCAACATTTCATATTTTCATCCATTTGGATGTACTTGCTTTATATTAAATACAAAGAATTATTTGAACAAGTTTGACTCTAAAGCACAGAAGTGTATTATGTTAGGATACTCTGAACGCTCAAGAGGGTATAGAGTATACAATACAGAAACACAGATTGTGGAAGAATCAATCAGTGTTCGTTTTGATGATAAGCTTGACTCTGAAAAGTCAAAGCAGAATGAAATTTTTGCAGGTATAGAAATTGAATTTACAGGTTCTGAAGACAAGTCATCAGAAGCTCTCAACACAGACATTCCTTCAATGTCTGAAAGGAGCACTGCTAGCAATCCTACAACAGCTGCTGATCAACCTCAGAAGAGATTACCCAGAAGCAGCTTGGATCACCCAGAAGAGACTATCTTAGGAAGAAAGGAAGATCCAATCAGAACAAGAGCAAGCTTCAGAAACTCTGAAGAAACTCTTATGGGACTTGTGTCTCTGATTGAACCTTCTTCTATTGATGAAGCACTTCTGGATAATGACTGGATTCTGGCAATGCAAGAAGAGCTGAATCAATTCACCAGAAACGACGTATGGGATCTCGTTCCCAGACCAAAAGGATTCAACGTCATTGAAACAAGATGGGTGTTCAGAAACAAGCTAAATGAACAAGGTGAAGTCATCAGAAACAAGGCACGACTGGTTGCACAAGGTTATAGTCAGCAAGAGGGGATAGACTATACAGAAACCTTTGCCCCAGTCGCCAGGTTAGAATCTATCAGACTTTTAATTTCATTTGCTGTTAATAGAGGCATCACTCTGTATACGATGGATGTCAAAAGTGCATTCTTAAATGGTTATATAGAAGAAGAAGTTTATGTACACCAACCCCCTGGTTTTGAAAATACAAAACATCCAGAACATGTTTTCAAACTAAAGAAGTCACTGTATGGTCTGAAACAAGCTCCCAGAGCTTGGTATGAAAGGCTAAGTAACTTTCTGTTAGAAAATGAATTCACCAGAGGGAAAGTGGACACTACTCTATTCTGTAAATCAGTTAAGAATGACATCTTAGTCTGTCAAATTTATGTTGATGATATTATTTTTGGTTCTACTAATCCTTCTCTTGGAAGAAAATTTGCTAAGTGTATGCAGGCAGAATTTGAGATGAGCCTCATGGGGGAACTGAAATTCTTTCTAGGAATTCAGATCAATCAAACTCCAGAGGGAACTTACATTCATCAGAGCAAATACATCAGAGATCTTCTGAAGAAATTTGACCTCTCAGAATGTAAGCCATCAAAGATTCCAATGCATCCCACGTGCATTCTGGAAAGAGAAGAGGTAAGCAAAAATGTAGAACAGAAAGTCTACATAGGTATGATTGGTTCTCTCCTCTATCTGACTGCTTCAAGACCTGACATATTATTCAGTGTTTGTATCTGTGCTAGATTCCAATCAGATCCTAGAGAATCTCACTTAACAGCTGTTAAGCGAATTTTCAAGTATCTGAAAGGTACTACTAATCTGGGTTTGTTTTATAGAAAATCTAGTGATTACAGCTTAGTAGGCTACTGCGATGCTGATTTTGCTAGAGACAGAGTGGAACGTAAAAGTACTTCTGGAAGCTGCCAGTTTCTGGGAGAAAATCTGATCTCTTGGTCCAGCAAAAGGCAATCAACAATTGCACTATCAACAGCAGAAGCTGAGTACATAGCAGCAGCAGGATGTAGCACACAAATGCTCTGGATGAAAAGTCAGCTTGAAGACTTCCAGATTTTTGAGAGTAACATTCCTATACTCTGTGATAATACTTCTGCTATTTGCTTAAGTAAGAATCCCATTTTACATTCTAGAGCTAAGCATATAGAAATAAAACATCATTTCATTAGGGACTATATTCAGAAAGGTATTTTGAACTTAAAATTTATAGATACAGACCATCAATGGGCTGATATCTTTACTAAACCCCTTTCAGAAGATAGGTTTAATTTCATTCTGAAACATCTCAGCATGAAAGTCTGTCCAGAATGAAAATGTTTTAATTCCATATATTTACCTTCAGAATGTAATTGTTTTACTGTGAACTTCTGATCAATCTTCTTTCAGAAAGATAGAACATGCAGATTGTATCAGATGCAAGTCTAAAGATCTGAGAGTCTAAGCTCAAAGACAGACATGCTGATCACTACATCAAACAAGTGTCATCCAATCATCAGCATATCTCTGAAGCAGAACGCGTGCACGCTTCTGAGAAGGCAAAGAGCTGATTGGGTGCATTGAGACACATGTCTGGTAACCGTTTTTAAGTATCTTTCTCAAATCCCCCAAAATCAGCAAGCATTTAATGAAAAGTAATCATGCTTTTAAAATGCAATCATGATTTTTCTCTTTTTTAAAAACGTTTATCTTTTGAAAATATTTTGAAACTCTATTTAAACACATTAATCTCTCATTCTCATTCTTTACGCTTTCTCACTAATACTCAAGCATTTTCTGCATATTTCTGTGTTCATCTCTTGCAAAACCTATTTTCCTCAGTTTCTTCTCAAAACCTTTTTAGTGTGAACATGGCAACCTCCAGCAGTGCTTCTGCAGGTCCTCAGAAGAAAGCATCATCTGAGCAATATCAAGTGCCATTCAGAACACTCCTCACTCCTGTGAAGAATCTTGAAGTGCTTTCTGAATTAATCATTGATTTTGGAAGCTTGAAGGAGAACGGTTTTGACCTAACTGAAGAAGTTAGGGCACAGAAGTGGGAAAGGTATTTTGACAGGTTGGTTGGACCAACATTCCCTATGCTAGTCAAGGAATTCTGGATTCACGCCAAGGCTTCAACACATCTAGTCACCTCCTTTGTTATGGGGAAGAAGATTGTGATCACAGAGGATCACATTGCAAGGCTAATCGGTTACAGTGGCGGTGGCGTCCGTTGTGTGGACATGGCTGAAAGATGTGCTGATGTGGGTGTGATAGCTGCAAGGATTTTCACCCATGGGGTGCCCAGCAGCAAGATCAAAGATCTAAAGGATCATTACAGAGTTTGGGCTAAGATAATTCTGGGGTGCTTCAACCACAGGAAACCAACCAGTTCACCTGATTACATAAATGTGGATCAGCAGTTTCTGATCTACTTTATTGATCAGAAGGTAAAAATCAATCTGGCTCATTTTCTGTTCAACCACCTCAGAACAAGTGTGAAGGAAACCAGGGAAGAAGAAAGAACCAAGAGGGATTGGATACCCTTTGGAAGGTTGATATCAGATATTCTGACAGAGAATAGGCTGATAGAGCATCTGATAGAAGCTCAAGAGCTAAGCACTATTGAACCAACAGTTGGGAAACCTCTGAACGCAAAGAACTTGAAGAAGATGAAGCTGATAGAAAATATTCAGAAGGAACCCAGAGCTACTCCTATTGCTGACATCACCAGCAGAAGAGTTCCTCTGTGTGACTTTCCTTTATTTTCTGAGATAGAATCCAAACCAGAGGTGGTTCTCAGATACTTGGATGCGTGCAAGGCAGATGGTACAGATCCAAATCTGATTATCAAAGCTCTGCATCAACCTCAGCAAGAAGTGACTCTGAAGAAGACGAAGAAGAGGAAGGCACCTTCAGAAGGATCATCCCAGCAGACACCCAGGAAAAGAGGTAATTCATCTGCTGCTTCTGTTTTAAATTCTTCTACTATTCCAGCATCTATTCCTCCTCAAATCTCTCATAGAATCTCAATTCTTATCCCTACCATAGATGAAACTGTACCAGAAGAGGACCCTTCTGAGGCATTAAAACTCAGAAGACCCAGAACCAAACATCCCAAACAACCAACAATCTCAACAACATCAGCAATTGACAAAGTGTTGTCTGACATAGATCAACACACTTCTGATCAACCAATCTCTGAACCACAAATTGTCCCTCCTCCACAACCAGAACAACAGCAATCTGCTGAAGAACCAGAACAACAACAACCACTTTCACCCATTCCAGAAGAACCCCTTATCCCTGAACAACCAGAAATTCCAACAACTTCTCCTCAACCAGCAATTCCGTCTCCCTCTCCTCAACCAGAAATTAATCCACCATCACCTCAACCAGAGTTTCATCACTCTGAAACTCCTTCTCCTCAACCATCTGAACCTCATTCACCTCAACCATCACCTTTGGCAATCCAGCTGCCAGGTGGAACAACAATCACCTTAGCACAATTGCCATCCTCATCAGAATCTACACCACCAAATACTCCCAAAACACCACCCAGTCCAATCATAATCTCTGATTCTAAAACTCCCTCTCCAAAACAAACAGCTGCCAAGAAAACCTCCGAAAACCCCAGCAGGACTTTCATAGACTTAACCAGTCTTGACCGTCTTGCTGATCTGAAACATAAAATTGCCATCCCAAAACCAAAACAACCAGATGTTGGCTCTGGTATTATGAATTTTGAAACAGGTGTGCTGTAATGGATTGCTTCTTTGAAGCAAGTCTGTCTTGGAATGATTGACCCAGCTGCTTCTGATCAGCTCTGGTCACAATTCAGACTTTGGGTACGTGCTGAAGCCCTCAAGTTGCAGGATATCAACTATGAGCAGGCACAACAGAATTTCAGCAAGCTTCTGAATGAAGTTGGAAGTCAGCTTCTGAAAGAAGACGTGCTCCCTCTGGATAGTGAACCTTGGTCTGAGAAACAGCAAGCTTCAAAGGTGCAATCAGAAGAAGACAAGACCATTCAAGCTGAAGAAAGTCAAGCAGAAGATGTTGCTGAAAGCTCTTAGAAGCTTCCTGCTTCTGATGCTTCTCAAGCTGCCTTGGACAAGCAGACTCTGGAAGAACTAAGGCTGAATGACATGCGTCTGCAACAGCGGATGGATGAAAGCGACCAGAAGATGAAAGAAAGAATGGATGTGCAGGATAGCAAGATTGACACTGTTGTCAGCATGGTGCACAAGCAGAATGAGACTGCTGAAAAGATCCAAGCCATGCTGGAGAACCTGTTCACACGCTTGCCTCCTCAACCTTAGTCTTTTTTCATTCATGTCCTTTTCATGTTTTCTTTGATTTTCTGATGTACTGTTTGAATATGTTTTGTACTATTGTCATGTTTTGATTCTGAACTCTTTTAATATGATTAGTTTTTCTGATCTTAAATTGTTTTAGCACTCACCTACACTTTTTGATTGCTGACAAAAAGGGGGAGAACAAGAATGATATTTTAAACAATAACGGCTAACTAGACAGAAATTCTCAAACATTCTAACTCTATTACTTGAAAATGTTTTTCTGTTTTGCTTAAAGTCTACAGGTACAAGGAAGCTCCTGGACACTCTGAAGACTAGAAGCTCTGATCACTATGAAGCTCTGATCCGCTCTGATACTCTGATCCAAAGCAAAGCTCTGACAAGAAAAGCTCTGAAGCTCTGCTCTGACATAAAGCTTCTGATAGTCAAAGACTCTGATACTCTGATGTTCAAAGAAAGGCAAAAAGATCTGATCCTGAAGAACACTTATAATCAAAGGGAAGTAATAAACTCAGGGGGAGTATCTCTCAACTCTGATATCTTTTTACTCCTTATCTTTTTACCTCTTACTCTGATGCATCTTTCTGATACCTTTTCACGTTATTTTCATTTAAAAATATCTAGTTTTTGTCATCATCAAAAAGGGGGAGATTGTTAGAACAAAGTTTGAATCTACTACCCTATATTTAAGTTTTGATGATAACAAAGTGAAAATATATATCATTTATAAGATTCATGTATGAACTATCTGCTGCCTAAAATTACTATGTTCTGACTTGCAGAAACTCTGATTGATATAAGCAAGATCACATCTAATCAGCATCAGAATTTGGTTCTTGACACCAGCATCAGAAGTTGCCATATCAGAATGTCAGAATCAGATGATCAACTCACGTACATGCTGAAGCCTGATGAACAAGACTACGCTCAACACTCTGATAAAGAAACACAACAGTTCATCAGCAGCTAAGCAGAGTTAGAATAAGCCAAGCCAGAACTTGCATTAAGTAAGCAACGGTATTGTGCATTGAAAGCAAATTAATACCAACGGCCTCATTCCAGACAAGATCTGCTCGATAAGGAAAGTTTGTTATTAGCATTGAATCAAGAATATTGCATCCAACGTTCATCATCGCAGTGCTATATAAACAAGACTTTGAAGATTGAAATGGCTAATGCTCTCAAAATCTCTACACGCATAAAAGCTGATCAAAATCTTCCTTCTCTCAGTTTTGCTAAACACCACACATTCTGATATTCTATCATTGTTTAGCAATCTAGTTTCTAAGCTTTAATTTGTGTATACATCACAGTTGTGATACAGTTTTGTAGAAAACATTCACACACTTAGTTTTATCTCTTTGTAAGAAAGTGTTTCCTTGACAAACCGGGTTGTGGTTTGGATCAAGAAGGCTTTAGCAGTTGTTAAAGCAGTCTGTAATATTCAGTTGAATATAGTGGATTAAGACCTCGTTGGAGAGAGGCGAAATCACCTTGACGGGTGGACTGGAGTAGTTTGAGATCAAACGAACCAGGATAAAAATATCTTGTTCATTGCATTAGATTTCAGTTTTACAATTCAACCCCCCCCCCCCTTCTTGTGTTTTTCACCACTTCAGAAACCACAAGTTCTGGGTTGCTGCGCCCTGAAGTTCTGGGTGTTAAAACAGCGAGGAAAACCTAGATGTTTTGCGTGTTGTGTTACAATAGTGAGAAATACTTAAAAGTTGTGTGTGTTGTGTTACAATAGTGAGAAAGACCTAGTAGTTATGTATGATGTGTTACAACAGTGAGAAAGACCTAGAAGTTCTGTGTGGTGTTAAAACAGTGAGAAAGACCTAGAAATTATGTGTGTTGTGTTACAACAGTGAGAAAGACCTAGAAGTTATGTGTGGTGTTAAAACAGTGAGAAAGACCTAGAAGTTCTGTGTGATGTGTTACAATAGTGAGAAAGACCAAGAAGTTCTGTATGCTGTGTTACAATAGTGAGAAAGACCTAGAAGTTTTGTATGTTGTGTTACAACAGTGAGAAAGACCTAGATGTTTTGTGTGGTGTTAAAACAGTGAGAAAGACCTAGAAGTTATGTGTGTTGTGTTACAACAGTGAGAAAGACCAAGAAGTTCTGTGTGCGGTGTTACAACAGTGAGAAAGACCTAGAAGTTATGTGTGGTGTTAAAACAGTGAGAAATACCTAGAAGTTTTGTGCGCTATGTTACAACAATGAGAAAGACCTAGAAGTTCTGTGTGATGTGTTACAATAGTGAGAAAGACCTAGAAGTTTTGTGTGGTGTTAAAACGGTGAGAAAGACCTAGAAGTTCTGTGTGATGTGTTACAATAATGAGAAAGGCCTAGAAGTTTTATGTGGTGTTAAAACAGTGAGAAAGACCTAGAAGTTCTGTGTGCTAATTCTGAGCCTAGTTATCTTCAAGAAGTTCTGATCCATAATTTTTATACTTAGGAAATGATATGTAAAGTCTCAACACTATGATATCTACATTTTTAATGATGTTCTGAATGAAAAGTTCAAAGTCAGGATGGCTTACCTTAAATTTGAAGCGTGTGTTTGGGACTTGAGCTGATGCCTTCTAATTTTTTGGGGTTAGTAAGAAAGAGAACAGAAATGTTATGTTCTTTGATTCGAAGGGAAGAACAAGAGTATTGTTTTTTGAGAATTTTGGGTTTAAGAGTGTTTGAGTGTTTTCTTATGTCTCTTTTTGTATTCAATAACTCTCTCCTCAAAAGCCAGCACCCTTAGATGTGTGGTGGAACAATTTATTTATAGATGAGTTTGATGTGGTTTTGGGGGGAAAACAAATGGGATTTGAACCGTTTTGGCATACTATTTCGTTGGTTTTTTAAATACATATTTTATGTGCTAATTTTTTGCAAATATGGGGGTTTGAGAAAATGCAGGTGTGGACTGGGTCAGCAGTAATTTTGGAGAGTTATGGCAGATAGATGTAGGACCGTGTCATAGCAGTACAACAAACTGTTCAAAACGAGGTTTTGGGGCTTTGTGATGTTCTGATCGAAGAGTGGAGAGACCAAAGTGAGATTCGTAGGGTGATGTTCTGATCGAAGAGTAGAGCTTCTATATATTCTGATCGAAGGCTCATGTTCTGATTGAAGAGTCATATTTTGATCGAAGTGTAGAGCTTCTATATCTTTTGATTGAAGGGTCATGTTCGGATCGAAGGGTCATGTTCTGATCGAAGGGTCATGTTCTGATCAAAGAGTAGAGCTTCTATATGTTCTGATCGAAGGGCCATGTTCTGATCTAAGAGTAGAGCATCTATATGTTCTGATCGAAGGGTCATGTTCTGATCGAAGAGTAGAGCTTCTATATATTCTGATCGAAGGGTCATGTTCTAATTGAAGGGTCATGTTCTGAATCACTTTTGCAAATTCTAATTGTACTTGTGCGAAAACTAGCCCAGAAGTTCTGTGCAAATTCTGACTTAAAAATGCTCAGAATTTACTAAGTGTTTTAGCTTCAAGGATGTCTTCATGGATTTATAACTTGAAATCCCAGCCTTTCTAGAAGAAGTTCTGTTCTGCAATGTTTTAGAACTCATTGAGATCTATAACTTTCATGTCAGAATTTATGATTGAATCATCTTGCATCATGATGAAAATCTGGCTAAAATTTATGAAATTATCATATTTTCTTAACACTTAGAAAATTTTCTAAGTGTTTAGAAATTTGACTTTTCAAAGTAATCTTTGACTTTTGATTTCTTGATGTACCAACTTCATATCTTGATGAAATGTGATATTTGAAACTTGATTTTGATCAAAAAGTCAAAGTTTGACTTTTCAATGTGCATTTGACCATTTTTCCCCTATGAATGACTTTCTTGGAAAATTGTAATCCGAGACTTGAAACTTGACAGAAGAAATCCTGAGGGTCCAGAGTGATCCCTTGAGAAATGAGAGAGAAAATTTTGGGGTACAACACCAGAGAAGACGACCGGAGCTAGGGCTCCGGCTCTTCTCCGGTCCAATCATGTTTTATCATTTAATTGTTTTGTTTCAGTTATATCACTGGATGTATCACCACTCCAGTGATAGAAGCGCACGCGATAAGGCCTTATTATGCCAGGGTGTGGGTTCAATCTCTACCTTTTGGCGTTTTGGGGATTTTATTTCATTTTTTCCATATTTTCATGAAGGTGTAACATAAAGCACATTGGTTTTGTCTTGCTAACACCAAAGCGTGCTAGGTGCAGTGGTGAACCTGCTGGGTGGAAAGACTAAGTGCGTGGGTTCAACACCCACCCTTGGTAGTTTGTGTTTATTTTGCTTCTAATTTCCTCTTAACCCTATTTTCCTTAATTCTTTTCCTCTTAACCCTAATTTCACTTAACCATAAATAACAAAACCTTTTTTACAAACCTAAAAATAATTGTTTTTTTAACCCTAAAAATAATTAGGATTTAGGTTTTTTATGATTAGTCTTTTTTAATTAAAATTAATTAACTTTTTTTAATTAAAACTAATTAGTTTTTTAGGTTTATTAATTAATTATCATAAACCTTTTTCATAAAAAAGTCATCAAAAACATTTCTTTTTCCTTCAATTTTAATTTTATGTTTTAGATCGATTGTATAGGTTCGTGAATGTAATAACGTAGCCTTATTTTCTGTTTTTTTCATTATTATGTATCTGCTTATATTATGTAATAGCTTAGGATTTTCATTTCCGCTATACTATTATGTAACTTCCCCGAAGTGATGTAATGGTTTAGGGTTTACGTTTCTGCCTTTATTTTCTGCACTTTACCAATTTTTATTATTTTATGTTTACTGCTTAGTAACTAGGGTTTGCATGGAAATACTATAAAACAATCATAGAAAACTCTAATTCAAAACTAAATAACTGAATACAACACACTCGCACACTTGCACCTCTAGGGTAAACACCCTTGTTGCCTTCGGAAAATAGTCATGTCCCTCGAAAGTGGTGAGGCTTTAGTGAAATCCCTCGATTCAAATATCATAGTCCCTCGATGACCCTTCAATGTTTCCTTTTGGTAAATGATCTAGCCCCTTACGAAAATTGCTAAAGAGTCCTTACCAGTTGCCTTTGATGATTGTATGATGACTCTTGTTTGTCCCTTCACATCCAACGATAGGACTTCCTACTAACTAATGGTAGGATAGCACTATCTAAAGGAGGAGGAAAATTATAAGAACAACCTTGAGTGGGTAGATACTCGTAATCGCTTGCTCACAAAGCTCTTCAAAACAAAACATATCTCACAACCCCACTTTTCAATAAATGTTTTCAAAACCACTTTGTATGCATTCTCGAGGATAGATACAAGAATTATTATAGAGTTTCGCCTTACATTGGCAACTTTTAAAAATATTTTTCAGACACACAACACAAATAAATTTTCAAGAAGTGAGCTAGCGATTAAGAGCCCGTAGATAACTACGGATGAAAAGGATGCTAACACCTTCCTTTTTCATAACTTACCCCCCGAACTCAAAATCTATCAAGGTCTTTCCTGTTCTTTTCACCCTTTCCTTATTGGATAAAAGAAAAAGTTGATAGAGACTCTTGTTATCCACAATATTTGGGATAAAATGCTAAAAAGGTAAGTTCGTCCACCGTATTACAGAACTGGCGACTCTACTGGGGAACTTAAAAAGAGGGGTTACCTTAGAGTTAGATCACTTTTACTTAAAATTGTTTGCCTGGTTTTCTTTATATTTGAGGTTTGCTCGGTTTTATTTCTTGTAAAGATCCTATAGCCGGATTTGGGATACCTTAGGTAAGTAGCAATAGATCATTGAAATTGTATGGCGTAGACCGTTATGGTTGAGGTGATAGCTACGTTAGTGTGACACTTTTGTTTGTACTGGTGTCCCTTGAGTCAATCAAGGAGAACACTAGGATGTCGCGTGGTGTCATAAGAACTAATTGACTTTTAGAACCTTAATTTACCTAACTTGGCCATTAAAAGGTAATGAGATAGTCGGCTTTGGTGCAGTCCAAAGTTGGTTGATACTCGATGCTACATTCGTTGATATCCGACTCGTGGGATGTTTTGGTGGCAAATCAGTTGATGTACTAAAATAAGATCTTCGAGAAAGATCCGTGATATGAGATCCCTAGAACCCGGTTACTATTCTTAGGACAGGTTCAGCCATATGAACTTCAAGAGGGTACTTACCTACGAACCCCATGCAAGCCTTTAAACCTAAGGCTATTGTGTGCTTTGTTTGTGTTTTCTATTTGTTCAGACATGACATCATAACATCATGGCATCATACCATAACATTTTCATTAAACATTTCAAGGATCTCAAAGGCCTGTGATGCAGGTTTATCGTGAACCAGGCATCTAGCAAGGGGCGAGAGGATTTATTTTCCTCTAACAAGATGCCATCAAAGACCGAAGTGCATTATTTTGAGTCAAAGGCTAGGACCCACTTGACATGGTGAGCTTGCTTCTCATAGAAGGACGTTCAAATACATAAAGTTCTCCAGTTAAAGCTGCATCCAACCTCAACTTCTAACATTTCATTTTTTATTTATCCCGTGAGATCCTTGAAAACATTGCATATGCATTCCCATACCATACACATCATATCATAACAGGTATTCCCAAGACAGGTTTTCTCATCTTCTTGTTGTTTAGTTCAGTATAAGATAGCTCTCGAACAAACCATGAAATAAATTCAAGCTCAAAACGCTCAATTCCAACAAATGTTCATGGACTTAGCCAAGGGGCAGGATGAGCTAAAGACCCTCATTACCAAAGAGAGAAAGAAGAAGACTAATAAGCCATCTGTCATTCTTAATATAGGTAGAAGGTTCAAAGGTCCAATCAGGAGGGCTCAAGATTTTGAGGTCCCATCAAACGAAGAAGATAACCAAGAGGAAGATGATAAGAGTGTGAAAGCTGAAGAGAATAACAACCAGGGTTTTAATGAAGAAAAAGCAGACTATTCAGACAAACAGTACCCTTCTGCTGATGACAAATACAAACAACTAGAAGATCGTCTCAATGCTATGAAGATTTAAAGAGTTCCTGAGTTGGATTTTAAAGATCTGGGATTAATCTCAGGAGTTGTAATTCCTCACAAATTCAAGGTCTCTACTTTTCCAAAGTATAATGGTGTTTCATGTTCAATACTCCATTTGAGGTCTTATGTCCGGAAGATTCAACCCCATACTGCTGACAGGAAGTTATGGGTGCACTTCTTTCAAGAAAGCTTATCGGGAACACAATTGGATTGATTCTATCAGCTGGAAGGGATAAATATCCGTACTTGGGAAGACTTGGTTGTTGCTTTTTACAAACAATACCAATACAATGCTGATCTTGCACCAACCCGTGTGCAATTACAAAGTATGACTATGGGCTCGAATGAAGGATTTAAGGAATATGCCCAGAAGTTGAGAGATTTAGCTGGAAGAGTTCAATCTCCTTTATCGGATAAGGAGCTGGTGGAGATGTTTATGGGAACTTTGACAGAGCCTTTCTTTAATCATCTGATCGGAAGCTCTTCGTCAGGTTTCACCGAGCTGATATTAACTGGGGAACATATTGAAAGTGGAATTAGAAGTGGAAAGATTCAAGTGGTTGCATCTTCAAGTAATGTAAAGAATACGTTCAACGGTAAGAAGGAAACAAATGTTGTGTATGGCAATAAGGGTCGTGCCGCAAGTGACCGCAACCAATTTGTGGGGGTGATGTTAATTTCTAATCTTGCGCCTGTGCAACAACAATAACATGGAAATCAGCATAGGTCAGATGCACCCAAGAGACAATTTACTAAGATTAATATGCCATTGTCTCAGGCATTACGACATCTATTGAAGGCAGATTTGATAATGTTAAGAGATCTGCCCCAGAATCCCAACACTTCCTCCCACAAGTATAATCCCAATGTAAGATATGCTTATCATTCCAATAGCCCTGGGCACAACACCAATAGTTGATGGGCTTTGAAGAATAAAATTCAAGACATGATTGACAATAAAGAGATTGAGTTTGATCCTCCTAAGACCCCTAATGTGATTACTGCACCTATGCCTAAGCACGGCAAAGGCATAACTGCTATTGATGATGTTTCATATGTCTCTACTTTAAGTGAATTGACTACTCCCCTCCTAATTGTTAAGAAGAATATGTTGCAAGCCAGTTTGTTTTTGGGTTGTATTGAAAGGTGTTACTTCTGCGCAACCCAACCCAATGGCTGCAAACTGCTGAAAGAAGGTATTCAATGACTGATGGACAACCACATGATTTTAGTAGAGAAGATTACTATTGTTGAGAATTTGTTTCAAGACTTATCTGTAATTTTTGGCACTCTTATCAGGATCACTTCCAAGGGTCCTGCAAAGATTACTGCTAAACCTAGAGTTGCTCCTCTAATAATTACCGCACCCAAACCTATTATGTATTCCTCGGACAAAGCTATCCCTTGGAACTATGGAGCCGATGTCTATTACCACAGTGTCAAACAAGAGCCATTGACTGCTGGGAATGAAAGTACTGAAGTTGATGATCCCAACATTGACAATATTGCTGAGACCAGTAAGGTTACTAGAAGCGGAAGGGTTTTCTCTCCGAAATCTCTCTGAAGACTGTCGCCACACCAGTTCGTGTTACCGTTACTGAGTCAATTAATGATACTTGGGGCAAAGAGAAAATGAAGGAGCTTGCCTAGACGGAGGCACCTAAAGAAGTTATAGCTGAAATACCTCTAGGAAAGAGTTGGAGGAGGTATTAAAAAACATCTGAAAAAGTGATTAGAAGATTGTTGAACAGCTGGGGCAGACTCCCTGAAAGATCTCCATGTTATCCCTCTTATTATGCTCTGAAGCCCATGCCCATACTTTGGTGAAATTCTTAAAATCTGCGTATGTGCCACAAGAAATCTCTGGTGATCAATTTGAGAGTTATGTTGCTAGCCTGACGATTGATAATGGGTTGGGTTTTTCTGTTGCTGATTTGACTCCCGGAGGAAGAAACCACAACAAGGCCATGTATGTCTCTATTGAATGCAGGGGCACTACTTTAGCTCATGTATTGGTTGATACGGGTTCCTCGCTGAATGTTCTACCGAAGGGTGCTCTGGACATACTTGATTGTGAAGGGGTTATGCTGAAACCCAGTGATATTGTGGTGAGAGTATTTGACGGTTCAAAGAGGATGGTGCATGGAGAGGTGGATCTTCCAATCGGATTAGGTTCGCAGGTATTAGGTTCCACCTTCTATGACCGACCTATTCATGTTTACTTGGACACCCTTGGATTCATGGGGCATGTGTTATTACCTCTACATTGCATCAAAAGCTGAAATATCCCGTGAGAGGGAAGGTGGTTACGGTTTATGGTGAAGAAGAGTATATGGTGAGTCACTTAAGTTCATTCAAGTATGTTGAGATGGATGGCGAATTCATCGAAAATCCCTGCTAGACTTTTGAACTTATCCCTCTTACCACTATTAAAGACATTTTTGCCATTCCCAAGGTTACCAGGGCTCTGCCCATAATGGCATCTTTAAAAGATGCTAGAGCTGTAGTGGAAGAAGATGGTTGCACTACTTGGGGCCAGCTTCCTAACATTTCGTACAAATATGACAATTTTGGTTTGGGTTTCACTGCAGAGGCTCAGAGGGTTGTTCGTCATACTCGTTCTGGAAGACCATCATTATGCGTCAGCAACAATGGAGTTAACACGGTAGAGGATGCTGATGGCGACTGTGACTTAGACAGTTGGATTTTTCCCAACAACGACAACGGGCTTAACAATTGGAAGACTGAAGACCTTATCTCAATCTTCTTTATTCAGGAGTAAATGCTACTTTCTGTTTTATTGCTTTCAAGTTTGGTTATGTGATAACGAGAAAACATATCGTATAATTACCATGCTTTTTACCGATTTTATATTTCATTAAGTCGTCTAACCCCCGATTATTCCGAGATTATTTGTCTTTTTACAGGTATAACACTTGTCGACTCAAACCGATGGAAAAGGACAACATGAAGAAGGCTAGACAATAAACAAAGAGAAAAAGAATAAAAAAATACAAAGTTTGGATTTCTGGAACAGTGACGGTCGTCACGTCCCTGTGACGGGTGTAACACCCCCCAACATAAGGAAACGCTCGTCACACACCACTGACGAGCGTAATGCACTACTTCAGCGCGTTACGACCGTCACCTACCTGTGACGACCGTCACGCGCGTGAAGGTGGACGTTATGCATGGATTGAGACGTGGGCGTTAAGGGCAGACTCGTTCTCCCTTTTTCTACTGAGTCCCCTATTTTCTTGCCACCACTATTAGTGCTCCTATATTTTCTCCACTGAAGACTTCATCAAGAATTCAAAAACTGATGATTTTCCTATGCTATATATATGTGTACCAGTGCACAGTTCAAGGGTCCAAGAATTTTCCTCAGAACAAATATTATTTTCTTTTGCAATTATTTTCCATTTGCTTGTTTTGGAATATTGTTTTCACTTTCCTGTAATTTTCATTCAAAGTCTTAGTTTTTAGTTTTAAGTGTTAATTCTTCTTTCAAGAATTAACACGAATTATTTACTGCAAATCAAGCTCGAAGATTGGATTATTGTAATACCTCAAGATTACCATAGCAACTTTGATTCCAGGTTTTTATATTGCAATTATTATTCATTCAGTTTTTATATTATGCCAATTATTGCCATGAATTATATTTTGAACTGTATTGCTGTTAAGTTAATTATGTCTGGCTAAATTATTAATACCGGTATGTGACCGTAAGAACTGAAAGAATTCAGTGATACCTTGGCCAAAAATATTTATAAAACAATTTCTGGTTTCCAATTTCCAAGATTAATTTAACTATCCTTGTCACGAGAGTGAGAGGTTAATTAACACGATTTTGCCACGAGAGTGGGAAATTAATTAAGGCAAGAACCTGTATGCGAGAGCTGGGGTTCAACCCAGATAGTGGTAACGAAACATTGATTTTTAAATACACGAGAGTGTTTTAATAAATTAATTAGATTCAAATTGTTTTCAAAAAGTGTTATTAAATTTAAAGTGCATCCACTAGGTTTAGTAGCATGACTTATTTCATAAACACGAGAGTGTATGTCTCAGGTTTTTAAACAATTAACTTTTACCGAAATACTTTATAGGCCAAGCGATTCACCGAATTCCCTAAGTCCGATTATCACATACCGGTATAATTAGTACTATTACTTTTAATTAAACTGTTTTCCCCCAAAAATCGAATATTCATCGCTTAGTTAGACAAACTGTAGCATTAGATCGTATGCGATTGATCCTCAGTCTCTGTGGGTTCGATAATCTTTTAAAACTAGAACGACTGAACTGTATACTTGCAGTTAGTATCCCGACAGACTTATAAAGTTCCGATCAAGTTTTTGGCACCGTTGCCGGGGACTGGTAGTCAATTAATTACGATTCTTCTGTTGCGCGTTTAGACTAAGCAACAGACACCCTTTGTCGATTTGTATGCCAAGGACTCGCTCACAAGGCAAACCACTTGACAAATCGACAGACGAACCTGAACGCATTCTTTCCGTAAGACGTGCAGTCAGGGATTACTGTTTAAATCACGCTATTCCTTTACCTAAACCCGAAATCAAGATTGATTCTGAAACAGATTCTAATTCTTCCTCTGAAACCGAAACCAATCCAGAATTAGACATGGACGAAGAACAAAGGACCCGTCCACTGAAGGAGTACGCAGCTCCATCACAACAAGAACCCCATAACAGCATTGCTGCTCCAGCAATAAACCGAAACGATTTCGAGTTGAAACCGTCATTGATATCAGCTATCCAACAACGCCAATTCTCTGGAGATCCTTCTGAGGATCCGAATGAACATCTTACAAAATTCGTTCAATTTGCCGACACAGTTATAGCGAACGGTGTTAGTAAAGATGCGATAAGATTACGTCTTTTCCCTTTCTCACTAAGAGATAGAGCTTGGGCTTGGTTGCAATCCTTGCCATCAAATTCCGTCACTATGTGGGAAGGACTGAAGATTGTATGCTTGGCACGATACTTTCCCCCAAGCAAGACCGCTGCACTAAAAGCCCAAATCAACGGATTTAGGCAGAAGGATACTGAATCTCTATTAGATGCATGGGAGCGCTACAAAGATATGATGCGAATGTGCCCACATCACGGATTAGAAAAATGGCTGATAATCCAAACATTTTATAATGGACTCTTGTACAACACAAGATTATCTATAGATGCCGCCGCAGGTGGTACACTGATGGACAAGCCTTATGACGAAGCTAACCAACTCATTGAAAACATGGCTCAAAACCACTATCAGTGGGGAGAAGAAAGAACATCTGTGGAGAAAACTCAAGCCAAAGGCGGGATGTACGAGGTTAGTAGCCTAGATAAAGTTAATGCTAAGGTAGATGCTCTTACCCAAAAGATAGAAAGCTTGACCTTACCTCCTGCAGCTACCGTGGCTGCAGTTACCCCAAGCTGCGAAGTTTGTGGAGTTCCTGGTCATGTTGGAACCGAATGTCAAATCTTAGCAGGGATATCAGCTGATCAGGTAAATTACGCTCAAGGAAATCCTTATGCCAATACCTATAATCCTGGTTGGAAGAACCACCCTAACTTCTCGTACAAGAGCAATAACGCTTTATATGCATCTGGCCAAGCACCTGCTGTACCTCCAGGGTATCAAAAACCCGCTGTCAATGTTCCTAACATTCCTAAGAAATCTAACCTTGAAATCCTAATGGAAAATTTTATCGCTAATCAAGCCCAACAAAACAAAGAATTCCTCAATCAAAACGTTCACACCGGTGAACAGTTAAAGCTATTAGCAAACAAGGTAGATGCCCTAGCAACTCACAATAAAATGTTAGAAACCAAATCTCCCAAGTAGCACAACACCAAGCTAGTTCTGCCACACCTGCTGGTACATTTCCTGGACAGCCACAACCCAATCCCAAAGGACATGCAAATGCTATTACATTACGAAGTGGGACAGCCCTTGATGGACCGGTAGATCCTAGACTCCAAAACCCGACCATGTATCAAAAACCTGAAAAAGAAATAGAGAAGTCGAAAGATCAATCTGAAAATGTAGAGGAAGATGCGAATGAGAACAGAGAGGCTTCAGAAAAACCTTATGTGCCTCCACCACCATACAAACCACCAATTCCATACCCCCAAAGACTTGCAAAATCCAAGAACGAGGGACAATTCAAGAAATTTGTAGAACTTCTGAAACAACTAAACGTCACTATTCCGTTTACAGAAGCTATAACCCAAATGCCGTCATATGCTAAATTCCTAAAAGACATATTGGCTAATAAGAAAAAAATCGTTGAGAACGAAACCGTTATGCTAACTGCTGAATGTAGCGCCATAATTCAAAATAACATGCCTCCAAAGCTAAAAGATCCTGGTAGTTTCTCCATACCATGTGTAATTGGAAAATCTGTCATAGACAAAGCTCTATGCGATTTAGGAGCCAGTGTCAGTCTAATGCCCTTATCTATTTGCGAGAAGCTCAAATTAGGCGACATGAGACCTACCAAGATGTCCCTACAACTAGCCGACAGATCAGTCAAATTTCCTGTTGGTATGCTAGAGAACATTCCTGTCCGAATAGGACAATTTTACATACCGACCGACTTTATAATAATGGACATCAAGGAAGATTCAAACATTCCCATCATACTAGGAAGACCATTTTTAGCTACTGTAGGAGCCATCATAGACGTTAAGAAAGGAAAACTTACCTTCGAGGTAGGAGAAGAAAAAGTAGAATTCATTCTTTCCCAATTGTTTAAAGCCCCTGCTATAGATGACCATGTTGTCTCCTAGATATCATTGATGAATGTGTCAAAGAACTTGAATGCCAAGAGGACACCTATTCTGAGATGCTGAAAATTCAGACACCAACTATCCTCAAGAACGAAGACTGGAAACAAGAACACTTAGATGCCAACCTAAGCGAATGTTTAGCCTTAACGCCCGATCCTGACCCAACTAATAAGAAACCTGGTATAGAACTTAAAACATTACCTGAGGATCTTAGGTATGAATTCTTAGATAAAGAACTCGAACGACCAGTTATAGTCAATGCCAAATTAGGAGAGATCGAAACTGAAAAACTTCTTAGTGTGTTATGGAAATATCCAACCGCGTTAGGCTATAATATCTCATACCTCAAAGGAATAAGCCCTTCTCTCTGTATGCACCGCATTATGCTGGAGGAAGACTGCAAGACTTCTAGAGAACATCAAAGACGAATAAATCCTATCCTAAGTGAAGTCGTTAAGAAGGAAGTGCAAAAACTTCTAGAGGCAAGCATCATATACCCAATATCAGATAGCAACTGGGTCAGTCCAGTTCACGTGGTGCCTAAGAAAGTAGGCGTTACGGTTATAACGAACACAAAAGGCGAATCGGTAGCATAACATACTCAAACAGGATGGAGAATGTGTATAGATTATAGAAAATTAAACAAAGCTACGCGCAAATACCATTTCCCATTACCATTCATTGATCAAATGCTCGAGCGTTTAGCCAAACATTCCCATTTCTGCTACCTTGATGGATACTCAGGATTCTTTCAAATTCCCATTCATCCTGATGATCAATAGAAAACTACGTTCACATGTCCCTATGGTACCTTTGCATACCGGCGAATGCCATTTGGACTATGTAATGCACCTGCGACTTTCCAACGATGCATGATGGCGATTTTCGCAGATTTTTTAGACGGAATCATGGAAGTATTCATGGACGATTTCTCTGTCTGTGGAGAGAGTTTCGACGGATGTTTATCAAATCTTGAATTAGTATTGAAACACCGTGTCAGTGTCAACCTAGTGCTCAACTGGGAAAAATGTCACTTCATGGTAAGACAAGGAATTGTGTTGGGTCACATTGTATCAAACAAAGGGATTGAAGTCGACAAAGCAAAGATCGAAATTATCAAAAACCTTCAACCACCCAAAACAGTTAGAGAAATACGAAGTTTTCTAGGACACGCGGGTTTTTACCGACGTTTCATAAAAGATTTCTCTAAAATCACCAAGCCACTAACTGAATTATTAATGAAAGAGGCTGAGTTTATTTTCGACGATAAATGCCTGAACGCATTCGAGACACTTAAAGAGGCCTTAATCTCAACACCTATTATGCAACCTCCTGATTGGAATTTACCATTTGAAATAATGTGCGATGCGAGCGATTATGCTGTAGGCGCAGTCCTAGGACAACTCAAAGAAAAGAAGCTTCACGCTATCTACTACGCAAGCAGAACACTTGATCCCGCATAGATGAATTACGCCACTACGGAGAAGGAACTCTTAGTTGTGGTATTCGCGTTGGATAAATTTTGTTCCTACTTAGTAGGCGCTAAAATAATTATTTATACGGATCATGCTGCGATCCGATACTTACTAAGCAAGAAGGACGCCAAACCGCGACTGCTCAGATGGATCTTACTCCTACAAGAGTTTGACTTAGAAATAAAAGACAAGAGAGGAACTGAAAACGTGGTAGTAGACCATTTATCGAGATTAGATGGAATCCAAACCGAGAGTGTTCCCATAAACGAAGATTTCCCTTATGAACGCCTCGTTACCAAGCTAGAGATAAACCCTACCGACAATTTAGATCAATATAATGAACCTTTAACAACTGCGGTAGTAAAAGCCATTTGTACTAACACCACACTGCCATGGTACGCTGACTTCGTCAACTATTTAGCTGTCGGTGTTTTACCACCTGATTTGACGTACCAACAGCGGAAGAAATTTTTCCATGACCTTAAACACTACTTTTGGGATGAACCATTACTCTTTAAAAGAGGCGCCGATGGTATCTACCGTAGATGCGTTCCCAATGATGAAATAGACGACGTTATTTCCCATTTCCATTCCGCCCCTTATGGTGGACACGCTAGTACGTCAAAAACCTGTGCAAAAATACTTCAAGCTGGCTTCTTTTAGCCTACCTTATGGAAAGACGTCCACGTAGCAATTATGAACTACGATAGATGTCAGCGCACAGGAAATATATCTAGACGCGATGAAATGCCGCAAAAAGGAATCCTCGAAGTAGAAGTTTTCGATGTATGGGGAATTGATTTCATGGGACCTTTCCCCGCATATTTTGGAAATAAATATATTTTGGTAGCCGTCGACTACGTATCAAAATGGATTGAAGCCATCTCCGCACCCACAAACGATACATGTGTGGTACTAAAACTATTCAAGAATATTATCTTCCCACGATTCGGTGTACCAAGACTAGTGATCAGCGATGGTGGCTCCCATTTTATCTCTAGAATCTTCAAAAAGTTACTTTCCAAATATGGCGTTAAACATCGCATAGCCACACCATACCATACTCAAACGAGTGGACAAGTGGAAGTTTCAAATAGGGAGATCAAACAAATACTTGAGAAAACCGTAGCCACATCCAGAAAGGACTGGTCCTCCAAGCTAAACGATGCTCTTTGGGCATATCGGACAGCTTTTAAAACCCCTATCGGAACAACACCGTTCAAGTTAGTTTATGGAAAATCTTGTCATTTTCCAATAGAATTAGAGCATAAAGCTTATTGGGCCATAAAAACCCTTAACTTAAATTATAAGAGTGCTGGCGAGAAACGAGTGTTAGATATCCATGAACTAGAAGAATTGCGTTTAGACGCTTATGAAAATGCTAAAATCTATAAGGAACGAACAAAAAAATGGCACGATAAGCGTATCTCGCGGAAAGACTTTTAGGAAGGAGACATCGTACTCCTATTCAACTCTAGACTGAAACTTTTCTCGGGAAAATTACGTTCCAGATGGTCCGGACCGTTCGAAATTAACAAAGTTTTCCCAAGTGGTGCGATAGAAATTAAAGGCAGTTCTATCGAACCATTCATAGTTAATGGCCAGCGCCTAAAGCACTACTTTAACGTCGGAAATATCGACTATTCGGATTATCTTCAGTTAAGTGAGCCGCCTACCCCAAATACCTAACTGAATAGGTGTTAACTGTCGAGCCGTCGACATAAAATAAAGGCGCTTCGTGGGAGGCAACCCATGTTTTACTTTAATTATTTTTTCTGCTTTAACATGCTTTTATTTTTCTTTTCTTTTTCTTAATCTTTAAAACATTTTCATGATTGCATATCTTACTCCTTTCTATTTTTCTTCTGTTTTTATTTTTCCCTTTCATCTTTCTTTTTCTTTTTAATTTAACTTTGGCAATTTCCTAACCCGAAAATACTTACTTAATTTCTTATTTTTTCAAACATTTATCAAATATTTTCAGGGGGGGTAATTCTTTTACTTTCATATTTCGCGCTATGGATTGTGCAAACTTCATGAATGTCAAATTGCGAAGCAGACACCAAAGAAGATGGTTTGCGGACCTGGGTGACCGGGAGATGTGCCCTACTATCTACGCAGATGATCATGCTATGACCGCCTTGGCATTCGTGAGAGTGTCATGTACTTGCTGCATCAGATCGGCTGGGACATTGCTCCTATCCGTAGACGGTTCTGTGCCTACAAAAGGCTGACTCTTGAGTTCCTAAGCACCCTAAGTTTCATTCCAAATCATGGGATGGGATTCAACCGTGGGTTGATCACATTCAGGATGTTTAACATGGATTACACTTATAACCTACGGGAGTTTAGCCAGCTGCTTGGGTTCCTTTTTGGACCCGATGTTATCAGTATGACACAGGAGAACCTCTTGCCTGAATCTGATCTCGATTATTTCTGGGGAAGCATCGCTGGTAATAACCATCCTGAGCCGTCTGATCTTTACTCTGAATGCATCCATAACCCGACTATAAGGTATTTCCACAAGATCATAGCCCACACTATCTTTGGCAAACATCAGAATGTCACATTTGTATCCCGTGATGAGCTGTTTATTATGTATTGTGCATCCCAGAGCCGTCCGGTGAACGGTGCAGCTTATATGCTCGCTAATATGGAGCGTATCATCCAGAATCCGAATGCACCGATCTTGTTGGGTGGGTTAGTTACCATGCTATCTAATGCAATTGGACTCCGCCGGCCTATGCTCGGATCTGCCCCGCTTTATGGAATAAAGCCGATGGACATTACATTCTGTTTCAACACTAGCATGATCGGAAACCTTGGACCAGATCAATTTGACCTGCTAGTTAATCATCAGATTGTCCACCAGTTTAAGCTCCCGGACCCTATCACCAGTGTGCACAACCGAGATAACTGGATGTTTGACCTTCACCATCCTGCTTCACCGCCCTCCTCACCATCTACGGTGACATTTATGAGGTTCCAAACACTACTAATGCTGATGAAGATCCTGCTACACCGCTGGGATACCATGAGTTCCCTGATCCTTGGGAACAGCAGGCTACTTCCGCTGAGACTGCGACCTAGGCTCCTGAGACTACTCCACCTCCACCTACTGTTACCCTGGACTCCCTACATGAGGCAATTACGGACATGCGGGGCGAGCTGACTTCTCTCAGGGTGGACTTAATAACCTTCATGGACTTGGTGACTGATCAGTTGGACTACATGCATCAACATATGTTTCCGCCTCCCCGTGGCTAGAGTTGCCATTGTTATTCATTTTCTTCTCTCTTGCATTTGTACGTACAGTGGGGACACTGTTTAGTTTTAGTGTGGGAGGGATTTTGGTTATTATTTCAGCATTATCATTTTTTATTCCTAGTTACTTTGAAACAATTTGTCATGAATTTATTCAATTAAAGTTTATTTTAATTTTCATTTCTTTTCATTTCCAGTTTACTATTTTATTTACTGTATATGTTTATACGCAATATTTCTATTTCATTATATACTGGTAACTAGTATTACAAAACTTTAATTATTAAAACACTTTTATATTTAAAACTCTAATTGATTAAAATATTTCAAATAAACCAAAAAAAATAAAAATTCTTCAAAAACCTTATTAGCAAGAAAATAATAAAAACATAAACTCCCCAACGGTCCTGTAACAGTCACCTTATTTATGACGCTGCCCGCGTTACGACCGTCACACCCTTGTGACGAGCGTAACGCGCCTTTTTGCCTCATGACGAGCGTCACACCCTCGTGACGACCGTCACGCAAACAGTGTATCAGAACGGCTATTGCAGGGAACCGTTCCAACTTTCAACCATCCCCTTCATAAACCCACTTCCTTCCTCCATTGTTACCACATCACACGAAAAACTACCCACTCACTCCATTTTTCTTCTAACTTCTAAACTCCCGACACCAAATTATCATCCATTCAGTACCCCCATTCTCATATTCCCAAATCAAATCCTACCTCCACCATGGCAAACAACCCACACGTTCCAGCCATCAATTTCAGAATCGGCGAACAGGGGGAGAATCAACGAGCAAAGTTTCAGAAATTTCAACGTCGAGGTCTCCAACCCACAAGGTATGTTGACATCGACTTCCTGAGGAGTTTGGGACTACTCGACAGTGTCCGCCGATTATTGCAAAGCATGGATCTGTGGAACTTGTGTCATGAACCAAGACCAATCTACGAAACTCTTACTCTTGATTTCTTGAGTTCATTTGTTTACCTCACTCCGCCGAGTGTCACAAACCAACTGTCGGGCCTGGCAAAATTCCGCATGTTTGGCGTTGAGCACGAGTTGCCTCAATCCGACATCGCGAGACTTCTAGGATTTTGTTCGGACGAAGGTGCTCATTTCCGGGTGCCGGATAGTTTTGGCGAGGAGGCTTTAAACTTGTGGCACAGTTTAACTAATATCTGTGCCGGATCCTACGACCACCTCAATGCCACCCACATTCACAATCCGGCCATCCGCTACTTCCATCGCATCCTTAGTAACACGATCTTCGCCCGCGACAGCAACCATAAGCTCAACTCCAAGGAGCTCTTCTTTTTACATTGCGTGTTCACTGGGCAAAAGATAAATGCCGCCCCGTTCCTACTTGCTCACATCCACTCTATTTGTGCTAGAGGTGGAAAACCATTCTATTTCGGAGGGCTGGTTACTTCAATTGCCATTGGTCTGAACTATGGTGCTGCTCTCGCAACCTTGCCTTCTATGGCACCGGCTTTGCTAACCTTGGATCACTGCAAAGCCGCACACCTCATCTACGAGCGGGAAGACGGCAGATTCCACCCTGTAATCAGGAATACTGTCTATCAGAATATCATTTTTCCGAACAGGGACCGAATCGATCCAAGTAACCGAGCAAACTGGTTTTTCGACCCTGAAATTCCCGCAGAACCTGCACCTGCCCATGAAGACCAACCTGCAGCCGCTGCAGACGAAGTACAAGAAGAGTTGGATAGTGATCCTCCAGTCCACGACATCCCAGGATCCTCATCTGCACCTCCTCCTATCAATCTTGAAGACATCCTCCACGCCCTCCACATGCAAAACCAAATGAATGCGGCGCTTGAAAGGAGGCAAGCCGAGGAATTTGAGTCTCTGTGCGCCCAAAACGCCCAGATCTTGACTGGGCAGCGCAACATGAATGAGAGGTTAGATGAGGCCATGTCAGAGCTCAACGCCTTGAGGATAGATATGACCACCCTTGGCTTCCAAGACACTGACACTGAAGCCACTCCTACCAGACGCTCTCGCACCAGGAGTAGAGGACGTGGTCACCAGTAGTCTTCCTTTTATTTCTATGTAATTTATTATTTCTCTGTTTCTTTTCTTTTTCGTTTGTTTTGTAATTGTACTTCCCCGCATATATACCGCAACATTGAGGACAATGTCGGATTTTGTGTGGGAGAGGTACCTTTCAATCTTTTATAAAACTAGTAAATTCTTACGATATGTCTCGATTCAAATTCTTCGCTTTATTTTGCCATACCGAAAAATTTTTATTTTCGCATTAGCCTGACATACCTATTTTAACGAAATCCCGGTTGAGGAAGCCGAAAACGACATAACAAGATCGATACGGTTCTGTCACCGTAGACTTCCTACTTACGCGATCCGTCTCAATAACCATTATACCGATATCTGGAGTTTCAAGTTCTAGAAGTAACCCCTAGTAGTTTATACTAGCAGTCAGCACCGTCTTGACACAAACCACGTGGAGAATCGATGAATATAAGTGTTTAATGCCTGATTCTAAAAATATCCTTCCTATCTCGCTGCTAAAAGAAAAGAAAATTTGTGTACCAAAATATACGGGCACATATAAGAGCTGAGCAAATAATGAAGGAATCCAGTGTTGGTTGGTTCAGAGGTATCTGGTTCTGAACTCGGTAGGGCGTGCTACGGCCCGATCCCCCACAACCTCGAATTTGGATAACATATGTAGGGTTGCCACATTCATGTACCAGACCCCGTGCTAAAGGATCAAAGTAACTAACCAGTTACTCCACTACGTGCGTGCTAAGACAAAGGGCTTAATGTGATTGCGCCAGAACGAAACCGGGTGAAATAGATACGAGGAACTCTGGGCAGAGTTATAACGGAACTGTTGGATAGCTCGTTTAAAATGGAAGTCTACGGCTAAGCTTATTGCTTGCGTCATTAGCGTATATTTAGTGTTTTACTCAAGTATTGGCCGAACCGACGAGGATTTCTTGAAACTACTTTAAAAATCCAAGGTATGTCATGCTTATGCGCTTGACAAAAACTTGTCCGACCTTTAGAATGACTATTTGCTTGAGGACAAGCAAAGGTTTAAGTATGGGGGAATTTGATAACGAGAAAACATATCGTATAATTACCATGCTTTTTACCGATTTTATATTTCATTAAGTCGTCTAACCCCGGATTATTCCGAGATTATTTGTCTTTTTACAGGTATAACACTTGTCGACTCAAACCGATGGAAAAGGACAACATGAAGAAGGCTAGACAATAAACAAAGAGAAAAAGAATAAAAAAAATACAAAGTTTGGATTTCTGGAACAGTGACGGTCGTCACGTCCCTGTGACGGGCGTAACACCCCCCAACATAAGGAAACGCTCGTCACACACCACTGACGAGCGTAATGCACTACTTCAGCGCGTTACGACCGTCACCCACCTGTGACGACCGTCACGCGCGTGAAGGTGGACGTTATGCATGGATTGAGACGTGGGCGTTAAGGGCAGACTCGTTCTCCCTTTTTCTACTGAGTCCCCTATTTTCTTGCCACCACTATTAGTGCTCCTATATTTTCTCCACTGAAGACTTCATCAAGAATTCAAAAACTGTTGATTTTCCTATGCTATATATATGTGTACCAGTGCACAGTTCAAGGGTCGAAGAATTTTCCTCAGAACAAATATTATTTTCTTTTGCAATTATTTTCCATTTGCTTGTTTTGGAATATTGTTTTCACTTTCCTGTAATTTTCATTCAAAGTCTTAGTTTTTAGTTTTAAGTGTTAATTATTCTTTCAAGAATTAACACGAATTATTTACTGCAAATCAAGCTCGAAGATTGGATTATTGTAATACCTCAAGATTACCATAGCAACTTTGATTCCAGGTTTTTATATTGCAATTATTATTCATTCAGTTTTTATATTATGCCAATTATTGCCATGAATTATATTTTGAACTGTATTGTTGTTAAGTTAATTATGTCTGGCTAAATTATTAATACCGGTATGTGACCGTAAGAACTGAAAGAATTCAGTGATACCTTGGCCAAAAATATTTATAAAACAATTTCTGGTTTCCAATTTCCAAGATTAATTTAACTATCCTTGTCACGAGAGTGAGAGGTTAATTAACACGATTTTGCCACGAGAGTGGGAAATTAATTAAGGCAAGAACCTGTATGCGAGAGCTGGGGTTCAACCCAGATAGTGGTAACGAAACATTGATTTTTAAATACACGAGAGTGTTTTAATAAATTAATTAGATTCAAATTGTTTTCAAAAAGTGTTATTAAATTTAAAGTGCATCCACTAGGTTTAGTAGCATGACTTATTTCATAAACACGAGAGTGTATGTCTCAGGTTTTTAAACAATTAACTTTTACCGAAATACTTTATAGGCCAAGCGATTCACCGAATTCCCTAAGTCCGATTATCACATACCGGTATAATTAGTACTATTACTTTTAATTAAACTGTTTTCCCCCAAAAATCGAATATTCATCGCTTAGTTAGACAAACTGTAGCATTAGATCGTATGCGATTGATCCTCAGTCTCTGTGGGTTCGATAATATTTTAAACCTAGAACGACTGAACTGTATACTTGCAGTTAGTATCCCGACAGACTTATAAAGTCCCGATCATTATGTAATTTTAAAACAATAACTTTAAGCCTTGTGTCTTACCCGGGGCACAACGGTTCATTTGTTAGGGTTGTAATTTCATTCGCATATTTTCATTCAATAAAAAATTGGATCTTTTGCATTCAAATTTTATTCTCTTTGATCTTTCTTTTATTTTTATCACTTTCAAAATAGATATGTGTTCTTACACACACCCACACAACAAATTGAAGATCCACATCCACTCTCGATCCCACTGTAACAATTTTGCTATTGCCGCCTATGACTTTGAAAATCCGATCTAGCAAGTCGAGGACGAAGGTTAGGAAGATTGTGAAATACCTGGAGAACTTTCCAGATTGTTAGTACAAGAGGAAAAGGCTATACAACCGTATGAAGAGCCAGTCGAAGTTGTAAACTTGGGTACTGTAGAGGACGGGAAAGAAGTAAAGATAAGTGTTAACCTAGAAAACAATGTCAAAAATATATTAATCCAGATGTTGCGTGACTATGTCGAGATCTTTGCTTGGTCGTACAAAGACATGCCAGGGCTTGATACTGACATTGTGGTTCACTGTCTTCCAATGAAAGAGGGTTGTTCTCCAATAAAGTAGAAGGTTAGTTGTATACTTCCCGAGATGTACGAGAAGATCAAGGCTGAGGTTATGAAGCAATTTAATGCAGGTTTCTTAGTTGTTACATTCTATCCTCAGTGGGTTGCAAATGTGGCTCTGGTACCAAAGAAAGATGGCAAAGTGCGTATGTGTGTAGACTATAGGGATCTGAACAGGGCAAGCCCCAAGGATGACTTTCTGCTTCCATATATTGATGCTCTTGTTGACAACACTACTCAGCACAAAGTATTCTCCTTCATGGATGGTTTCTCAGGTTATAATTAGATCAAGATGGCACCTGAAGATATGGAGAAAACTACTTTCGTCACACAGTGGGGCACTTGATGTTACAAGGTTATGCCTTTCGGTTTGAAGAATGTCGGTGCAACATATCAACGTGTTATGGTAGATCTGTTCCATGACATGATTCATCACGATATAGAGGTTTACATCGACGACATGATATCTAGGTCTCAGACTAAAGAAGACCATCTTGATCATTTACATAAGCTATTTGAAAGATTGAAGAATTATAAGCTGAGATTGAATCCAAACAAGTATATCTTTGGGGTAAGATCCGGTAAACTCCTAGGTTTCAACATCAGTGGTAAAGGTATTGAGGTGGATCCCGCCAAAGTCAAAGACATCTAAGAAATGCCAACTCCCTGTTCTAAGAAGGAAGTCAGAGGTTTCTTAGGACGATTGAGTTATATTGCTATATTTATTTCTCATTTGACCGCTACTTGTGAGCCAATCTTCAAGTTACTGAAGAAAGATCAGGTAGTGATATGGAACGACAATTGCCAAATCGCTTTTGACAAAATCAAAGAGTACCTCCAAGAACCTCTGATTTTGATGCCACCAGTGGAAAGAAAACCTATGATCATGTACCTAACAGTGTCAGAGAACTCAATAGGGTGTGTATTGGGGCAACATGACGAGTCTGGTCAAAAATAGCATGCAATATACTACCTTAGCAAAAAGTTTACCAATTGTGAAATAAGATACTCACTACTTGAGAAAACTTGTTGCGCTTTGGCATGGGATGCTCGCCGAATAAGACAGTATATGTTGACTCATACCACTTTGTTGATCTCTAAAATGGATCCCATAAAGTATATATTCGAAAACTCCGCCCTCTCCAGAAGAATAGCCTGATGGAAAATGGTCTTGATAGAATATGACATTCAGTACACCACTCAGAAAGCAATCAAAGGAAGTGTATTGGCATATCATTTGGCTCATCAAGCTGTAGATGACTATCAGTCTATGAATTTCGAGTTCCCGAATGAGAATATCATGCTAGTTATAGATTGTGAAAAACCTGGACCGTATGAAGGACTCGAGCCAGGATTGTGATGGACTATGGTTTTCGATGGAGCTTCCAACGCACTTGGTAATGGAATTGGCGTTGTGATTATCTCTTCTAATGGTTTCCATACGCCATTTACTGCTAGACTATGCTTTGATTGTACCAACAACATGGTCGAGTACAAAGCATGCATCATGGGCATCAAAGCCGCTATAGATATGAGAATCAAGTTCTTAGATGTATATGGGGACTTAGCCTTAGTCATCAGTCAAATCAAGGGAGAATGGGATACGAAGCATCAAAATATCATTTCTTATCGGGAGCAGGTATTGGCATTAATTATGTACTTCGAGGAAATCACTTTTGAACATATTCCAAAAGAAGAGAATCAGTTGGCAGACGCGTTAGCTACCGTTTCATCTATGTTCAAAGTCAGATGGGACAATGAAGCTCCCCGAATCACAATTGAAAGATTAGACGAACCAGCATATTACTACGAAGTTGACACTGATGAGGTAGAGGAAAAACCTTGGTTTCATGAAGTAAAGAGATACCTCGATGCTCAAGAGTACCCAGAGGGGGCGTCTATTAACAACAAGAAATTTCTACAGAGGTTCTCTGCCAAGTTCTTTCTGAGCAATGGAATTCCGTACAAGCGCAATAACGACTCAACTCTGCTTCGTTGTGCAGACAAGAAAGAAGCTGAAGAAATTATGGAAGATATGCATGGAGGTATCTTTGGTACTCATTCCAGTGGGAATACGATGGCTAAGAAGATTCTGAGCGCAGGTTATTATTGGTCGACCTTGGAAACTAATTGCCATCATCATTCCAAGACTTGTCACAAATCTCAGATTTATGTTGACAAAGTACATGTGCCTCCGGTCCCTCTGAATGTGTTGACTTCTTCTTAGCCATTTGCAATGTGGGGAATTAATATTATTGGAGAGATTAAGCTTACGCCTTCTAATGGGCATCGTTCCATCCTGGTTGTTATCGATTACTTGACGAAGTGGGTTGAAGCAGCTTCATATGCCTCTGTTACCGATAATGTTGTGGCCCGGTTCATTTAGCATAACCTTATTTGCTGGTATGGCATCCCCGAAAGGATTATCACGGATAATGATACCAATCTTAAGAATACTATGATCACAGAACTCTGCATGCAGTTTAAGATCAAGCACCATAACTCTTCTTCATACCGACCAAAGATGAATGGCGCAGTGGAAGCCTCCAACAAGAACATCAAGAAGATCTTGCAGAAAATGAAGGTGACATATAAAGATTGGCATGAGATGTTACCATTTTCTCTTCATGGAAATCGCACTTCAGTATGGACCTCAACTGGGGCAACCCCATTCTCTCTAGTCTACAGTATGGAAGTTGTCTTACTCATCGAAGTCCAGATTCCTTCTCTAAGGATTATGAAAGATGCGGATTTAGACAAAGACGAGTGGATTCAGACTAGGCTGGACTAGATAAATATGATTGACGAGAAAAGGCTTGCGGATATTTGTCACGGTCAGATGTATTAGAAGCGCGTGATCAAAGTCTTCAACAAGAAAGTAAAACATCAAGTATACCAGGTTGGCGACTTAGTAATAAAGCGCATCATCTTACCACAAGGTGATCTCTGGGGCAAGTGGACTACCATATACGAAGGGCCATTTGTGATTAAGAGGATATTTTTTGGCGGTGCTATGATACTGACCACCATGGATGGTGAAGATTTCCCGCACCTTGTGAATGCAGACATAATCAAAAAATACTACGCATAAAAGAGACTCGCAAGGTTTACTAGCCTAGGAAAAAGTAAGGGCATCCCGATGAACCAAAAGGGTTCGGGAAAAAATTAGGAATATATGTAAAAAATTATACACCTGGCAAGTCGAAAACCTGAAAAGGCGGCTTGGGAAAAAAATGTATGGTGGACTGAAAACCTGAAAGGGCAGTCCAGGAAAAAGTTAGGGGTTAAAGCATACAACTATGTCCTGCTGTATCATCCACTTACAGCAAGCTTTTCTATCAATGTCAAGTTCAAATGTATCGATCAATTCAGTCAACTTCTTCTGACAGCAAGGGATGAGATGCTTAAAGACATATGGGCAATAACAGAGTTGAACCCCGATGGGATTGTTTCCACATAGCTGTCTTTCTTTGTTTTTCTTTGTACTTTCTTCATTTTTACGACGATTTCCTCTTACTAGGATCTCTGTCTCCTTGTACAAAACTGCTTGTTTATAGGCAAACCATCAATACAAATATAATTCAAAATTCAAAATTGTTTTACTTTCTTTGCTTTATTTGCAAATACGTCCAATGACTAAATTTAGTGAACATATGCATATGAATATGATTACTGTTAACAAATATGTGAATAAAAACAGCGTTAGCATTTACTAAAGACTCTAGGAGTTGGGATAATGTTCAAGTTATCCACAAATCCACACAAAATTATCTCCATGTAACTATCTCTATAGGAGTCATCTTCAAAAGCTCATCCCCGACGGAGATACATTCCGCAGCAGGTCTAACATGCCTTTTGACGGGAAGTGGGGCATCTTCCAGCAGTTCACCTCTATATCCCTAATGGATGGCTTGACATGACCATCATCCCCAGTAGATTCCCTAACAAGTAAGGAAGTTTGGTCATTTCCCAGCATACGATGGAAACTTCCTCCGCACAGCCTATGAAATACAAATTCCCATCAGAAATAATTCCCTCAGTACAGTTCACAAGAATTTAATCCTCCAAGGGAGTTTATTTCTTGAACATCGGGGTTTATTTCCCCAGCAGGGTTTATTTATCTAGCGGGGTTTTATTTTCCTAGCAGGTTTTATTTCCCCAGCAGGGTTTATTTCCCCAACAAGTCCATTTCTCAGATTACTGCAAATCCCCAACAATATTCTCTTCTCCAACAAAGTATAAACAAGGTTTCTATCCCCGGAGAGTTACTACGGAATCTGAAACCGGTCCAGATATCATTTAACTTTGTCCTCCCAAAAAGAGTTTGTATCTATATCGAAAACTCGGTCAGACAACACCTTAGAAGGTTATCCATCTCTTTTATCCCCAAGTCAGGGTATATAAGAACTAAATTCCCCAGTAGAGCGATGAATAACCAATGTTCCTGAACTCTTCTATCCCCAAGCAGAAGTCAAACATTCTCGGTGGAGTATCCTTAAATAGAAAGCAGGAATCCCCAGCATAGACATTCTAAATAGGATTGAAGATTCATATTCTTCATCCCAACAACAGTCAGGGATTTATTTTCCCCAGCCAAAAATGTTACACGAAGCTACCAATGCACTTCAACGACATATCATATCCATACATCATTTACAAAACATCATAGCATAAGCATACAAAACGTATATAGCATTCTCATTTATTTTGAGAACACCATTATGCAATGCATTAGATACATTATGGCATTGCACACAACTAACTTTGTTTCTTTCAGGTTAGTTCGCAAATAGATGATTATCATCAGCAATTCTCGAACAGGTCAAAGATTAATTCCTGAAACAGGACGAGGAAAATATCTATATGACTAGGTCATAGATTAATTCCGGAAACAGGATGTGGCATCTATCTATAGGACCAGGCGATATGAACTCTCAAAACAGGACAAGTTTACCGATAAAAAGTAGGTCAAAGATTAAATCCCAAAACAAGACAGGGAGACTATTTGTATGACCAGACCTAGATTAATTCTCGAAACAGGACAGGGAAACTATTTGTATAACCAGGCAAGGATTAATTCTCGAAAAAGGATGAGGGAACTATCGACATGGCCAGCTGGTATGAATTCCCGAAACAAGACGGGTTTACCAACAAAAATAGATTATGGATAAATTCCTGAAATAGGACGGGGTGAATATCTACATGATAAGCATTTCCCTCAGAGACTAAATCTAACAAATATTTGCCTTAGAGACTAAATCTGACAAGCATTTTTGTCAGGACTAAATCTGACAAGTAGCTACTCAAGCACTTCCCCCAGAGAGTCGTCCTGAAAAGCATTCTTCAGATACAGTCAAGCGTAGACTCATTCTGGTACTTCTATCAACAGTTACTTTTGGTGGCATCTATAAGCCCGTCTTTGACGAAATTATGTCACCTCTTTAAATGGCATATTTAAACCCATTTAATCAATACAATCAACCAACAGTATTACTTTGTGCACATGCGAGTGCAAATTTCTGTGCACTTAAGTGTTCAATCCTCTTCCACCTTCCAATCACAAATGGCGGACATGCCAATCTAACTCTTCAGATTTAAGAATATTGAACATGAACACTTGTTGTACCTCAAAATTTTCCCTCTCATTTTATTCAAGATACCTTCTCATGCTTCGAGGGTCTTCAATTGCTCAAGGCTACTCAAAAGTTGATCAGACAAATTCTCCTCCTAAGCAATGGACCTACAAATAGGGTTTCACTTTTCTAAAGGAAAATTAAGCTTATAATTCTTCAAGTGGATTTCATGGTTTCTTATATGTCTCCAAGAAGTCTCATACTAAGTTTCAAGCCTTGCATCATAAGTCTTGTCAGTCAATGGCTCAGATGATTGGAAATCAACTGTATTGGACAAAAAGTCAATTATGGTCAACATACAGTCAAACTTCAACATTTTTGCTCAACATCAAGATTTTGAAGTCACATTCATCATTTGATAAAGGGTTGATCATGATTCATCAAGAAAACTCTCAAGTCATCAAAAGTCAAGAGTTACCAGATTAGGGTTTTCTTAAGGAGAAGTCAATTGAACTTTGACCAAGCACAACATTCACGTGCTTCATCATATTTTCTTCAAACAAAGCTAATTTTTAAGGACATTCAATTATAAACAACTTTTTCTCTCTAAGCTCAAGTCCAAAAAGTGCTTCATTTGGGAGATATGGGCCAAAATGTTATAGGTCATTTCAAAAGTCAATAAAAAGACACTTTTTGTCAAGGCAACTTACATCAAGGTAAATCTCCATATGCAAAAATGGTCAACATAGAGATTATAGATGACATCTTAAGATTTCTAAAAAATCAAAGATCACTTTCAAATGATAAAAATTGAGATTGTTATGATGGATGCAACTTAGGAAATTTTGAGAAAATGCATGAAACAAAAAGTGACCAAACTTGAATTTTTGGGGTAATGGGTTGATGTTTCAAAGTCCAAGCGTGTATAAAGCCTCATTGTGAACCTCAGAAATTATTCATTCACCCCTTGGTTTTTTATTTTTTTTTATTTTTATTTTTATTAATTTAAATTTCAAAATTAGATAAGACAAAGTCAAGGCTTTCTTACAAAGTCCAAGCCAAAACCTTTTTGACCTAATTCATCACTATATATTCCAAAAATTCAAGAAACTAGGGCAACACAAAACCCTTATTTTCAGCCCTTCTCAATTGAAACCAAGCATTGCATTATCATCCTGAAGTGCCCAGGAATCAATCCTAATCCTCAAGCAGTCAAGATCGTGCCCATAACATCATGTTCATCCTCATCGGTTTTGGTAGTTTTTTTTTAAATTTGAACCTTTGATTTGTGCATTATTAACTAATTTGATACATTTATATGTTTTCATATACATCATTATAGCAGGTTTGATGCATAATATGTGAGCTTTGGCGCAGGCACGAAGACTTGCCATGATTAGGGCGTGAACTGAGTATTGCTTCGAAACTCCTAAAACAACCACTTTTAAGCCAAAACAACCACACCATTGGATTCAGGGCCCTCAATTTAGGGGGGTAGGGTACCACTGAACCTCTAATATTTTCTATTTTGCAGGGACAAGAAACGAGCTCGCCGGAGAAGACGGCCGATGCTAGGGCTCCGACGCTTCTCAGGTCCAGTCATATTGTTTTATTAATTAATTTTTTTGTTTCAGTTATGTAATTGGATGTATTACCACCCTAGTGGTAGAAGCACGCGGGATAAGGCGTTATTATGCCAGGGCATGAGTTCGATCCTTGCCTTTTCGTGTTTTAGGAATTTTATTTCATTTTTTCCATATTTTCATGCAGGTGTAACATATAGCGTGCTGGTTCTGTCTTGCTAACACCAAAGCACACTTGGCACAGTGGTGAACCTGTTGGGTGTAAAGGCTAAGGGCGTGGGTTCAACACCCACCCTTGGCAGTTTGTGTTTATTTTGGTTCTAATTTCCTCTTAACCCTAATTTCCTTAATTATTTTCCTCTTAATCCTAATTTCACTTAACCATAAATAACAAAACCTTTTTTACAAACCTAAAAATAATTATTTTTTTAAAACCCTAAAAAATAATTAGGATTTAGGTTTTTTATCATTAGTCTTTTTTAATTAAAATTAATTAACTTTTTTTAATTAAAATTAATTAGTTTTTTAGGTTTATTAATTAACTATCATAAACCTTTTTCATAAAAAAATCATCAAAAACATTTCTTTTTCCTTCAATTTTAATTTTATATTTTAGATCGACTGGATAGGTTCGTGAATGTAATAGCGTAGCCTTATTTTCCTTTTTTTCATTATTATGTATCTTCTTATAGTATGTAATAACTTAGGATTTTCGTTTCCACTCTACTATTATGTAACTACCCCAAAGCGATGTAATAATTTAGGGTTTATGTTTCTGCCTTTATTTTCCTCACTTTACCGTTTTTTATTATTTTATGTTTACTGCTTAGTAACTAGGGTTTGTATAGAAATACAAAAAACCAACGATAGAAAACCCTAATTAAAGACTAAATAATTGAATACAACACAATCACACACTTGCACCTATAGGGTAACCTCCCTTGTTTCCTTTGGAAAACAGTCATGTCCCTCGAAAGTGGGGACGCTTTAGCGAAGTCCCTCAATTCAAAGATCATAGTCCCTCGGTGACCCTTCGACGTTGCCTTTTGGTAAATGGTCTAGTCCCTTACGAAAATTGCTAAAGCGTCCTTACCAGTTGCCTTCGATGACTTTACGATGACCCTCGCCTCTCCCTTCACATCCAATGATAGGACTTCCTACTTACTAATGGTAGGATAGCACTATCTAAAGGAGGAGGAAAATTACAAGAACAGCCTTGAGTGGGTAGATACTCGTAATCGCTTGCTCACAAAGCTCTTCAAAATAAAACATTTCTCACAACACCAGTTTTCAATAAATATTTTCAAAAATACTTTGTATTCATTCTTGAGGACAGATACGAGAATCATTACAGAGTTTCGCCTTACATTGGAAACTTTTCAAAAATATTTTTTCAAACACACAACACAAAGAAATTTTCAAAAAGTGAGCTAGCATTTAAGAGCCTGTAGATAACTAAATATGAAAAGGATGCTAACACCTTCCCTTTTCATAACTTACCCCCCGAACTCAAAATCTATCAAGGTCTTTCCTGTTCTTTTCACCCTTTCCTTGTTGGATAAAATAAAAGTCGGTGGAAACTCTTGCTATCCGCAACATTTGTGATAAAATGCTAAAAAAATTAGTTCTCCCACCGTATTACAATCAATTTCAATGAACTCAGATATATCCAAAGTTGCAACAACTTTGCTATAAACTTCATTGTATTAAGAAAGGTGATTGCACTGTCGCGCAATATTGTTGCAGCGGTATAACGGTAAGAAAAAAGTAAAGTATTATTTTACCAGGTGATATAAGTTATATCGTATCGTGTCCATAGAGATTGGTTATCGAGTTTTCGTTCGACAAATCATTCGTTAATGAGTTTGGGGGTTTGAATGGAAAGGGTAAAAGTTATCACTAGAAACTAAATGTAAACAAAATAAAAGTAAAAGGAATAACTTATCAAGAGTGCATATATACTACTTCTCACATACTTAAACCTATCGACCAGTTATACTCGATCTATAATACTCGTCAATGTCACCACATATCACTCACAACCTAAGTCATTTCTAACCCAAATTGAGAGGACGATTGTATCACCTCGATAGCAATCTCTCAACCACCTCAGCAACATAGAAGTCAACCATGCTAATCGTGTCAACGATCTCTCAAAGTGATACAACCAACAGACATGAATTAATCACAAACACCCAACTGAATGTCAGCTCTAAATTTATCTCTAGGATCCAGAAACTAACAGACTATCATCCTAGATAAGAATCCGAGCACACTACAAAAAAATGTTATTTGTCAGGGGTTTAACCCCTCACAAATGGCAAAAACCCCTCACAAATGCAAAATTTGCGATGAGACTAGTCCCCTAGGAAAACTGGGGATCGCAAATAAATTTCTGAGGGGTTTTACACGTGGGAAATTTTCCAGGGGTTTTACCCCTCGCTAAATGCAACATGGAATTTATACTACTTCTTATTAATAATGCATGTTGTGATTGATATTTCCTGATGGAGCAAGATCCTAAACACCAAAATCTTGAGTTAGAATTGATTAAATAAAACTCAAATTTTAAATAATATAAAACATATATAAACACTTACGATTCAGAGTCGGGCCTAATCATAAGTCTTCCTTGATAATATCTAACTTTTTGTGGCTCATTTCTCCTTAATATGTGTTCCCTCCTTGTTTTCTCCTCAGTAGCACTTTTATCTTCTTGAGCAATGGTTTCTCCAAGAGCACTACTGGTATCTCCAGGAGCACTGGAATATCCGGGAGCACTAGTATCTCCATGATCATCCTCAGAAGGCATGTGCCGGGGAATTCTAGATCCACCTAGCTCCATATGAATGGGTCCACTCGACTGCATAGAAGGCATTGGAAAAAATGTATTGGGTCTAGTAGGAAAATATGGTGTGTATCCAGTAGGACTAATAAAAGCTGTCGGGGATATTGGTGGGAATAGTGTGTATCCAGGAGGTGTGGATAGTAATCTAGTGAAAGATCCAGGCATAGGTGGATTAGTATGCATAGGAGGTGGAGTAAGATGCATAAGATATGGAGTTAGATGCATAAGAGGTGGAGTAGGATGCATAGGAGGTCGAGTAGGATGCGTAGGAGATGGAGTAGGATTTAGAGTAGAACGATTTTCCACTTGACTCGATTGTGGCATAGGAATAAACAAATATGAATTAGGCACCTCCTCTATAATGTACCTGCTGCAGCGAGGCTTTTGTTGAAAGGCATTTTTCTTGGGTGGCATTTTTTTCTATTTGAAAGAAAAACATTAAACAATGAATGTTACATAAAAGATAATATTACACAATATATATTTGAAATATAATATTACACACGATGATTTTGAAAGATAATATTACACATGAGTTATTACATAATACATATTCAAATTATTCATCATCATAATCTTCACTGTCTTCATCAAATATGAAGTTATTATCTTCAGACTCTCCTAGCTCTTCATGCTCTTCCTCCATGGGATTTGTTGACAACAAGATAGTTGCATCAACTTGTTGACCCTCAACTTCAGTATCACATAAATTTATAATCTCCTCAGTTTCAATTACCTCATTAACGGGTGTTATCTCATCATCTTGGTATGCAACATCTTCCATTACTTCGTCAGTATCAATATGACCCATTGGGTTGGATTTGATTACAACACACCATCCTCGTTTGCATGGAGTAATTGAAGGATAAGTTACATAATAAACTTGCCTGAAATTGTGTTCCATTATGAAAGGGTCATACTCTTTGTACTTTCTATCTATTCGAACCTCAACGGTGTTATATTTTATCAATTTTTGTTCCTCTAGAAGATGGATCATACAAATCACAATAAAACAAGACAACTTTATTTTCCGAGTCCATATAATTATAGACCAACTCATAAATATGTGTTATAACCCCATAGAAGTCGTCCTCACCACCATCTGTAACTCCTTTTATGACTACTCCATTATTTATAGTTTTCTTCCCTTCACTCCAAATCTCCGTGTGAAATTTGTAACCGTTTACAAAGTATGTGTGCCATTCATTCACACATTGATGAGGGTCTTCAGACAAACTTCTCAAATGTATTATTTCAGGACTTGGTGCAACAATACATGATAATTATTGCTTGAACCATGCTGGAAAATAGGCATGTGTGTAACTAGTCGATGGTTATTCGCCTGTGATTTGGTAATAGTAGGTACTAAATGCCCTATTTAGAAGGGGAAAAAATATAACTTAGAGAAGGTTACAAGTCTTAACCAATAAAACTTATATAATTGATTAAATATACTTACTCAAGATATGGTTTAACTTCAACACAGTTAATCAACACATGAACATAGGAATATTTCATTTATTTTTGAGAAAGCCAATGCTCACTCGTCTTCCCCGAGGGCCGGCCTGGACGACCAAAAACTGATAAGGTGAATTTACTTCTTTCACAGACTTCAACTTCGTTCCTTATGATTCTTGGAGTCAACATCATGTGATTGAAATAATGAGAGTAAAAATGTGATGTTTCACGATGTAAATAATATACACAAATTGGTCCTTCAACTCTTGCCTTATTTTTCACCGATCGCTTTGGATCACACATGAATCCTTCAAATGGATACATCCATCTATATTGAATAGGTACACCAAGGAAAGCTTCATAAGCAAGATGCACAGAGAGATTCTCCATAGAATCAAAGAAACCTGGCGGAAAGATTTCCTCCAACTTGCAGAGAATGACAAGAATATTTCGGTCTAGTTTAATGATGTCGTCTACTCTTAAAGTTGACGCACAAATGTCTCTAAAAAATTTACTAATCTCGGTTAGCGGATTAAGCACATTCTTGGGAAGTTAACTAAATGCAATTGGAAGCAATCTTTCCATGAAAACTATGACTTTTCATTCCATGCATCTTCCCTGTTGAAGCGTCAGCACATCTTGCCAAGTTAGAAGAATAACCATCAGGCATCCTCAAATCATTTAACCACTGACAAATTGATTTTGCTTCTTTGGGAGTAAGAGTGTAACTAGACTTGGGTTTTAATAATTTTCCATTTGGTCTAGGTTTCAACTCCAATTCTCTTCGATTACACAAAATTTCCATTTCTTTTCTAGCCTTCTCATTATCTTTCTTCTTCTCATTATCCATCACTGTGATAAATACATTATCAAAAAAATTCTTCTCGATATGCATAACATCGAGATTATGTCACAATAAATTATCCTTCCAATATGAGAGGTCCAAAAAAATACTTCTTTTTGTCCAATTGTGAGAATCTCCATATCCTTGAATTATGCGTGCTTCACCATTATCTGTGAATTTTGGTAAGTCAAAAACACTAATCCATACTTCAGTCGATAACAATCGAGGGGGAGGTAGATCTGTTACTTTTTTCCTTTTATAAAAGCATTCTTATTTCTTCTAAATTCATGGTTTGTAGGTAAGAACCTACAGTGACAGTCAAACCATGATCTTTTCCCATCCTTATCCAAAGTAAACGCTTTTGTGTGATCCATGCAATGCGGACATCCCATTTTGCCATGTGTACCTTATCCACACAACATGCCATATGCAGGAAAGTCGTTAATTGTACACATCAAAGCAGCTCGCATATTAAAGTTTTGTTACGAGACACATCATAAGTCCACTCTCCCACCAACAACCTCTTGAGATCATCAATTAAATATTTCAAATAAACATCTATTCCTGCCTTTGGACTCGACGGTCCTGGAATGATGCATGTCAAAAACATGTAAGGTTTCATCATACACATCTCATGAGGGAGACTGTACGGGGGTAACAATAATTGGCCAACAAGAATATGCATTTGCATACAAATTATAAGGAGTGAAACCATCTGAGCATAATCCAAGTATGACATTCCTTGGTTCTGCGGCAAATTCAAGTTGAACTATATCAAAGTGTTTACATGTCTCGCCATCAGATGGATGTCGCATCATGTCTGAAATAATTTTGTTTGTATGGTGACATGTCATTGGCTTGCATTGTGCATTGATACAAACATTCTTTGCAACCTAGGTATTATTGGCAGATAGAACATGGACTTTACTGCAACTTGTTTTTTCTTTCGATCAACTCCTTTACTGCGAACTAAATACCTTGGATTATTACAAAACTTACATACTTCGAATTCCCCGTCATTTGTACCAAACTCGTTGTCATAAAACAACATGCGACCTCCAATGCAATCATCAATCTTTTTTACTTCTAGTCCTAACTTCGACACCATCCTCTTTGCATCATAATAACTTGTAGTCATGTTTTCCTTCACAGGAGCCGCGACCAACACCATTCTCGCAAAGAATTCCAAATATTGATCAGGGACATTCCAATTTGACTTTGTAGCCAAAAGCCTCACACACATTGATAGCCTAGAGTCAGAAGAACCATCAAACAATGGTATACTTATTTATTTCAACAATTGATAAAAATTTTGCGCTTTCTCATTCGGGAGCTCTTCTGCGTCAAAGTCTTGAAGTTCATCATAAGTCACATTCACCCCTAATGCGTCACTGGCCATATCCTCGACTAGATTAAATTGTTCTTGGCAAAGCATATGTGATGGCCTCCATGAATCATCTCTATTTATATCTGGTCCAATACGTGTTTGACTGCTAGAAGCTTCTCTATTCATCTCTGGCATTTTTCCCCATTAGATGTCCAAACCCAATAATTTGGCCTAAAACCCACTTTCTCCAAGTGACGTTTCATTTCACTAGGGTCACTAATAATATTTCTGCAACCACACTTTAAACACGGACACCTTACCCCTCCTTCACTTTGACAACATTCTTGACCAAACGCATACGAGAGAAACCCGATAACTCATTCCTTAAAATATGGTTTAAGCACACGTCTTCTAGAAATATTCTATCATACATCCAACTATGATAAAATTGATAATATTTCATACTGCACATGTACAACATCGGTCTTGTTTAATTTTATTGAATAAAATGGGGATTGATCTAACGATAAATTTTTAATTTTTTCTCGAAAAAATCATAAAACTAGTTATAGATTTCATAATATTCGATACAATATATCTACTCTAATTAAACACTTATTCATACAATATATCTATCTAATTTTAATAATATTTTTTAAAATTATTTAACCATACTTTTTAAATATATATTCCACCAAATAATATATCTACCTATTTATTCTAATTAAAATACTTTTTAAACATATTTTTAATCTTGAAAAAAAATACTTTTTAGAGATATCTTTTTTAAATGAGTATAGAAATATATTTATCACATTATACCTTCTAAAAAAGTTTTTTTTCTCTAAATTATATATATTTACTTATTGTCTTAAAAATTATTTAACCATACTTTTAAAATTATTTTTTATTAAAGAGTATATAAATATATTTATCATATTATATCTTTTCAAAAATACTTTCTTTCTTCTTAAAAGTTATATTTACTTATTATTTTCTAAATAAATATTATGATATTTACTAACACACATAAAAATATATTAAAACATAAACTTATTTTTAATACTAAACAATAATAAGTAACTTATTTTAATACTAAATATATTATACTAAAAGAGTATATAAATATATTTACCATATTATAACTTTAAAAATTATTTTCCTTCTCCGAAATTAATACTTTCTCAAAATAATAATACAATATATTAATAATTTAATTTTAAAAAAAACATTATTGTTTTATTAATCTTTCTTATACTGTTTTTAAAAAAAATAATAATGTTTTTAACAATTCTATTTTTAAATATATATTATTTTAATTTTTTAACTATTTTAATTCTGTTTTTTCGTATTAAAAAATATACTATTTTTAAATTATATATTTAACTTGTTTTTTTAACTATTTTTTTTAAACGTTTTTATATTACTATTTTTAAAAAATTATAATACTTCACAAAAATATTTTTAAACACAGTTTTTATATGTTATTTATTCTGTTTTTTTTAATAAATTATAAAAAAAATTATATTATTTTCTAATTATATTTAAACAGTTATATCACAATAACTAATTATTCTATTTTTTTTTTAAATAAATAATATTTCACAGAAATATTTCATATTAATTATATCACAATAATTCATTTTAATAAATAAACAAAACATTTTTTTTTGTACCTTGAAGATGAACACTCTAAATTTGAATTCCTTGTAGTAGCTTTATTAAATGATAACAATAAAAGAATTTTTTTTATTAATAACCAAGTATTAAAATAATATTTCGCAAATAACCGGGTTTCGGAAAAAATTACGCAAATAACCATGTTTGAGATGGCTCCACAAAGGAGGAACCATCTCAATTGGCACATGCTCCTCTTTTTTTAAGGGAGGCGCCATCTCACTTGGCGCCTAAGTGCTTAGGGCAAGCCCTAAGCCAACTGAGATGGCGCCTATGTACAAAATTAGGGCAAAAAAATTTTTTTTTTATTTTCTTTCCTGCGCGTTGCCTATTAGACAGAGATCAACAAAATGGATTTTTTATTTTAAAAAAAAAAATTACATTCAACTGTTTTACATTTAAAGAACAGTAAAAAAATGGATACAAAAAATACTGGGAAAAAAAAAGATACATCAGTGATCCCCAGGAACCCGGTAATGACCCCCAGTTCCGCATCCCCGTCCTCGCCTTTCTTTTGCTGGGTGCCGTCTCGTTTCCTGCTGCGGCAAGGTCGATGGCCCAGCGAAGTCAATGCGATCCGAATCCATAAAATCAGTAAGATCTCCATATCTCGAAGATCCGCTCTGGTACAGTCGGTTACCCATACCCTCGAAGTTTGGTCGTGTTGGCGGTGGGTGGGGTTCCATGGTTGGTCGGTAGCATTGGTCGTCTGAGTATGGGGGGTAGAAAGGAAATGGATCTTGGGGTGTTTGGTATTGTGGATGTTGGGTTGTTTGGTGATATGGTGGTTGATGGTAGGTTTGGTCGGCTTGGTCATAATCTTCTGACATTCCCATATCAGGGCTAAGGCTGGATATTGAGGGCGCCATATTGGGATATGTGGAAGACTGAAATTGTGTCTGGGGTATGTGGGTTTGCTAGTATTGGGGTTGGTATTGTGGTTGGGTTTGAGGCATATCCAGGTATTGGTAGTTTGGCGGTGATTGTGGTTGGTAGTACGGCATTTGATTGTAGTTGTGTTGTGGTGGGGAATGTGGTTGTGTGTTTGTTGGTCTGTTTCTTCTTGGGGGTTGGTTTGAGGTTGATGGATTTTGGGTTTGTTGATGGGGAATCGAGGGTTGTGCCCATTGTGTGCGTGGGTCAACCAAGTACCTCGGATGAGACACGTGCATATCTGGGTTACTAACCGACCTGTACCACGACATATATTGATCAGTGTGTCGCATGTTACCTTGAGTAAGGAAAACCGGGGATTGCAAGATGTAGCGGTGACGCCTTTGCCACATTTTACACCATTCTGGAGCAAAGTCTTTCCAGTTGGTAAGACTCCACTGGGCGTCGACCCTTTTTAGATGCCAGGGGGACAAATCTGTTGGATCACTTGGTATCTCTTGGATCATTCTGAACTGCATCTTCACACGGTCGCTGTGGTGCATCTCCATAATGTTGAACCGAATGAGTGCAGTCTTTGCAGTCCAAGTTGCTGCATCCTCTGGATTTGGAGAATGGCCCAAACCCAAATATGGTCTCCAGACGAACTGCGATAAAATTTAAATCAGGTAAGCGCAAAAGTAATGTATAAATAATTAAAATGAACAAAAGTTAAAAGCTACGACGTACGTCATCTGGGCCTAAGTGATCCAACAGATTCCGGTAGAGTGCGACATTGAATCTGGGATTCTTGCCGTAATCCATACCCCTCACGCAGTACCTAAAGGAAATGAGAAACATGTCATTTTTAGCATATATTTTGGAAAGAGCAGAATAGTTATAAATGCTATAACTTAATGACTTACTTTGTTGCGTACGGAAAACCAAAAGTGTTGTTGTTGATGGGGTTTAAGGACTCCATCCTCCACCAACCCCAGGCTTGTAGTAAAAATGCGCACCCATAAAATGTACATTTTTCCTTGACTGCGTTTTTGCACAAGGAACTGTACAGGTGGGCTAATACTGCAGAACCCCAACTATATTTTCTAGTTTTATCAAAATTTGTTAGTAAATGTAAGTACATGAAATTTACACTATTTCCCGTACTTTCGGGAAATAAAAATGTACCAAAAAGTATCATAATATATGTTCTGGCTTTTACTACTCGGTCATTCTCTGAGGAATTTTCATTTAATTCCATACTTGCATAATGTCGTTTCAGGTCAGTGAGTAGTATTCCCTGCCCTCTTGCTCCACCACCTTCTACCATGTCCCTACCCAACAGTTCTTCACACTGTGAGTTGGGTTGTTGAACCGACCCGTTCACCGCCTTACCGTCGATAGGGAGGCCCAGTAGCATGTACACATCTTCGAGAGTGATGGTACATTCACCTATTGGTAGGTGAAATGTATGGGTCTCCGGTCTCCACCTCTCCAACATTGCAAGAATGAATTTTGAGTCAATGGTGCAATTGGAGATCTTTATCACGTGTCCAAAACCTGCATATTCCAGATAAGGGACGATAAATGGGTCGGGAGCCAGGTATTTGTGCGAACGGATTCTGAATCTTTGTGTATCCCGGAAAGGTACAAGATCAAGTGTGTCCACCTTGACTGTATGTTCAAGTTGACCGCATCATACAGACTAAGGGGTGACTGTTGGGTCATAGGTTCCATGACTACCCATACTTGTGTAAGTTCCACTCAATCACAAGACCACCGAAAACTCAACCATGATCTAATCTGTCAAGAAATCCTACCCCTGGTCAGCAACGACCCTTCTTTGAAGGTGAAAACAATCATCTCCCACATCACCACGGTTTTTAACTACACTCCGTCTTACCGTAAGGCGTGGTTAGCAAAGACTAAGGCGATTGAAAGGGTGTACGGAAACTGGGAGGAGTCATACCGAGAACTTCCCCGCTACCTAAATGCACTCAAGACATATTCTCCAGGTAGTGTTTATGTTCTGGAAACATTGCCAGCGTACGCCCAAGATGGTAGTCTACTACATGGCAACGGAATATTCAGTCGCGTCTATTGGGCATTTCAACCATGCATCACAGGTTTTGCATCATGCAAACCAATTCTAGAAATAGACGGGACTTGGTTGTATGGGAAGTACAAAGGCACGCTTTTGATGGCAGTTGCACAAGATGGCAACAATAATATTTTCCCCGTTGCGTTTGCCCTTGTCGAGGGGGAGACCGGTGGTGCTTGGAGCTTTTTCCTGAAAAATCTTCGTACACACGTGGCTCCTCAACCAGATCTCTGTTTGATCTCGGACAGACATGCCTCCATTGAAAGTGCCTATAATAATCCGGCAAATGGTTGGCATGACCCTCCTTCTACGCATGTCTATTGCGTCAGGCATATCGTCCAGAATTTCTCGAGGGAGGTCAAGGAAAAAACATTGAGGAAAGCGGTGATGAATGCGGGATACGCACTGACACAACCCACATTCAAATATTACCGCAACGAGATCCGTTTGTCTAACCCAGAAGCCGGTACGTGGATCGACAATATACCGGTCGAAAAGTGGACTAGGTCATACGACAATGGCCAAAGATGGGGGCATATGACAACAAATCTTATTGAATCAATGAATGGGGTATTCAAGGGCATACGAAACCTCCCCATCACTGCCTTGGTGAAATCCACGTATTTTAGGATGGCTGCGTTATTTGCCAAAAGAGGTGAAATGTGGTATGCGGTCTTGCAATCAGGACAACTATGGAGTGAAAGCTGTATGAAATACATTAAGGCTGAAAGTGCTAAAGCCAACACTCACATGGTTACACGGTTTGACCGCCATAGCCACAACTTCATTGTGAAAGAGACAATTGACCACAATGAAGGCCTGGAAAGACAAGAATACAGGGTCATTTTACCTTCTCAATGGTGCGATTGTGGAAGGTTTCAAGCTTTTCGTATGCCTTGCTCTCATGTCATTGCCGCTTGTGCTCATACCCATCAAGACGCGCTTCAACTGCTCTCAAACGTTTATAAATCTGAAACGTTGCTCACTGTTTACAACAACAACTTTCCTTTGGTGGCAAAACTGGACTATTGGCCTGAATACAACGGTGATATAGTTTGGCACAATGACCAAATGCGAAGGAACAAGAAGGGTCGTCCCAAAAGCAGGCACATAACAACAGAAATGGACGATCTTGACAGGTTGGAAAGAAAGTGTGGTTTATGCCGTCAGGTCGGACACAATCGCAAAAACTGTCCGAATCGGGCGTCTGGCTCGACCACATAAATTTTGTAATACAATAAATCTTTTCAATATTTGTGTTGTAAACATTATGGGTTTTCCGTTAATAAAACTGTTCACACAATTTAAGAAATTCAATATAGGAAATTACATTAGGGTTTTCGCGTACAACAATGATTAACGATATTAAATCTAGGAAATTACAACTGTTAACACAATTTCATCTGACCCATGCATCATCAGCATTACATCACTGTCTGTTTTGACTTCCTTCAACCACACATTAGGTCTTCCTGTCGCATGCGAGGTTGTTGTTCGTTTTCGCTGGATCCTTCGAATTTTCCCCCCCTCGGTGATGTCTCCATCTAGCCACCGCATCAACTCCCGCTTCAGACGCTCCATGGAGTGAATGTGCCAGAATTTCATTTTCATCGCAGGTTTCGTGGCGGAGAATATAACGTAACCATCTCTGCTAAAAATCATAGGCGACGTCATTACGTAAATAAGGGAGTACAAAATAAAAATACAGTACGAGAAAGTGTGAGAAATTTCAAAGAAACGGACGAATTATTAATAAAACAGCAAAAAACCCTAGTTTTGCCCTAGGCGCCAAGTGAGATGGCGCCTCCTCTCATTTTTAAGGAGCATGCGCCATCTCACTTGGCTAAAAGACAAGGGAGGCGCCAAGTGAGATGGCGCCTAGGGCAAAACCCTAGGTGGAGGCGCCAAGTGAGATGGCTCCTCCTTTGTGGAGCCATCTGAAACATGGTTATTTGCGTAATTTTTTCCGAAACCCGGTTATTTGCGAAATATTAATTTAATACATGGTTATTAATAAAAAAAATTCACAATAAAACCTGAAATTAAAAATAAAAAATTATTAATAAATATGTTATATAAACAAAATAATATAAATTAGATATAAAATCATATAAAAAATTACCTTAAATATCTGAAGATGAAAGATTTGAAGATGAAGGATTTGAAGATGAAGAAATAGAGAGAAGAATGTTGTTATGATGTTGGGTTGAAGATGAAGAAATGGAGAGATAACATAAACGTATTATATGGAAGAAACATAAGGATATTCGAGATATATAAATAAAATGGCGTGGGGGTGCCCATGGCAAATCCAAGGGTAACAAATTGCCATGGGTTTCCCCTTGCAAAATGTAGATTATATTCCCAAAGCCTGCACGCCTACACATGAGGGAGCTGATTTGACTATACAATAGTCATTTTGCGAGGGGATGCTCCACGGAAATGTAACGTTTTGATTTTGCTAGGGGTTGCCCCTTGCTAATTACAAAAGAAATTTTGACAGCCTGACCACTAGTGGCAATTTGCGAGGGGTTACCCCAAGCAATTGCTACTATGTAATTTTGTGATGTGTTACCCCTCGCTAAATGTAAAACGGGTAAAATTTTAAAAATTTAAAATTCTCTCTTCATGGATAGCGACGGGTATCCCCGCGCCATTAATTTTTTTTATTTTGTTTTCTGATTTGTTATTTGTGAGGGGTATATCCCCAAGAAATGTTTGATTTTAGTGAGGGGTATAACACCTCACAAATACCCCTGGCTAATATTGGTTTTTCTTGTAGTGGCAGTATATGTCTATAACAACCCAAATTCCGAGCACAGATCAAAAACCTAAGACAACAATCGATAAACATTTGTAAAGCAAATTAAATATAACACCATGGGCAACAAATATACATAAGATCAAAATAAATACATATACAAACCCAACTAAAATATAATACACAAAGAAGAAGAGAAATGAACCATAAATCTCTCGGTTTATCAGTTTCGATCGAAGAGCAATCCACCATGGATCATCCATATTCAAGCTCCACAGTTGTTATCTAAGCTAATCCACTACAAAAATGAGATTGATGGAGTTGGGAGATCAAAAACCACACCCAAAACCATAACCCTCCAAAATGAAATAAAAAAGAAATATAAATAAAATATGTCCCGCATGCGTCGCCCAATGATATAAAAGCATTTCCCGACAACAACTCCTAAATACAAGGCACAGGTTGTGCCATGCACGCAAATAGTCTTAAAAATATTCCACCGCCCAATGAAGGAAAATCTTCGCTCGGCGACACCCTGATTTCTCTCCCGACGACACCCTTATTTCTCACTCGGTGACACATCAGCGAAGCAAGGCAGACTCAACTAGAAAATTGACTATAACCCATCGCTCCACTGTTGCCTGACAACGCAGATGTGATGCCTCATCGTCCGGCCATCGCCCGGTGATGCACACCAGTCAAGCAACTTTTGTTGCTTTCTCTGCACAACTTCCAATGGATCTCTTTTCTTAGCCTTATTTATTTATTGATCCAAAAATATATCTTGGAGTTTTTATTCCTCTTGCTCCAACAATGCTCAAATACCTATAAAAAGAATGGAAAAACATCAAATGATACACTATGTACACAAAAACACTAATGTACACAAACTAAGCTTATTTACATAAAAGTTGGGTTTATTCAGTCGATATTAACAACAAAGAGTCGATAAGTGCAATAAAAAGTATATACAAAAATAGCTACAATTTGCACTTATCAAACTCTCCCAACTTGAACTTGTTTGTTCTCAAACAACAAACAAACAACTTGAAGAAACAAAAACGATCAACCAAAGACTTATGAATCGACAAGTTTTTAAAACAGAAAACAAATGCAATGGTTTAAATGAAAAACAATACACACAAAGTAAACACTTACCACTAAAATACGACTATAACATAAACACGAAACAAATGCTAAATACAAAAATCGTACCAAGCATTCTAAAATAACACTAGTTCACAAATGAATCACGCTTAGAAATCGCAATCATCGATAGACGACAAACGCACAAAAATGAGGTATTTTCACTCATCCAACAATCTTGCAAACAAAAGATTAAATTATACACTCATCCAAAAATTCATGTTGAAGACATAAAATCAAGAATCACAAGGGCTTTTCAAGGTTGTAATGTGGCTTGATTAACAAACAAGGGATAATTCCTAAAGCTAATCGAAACAAAAACTTGCCTAAACTTAAGGGAGTGATCAACTCACAAAGTTTCAAACAACATAATTTCAATCAAAATTCTTCTTCATTCCAAATTTCTCAAACCAATCACAATACTTATTCGCACAATTATTCGAACTCTCTTTATTTTTCTTTTTTTCAAAACTTTTTATTTTTTTTTCTTTCACATCCTCTTAGCAATCACAACATAAACACATAAACATTTCTCTCACCAACATGAATTCAACCATCATCATAATATGAAAACTCCCTACTTTCTAAGGCAAGAAAAAAATTCAAACTATAAATCATAGTTAAGGGTTCAAGAAAACAAAGAATCAATGTCCATTCAAAAAGGAAAGCCAAAACTCATAGACAAGCATTGGATTCAAAAACAACATGGACAAAAAGGATCAAAAGGGGTTACAAAAGTTCACACACTCACAAGATGAATTGACTATTTGGGTAGGTAGTTATGCTCAAAATCAAACAAAAATGCCTTGATCCTTTTCATGCATTCATACAATCAACACAAAATAAAAGATTAAGCATAATAAAATCCAGTTAAAACAAGAATTATGGTCTCTAGCATATATGAACAAAGGAAAACTATCTCACAAAAAGGGTAGGAACTAAAGTGATTCACAAATGAACAAGTATACAAAAGAATTAATGGCATAAAAATTATAAAAAAGTATAAGTATCATGAATATGCTAAAGTATAGAAATAGATAAACACATACCTCGAACATGTACAAAACCTTAAAAAAAATCATTACATCGCATTTGCAAGTCGAAACGATCAAACTTGACAAAATACATCAATATCCTCAAGCTATTATCAACAAGCTTAAAGCCAAACACAAAAATGAACACAAATAATTTACACATACTAAAAGACCGTGAAAGTGAAGATATGAAATTTTAAACCTAGTCCGAGTTAAATTTGTTTAGACAATTGCACTCAACTACCTAAACTAACAAACTGAAAAACAATAAAAACATGCTTGTTTTAGGTTGTAAGCTCAACGCCTATTATTTAAGAACGTTCCTCCAAGTTGCTTCCACCCGGTTATTCCTAAGCAACACACAAGCAAACATGAAAGGAAAGAATCAATGATATAACCTATTTATAAGTACAAAAAACATGTACAAGTATGGTAAACATAAACAAATAAATTCACAATTAAATATAAACAAGTTCATTTTAAAATTCTATACAACATATACATTAATTACAAAACTCAAAAACAAAGGAATTATCATGATGTGAAACAATAAACTAATCCCCTACAACGGCGCCATTTTGTTACAGCGGCATAGAAACCAGAAAAAAGTAAAGTATTATTTTACCGGGTGATATAGGTTATATCATATCGTGTTCACAGAGATGGGTTATCGAGTCGATGTTCGAAAAATCATTCTTTAATGAGTTTGGGGGGTTTGAATGGAACGGGTAAATGTTATCAACAGAAAATAAATCTAAACAAAAATAAAATAAAAAGGAATAACTTATCAAAAGTACATATATACTACTTCTCACAGACTTAAACTTATTGACCAGTTATACACGACCTACAATACTCGTTAATTTCAGCATGTATCCCTCATAACCTAAGTCATTTTTAACTCAAATTGAGAGGCCGGCTGTATCACCTTGGTAGCGATCTCTCAACCACCTTAGCAACACAAAAGTCAACCGTGCTAATCGCGTCGACAATCTCTCAGAGCTACACAACCAACAGAGGCATTAACCACATACACCCAAGTTAATGTTAGCTCTAAATCTATCTCTAGAATCCAGAAACTAATAGACTATCATTCTAGATAAGAATCTGAACATTATATGTCTATAAAAACCCAAATCCCAAGCACATAGAAAAAATCCAGAACAACAATAGACAAAGATCTGTAAAGAAAATTAAATATAACGAAATGGGCACAAAATATATATAATATCAAAGTAAATACATATACAAACCCAACTAAAAGAGAATATACAAAGAAGAAAAGAAATGAACTAGAATTCTCCTGGTTTGTCACTGTTGATCAAAGAGCAATTCACCCCGGATCATCCATATGCAAGCTTCATAATTGTTATCTAAACTAATCAACTATAAAAATGAGGTTGATGAAGTTGAGAGATAAAAAACCACACCTAATACCATAACCATCCAAAATGAAATATAAAGAAAATATGTCCATCATGCGTTGTCTGACGACATAAAAGAATCGCCCAACGATGACTCCTAATTACAAGGCACAAGTTGCACCATGCATGCAACTGGTCTCAAATATCTTCCATCTCCCGGCGAAGGAAAAGCTTCGCCTGGAAACACCCTTATTTTTCGCCTGGAGAGACAACAACGAAGCAAGGCATACCCACCTGGAAATTTGACTCCAACCCATCGCTCCATCGTCGCCCGACTATGCATTCGTGATGCCCTATCACCCGGCGATGCACACCAGTCCAACAACTTTTGTTGCTTTCTCTGCACAAATTCAAATGACTCTCTTTTCTTGGCCTTATTTCTTTATTGATCCAAAAATGCGTCTTTGAGCTTTTATTTCTCTTGCTCCAACAATTCTCAAATACCTACAAAAAGAACGGAAAAACATCAAATGATACACTATGTACACAGAAACACTAATGTATATAAACTTAGCTTATTTACACAAAAGGTAGGTTTATTCAACTGATATTAACGACAAAGAGTCTATAAGTGCAATAAAAAATATATACAAAAATAGTTACAACTTACACTTATCAAACTCTCTCCAACTTGAACTTCTTTGTCCTTAAACAAGGAACAAACAACTCGAAGAAACAAAACGATCAACTAAAGAATCATGAATCGACAAGTTTTAAAAACGGAAAACAAATGCAATGGTTCAAATGAAAAAAACTACACACAAAGTAAACACTTACCACCAAACTGTGACTATAACATAAAAAAATATAAATGCTAAATATAAAAACCGTGCCAAACATTCTAAAACAACACTAGTTTGCAAATGAGTCACACCTAGCAAAATCAATCATCGGTAGATGACAAACACACAAAAATGAGGTATTTTCACTCATATAACAACCTTGCAAATGAAAGATTAAATTATACACTCATCTAAAAATTCATGTTGAAGACATAAAAGCAAGAACCACAAGGACTTTTCAAGGTTGTAATGTGGCTTGGTTAACAAACAAGGGATAAGGCTTAAAGATAATCGAAACAAAAACTTGCATAAACCTAAGGGGGTGATCAACTCACAAAGTTTTAAACAACATAATTTCAATCAAACTTATTTTTCATTCAAAATTTCTCAAATCAATCACAATACTTATTCGCACAATTATTCGAACTCTTTATTTCTCTTTTTTAAAGCTTTTTCAATTTTTTATTTATTTTTCTTTCACAACCTCGTAGCAATCACAACATAAGAACATAAACATTCCTCTCCCCAACTTGAATTCAACCATCATCATAATATGAATACTCCATACTTTCTAATGCAAGACAAAAATTCAAACTATAAATCACAGTTAAGGTTTCAAGAAAATAACGAATCAATGTCCATTCAAAAAGGAAAACAAACACTCATAGAAAAGCATTAGGTTCAAAAAAAATATGGACATTGACAAAAAGGACCAAAAGGGGTTACAAAAGTTCACACACTCACAAGGTGAATTGACTATTTGGCTAGGTAGTTGTGTTCAACATCAAACAAAAATGCCTCGATCCTTTTCATGAAATCAACATAAAATAAAAGATTAAGCATAATAAAATCCAGTTAAAACAAGAATTGTGGTCTCTTGAATATATGAACAATGGAAAGCTACCACATAAAAAGCGTAGAAACTAAAATGATTCACAAATGAACAAGTATTAAAAATAATGAATGGCATAAAAATTATAAAAATTCTCAGTATCATGAATATGCTAAAGTATAGAAAGCAATAAACACATACCTCGAACGTGTACAAAATCTTAACAAAATCATTACACGACATTTGCAAGTCGAAACGATCAAACTTGACAAATCACCTCGATATCCTCAAGCTATTCACAACAAGCTCAAAGACAAACACAAAAATGAACACAAATAATATACACATACTAAAAGAACGAATGCAATTGTCTAAAAAAATTTAAACATAAAGATATGAAATTTAAGAACTAGTCTGAGTTAAAATAGTTTAGACAATTGCATTCAACTACATAAATTAACAAAATGAAAAATAATAAAATACGCCTGTTTTACGTTATAAGCTCAACGCCTGTTATTTAAGAACGTTCACCTGATTATTCCTAACTAAGACAAAAGAAAACGTGAAAGGAAAAAAACAATTATATAAAAAAATTCATAAGTATAGAAAACATGTACAAGTGTGGTAAACATACACAAATAAATTCACAAGTAAATATAAACAAGTTCATTTACAAATTCTATACAATATATACATTAATTACAAAACTCAAAAACAAAGGAATTATCGCGATGCAAAACAATAAACCAATCCCAGGTAACAGAGCCATTTTGTTGCAGCGGCAAGCAAAAAGTAAAGTATTATTTTACCGGGTGATATAGGTTATATCGTATCGTGTCCACAGAGATGGGTTATCGAGTCGGTGTTCGAAAAATCATTCTTTAATGGGTTTGGGGGGTTTGAATGGAAAGGGTAAAAGTTGTCAACAGAAAATAAATGTAAACAAAATTAAAAGAAAAAGGAACAACTTATCAAGAGTGCATATATACTACTTCTCACATACTTAAACCTATCGACCAATTATACTCGACCTCCAATACTCGTTAATGTCACCACGTATCACTAACAACCTAAGTCATTTTTATCCCAAATTGAGAGGCCGACTGTATCACCTTGGTAGCGATCTCTCAACCACCTCAACAATACAGAAGTCAACTGTGCTAACCAAGTCGACGATATCTTAGAGCGACACAACCAACAAAGAGGCATTAATCACAGACACCCAAGTGAATGACAACTCGAAAGCTGTCTCTAGAATCCAGAAACTAACAGACTATCATCCTATATAAGAATCCAAGCAGTATATATCTATAACAACCCAAATCTCGAGCACAGAGCAAAAATCCAGGACAACAATCGACAAAGATTTGTAAAGAAAATTAAATATAACGCCATGGGCGAGAAATATACATATGATCAAAGTAGATACATATTTAAACCCAACTAAAAGAGAATACACAAAGAAGAAGAGAAATGAACCATAAATCTCCCGTTTTGTCAGTGTCGATCGAAGAGAAATCCACCCTGGATCATCCATATGCAAGCTTCATAGTTGTTATCTATGCTAGTCCACTACAAAAATGAGGTTGATGGAGTTAGGAGATTAAAAACCACACCCAAAACCATAACCATCCAAAATTAAATGAAAATGAAATATAAAGAAAATTTGTACATCATGCGTCGTCTGACAATATAAAAGAATCGCCTAACGAAGACTCCTAAATACAAGGCATAGGTTACACCACACATGCAACTGGTCTCAAATATCTTCCATCGCACGGCGAAGGAAAAGCTTCACTCAGCGACACACTTATTTCTCGTCTGATGACACAGCAGTGAAGTAAGACATACCTAACTGGAAAATTGACTCTAACCCACCTCCCCACCATCGTCTGGAGGCGCAGACGCGATGCCTCATCGCCTAGCTATCACCCAGTGATGCACACCAGTCAAGAAACTTTTGTTTCTTTCTTTGCACAACTTCAAATGGCTCTCTTTTCTTGGCCTTATTTCTTTATTGATTCAAAAATGCATCTTGGAGCTTTTATTCCTCTTGCTCCAACAATGCTCAAATACCTACAAAAAGTATGGAAAAACATCAAACGATACACTATGTACACAAAAACACTAATGTACACAAACTAAGCTTATTTACATAAATGTTGGGTTTATTCAACCGATATTAAGAACAGAGAGTCGATAAGTGCAACAAAAAAAGTATATACAAAAATAGCTACAACTTTCACTAATAAAGTACCTAGGTCGAATTCCACAAATTGTTGATATTATTGGATCAATTGGATGTCTTATTTTTCATAGAGATAAATTGGAAGCGTTTATTGTTGGTTTACCTCTTGAGTACCAAGCCTTAGCTTCCATCATTCAATAACTTGATTAACTGTGTGAGTCCATTATTGTTAAAACAACGTTGTTATCACATGAAGCCTGCTTGGACAGAGCACCTCGCACACCATCTCCAGATTTTATATTGAAATATCACTCAACATAATGTTACACCTACCTCAAACTTTACTATCTCAATATATTTAGATGCACCATTACAAGTGTCAAGTCAAGAGACATTGTTAATTCTCTATTATTTGGATTAGCATTATGTTTGGTAAAAAAAATATAGCACCAATAAGTTAAATAGGATTTGTAACTTGTAGGAGAAAGCAGGTTGAAGTTCTATTTTATGAAAAAACATGTTGAGATGAGATGTCTCATCATCTGGAGCAACATGTCAAAAAATGTCCTATGCAGGTTGACACGACATCATGACTGGTACATCTGGATTAAACGTTTCTGGTATGATTTAACAGATGCATAATATTCTTAAAATATTATGCAATCATGTGTGGAGTTGTCTTATTAGGTCTGGAAGATTCAAGTTAGAATCAGGAAGAATATTAACTTTCTAATTTTGGAGATTAATTAGGAATATTTGATTGAAGACCTTGTTTGTAGCAGAATCTTCTGTAGATTTGTAACAACATATTTGTTGTGATTAGAAGCCCAAATCCAGTTGGGTACTAGGTTATAAATAGAAGCATTGTAACCTAAGATTAAGGACCGACCATGAATTATTAATATGTAGTCATTAGGGCTAAGTCAGTAGCCACTCTCTAGGAGAGTTGGTGCAAGTGAAACACTCGAGTTGTGAGATGGTCACTTTGTTCTCCTCAAAACTATGAAGAAAGAGTGAGCATTGTTCTTGGAGGAAGCTTTTAAGAAAATTAAAGTTGTTTTTCTTAGTCAAGAGTCTTGGTTGATTTTAGATGGAAGTGTTTCTTTCTACTCGTCATAGAAGTGAGTCTTCTCATCACGGAAGCGTGTCTTCTTGTTTTTCTAAGTGTCTTAGAATTTTCTAATCGGTGTTTGTGATTGATGAGGGATTGAGGAGGGCCTTATATCTAGGCGAGTCTTAGATATAAATCTAGCGAGGGTAGTGATTAAGTGATTAGACTATAAACTTGTATGTTTGTTGTAGGGTCTATGAATTGATACTACTATTAGTGGATTTGTCCCTGACTTGGTATGCCCCCAGAGTAGGAAGGTTCCGAACTGGGTTAACAAATTTGTGTGCACTTTACTTTTCAGTGTCTATTTTTAACTGTTTATTCCTTGTCATGTTATTTGTAACAGATCAGATATCTTGCCATCTTATAGGACATCTGGTTCTACTATACCAAATTTTCAATTGGTATCAGAGCAGGCATCATGTTCTGTCTCTGAATGAGATCCTGGGAAGATACTTTATGTTCATGTGCAAGGTAGGAGGTTATACTGAAAGGTTGTTTGAACCTAGTCAGTTCATATTTGTACGAATGGTCCCTTGAAGTGGAGGATGGACTATTCGTGACAGGGTGTATGGTGACCATGTTTTGAAGTTGTCAAGTGAATGGCCTTGTTGGTGAGCTACTATGAGGTTTGATTTAGTTTCAAACTTATGTTGTTCCTGAAGCTTGGTTGAGGAATTTTTCATTTATTCCGCTGTATCTGGTGGAAAACTTCTGCTGGTTGTGTGTGCTTTCTCTATGAAGGTGTATCCCATGGTATTGTGATACGTGGAGGATAGTCTCGACCAACTTATTAAATTTTCCAAAGATACTCGAGGATTGTCTCAAGTCCACTCATAAAGGAACTTCTGAATAATTTCGTTGATAGGAGATCTGAAGGAAGAAAATTATTTTTTCTCTCTTCTCTGAAAGGCCAACCACGGGTATTTGATGATGGGTCTCTTGGTGTATTCCTTGGATGATGTTCTACATGATGTTGGAACATCTCGTCAGTAGATTATGCAAAATTTTGTTGATGAAAGGAATGGTGTAGCAGATGCCACTACTACGAAAATGGGCTTTCACAGTGCTTTTTTTTGCCCTTTAAAAGCGCTTAAAAGCGCTGCCGTAGCCAGCACTGGCGTAGGCTACGAAAGCGCTTTTTTCTGGCCAAAAGCGTTGTCGTAGGTGGACCTATCCCAGCGCTTTTTCCTTAAAAAGCGCTTTGATAGGGGGGTCTTTCCCAGCGCTTTTTGAAAAGCGCTTTGATAGGTGTGCTATTTAAATTTTTTTATTTATTTATCAGGCCTTTTACAGCGCTTTTTATGGAAAAAGAGCTTTGATAGGGGGGTCTTTCCCAGCGCTTTTTCCATAAAAAGCGCTTTGATAGGGGTTCTATTTAATTTTTGTTTTTTTATTTATCATGGCTTTTACAGCGCTTTTTATGGAAAAAGCGCTTTGATAGGGGGGTCTTTCACAGCGCTTTTTCCATAAAAAGCGCTTTGATAGGGGGTTTCTATTTAATTTTTTTTTTTATTTATGCTGCCTACGAAAGCGCTTTTTAGCCAAAAGCGCTTTCGTAGCTCATACAAATTTTTTAAAGTGAAACCTATAATTTGAGGTTCCCTGTGCGGCCTGTAATTTTTTTTTGGTCCAATAATTTAACCTGTAATTCAATCCTTATCTATACATATATTTTAAGAAATCGGTATTATATTAACAGAAACCGGTATACCATATAATATTCAATCCTTATCTATATATATGTAACTAAATCATATATAACTAAATTTGTAATCATATATACATTTGTAACCATAACTAAATCACATACAAAGTGTCGTGTTAATTTGTAACCATATATATATACATATGTAACTAAATCATATATAATTACATCGAAAATAATGCTCCACCGACACGGTCGTCATCCTGCAAAGTATGAATATGAACAACACGGTAAATTAAACAAACAATATTAAAGGCTCCAACACAATCAAACTAACACGTACAATAATATTTTATTCATACCCATCAGAATAATCTGTTTTCAACATAAAATTGACATATTTCCTCTTTGACTTCTTCCACTTGAACTTTCGTGTACGACATAGTATATAGGTCATCAAAGTACTACATAAGAAATTAATACTTCAGTATATGCATGATGTTATTAAATGTAGAAATCATACAAAATTATTCTAAGTTATAAATCCATACCGTGCTTGGAATCTCTACTTGATTTTTATGAAGGATTTCTTTCATAAACCTCAAGCAAAAGTATCCGCAATCTACATCGTTATTCTGTAACGGACACTGCATAGAAAAACAGAATATATTTTATAGTTGTCGTGTAATTTTATCAAGTAACATAACTATTATTATAAGCAACTAATTTTGTACCTGCACTTTGATCCAAGTAATATTTGATGATTTACTCCGGGGTACCTGTGTGTCCCTTTGACTACGAAATATTTGTATTGATCTAAGAAAATAAAAACATATATTTAGATCAATCTCACAGAAATAATTAAATATATAAATATACACGAATAGTTAGAACGATCTCACTTACTGATCAACAGTTTCCTTCATAGCGGGATAGTTAGTCCATTCCCCGTCTACCGAATTCAGAAAGTACACAACTTCTTTAATCGGATCGATAGCCAACAACAACCAGTGTTTTCTAAAAATTTAAGCAACAGTTTAGAAGAAAAGTTTCTACGCAAAATAAACAAAGATATATTAGAATAAATGAAAAACTCACCCCACTGGAACAGTGTTATACGGCAAAATAAACAAGCTATCTGGGTTGCCGACGTAGGCCGTGTATCGATTCACTAAGTACTCCCTAACTGAACCCGGTTCCCTGACAATTGTCGCTCCGCTGACAATATGGGCAGACAAGAAATGGAAGCGTCTTGCCAATACAGTCTCGCGCATTTTTTTATCGTACAACAACCTTAAATAAAAACATATAAACATTAGACTATTTTCATTGAAATGTGTAAATAAATTGTTCAACTAATTAAATGATATATTTATCGGAATACCGGATGTATGCGTGAACATTGCCGATGCCTAATTCACCATGCGTCATAATCTCAGTCATTTCGTCCATTCCTATCGTTTCTTGGCAGTCAAGACCAAAGATATCTGCATCCATAAGGATTGTACGAATACCACCTGACTTCAAATCTGAGGTTTCCAAAAGTACTCCAAGTGTATTCCGATATCGAGGTACAAAAACGCCTCTTCCCCCGCCTCTTCCCCCCTTATGCATTGACTTTTTCGGGGGTGGTCTGCTACGAACAGGCTGGGTCACTTGTTGTGACACTTTCGCAGATACCTAACAATCATATAACTTAGGTAAATTATAAAATCGTTCAGTTTTAAATTCATATCATATAATAAACAATTTAAGTGTACCTCTGGAATTGATGCCATAGACTCGCCGCCTTGCTGCAAAATCTCCTTACCCTTATTAGCGGGTTTTGTAGGAGGCTAATATTAAAAAATAATTAACTTAACGGTTCAGAATTGACATTTGAAATCTAAATGATTCATATTAACGGTTTTAAACATACCTCATCATCAATGAAAATGAGGTCCAAGGGCCATGCAACAAACGACCCTACTGCGTCTCGCACCGATCTTATATCCAAGGCCACGTCAGGTACCGGTACCAACGCATCGGGATCAATAGGATAATCTACTGATACTCTCAGGTGTCCAGCCGGGATCGGTGTATTATGAATTAAATCTCCCAAAGTGTTGTACACTTTTCCCTTGCCAACAAGGTGATAATCTGATGCCATTACGTATAGTTGGCAAGATGAAATGCCCTAAACCAATATGCATACATATTACTTTTAATTCAATAATAGAAAGAGGTGGAATAAAAATGAGAAACTTGAACAATAGAGATTTATCAATATATTTATAATTACCTCAGGAAATTTATTCTGACGGTTGATACTAGCGTTGTCACTAGTTTCTTTCGCCATTGCCGCATTGCCCTTTTCCCTCATTAATACCTCTTTATCTCTTTCCAATGCATTGACTTTTGCTTGTAATTCCATAAGTACATTCATCACTTCTGCATTGGTAGGATTTCTTTTCCGATGATGCTGGTAGAAAGAGGCTGGAGTCACACCATGACCTTTACCCCTCACCCGACCGGAATACTCAGGAACATTCAGTGCTTTACTAAGTACGCTCCTCGTATCCTGGTCGTCACCGGTGGACTCCGTTTGTGACAATGTCTCCTGAAAATAATGGAGATAAAAAAATCAATTAAATAGTCATAAAAATTTGATTTAATTAAAGACACAATGTTATACTTACGCATTCATCATAAATTCTTAGAACACTTGGATCAACAGCTTGATTCTTGCCCACACGGGCTTCCTTCCACAGCAAATGTGCTGGAAGTGAGGTTTCATCACTTTTCGTCTCCTCTAACTATGCATAGAAACAAACGGTTAGATCGTCAAATACAACACATTTAGACAATTAATAAGAACATATCATTTCTATTTATTACTTACAATTTTTTCCTCTAAGCGCGCGTGTGATACGGTGGGAGAACTGACTAGGGTTTTGCGTTCGTGTTCGCAAATGTTTCGGTTGAGCAAGAGTCGCCACCGACTTTTTATTTTATCCTAAGGAAAGGTTTAAAAAGCACAGCAAAAACCTTTGAGATTTTTCTTGGGTTCGGGGAGTAGATTATAGAAGGGGAAGGTATTAGCACCCCTTCTATCCATGGTTATCCATGGGCTCTTAGGTACTTGCTTAGATCAACTTGCCTTGGTTTTCAATTGTTTGAAATGGTGCTTTGTGTGTGGTTTTGAAAATGTTTTGAAAAGATGCCTTGTATTAGGCTAACCTTGTAACAATTCTTTACTCGAATGTTTTACAAAAGGTGTTTTATCTTTTAAAAGAGATGTTTCAAGGGTTTGAAAAGTTGATTTTTGAAAGTGTTTGTGAAGTGGGTTTTGAAATTAGGCAAGTGTTTTCTTGGAAAGTTAGCAAGTACTTAAGAGTTTATCTACCCTAAAAATTTCCTCAAAGATTTTTATTATGTTTTAAACCTTTTGACAATTTTTGTTCCACCATTGCATTTGGTGGACAATCTTGTCTTAGGAGATGAAAAGGGACAGGCGCGGGTCATCGTTTGGACCATAATTGCAACGGCGTTAAATGTCTTTGGGCAATTCTCTTTAAGGGACTTGATCATTTGTTTTTGTTTGTTTTGAAAAGTTTTATCGAGGGACTATGATTATTCATATTGTTTGCTTTGCCCAAAGAAATTCAACATACAACATGGCCCAATTATTTGAAGGCAACAAAGTGGAATACCCTAGGGGTGCAAGTGTGAGAAGTGTTGTTTATTTTCATGCTCATCTATCTTGTATTAGGTCAAACTATTTTTTATCGTTTTTTCGCATGCAAATCCTAATTCTAACATGGCATAATTAGAAAGCGTATAAAGTGCGAAATTTAAATTCCTACGCTATTACAACATAATAATATAGGGAGGGGGGTACAAATTTACAAATGGGGGATATTAGACAAGGATTTAAATCTAAATTATTACATCATTTTTGAATATTTGCAAGGTAAGTAAATTGCACAATTAAATAGAAATTAAATAAATATGCAAAAATGCAAAAAGAAAGTTTTTATATGTATGAAAATATTATTTATGTAAAGATAAAAATAAGAAAATAAAAAGATATTATTTTTGAGTATTTTCATATTTAGGGCAAAACCCTAGTTTTAATCAAAATGTATATTAATTAATTAATCCACATAATATTTATTATTTACATACAAGAATAAAATATGGTACATTTGAACAAAGGTCATTTTTTTTTATATTAAATATTAAAATAAAATATATACATTTTTTGGCATTTTTATTCTAAGTATAATAATATATATATATATGTATATTTATATTATAAATATGTATTATATACAAAATAAGTATTTACTTAATATTTTAATAAAAATAAAAAAGGTATTTTTTATGTGAAATATTTTCAGAAGGTAAATAAAAATAAAAATGCAAATAGAAGTATTTTTTTTACATATTTTCTATTTATCTTAAATAACAATATATATCTATTTATATACAAATCAAAAAGAAAATCAAATAAAAACCAAATAAAATCAAAAAAATGATGAGAAAAATATTTTCAAAATTTTAATATGTTGAGAAAAAATAAACAAGTCAAACAAAAAAAGAAAAAGTCAAAAATGTCAAAAAAATGAAGCAAATGGGCTGAGGGGTGTGAAACAGAAAAAATGGTGTGGATAGCAAAAATAACACAGGCCCAGCCCAATCCACTTCTTCTTCAACCTCTGAACAGATTTTGTTCAAAAACGCGCGCCAACAAGCTCCCTTTGAATGTCCTGATTCTTTGATCCTTTGAACAAACTTCCAACACAAAACATGTAAAGCATAATCTCACGATTTCATACATATAAAGAACATGAACTATCTCTCTAAGATGAGGGAGAATTTCTCTCCCCCTCTTTTCTGACCTAACTTTTCTACCATTTTCAGAGCTCAAATTCTCTCTACTCAGACAAAAGAAATGAAAAGTAAAGCTATGTACATGTTCAGGGCTATGAGTAGGACCTTGTTTCTTTACAAACTTAAGACTAAATATGCATGATAAGAGAGATACGAATTCAAACTTTTACCTATTCAGTTGGACTTCTATCTGGAGAATGAGGAACTTTCAGTGCAAGGTGATGATTGGAAAAGCTTCCTTGAGGTCCAGGGATGCTTTTTCAATGCTTACTTTGTCTTGAAACTCCTTGTATCGAGCTGTGGAACTTCAACTGCAAAAGGAAAAATTAAAAATGGTGAAAACTGTTAGAGTGATTACAGGTCAGGTTTTAGGCCATGGTTAGTTTGCATATGTTGTATGGAAGGTGTATGAATTGATTTTGGTGAGAATGCTCGAGGGAAATGGGAGTTTGCACTCAAACTGCAGAGGCAACCCTGTTTTTGCAGTTTGAGGATGATTATGGCAATGGGAGTGTTTGAGAGGTCAAGGATTCGTGCAAAAGCTTGGTTGGGATGTACTGAGTGTGTTTGATATCTTTTGTGTTGTGTTTGTCAGCTGAGGTTCAAGTTCTCACAAGTTATGGACCTTTCTTCTTTTCTAAGCAACAAAATGCCACTTGATGTTCTAGGCATGTAGGGGGCCTCCTAATGGGCTGCATAATCTTCTCTTGATCAGAGCAATTTGTCCATAATCTTGTGCCATTCAGATTTAGCTTGTACTTGTTGGATTTCTAATTTGACATAAAGTGAACTTTTGCAAAAATGGATAGTTTACTTTTTCCAAATTGGGATTAATCCTTTAGACAAAGCTTGAACTCAAAGAACTTGGTCTTGGTACAAAGAATATGCATTAAATTTATGAGTGTAACTTGGTTTAGGGACCTGTAATCAAGGGCATGCTGGTTTTGAGAAGTTGCATAATCTTATGAACATGAAAAATGGCCAATTCACAAGTGAGTTTTTGCTATATTGTGAAATTCGATTCTCCCTAACCATGAACTTGTTTGAGAAGTTCTTGGACATTTTGGAAAGCTTGGAATGTGTACTACAATCCATCTTTGAAATGCAAATTGAAATTCCAAGTGGAAGGGTATGAAAAATGGCCTTGAAGTGGGGTAGAAAACCTTGTCAAAATAGGTTAAAATTCTACTAAGTTAAAAATGGTTTAGTGCCCTTATTCAAAAAATTATAACTTGAGATACAAGCTTCAAATGAGAAAACTTTGTGAATCAAAGTTGTAGATTATGCAACAATCTACAACTTTCATGTTTTGACTTTTGTTTGAATCAAAATGGATCATGGTGAAAAGATGGGGCAAAGTTGGGAAAAAATTAGGGTTTTTCATAACTTAGAAAAATTCTAAGTTATGAAAAATTCCATTTTCAAACCCTAATTTGCAATTTGTGATTTCTTGGTGAACAAGTTTCATGATTTGGCATATTTTGATGGAAAATGAATCTTGACTCTTGATTTTGACCAAAAAGTCAAAGTTTGACTTTTCAGTATACAGTCAAAATTGATCAATTGACTGGGAAATTCAACTGTCAATCTTGTGTACTTGGGATCTTTTGAGTTTGATGAACATGTCAAGATAATTCCATGGGGTCCTTGAGTCCATATATGAGCTTGGTTTGCCATTGGCTAGGTCAAACAGTCAAAAATTGCCTTTGTGCAGTCAAAACCCTAAAAATGACCATTTTGCCCTTTTGGTGATCTGATCAAATTTCTTGTGGAATTGTGATCCAAACTTGATCAAATGGTTCATATGAGTTCATAATGTTGATGTGGATCAAATTTCATGAGATTTGACTGTCAATTGGCCACAGTTGACTTTTTCCCCAATACAGTTGATTTCTAGGTCAACTGTCCAATTGACTGGGCAAAACTTGGAATCAAGACTTGAAACTTGGTATGGATAATCTTGGGAGTCCAATATGAAGCATGAAAGTCATATTGGGCACTTTGGGTCAAAACAACTTTGTGCAAACACAAACCCTAATTCTGAGTCCATAGTGCAAGGGGAGGTCTTGAGCAGATGAAACCCTAACTGAGTCCTGGGCTTCAAGAGCTTTGTGAGGAGAGAGTAATGAGAAATGGGAGGGCAAATTTTGGGGTACAACAGTTGCCCCTGTTCAATCTTCTTGAATCCGAAGAGTTAGATTGGCAGGCTTGCCTTTCGCGACTCGAGGGTAAAAGGAGATTGGACACTAGAGTGCCCGGAAATTTGCATTCGTCAAAGCACTGGATGCGGGAATGGGCTTAGAGATGCCATTTGGAGATGGGCTTAACGATGCCATCTGAGAGAGTGACAGAAACTTGTCGGGGATGGGCTTAAAGATGCCATCTGGAAGGGAATATTAGGAAAGTGTCCAAGCTTTGGACCATTTCTGAATTGGGGGTCCGAACAAGCAATAGGTTGACATCCGTTGTTGGGAGGAACCTGTAAGCTGTTTTCAGAAAGTTGCATCTGAACAAATTGATAGATTAACATCCGTTGTTGGGAAGAATCCATAAACTGTTTTCAGGAAGTCTTGAGAAGAATCTGAACAAGTGATAGGTTAACATCCATTTACTTGGAGAACCCGTGAACTGTTTTCAGAACTCTTGAGATTGAATCAGCAATAGAGCAGCATCCGTTGTTGGGAAGCGTCCGTAAACTAAATTCAAAGGTTGCATCTGAACAAGTTGATAGATTAACATCCGTTACTTGGGAAGAATCCATAAACTGTTTTCAGAAGTCTTGAGAAGAATCTGAACAAGCGATAGGTTAACATCCGTTTACTTGGAGAACCCGTGAACTGTTTTCAGAACTCTTGAAGTTGAATTAGCAATAGAGTCGCATCCGTTGTTGGGAAGCGTCCGGAAACTAATTTCAAAGGTTGCATCTGAACAAGTTGATAGATTAACATCCGTTACTTGGGAAGAATCCATAAACTATTTTCAGAAGTCTTGAGAAGAATCTGAACAAGCGATAGGTTAACATCCGTTTACTTGGAGAACCCGTGAACTGTTTTCAGAACTCTTGAGATTTGAATGATATTAGTCTGTCGACTGACCTTTCCTGAAAAGGCAAAGAGTTAGCTGTATGCAATGCTATGATGCATGATACAATGTATATTCATGTGTTAGGAATGTAAATGGATGTGCATGTAAGCTGGAGAACTGTCTTGCACAGGATAGATGAATCCGGGGTAGCGGATGATAGAAGTATCCTGACTGCTGCCGGGGAAAATAAATCCTTGGCTGTCGCTGGGGAAGAGAATTCCTGATGACCTCTACTGGGGAGTCCCAAACTAGTAGACTCATGCTGGGGAGGTCAGATTTGAGAATCGTCAGCTTGATGGGAAGTAACTCTGGAGACTTCACTGGGGAACTCAAGATTTGTCCTTCCAAAACTCTGTGGGGAGAAAGTTTAAAAGTCTGACTTCGTTGGGGATTGTCCACTTGAAGCTCTTGATCTTCTGGGGATACTGAAGCTTAAACTCTGAGGGGAATTGAATTCCTGAGGATTCCCTGGCTGGGGATTTGCAAAGATAAGTTACTGCTGGGGAATTTGATGAACTCCGCTGGGGATAGGGAGAATTCTGGGGAATGCGATCTTCCGTGGTTGTTAGCTGAGGATAACCCAGTTATAAGCCTTTGTGGGGAATAACCTTGAATAAAACTCGGAAGGGACGTCCGTACTCTGCGGGGAATACCTTTCAGAACCTTACTGGGGACAAGCTTCGAGGGTCTGCTGGAGAGAGAGACCTCAGGGCTTGCCAGGGATGTGGATTACAGGTCTTGAGGGATTTCCTTTGAAAGGGTGTCAAAATGTCCGTCTGTACTTTCATCCTATCAGTAATCCTTTTCTTAGGTTTTAAATAGGAATTGATCATGTTTTAAATGCATATGCCTATTTAACAAAACATTGGACGTTTCTCAAAATAAAGCAAATAGTGCAAGAGAAAAAGAAAAAGGGAAATGACACACATTCTGGGAAGAGTATTTGTATTGATTTTCTTTGAGTATATTTGTACAAAGGAAACAATCATCCTAGTAAGAGGATCTTGCCGTAAATATTTGAAAAATTTATACAAAATAAAGATGGCTATGTGAAATAATTCCATGGGATTCCGTTCTGCTGTAGCTTTCACAATTCCGAACCTCTGTTCATTCAATGCTTCATTTGACGATGGCTGGATTGATCAGAAACCTGGGACTGGTTGATAAAGAGACCGTCTTTGAAGTGATCTGACGAGACATAGTCATACGCTTAAATTCCCTAACTTTTGCCTGAATCGCCCTTTCGGGTTTTCGATCCACCGGGAAACCCCTTTTTGCCCAAGCCGCCCTTTCGGGTTTTCGACTTGCCGGGTGTACAGATTTTTTTTGTTTTTATCCCTAATTTTTGCCTGAACCGCCCTTTCGGGTTTTCGGTTCACCGGGATGCCCATTTTTGCCCAAGCCGCCCTTTCGGGTTTTCGACTTGTCGGGTTACTTTATGCGTAGTATCTTTTGACTATGTCTGCGTTCGCAGGGTGCGGCAAATCGTCACCGTCCATGGTGGTCAGGATCATTGCACCACCAGAAAATATACTCTTGATCACAAATGGTCCTTCATATGTAGGAGTCCATTTGCCCCTGGGATCACTTTGCGGTAAGATAATCCGTTTGACTACTAGATCTCCGACTTGATACACCTGACGCCTAACTTTCTTGTTGAAAGCCTTGATCATCCGTTTTTGATACGTCTGACCATGGCATATAGCAGCAAGTCGCTTTTCGTCGATCAGATTGAGTTGATCAAGTCGGGTCTGCATCCAATCATCTTCATTCAAACCCGCATCTTTCATGATCCTTAGAGAAGGGATCTGAACTTCCATAGGCAAAACAGCCTCCATGCCATAAACCAGAGAAAATGGGGTTGCCCCAGTTGAAGTACGGGCCGTCGTGCGGTATCCATGCAGAGCAAATGGCAACATCTCATGCCAGTCTTTGTAAGTGACTGTCATTTTCTGAATGATCTTTTTAATGTTTTTGTTCGCAGCTTCAACAGCACCGTTCATCTTCGGCCGATAGGGAGATGAATTGTGATGATAAATCTTGAACTGTTCGCATAATGCAGTGATCATTGTATTATTCAGATTTGTACCGTTGTCTGTGATGATCCTGTCGGGAACACCATACCGACATATGAGGTTATGTTTGATAAAGCGGGCAACCACATTTTTGGTGACAGAGGCGAAGGAAGCTGCTTCGACCCATTTAGTGAAGTAGTCGATGGCAACCAGGATGAAGCGATGTCCGTTGGAAGCCGTGGGCTTGATCTCTCCAATCATATCAATGCCCCACATTGCAAAGGGCCACGGAGCAGTCAGGACGTTGAGGGGAACCGGAGGGACATGAACTTTGTCAGCATAGACTTGACACTTGTGACAAGTACGGGAATGCTGATGGCAGTCCGCCTCCATGGTAGACCAGTAATAGCCTGCCCTTAGGATCTTCTTAGCCATTATATGCCCGCTCAAGTGAGTGCCAAATGGTCCGTTGTGTATGTCGGTCATAATCAACTCTGCTTCAGCTTTATCCACACACCGGAGTAATACGCAATCATGGCTTCGTTTGTAAAGGATGCCGTTGCTCAGGAAGAATTTAGCAGCGAATTTCCTTAAGAACTTCTTGTCATTCACAGAAGCTCCTTCAGGATAATCTTGGGTTTCGAGATACCTTTTGATTTCATGGAACCAAGGTTGTTCCACTACTTCTTCGATATTAATCTCGTGACAATGCGCGGGTTCATCCATTCGCTCGATGGTGACTTGGGGAGCCTCGTTATCCCAGTTGAGTTTAAACATGGAGGACATTGTGGCTAGAGCATCTGCTAGCTGATTCTCTTCTCGCGGGAAGTGCTCGAAGGTAATTTGCTTGAAGTGAGGCAACAATGTCAGAACATGTTCTTTGTATGGAATAAGATTAGGATGCTTGGTATCCCAATCTCCTTTGATCTGGCTGATGACCAAAGCCGAATCCCCGAATACGACCAAAGATTTGATCCCCAAGTCTATAGCAGCCTTGAGACCAAAGATGCAGGCTTCATACTCAGCCATGTTGTTTGTGCAGCTGAAGCAAAGTCGGGCCGTGAAAGGAGTGTGGCATCCTTCCGGAGAAATGAGTACTGCGCCAATGCCATTTCCAAGTGCATTTGAAGCACCATCAAAGTACAGGGTCCATCGGGATCCCTTTTCGGGTCCGTCATACGGTCCGTCACTTTCAATGTTGTCCAAATTCATGATGTCCTCGTCTGGGAAGTCAAATCTCATGGGTTGATAGTCTTCAATGGCCTGATGAGCCAGATGGTCGGCTAATACACTCCCTTTTATAGCTTTTTGGGTGGTGTACTGGATGTCATACTCAGTTAAGATCATTTGCCATCTAGCTATCCTTCCAGATAAAGCGGGCTTTTCGAAGATATATTTGATAGGATCCATTTTGGATATCAACAAAGTAGTATGAGTCAGCATATACTGTCTTAGTCGGCGAGCAGCCCATACCAAAGCGCAGCAAGTTTTCTCGAGCAGTGAGTAGCGAGTCTCACAGTCGGTAAACTTTTTGCTAAGGTAATAAATAGCATGCTCTTTTCGACCAGACTCGTCATGCTGGCCCAGAACACACCCCATTGAATTATCCAAGACGGTCAAATACATGATCAAAGGTCTTCCTTCGACGGGTGGCATCAGAATAGGAGGTTCTAGCAAATATTCCTTGATTCTATCAAAAGCAGCTTGACAATCGTCGTTCCATTCCACTACCTGATCTTTCTTCAAGAGTTTGAAAATTGGCTCACAGGTAGAGGTCAGATGTGAGATGAACCTGGCAATATAGTTTATGCGCCCCAAGAAACCTCTAACTTCCTTTTCGGTACGGGGAGCAGGCATCTCTTGTATTGCTTTTACTTTTGCCGGGTCGACTTCAATGCCTTTGTTGCTTACAATGAATCCCAGGAGTTTACCGGACCTAACTCCAAAAGTGCATTTGCTTGGATTCAGCCTTAATTTGTATTCTTTCAATCTGGCAAACAGCTTTTCCAGATGTTCAAGGTGCTCTTCCTCTGTTTGCGACCGAGCTATCATATCGTCTACGTAAACTTCAATCTCATGATGTATCATGTCATGAAATAAAGCTACCATGGCGCGTTGATAAGTTGCCCCGGCGTTCTTCAGCCCGAACGGCATCACTTTGTAACAGAAAGTGCCCCATTGTGTGACAAAGGTTGTTTTCTCCATATCCTCGGGGGCCATTTTGATTTGATTATAGCCCGAGAACCCGTCCATGAAGGAAAACACCTTATGCTGAGCTGTATTGTCGATCAAGATGTCAATATGAGGTAGCGGGAAATCATCCTTAGGGCTGGCCCTATTCAAATCCCGGTAGTCCACACACATTCTGACTTTGCCATCCTTTTTAGGCACTGGCACAATGTTAGCGACCCATTGAGGATAGGATGTAACAGCCAAAAAGCCAGCATTGAACTGCTTCATTACTTCTGCTTTGATCTTTTCGGACATGTCAGGTCTCATTCGGCGAACCTTTTGCTTGATCGGTGGACAGTCCTCTCTTGTGGGGAGACGGTGAACCACGATGTCTGTGTCCAAACCCGGCATGTCTTCATAGGACCAAGCGAAGATTTCAACATACTCATTCAGTAACTGTACCAAGCGTTCCTTAACTTCTGGTTCCAGGTTGGCACCCACTTGCACCTCCTTCCGATTCTCCTCGGTTCCCAAGTTGACAGTTTCCAATGGCTCTTCATGTGGTAAGATGGCTCTTTCCTCTTGTTGCAGAAGTCTGGCTAGTTCCCCTGGTACTTCACAACCTTCGTCATCTTCATACTCGGCTAGATTGACCAGGTCTTCAGAGTTATTGAAAGATACAGCAGAATAGTCACCCATGGAATCCGGAGTGGATGGGTACCTGCATTGGTGAGTGGTGGGTGTGTGTAAGGGATAGCCATCTTTAAACAAAAATGCAAAAGGAAAGGAAATGAACACAAGCAGTTTATCAAATGAAAAACGTCCAATGAATCATTAAACATGGCATATGAATATGAAAAATAGTCAAAACCCTTACAAGTAGACCTACATGCCCCGGGCAAGGCAGGAGGTGAAAAAGATAGTGTACGGATTGTTTGAAAGTAAAATATTACAGACCAAAATAGGAAATGTTCGATAGATAAATTACTGAGGAATAAAAGTGATGGGGACAAAGTCTTTTGCCTCCCAATTGCTCAACCCTCCTCTGACAGTTGGATAAATCCAATCTTCAATGTTGCTGTCCTGGTCTTCATCTTCCAAGGCGTTGATTCTGTAAGGAGAAATTTTGATTGGCGCCCTCTCAATCTTTGACCGGCGTACAGCCTTCTGACCGGCAGCTGTGAAACCTAATCCAGACTTGTCAACTTTATGCGGAAAATCGGGTAGCTGCCCCCACGCTGAGTTCTTCCCTTCTTTAACTGCAGCCCTTGCATCTTCCAGAGATGCCATCCTGGCCATCTGCCCTGGTGTCTCAGCCGTCAATTTTGCCACTGCTATCTCAGGAAACACTTCTTCGAAATGTTGAAATGGTGTCTCAATAAACTCCCCTTCAACTTCCACGTACCGGAAAGAATTTAAATGGCTAATCATGTACTCTTCTTCGCCGTGGACAGTAATGATCTTTCCCTTGACAGGGTATTTCAACATCTGATGCAGGGATGAGGTGACTGCCCCAGCATGGTGTATCCAAGGTCTACCCAGTAGGCAGGAGTATGATGGGCGGATGTCCATTACGTAGAAAGTGGATTTAAACACCTCAGTACCTATCTTGACAGGAATTTCAACTTCTCCATGGACCATTCTTTTCGACCCATCAAAAGCTCTGACGACAATATCACTTGGCTTCAATTCCAATCCTTCGCAATCTAGCCGGTCCAAGGCCTTCTTAGGCAAAACATTCAGTGATGAACCGGTATCAACCAGAACATGTGCAAGGGTGGTTCCGCGACACTCGATTGAAATATGCAACGCATCATTGTGGTTTCGGCCTTTAGGGGTCAGGTCGGCATCAGAAAAGCCTAGCCCATTGTCTGCAGTCAGGCTAGCCACGCAATGTTGAAATTGATCTGCAGAGGTTTCCTGGGGCACATGAGCTGCCTTTAGAAACCTAATCAAAGCTTGAGCGTGCGCTTCTGAGCAAAGTAACAGTGCCAGCATGGAGATCTTGGAGGGGGTTTGCCCCAACTGTTCCACCACATCGTAATCACTTCTCTTGATTATCCTCAAAATCTCGTCCATCTCTTTCTTGGAAGCTTCTGGAATTACCAAAGGTTGAGCCCTCGTCCTGACGGGTTCATCTTGTATTCCCTTTCCTTTATCGGCAATGGTAGGAGAGGCAGTACTAGGAATGAAAATTTCTTCAATCAAAGGAGTTCTGGCGGAGAGCTTCACTGGTGCAGGGATGACTTCTTTAGCTGATGAGGGTCCAAAGACTGCTTTTGGAGGAGCAATCTCTGGAGAAAATATCCTCCCACTCCTGGTGATTTTGCTGGTGCCCGCAATGTTACTAATGCTGGCTTCTTCATCATCTGAATCTTCTTCAACTGTTTCAACTTGCTTGATACCATGGTAGTAGATGTCACCACCATAGTTCCAAGGTATCGACTTCTCGGAGACATAGGGAACGGGCCCTGGCATTGTTATCTTCAAAGGTATAGACTTTGCAGCTGGTGTAATCTTAACTGGCTTTTTGACGGCCTCGGAAAGATTGGCGTGAATGGTTATGATTGAGATATTTTCAACATGAACTGGAACGGCAAGAACTTTCTCGAACAAAATTTGTCGGCTATCCATGAGGCCTTGGATACCCTTCTTCAATAGCGGACAATCAAACGGCAGAGAGTGGCAACAGTAACAATCTTCCTTACACCCCGGGAAGATCCCGGCCCTCAACAAATTCAACTTAACGGTTAACAGTGGAGTAGTCAGATCACTAACGTCAGCAACATACAGATCCTCTTCAATGGCATTAACATTCCGACCGTGCTTCGGCATAGGTGCAGATATCACATTGGGTTTTTCTGGAGCGTCAAACTCTACTTCCTTAGCCTCTATCAGGTCCTGAATCTTATGCTTGAGTGCCCAACAATCATTGGTGTCGTGTCCAACACTGTCTGAATGATAGGCGCACTTGGCATTGGCATGATAATGCGGGGAAGACGTATTCACATTCTTTGGCGCTTCCCTGATAGTGGCAAGATTTAATTTCAACAGATGGGGAAGCACCTGTGCTGGAGTCATATTAATACGGGTGAATTGCCGGTGTGGCCTTTCTACCCGTTGCTGATTTGGTTTGGTCTGGTTATAGCGAGGCTGCTCGCTTGGAATGTTTTGAATCATTACGGCCCCCACAGTCGGCCGACGCTCCACCTTCCCTGCTCTTTTTTGAGAATATACCATAGCTGTCTCCTTCTTAAAAGGTTTCTTCTCAGCATTTGCAGTAACACCCTTTTGAATTTTTCCTGACTTGATGCCAGCCTCAATTCTCTCGCCTGTTAAGATCAAATCAGTAAACCCCGCGGAAGAGTTACCAATTAAATGATTGAAAAATGGCCCAGATAGGGTCCCGAGAAACATATCAACAAGCTCACGATCGGTTAAAGGAGGCTGCACCCTGCCAGCCAAATCCCTCCACTTCTGTGCATATTCTTTGAATCCCTCACTTGTTCCTAGTGACATACCCTGAAGTTGGGTACGAGTAGGAGCAAGATCGGAATTATACTGGTATTGTTTGTAGAAAGCGGTGGCCAAATCTTCCCAACTTCTAACACTGGTTCCTTCTAACTGATAAAACCATTCCAACTGAGCTCCCGACAGACTGTCTTGAAAGAAGTGAATCCAGAGGTTTTTATCTGCCGTATAGGGTTGAATATTTCTCACATAAGACCGGAGATGCATTTTGGGACAGGATAGCCCGTCGTACCTCACAAACACTGGTACTTTGAATTTTGGTGGAATCACAATTCCGGCGACCAAGCCCATGTCTTCAAAATCCAAACCCGGTACCCTTTGCAATTCCATGGCAGCCAATCTGTCTTCTAAACTTTTGTATTTGTCATCAGCTGGAGGATACTGCTGATCGGAATAATCTTCCTCCTCTTCAATTTCTTCCTCTTCCGCATCAGACTCGGAAGGCACCACAACTTGATCTCTTTTACTAGTCCCTTCATCAGAAGTGGGAGGAAAATCGAGCACTCTCCGAGCTTCTCCGTTGAATCTTCTCCCCAAAGTGGCCACCCCAACCCTCTTCTTCTTCTTCTTCACTGGGTCCTTATTCTCCAGTTGAGTCTTGATATCCTCTTGACTCTTGACCAAGGTCATCAAGAGTTGCTGGAACTGTGCGTTCTGAGCCTGTAGGTCTTTGACTGTTTGTTCGAGATCCATCCTACTGAAATAAACAGCAGATAGATAAGGAACCCTGGAGTGAGACCTGCTTATGCACATGATGAATGGTATGCTTATGTATGCAATGCATTCAAGGGTTTAGAACATTCAAAATTGTTTCAGACAAAGAAGAACGCACGTCATATTAATAAGAAGAAATTTGTTAGTACATAAATGCCCCATGGGCCAAATATTACAAAATAAACTTCTCAAGGCAGAAAGACATTGCGCATCCTCTTTGGTGCGATGTAGGTATTGAGGGCCTCTTGCTCGTGGAGTCGGCGGGTAAGCTCTAGAACCTTCTTTTCACTGGCGTAATAGCTAGTTTCAAAAGTGTTCCGTTCCTCCTTGAGCTGAATCCAACTTTTCTGCATTTCCTCCCACGATGTAGGCATGTCGGGATGTAGGATGGTGTAGGGAACCTCTCCTTCCTTAACAGGCTCTTTAACCACCGGGAGAACATGAGGATAAGGCATCATAAGACTTTGGGCTCGGGCTCGTACCCACTTGAGATAGGGCTCAAGAGGGATGGAGTTCTTGTGTCCTAGAGTCTTACTATCAACCTTGTTGAGTTTTCCCCAAGCTCTGATGAACCTTTGACGAAGTCCTTGTGCATCGTTGTCGAAGTCAAAAACTAAGCCAGGAATCAACATATCATGAGGGCCATCCCTCCGTGCGTATCCAAATTGTCTCAAAGCTAGGCAAGGGTTGTAGGTGATACCTCCTCTAATTCCAAGTAAAGGAACATTAGGAAATTCTCCGCAGCGATCGACGATGATGACATTTTCTCTGGACCGAGAACACCAATGCACATCAGAATGAGTGAGAGTCATCAATCGTTGGGACCACCTTATACCTTGATCATTCTTCAAGACAGGTTGTGGAAGGTGCGAAATAAACCACCTTGCGAGGATAGGAGTACAACACATGAGAACACCCCTCTTTCTCATTGTTCGTGTGTAAAATGAGTGAAGAATGTCCCCAAGTAATGTTGGTATCGGGTTTCTGGACAAGAAGATTTTGACGGCGTTGACATCTATCAATTGGTCAGAGTTTGGAAACAGAACCAACCCATAGATCAGGAGTGCCACAATTTCTTCAAAGGCTTGAAGATCCAATGAGTTCCAACATTCTTGTGCCTTTTCAAACAAGAATTTTGCTAAGAATCCTTTGACGCCGCTTCTGGTTTCCCAATGCCCCTTGATTTCAGATGGTTGTAGATGTAGTGCTCGAGCAACATCTTCAGGCTTTGGTTCCTTCTCCGTACCGTTGAAGGGTAGTTGATTAAGGATAGGGATTCTTAGGAGTTGAGAAAACTCCTCCAAAGTGGGGACCAACTGATAATCAGGGAAAGTGAAGCAATGGTGAAGAGGGTCAAAGAACTGGAATAGCACTTTCATCATGTCTTCTTCAATGTTGGTGTTGACTAGGCTGAGCAATCTACCATGTCTTTCACTGAAGGATGAATTTTCCGGAATTCTTGAAGTGATCTCCTTGAGTTGAGGAGAGATTCTCACAAGGTTGACTTGAATGGTATTTCTGCGAGATATTTCCATGACCTACAAAACAGGAACAATGATGAAGATCCAAACCCCTGAAATGGTTAGTAAATGCATATGATGTTTCATGATGTTTATGATGTATGCACAAAACATATGTACAAGCAAATCACACCAAACCCTAGTTTCAGGCTTGCATGGGGTTCCATAGGTAAGTACCCTCTTGAGTGTAGTTGGCTTAAAACCTGTCCTATAAATAGTAACCGGGTTCTAAGGAGCTCAATATCACTGGATTGTTTTCATTGTTCATTGTTTTGGTTTAGCCACTTAACTAGCGACCAAAATATTCCAAGAAAACAACCCTCAATGAGTGTAGTATCGAGTATCTACCAACTTCGGACTGCACCAAAGCCGGTCATCTCACTACTCCTAATAAAAGGCCAAGATGGTCAAGTAAGGTTCTAGGTCATTAGTGCTTAGTGACATCACTCAGCGGCCCCGTACTCTCCTTGATTGAACTCAAGGGTTACCGGTACTCACAAATATGTCGCACTAATATAGCTATTGCTTAGACCGTGTCGGTATACCCCGCACAGTTTCCACAACGTATTGCTATCTATGAATGTTTCCCAAAATCCGGGTGGAGGATTGTAAACCCAAACAATGGAGCCAAAGAATAAAGCAAACAAATCAAACAATTAGTCATGCAAGAGGGTGATCTAAGCCCTAAGGTTACTCCACTTTAAAGTAATCCCCAGCAGAGTCGCCAGTTCTGTGATACGGTGGGAGAACTGACTAGGGTTTTGCGTTCGTGTTCGCAAATGTTTCGGTTGAGCAAGAGTCGCCACCGACTTTTTATTTTATCCTAAGGAAAGGTTTAAAAAGCACAGCAAAAACCTTTGAGATTTTTCTTGGGTTCGGGGAGTAGATTATAGAAGGGGAAGGTATTAGCACCCCTTCTATCCATGGTTATCCATGGGCTCTTAGGTACTTGCTTAGATCAACTTGCCTTGGTTTTCAATTGTTTGAAATGGTGCTTTGTGTGTGGTTTTGAAAATGTTTTGAAAAGATGCCTTGTATTAGGCTAACCTTGTAACAATTCTTTACTCGAATGTTTTACAAAAGGTGTTTTATCTTTTAAAAGAGATGTTTCAAGGGTTTGAAAAGTTGATTTTTGAAAGTGTTTGTGAAGTGGGTTTTGAAATTAGGCAAGTGTTTTCTTGGAAAGTTAGCAAGTACTTAAGAGTTTATCTACCCTAAAAATTTCCTCAAAGATTTTTATTATGTTTTAAACCTTTTGACAATTTTTGTTCCACCATTGCATTTGGTGGACAATCTTGTCTTAGGAGATGAAAAGGGACAGGCGCGGGTCATCGTTTGGACCATAATTGCAACGGCGTTAAATGTCTTTGGGCAATTCTCTTTAAGGGACTTGATCATTTGTTTTTGTTTGTTTTGAAAAGTTTTATCGAGGGACTATGATTATTCATATTGTTTGCTTTGCCCAAAGAAATTCAACATACAACATGGCCCAATTATTTGAAGGCAACAAAGTGGAATACCCTAGGGGTGCAAGTGTGAGAAGTGTTGTTTATTTTCATGCTCATCTATCTTGTATTAGGTCAAACTATTTTTTATCGTTTTTTCGCATGCAAATCCTAATTCTAACATGGCATAATTAGAAAGCGTATAAAGTGCGAAATTTAAATTCCTACGCTATTACAACATAATAATATAGGGAGGGGGGTACAAATTTACAAATGGGGGATATTAGACAAGGATTTAAATCTAAATTATTACATCATTTTTGAATATTTGCAAGGTAAGTAAATTGCACAATTAAATAGAAATTAAATAAATATGCAAAAATGCAAAAAGAAAGTTTTTATATGTATGAAAATATTATTTATGTAAAGATAAAAATAAGAAAATAAAAAGATATTATTTTTGAGTATTTTCATATTTAGGGCAAAACCCTAGTTTTAATCAAAATGTATATTAATTAATTAATCCACATAATATTTATTATTTACATACAAGAATAAAATATGGTACATTTGAACAAAGGTCATTTTTTTTTATATTAAATATTAAAATAAAATATATACATTTTTTGGCATTTTTATTCTAAGTATAATAATATATATATATATGTATATTTATATTATAAATATGTATTATATACAAAATAAGTATTTACTTAATATTTTAATAAAAATAAAAAAGGTATTTTTTATGTGAAATATTTTCAGAAGGTAAATAAAAATAAAAATGCAAATAGAAGTATTTTTTTTACATATTTTCTATTTATCTTAAATAACAATATATATCTATTTATATACAAATCAAAAAGAAAATCAAATAAAAACCAAATAAAATCAAAAAAATGATGAGAAAAATATTTTCAAAATTTTAATATGTTGAGAAAAAATAAACAAGTCAAACAAAAAAAGAAAAAGTCAAAAATGTCAAAAAAATGAAGCAAATGGGCTGAGGGGTGTGAAACAGAAAAAATGGTGTGGATAGCAAAAATAACACAGGCCCAGCCCAATCCACTTCTTCTTCAACCTCTGAACAGATTTTGTTCAAAAACGCGCGCCAACAAGCTCCCTTTGAATGTCCTGATTCTTTGATCCTTTGAACAAACTTCCAACACAAAACATGTAAAGCATAATCTCACGATTTCATACATATAAAGAACATGAACTATCTCTCTAAGATGAGGGAGAATTTCTCTCCCCCTCTTTTCTGACCTAACTTTTCTACCATTTTCAGAGCTCAAATTCTCTCTACTCAGACAAAAGAAATGAAAAGTAAAGCTATGTACATGTTCAGGGCTATGAGTAGGACCTTGTTTCTTTACAAACTTAAGACTAAATATGCATGATAAGAGAGATACGAATTCAAACTTTTACCTATTCAGTTGGACTTCTATCTGGAGAATGAGGAACTTTCAGTGCAAGGTGATGATTGGAAAAGCTTCCTTGAGGTCCAGGGATGCTTTTTCAATGCTTACTTTGTCTTGAAACTCCTTGTATCGAGCTGTGGAACTTCAACTGCAAAAGGAAAAATTAAAAATGGTGAAAACTGTTAGAGTGATTACAGGTCAGGTTTTAGGCCATGGTTAGTTTGCATATGTTGTATGGAAGGTGTATGAATTGATTTTGGTGAGAATGCTCGAGGGAAATGGGAGTTTGCACTCAAACTGCAGAGGCAACCCTGTTTTTGCAGTTTGAGGATGATTATGGCAATGGGAGTGTTTGAGAGGTCAAGGATTCGTGCAAAAGCTTGGTTGGGATGTACTGAGTGTGTTTGATATCTTTTGTGTTGTGTTTGTCAGCTGAGGTTCAAGTTCTCACAAGTTATGGACCTTTCTTCTTTTCTAAGCAACAAAATGCCACTTGATGTTCTAGGCATGTAGGGGGCCTCCTAATGGGCTGCATAATCTTCTCTTGATCAGAGCAATTTGTCCATAATCTTGTGCCATTCAGATTTAGCTTGTACTTGTTGGATTTCTAATTTGACATAAAGTGAACTTTTGCAAAAATGGATAGTTTACTTTTTCCAAATTGGGATTAATCCTTTAGACAAAGCTTGAACTCAAAGAACTTGGTCTTGGTACAAAGAATATGCATTAAATTTATGAGTGTAACTTGGTTTAGGGACCTGTAATCAAGGGCATGCTGGTTTTGAGAAGTTGCATAATCTTATGAACATGAAAAATGGCCAATTCACAAGTGAGTTTTTGCTATATTGTGAAATTCGATTCTCCCTAACCATGAACTTGTTTGAGAAGTTCTTGGACATTTTGGAAAGCTTGGAATGTGTACTACAATCCATCTTTGAAATGCAAATTGAAATTCCAAGTGGAAGGGTATGAAAAATGGCCTTGAAGTGGGGTAGAAAACCTTGTCAAAATAGGTTAAAATTCTACTAAGTTAAAAATGGTTTAGTGCCCTTATTCAAAAAATTATAACTTGAGATACAAGCTTCAAATGAGAAAACTTTGTGAATCAAAGTTGTAGATTATGCAACAATCTACAACTTTCATGTTTTGACTTTTGTTTGAATCAAAATGGATCATGGTGAAAAGATGGGGCAAAGTTGGGAAAAAATTAGGGTTTTTCATAACTTAGAAAAATTCTAAGTTATGAAAAATTCCATTTTCAAACCCTAATTTGCAATTTGTGATTTCTTGGTGAACAAGTTTCATGATTTGGCATATTTTGATGGAAAATGAATCTTGACTCTTGATTTTGACCAAAAAGTCAAAGTTTGACTTTTCAGTATACAGTCAAAATTGATCAATTGACTGGGAAATTCAACTGTCAATCTTGTGTACTTGGGATCTTTTGAGTTTGATGAACATGTCAAGATAATTCCATGGGGTCCTTGAGTCCATATATGAGCTTGGTTTGCCATTGGCTAGGTCAAACAGTCAAAAATTGCCTTTGTGCAGTCAAAACCCTAAAAATGACCATTTTGCCCTTTTGGTGATCTGATCAAATTTCTTGTGGAATTGTGATCCAAACTTGATCAAATGGTTCATATGAGTTCATAATGTTGATGTGGATCAAATTTCATGAGATTTGACTGTCAATTGGCCACAGTTGACTTTTTCCCCAATACAGTTGATTTCTAGGTCAACTGTCCAATTGACTGGGCAAAACTTGGAATCAAGACTTGAAACTTGGTATGGATAATCTTGGGAGTCCAATATGAAGCATGAAAGTCATATTGGGCACTTTGGGTCAAAACAACTTTGTGCAAACACAAACCCTAATTCTGAGTCCATAGTGCAAGGGGAGGTCTTGAGCAGATGAAACCCTAACTGAGTCCTGGGCTTCAAGAGCTTTGTGAGGAGAGAGTAATGAGAAATGGGAGGGCAAATTTTGGGGTACAACAGCGCGTATCCCAAACGCCCTTTTTTGTATGGATACGCGGGCTTTGATGCTCTCTCACTATTTTTGGCACTCTTTTGCCGGAATTCGTCATCTCTTTGTCTAATAAACTCAGTCCAATCTTCTTGTTTAATGAAAAGATTATACTTTTCTGGCCTTCCGGCCGGGAACTCTTCCAGCCACTTTCCTTTGTCATCCTTAAGATAGGTGTTCGTCAACAGATTTTTCCACCCTCTAAATCTTTTCCCGGCCAACCCAAGTACGAAGCCTTTACGCTCATCTGGAACGTTAAAAGACCGCTGCGTATAAACCATATAAACATATAAGTAATTTAAAAACCATATAAACCATATAAACATATAAGTAGTTTAAAAACCATATACACCATATAAACTTATAAACTTATAAACATATAACCATATAAACCATATAACATACATACCTTAACATCTTCCCAAAACATTTCTTTTCCTTGCTTCAATGCTTCACATTGTTTCGCATTCCATCTAGATATGGAGATTGGCACATGCATACGAACAAGTGTACCAACGTAGCTTGTGAATTTTGAAGCATTAACCCCAACTACTTGATTTGAATGATTCCAATCTACATTATATATCACTCCCTTATCTCTAGCACGAATGATTTCGCGCATTATGGTGATGCCTCGTGCAACATCATTTGCTGAAGTATCATCCGCTGCATGATTTGTTTCTTGTGAGATTTCATGATCTTGTTGGTTTCCTGGTGGGTTTTCTTGTTGGTTTCCTTGCGGGTTTTCTTCATTGCTAGCCATTAGACCTGTAACAAAAGTCAAACAAGCACATTAGTACACTACATGAAAATGGATAGTCGAAAAAGATATGAATAGCACTAAAGGAACTCAAAATTGAATAAAATGCTAAAAAACCAAACTTGCAAGAAATAAACCTCACCATCAGCTCCGGAAACATTGTTCTACTAAATAAACACTAGTCACATTCGCAAAAATTCAAAACGGTTCAAAAGATATGCCAAAAATTCAAAACATTATTCACATATTACTTACAATATTAGGCTATAATTATAATAATACCTTTTTCACTAACGTCTCTTTCTTTTCTTGGTAGCAATATATTTTACGCTTCTGTTAACAACTCGGATGGTTGGATTGATCCAAATACCCTCATTATGATCATCTCTAGTACAAGGTTCATTCTCATTTTGATCGTTTCTTGTACAAGATTCAATGCCAACGCCAATATCACCTTGATCTCCAATGTTTTCATCAATTACTTTGTTAGACAAAAGCACTATAGACCATTTCGTACTTGTCGGATCATTGACATAGAACACTTGTTTAGCCTGAGAGGCTAGAATAAAGGGTTCATCTTTGTACCCCACCCTATTGAGATCCACTTGCAAAAATCCTGACTTATCCATTCGTACGCCATTATTATTTTCAACCCACTTGCAATCAAATACAGGAATCTGAAACTTCCCGTAATCAAACAACAAAATGCGCTCGATAACCCCAAAATATGACAGATTTGCAAATTTCGGGTTTAAGTCATTCGCACTTGATATGTGCATCGCTTCAGCTACCAAGGTAACACCACTATTCTGCATAGTACTTTTATCATCCTGTTCTTTGGTATAAAATGTGTATCCATTAATTGCGTATGCGCTATAAGAAAACACAATCATACTTGGACCATATGCTAAACATCTCAACCTTTCTGTTACTGAAGCAGGATCCGAACGATACTTTGAACAAATTTGTTCCTTAAACCACGGTATGAAACTTCGATTGTGCTCTCGTACTATCCAATTCTCATTTCTATTCAGATTTAAACCTCGAAGAACACCCTTGTGCATTTCAGCATACGGCTCAACCTCAATCTCATTGTGCAGAACATACAAATGCACCTGATCCCGTTCGACCATTGACACTGTCACAACTTTATTTCCAATTAGTCTTTTTCCTTCTTTTTTCTCGACAATATGAGATTTGGGGAGTCCAATTGATTGAACATTTGACAGATATTCAGTGCAAAACTCAACCGCTTCTTCAACAATGTATCGTTCCGCAATACAACCCTCCGGTCGACTTCGGTTTTTCACGTACCCTTTTAAAATTTTCATATAACGTTCAGCAGGGTACATCCATCTCATATAAGCTGGTCCGCACAACTGTGTCTCTTTGACAAGATGAACGACTAGATGAACCATTATGTCAAAAAACGAGGGAGGAAAATACATTTCAAGCTCACATAAAGTAACAACCACCTCTTTTTGCAATGTTGGTAAGATCGCAGGATCGATCACCTTGCTGCAAATTGACTTGAAGAAAAAACACAACTTAGTTATTGCGCTCCTTACTTTTTCTGGCAGAATAGAACGTATACCTATTGGTAGAAAATGTTCCATTATAACATGGCAATCATGAGTCTTTAAACTCTTTAACTTTAGGTCTTTCATTGACACAAGTCTTCTAATATCTGATGAGTAGCCTTCTGGAACTTTAACTTCACTGAGGAACTTACACAATATTTTCTTCTCCTTTCTAGATAGAGTGTAAACAGAAGGTGGTAGATATGTGCGTCTTCCTTTCATCACGGGTGCCAATTCAGTTCTAATTCCCATGTTTAACATGTCCTTCCTTATGTTAATGCCATCCTTAGACTTTCCTTGTATATTGAGTAACGTACCAATAACACTATCAAATACATTTTTTTCAATATGCATAACATCGAGGAAATGTCTTACGTACAACGACTTCCAATATGGAAGTTCAAAAAAAATCGACCTCTTCTTCCACCCACTCGTGACAAGTCTATGTGCAAAAGGCTTGCCAAACTCAATACTCACATCTTTCACCTTTTCAAAAATCTGATCACCTGTCAACATATGTGGAGCTCTACCGTGTTCTGCCTCTCCATTGAATGCCTTTCTCCACCCACGATAGTGATGATTAGAATTTAAGAATCTACGATGACCGAGAAAAACATTCTTCTGACAAAAGTTCAATCGCATCGTATCGGTTTCATCTTCACAAACAGGACACGCTTTTTGACCCTTAATGATGTACCCTGATAGATTTCCGTACGCCGGAAAATCATTAATTGTTCCAAACAACATCGCCCTCAAGTTGAAACTTTCTTTCCTATACCCATCGTAAACCTCCACACCGGTCTCCCACAAAAACTTCAAATCTTCGACTAAGGGTGCCAAGTACACGTCTATGTCATTCCCTGGTTGTTTGGGCCCAGAAATTAACATAGATAGCATCATGTACTTACGCTTCATACATAGCCACGGAGGTAGGTTATATATCATAAGAATCACAGGCCAGGTGCTATGCGAGATACTTTGAATACCATGCGGGTTCATTCCATCAGTAGACAACGACAAGCGAAGATTTCTTGCTTCTTTTCCAAATTCAGGATAATTAATATCAACTTTCGTCCACTGTGGTGAGTCTGCCGGATGTCGCAACTTCCCATCAATAATTCTTTCATCTGCATGCCAAGTCAAGTGTCTTGAATCGGTCTCACTACGATACATGCGCCTAAATCTCGGAATTATAGGAAAATACCATAACACCTTTTCCGGAGACAACTTTTCCTTATATCGAGGGGCACCGCATTTAGGACACTCATTTAACACTGCGTACTCGTTTCGAAATAAAACGCAATCTTTTGGACATGCATGTATATTTTCATAGCTCATGCCAATAGAGGACAACATCTTTTTGGCCTCATACGTTCGATTGGGAAGAACATTATCCTCTGGTAGCATTTCTTTCACGAGGGCTAATAACTGTGTGAAACTTTTATCCGACCATCCGTTGTCCGCCTTTAAGTTGTACAACTTTAACACCGCAGACAATCTTGTGAATTTTGTACAACCATCATACAACGGTTTCTCTGCATCGCTTACCAACCTCTCGAACATTTTGGGACAATCCTCAAGATCTTCTTCAAGCGCTTCTGCAATCTCTTCGACTCGATCATAATCGTATGCGTCTGCGAAATCCTCATTTGAAGCATACGTCGTATTATAACTCGATTCAACATTCCCGCTACTTTTCTCACCATGCAAATTCCAACATGCATAACTTCTATCAATTCCATGCATCAGTAAATGCGATTCCAACTGAACCGCGTCAACTCGTCTCCCATAACAGCATCTCAAGCAAGGACATATCATTCCATTGGGTTCTCTGGCGTGCGCAACGGCAAACTTAACGAATTCTGATACCCCATCCTCATACTCTTTCGACAATCGATTGGCAGTCATCCATTTTTTATCCATGGTTTGACTATAGCAACTAATTAGTCACGCAACTATAGCAAAATAATAATTAATTACCTGTAAAGAAATTCAACATATCAGGTAATCAAATTCATAGTTATTCTTGCCTCACCTTAAGCATGTGCTAAACAACTCATAACTAATTACTAACTAGTGAAGTCGGTGCTTTCGTTCAATGTGTCCTTCTTTCCATCATAACAAGTTGTATAAAATGGGAGCAACTGGTATGCTATTTAAAACTTTGTCTTGAAATTCCAAATTTCAAATTTACTGTGCCTGTTTCTCAATTTAAAGGACAGTAACATAGAGTAGCAAATTCTGATAAAACTTTCTCTAATCACTTCTTTTTACTAATGCAGGCAATGAAGGCTAGACAGGGGTTATTTGATGTTCAATTTTCAGCAGAGAATAGATTGGTATGATATGGTTGAGCATATGTCTTGGCGTATCTGACTAGGAATCTCAGTACTATTCTAATGAAGAAAGAACAAAATGTTGACCAATATATCAATTTTACTAGCTTTGGTGCAATGAACTCCAATTGCGATTTATGTGGTGTCCTTAGTTTTAATAAGTGATAATAAATTGGTCACCATACATAGAGATGGTATTTTATTTTATCTGCGCCACAAAGTTAAATTACTATGAAGAACCCTCTTATGCATAATTTATGTTACCCAGATGCTCGAACCAAGAAAGATAATGACATGTAATATGTAAAGTTATTAGATATTTTTAAAATACTTGAGAGCAATATTCTGTTTTCTAAAGTATTAGATCAATGTCAAGTTCATGAAGGAAATCTTAACAAAGAATAGAAGACACACCGATGAGAAAACCATTAAGTTGGATGCTAATCGTAGTGAACTCAGCCAATTATAAGAGAGTAATAATTGGAAACTAGGTGCCGGATTGAAGGGTTGAATGCTTATTAAATACTAACATTAAAAAATTATAAGAGAGTAATGTGTACCTGCGGGATCCACTAAGTCACCCAAATGAGAAGAGTAATGTTATACTCCTTTGATTCTATGATCAGTTACGTTCTTTATTTCATATATTTATTCCCTACAATAGAAGTACACTGTGAAGATGGGGATGAAAGCAAACAAGAACAGTTTAAAATCCATCTTTCCTAAATAAATGCATATCTTAGAAGGAGGCTCCAACATATTTGAGGTAGAATATCTACCAAATGCATGAAGGGCCCTGAGTTATCAGAGAGAGGAAGATTTGCAATGATTTCTCAAGGGGAGCTACAATTAGAAAATAGAATTCGCTTATCGACTATTCTATAAATTAGAAATCGAATTCACAATAATACAGAAAATGAATACTAAATTGTTACATTGGAAAATGGTGTTGAACAAGGAAGAAGTCCCTTGAATCACATCTTTCGATTTCCCTTTCCATCCTTTCAAATCAGTTACAATAGACTGGTTTAGATACAGTCCTGCTGCATAAACCTTGACGCCAATAATCGCAAAAACTTTTTCTCTGAATCCTGAAATAAGTGTTGATATCAGAACCAACTACATTCTACTACTAAAACACAAAAATCTTTGTAACAGACCAAGTTTAATGTTGTCAAGGTAGTGTTTTTTTCACATGTCATGAGCATTATGTGAGACTAAAAGAACTAACCTGTTCCGAATAACGTTAACGAGTCTGTGCAACCCGGGAAACTCGAAGATGTCTGAAATTTCACATTTGTTGCTGGTTCCTCAATGTATTCAGCATTTACAGCTGCAGAATCATATAAGCAAATAGATGTCAAATTTTATCATCAACGAACAAAAAGACAATGAAAGAAAACTAATTTTGTTATATATGATCAGTCACATTGGGCAGAAATCAGAATCCTATCTACAGCTTAGCATACAATACAAGCATTTTGGTTACAGGTAACATTTTGGTTAATTGCTCTTGAAACAAAATTGAGCAGCAACTATGCATATGAAACAAGTTCAAAAAATTCTTCTAAAACATGTTTAACACAAATGGAAACAACAAAGTAATGTTATGGTTCAATTTCTCACTCAAAATCAATACAGTTAGCATCCTAATGTCATTAAAATTGAGCTTAAGTAGCACTAACCCAAGTTATGAATCAATTCAACTTTAAAATATGAAAAAACAAGTTCAAAACAAGCCTAAGTCATGCACGACAATATCCGGGCAGCCCCGGCACATACAAGAGAAGGTACGACAATTCTATTTCAAATAAAGCTCAAACCCATGGAAATAGAACAAAGTCACAACTAACTTCCTAGCCTCAAAATTTAACTCAAATGGTTTAACATGTCATCAATATTCCTTCACATAATATGGTATCATTTTCAAGACTCGTGACATTTAAAAAACTTCACAAATAACACTATGATTCAATTTTAACACAAATGGGAAGCTATTGACATTAAAGTAATTTAGCTCATAACATTATCAACACTTCAACATTTAACTCCATATAAACAATACCATAAGAACAATCACAACTTCATCATCACTTTGACACCAACAACCATCATCATCATCAATTTAAAATCTCAATCAAAATAAATCAAGTAACATAGTCATGCTTAGAAACTTACAAACATGACAATTAAAATCAACAAGATGACAATTCAACATTTATCAAATTAATCACAACCACATTTCATCACTTACTACCAATGTTTCAATTAAATCAAAACTATATTACCAACAAAGAAATACCATCATCTTTAACACTAATTCAAACAATAATGTCAACAAAGCTTCATCAATTTCAACATACCATTTACAATCAAGAATCGCCATTATCTTCAACACTTAAACCAACAACAACATTATCACTATCACCTTCCACAATTTAAAACCATTAACAAACAATGAACAACACAATATTCATCACTAATCCTTAACCACAATTCATAAAATCAAAACCAATTCTTAAAATCATTATTCATCATATTCAACAACTTCTAATCAACACGAAATAGAATTCTAATTTTAATATTTAGCTCAAACAACAACAAACTCATCAATTAATTTCAATAATGTCAATAATATTACTATCCACAATTAAATTCAACATTTTAATCAAGCTCAAAAATTACAACTCCAACAACAATGTCAATTTCAATGACTCATTATCATAAAGACAAGACAAACAATTAAATTTCCTATATCAATTACCAAAAACAATAACACATTCAAGACACAAGCAATTCTTAGTTTATCAAGCAGTGATTCATGTGGATGCACTCTAGCAGCTTTCATCTGATACACAAACTTAACAGCTTCAATGTACAAACCATTCTGTATGCAACCCATAAGCATGGCATTCCAACTATCGACATTTCTTTCATTTCGGGTCGTTTCAAACACCAGTCTTGCATCTTGTAGTAACCCACTTCTTCCATACATGGCTATCAGACTACACTGCACATAGCTATCCGAGTCGAATCCTAGTTTGATGGTATCAGCATGAACCTGTTCACCGCAGCTTCCATGATTCTGCATCCTTCCACATGCCTTGAGAACACTGGAAAATGTAAAACTGTCCTTCTTTACCCCTACCCTTCCCATCTCCTTAAAATCACCAAGAGCCTCAGAGAAATGCCTTTCTTTACAACCACTAACAATTTTAGCAGTCCAAGTCAACGTGTTATGCCGCGACGCTTTCATGAAAGTTAGTGTTCTAACATCACATTTATCACCCCAATCCACCACCCATCCATCCCTAACCTATACTAACATGCTTGGGGAACAAAAAAACATAAAATCGGTACATGCATACTCAATAATCATACCATTGTCATGAATTTCAGGCATTAGCACAAGACCACACATGAACATACAACCCTAAGCTTCTAACCCCAAGTTCAAACTAAGAACTTACCTTGAAGAGAATATTTTGAGTTGGGTGTTTGAGAGATGAAGAAAATGATGATGACTTATACACTTGATCACTGCCCTTCTTCCAAATGATGATGAAGACGAAGACTTGCGACGACGGCCGGAGGACGGACGAAGACGGAGGAAGAAGAGTTGCGTTTGAAGAAGAGAAAAGAATGAATAATGTTATTTTGATGTTTTAATTTATTAAATTAAAAATAATATAAGCTATAACAGCGCTTTTGAAAGCGCTTTCATAGGGGGGCTTTTACCAACGCTTTTTAGGGTAAAAGCGCTTTCATAGGTCCAGCTATGCCAGCGCTTTTGAAAGCGCTTTCAAAGGCCAATCTTCCACAGCGCTTTTTAAAAAGCGCTTTCGTATCCCCCACCTATGCCAGCGCTTTTTAAAAAGCGCTTTCGTATCCCCCACCTATGCCAGCGCTTTTAAAAAAGCGCCTTCGTAGGTTTCCCTTTTTTTTAATTTTGTTTTTTGTGAAGGCTATGGCAGCGCTTTTTCAATAAGCGCTTTAGTAGAGGCGCTGCAAAAAGCAGTTTTTGGCGTAGTGTGCTTTGGGGGCTGAACAAATATGTGTTGATCACATATGTTTGGAACCTACTTCTGATCTGGAAGAGGAGAGATCTATGTCTAAGGAGTTTCGATGCTATAAAATTTCCTTAGATAAATATTTTGATCCATACACGAGCAACATATTGTTTACTTCTTGGGTTAGTTTATTTTTATCCAAGAAAGTAGGAGTGCAGAAGCTAAGCATGTTGTTTTATTCGAAGACTTGTTAAAAGACATCTCAACAAGATTCTTCATGAATTCCATTCCTAATGTCGAGGACATTATTTTTGACATATTTAGGTTCTTCTGACCAAAGGAACCAAAATTCAAAGAAATGGACTTAAGGCAGCAGTTATTTAAGTTTCTAAGCTGATTGTTATTCTTACAAACAGGATAGAGGTTGTTTACTCAAACTTGAAATAACTGTCAAGTCTATGAGAGCATGGAACTCTTGTTCTGTTAAGAGAAAAAAGATGGTCCAATGAAGGATAACAAATGGAGGTTTATCAACCTAAGCTCAGTGGTTGATTGGCGTCTTAACTTTTGAAGTATCGTCCAATCTATTGGAATGAGTCTTCAACTATTTACTTGAGTAAGGGGAGTTGATCATGCCTCATTGGAGCAAGGTATGTATACTCAAGGGAGGTCCTTCTCAAGTTCAGAGTCCAACTATGTGGTGTCCTCACATATTGTAACATTTTTTATGCACTTGGGTTGGAAGTGTATTAGTGAGCCTTGAAGAAGCAATGGTGCTTAGGGTATAGTGTTGGCCTTATCACCTGCTCGATGTTTTCTTCTCCAGATACCTGTTAGAGGGAATCTCCTTTTTAGGTGCAGAAGATTGTCTCCTACCACCTGAAAGTATGACATGAGGTCTGCACTTGTGTTTCAAAGGTGTGTACCATGCATGTCATTGCATTTGTTTGAGGTCTGGCCAAGAAGGATGATCAGCCACTGAAGAGTGATCTTGTATCCCCTACAAGAGTTATGCATGGATTTTTATGGATGTTACCTCCAAAACCATTATATTTATTGAATCCGAGAGTGTGAGATTGATGTTGGAACATCATCTCAATTATTTGGTCTTCTGCTAAGGAAGCCTATTTTGTCCAGAATGAGCCCTAGGTTAAGCCATTGACCCATTCTAGAGTTGTTTGTGATGAAGATGGATATCATGATTGATGCCATGGTGAAGAGTCAGCCAGTGCCATAAGTATGCAAGATAGTCATACAAAATGTGATACCTTGTGTGAGGAGGTGGTGCATCTGAATGGTGATGAATATTCTGACAGGCGCTACGTATTTATCTATCCTCTTAGGAGACTGTGCATAATACCATTGCTGAACACCTTGACGGGAGAGCGGGTATTCATCTGAGGAGTTATGCAATTTTGTAGTCTGGACATTTTTGTTCAAAAAATGTGTAGAGAAGTTATTTTTCTCCATGTGTCCGTTTAAAGTAGCTTGGGAAAGATAGTTACTAACTAGTGAGAGTTTATTTCTCTCAGTGGTGTTCTGTGGGTGACAACCTGATTCAGATTCTGAATTTAATGTCATAGATGATATTATAACATCATGCTTATTGTTGGTTGTCAAACAAGTTCATTACAATATTCAGATGTGGCATTTCTGAATATGACAAAAGCAGAATTTGAAGCTTCTAGCCCTATCCACAAGGGTGTATGGTGAAGGCATGACTTCTGAAGAGAACAATTGATCCAATAATTACTAAGATAAATATATCAGATGAGGTATATGATCTAAATGTCTTTTAAGGAAGTAGTTTCTTACACTACAAGTGACAGAGAATGGCAATCTGGATCTTGTACAACAAAGAAGCTAAGAGAATTTATTCTAGAATATGTAAGAATTTCTAAGTCAAATGTGTCCTTGTTTATATGGACAGCTCAGGGTACTTGAGATCATTCTCAACAAGTTGATATACCTGGATCTGTGAAAGTCAGGTTTGACTTTACAGTATGTGAAGTACTCAGCTGGTGTGTCCAACCAGGAGTATATAGTGATTACCCTCCACTATGATAAAATGAAGTCCCTTAAATGTCTTTATTCGATGCTCAAGTATTCATCTTCAACTGGAGCATTATTTATCCATGACAAGGGGAGTAAAGTACTTGTCCATGGACCATGGCTGCAATGATGCAGTTGTGGGCCTCTTATAAGGTTGTGATGTCAGATAATATGTCGTGACATGTAGGTACTAGAGGTATTTAATTATATACTTGACATGGCATATGTGGTTAAATCATGTGAAGATGATTGTTTTAATCATGTGGTCTCAAATTTCTTAGGATGAACTCTGAGAGATTATATTGGTGTCTGGGAGAATTTATTTTTCTCTACAGAACGTGAAGGAGCCCAATGAATTAACATTGGGTTTTTCACTTATAGAGGTGGAAAGGAGGGAATTTCGAGACCAGGAAAGGAAATTGTACCTATGATTCTAAGCTTATGGATAGGTATTTCTAAGACTATTTTTTAAGCTTATGTAACAATGTCTGACAAGATGTCAAGACATAACTCAAGAAATGTTTTTCCTTGAGGCCAACAAGGATCGATTTTAAATGACATATCCTATAGGTGTCATGAAGGTGTGTATCACGTGTTGCGACTATGCATGTGTGTGTTTCGGAAGCTGTCATTTCCAGAAAAAATCAGTCCTTATTTATTAAAAGCATTCAAATCATTTTGGCTGGTGCACATTATTACCTGATGTAGTTTTTCCTCGAATAGTGTCTCTTCACCAAGAAAATTGTTACAGTCTAGGTTCATTATTTTTGCTCAGGTATTTATAGAGTCTTTTGTTTCTTTCCTTCCCTTTCACTTTGTATGTGTTTTTTTATTGTCTAGTTCTCATGTCCTTTGTTCGGGTATGGGTAAGTTATGTTTGGGTTTGGTTCTGTGATGGTTATGTTTGTCAATTTGTGGCAAGCATATGGAAAATGGGTAGTGTTCAGATGTTGTTAAGTCTGAGTTTCGTTTTTGCAGTTGTATTGCAAAGATGTCGAAAAAGATATCATATTATGAGTATGTTTTTTTTGGGTGTTTGTTGTTGTGTCTTGTGATCTGAGTTAAGAACACAATTGTGTCTTGTGTTCTGAGTTACCCAAGTTTGAGGTCTGGTCCTCTATGTTTGTATAAGGGTAGTTCAGGTGGGTGTTGATTTTTTTCCTTTTGTTTCCTCTTATGGTTCGAAAGAGGATATTGTGTATGTCTGTGTCAAAGCATAGTTCTCAGGTTACAAGGGAGTATTTGATATCTTCTTCCTCTTGTACATCATGAATTCATGACTTTCTCCGTTTATCATAAGGTTGTTGTTTGTGGTGTTGAGTCTTCTCTGCTATAGTGGATTGGTTTAGGAAAGTTTGCAATAAAATGTCGCGACATCAATCTGAGTATGGTTCTTACCTCTTGTTAAAACCTTTGTCATATTCTGGATAAAAATGGGGAGAAGAGTTTATGTTATCTCTTAGTGAGCAACTTTTTAAGGGGGAGAAAAATATGAGTTATCTAATATCTGTTGAATCCCTTAAAAGAGAGAGAGAACATTGGTTGATACGACATCGTGACTGGTACAACTGGATTAAACATTTCTATTATGATTTAGAATATGCAAAATATTAGGTCTGAAAGATTCAAGTCAGAATCAAGAAGAACATTAACTTTCTAATTTTGGAGATTAATTAGGAAGATTTGATTGAAGACCTATTTTATAGCAGAATCTTCTACAGATTTGAAACATCATATTTGTTGTGATTAGAAGCCCAAATCCAGTTGGGTACTAGGTTATAAATAGAAGCATTATAACCTAGGATTAAGGATCGGTCATGAATTATCAAGATGTATTCATTAGGACAGAGTCAGTATCCACTCTCTAGGAGAGTTGGTGCAAGTGAACCACTCGGGTTATGAGATGATCATTTTTCTCCTCGAAGTAGTGAAGCAAGAGTGAGTATTGTTCTTGAAAGAAGCTTTTAAGCAACTCCAAGTTGGTGTTCTTAGTCAAGAGTCTTGGCTGAATTTAGAGGGAAGTGTGTCTTCCTGATCGTCATAGAAGTGAGCCTTCTCATCGTGGAAGTGTGTCTTCTTGTTTTTCTAAGTGTCTTAGAATTGTCCAATCGATGTCTATGATTGATGAGAGATTGAGGAGGGCCTCATATATTAGGTGAGTCTTAGATAGAAATTAAGAGAGGGTAGTGATTAAGTGATTAGACTATAAACTGGTATGTTTGTTGTATGGTCTATGAATTGATATTACTATTAGTGGATTTGTCCATGGCTTGGTATGCCCCCAGAGTAGGAAGGTTGTTCTGAACTGGGTTAACAATTCTGCGTGAACTTTACTTTTTCAGTATTTGTTTTTAATTGTTTATTCCTTGTCATGGTGTTTGTAATAGATCAGATGTCTTGGCATCTTATAGGACATCTGGTTCTTCTACACCAAAATTTCAGACATTTCCATAGTTTGTTGGTCACACAGTAGTCGTGGTTTTAGAGCTTCCAATTTCATAGAAGGAGGTAGTTTTGGAGGCAAAACACATTTTCAATGCCAAATTTGTTTTAAGGTTGGACATGACGCAAGAATATGCTACTTTCGACTTGCTCCTCAACCTTTAACTTACAACACATGTAGAAATCCATCTAAAAAAACCTTACCTCGATCAAACTTCATGCTTACTTGGCATAACGCTAGTCAACATCAAACCTTTAACAACCAGTGGATGGCTCCTCCCTCAGTCTCACAATGGCACACTCCTTCGCCTGGCTTTGCTCTAAGACATTCAACATTACCATACTCGTCAATTTCATCCTAACGACATCAAGCCTATATTGTTGGAACTGACTTAACCAATGATCACACTGTTGTGTCCCAGTGGTATCCTGACTCTGGAGAAACACATCATGTTACTCACTCTGTTGACAATTTTCTTGACAATACTACACTTATGGTTCTGACCAAATCATGCTTGTTAATGGTCAAGATCTACCCATTACTTCTATTGGATATACTTCTTTACAGTCTTCACACAAACCACACATCACACTCATATTGAATAACTTGTTGTTGGTTCCTAAAATTAATAAGATATTTATTTTTAGTAATCCAATTTGCAAGCGATAATCAAGTCTACTTTGATTTTCAACTTGATTTTCCATTTCAATGAGCACTTTGAAAGGATGATCTTTATTCATTATTTCCTTACAATCCATTTCTCCTCACCCTATTAAGCATTCAACACCTGTTTCTCACATACTCACTAGTAATACATCACAGTCAGCGGATTTGAATTCTTGGGCAAATAAAAGTGCCACTCCTTTAGGTCCATCTTTGTATGCTCAATGGCACAACATATTGGGCCATCCTCTTTATGTGGTACTCAAAGTTATATTATCATGATGTAACATTTCTATTCCCACTCAATCAAAGTTTTATTTTAAGTACTACTATTTTCCTTGTCCAGATTCATAGATTGACATCCTATCATTCTACTACAGTTTATCATGCTCCTTTAGATTTGGTGTTTAATGATGTATGGGGTCCTGCACCCATGGTATCTCATCTGGATACAAATATCTAATAACATTTGTTGATTCATTTACTAAATACATATGAACATTCCTTCTTAAGTTCAAGTATGAAGTATTTTCAATATTCACTAACTTCATTGCATATGTTAACACTCAATTTAATTTCCAAATCAAAACAATTATAAGTGATGGAGGTGATGAGTTTCAACCTCTCTCATTTGTTATCATAAAGCAAGTTATTGTTCACAGTTTAACTTTCCCACACACTCACCATAAAAATGGTTCAGTATAGAGGAAGCATAGACACGTGGTTGAGATTGGCCTTACCCTTTTAGCTCAAGCTTTTCTCTCTTTGAAGTTTTGGAATCATCCATTCCAAGAAGCAACATATCTTATTAACCGAATGCAAACTACCGTTTTAGGCATGAACTCACCCTATCTAATTCTATATCACATTGTGGCAGATTATAAGTTTTTAAAAGTATTTGGTTGTGCTTGTTATCCCTTTCTCAAACCTTATAAATGATATAAATTTTCTTATCACTCCAAAGAATGTCTATTATTTGGATATTCATCTCATCATAAAAGGTACAAGTATTTAGTTACTGATGACAAGATCTACATCTCTAAAGATGTAATCTTCAATGAAATCAGATTTCCCTACACCTCCGAGTTTCCTTTAATTCTAGTGACACCTACAACCACAACTCATGTGTCCATTATTGTTCCCTTGTTCTTCTCATCCTTTAACACCTCGCCCACTACTTCATCACCTATCACTAATAGTTATACACGGGTCAAAAATCTTCTTAGCATCCACTCAAGTTCCTTTCAAGGTCAAAATAAATCAACAAAATCCTTACCTGACTCTATTTTAGTATCTGACAGGTCAGATGCCTTACCTCCTAGTTATGTTTCAGGACTTAACAAGTCTTGTTCAATGCCTATCCAATCTTTTTGCTTGCACTTTCCCATGTATCCATCCTCTAAAAACACCACTTGTAACATCTCTTCTTCCTCAACTATAACTCAATTCCCTTCTCCAACAACTTCTTTTATTCCCAAAGATAAACCTACTTCACCTAGAGTTCATTCTCACGATTTCCACATGCTACACTTCTTCTTACAAAAAATGACCCTACCTCATACAAATAACTCTCAAAGAACGTGAAATATATGTGTAGGCTTTGTTGGATAGGAATATGTAGTAGAGAAACGGTCTAGAGGAGGGGAGGGGGGGTGAATAGACCCTTTTAAATTTTTTACCACTTTTCAAGAAGAGATGTCAAATTTTTTCGAATGCACAAAAGTCTTAAAGCAAAAATAAAGAGTTTATGCTTATATTGGAAGTTAATCACGATTACAAATAAACAATTCACAAATTTCACAGATTTTTCAAAGATAATGCACAAAAAGTCACACATTATATTCAAAATGATCATTCGTAAATTACACAAGATGTGTTCTTTACAAGCATTCAATTATCGTAGGATTCTAACACCACTAGTCCTCATATTTTAATCAACACTAAAATTCAATTAGGTTCCAATTCTAACATAACCTAAGCTTGTGCAATAAATTATTACCAATAAGAATTAACGATAGACTACACTAAAAAACGATAACCTAAACATACAATAATCTATGAAAATTAAAACGAGAGAGAGAGAGAGAGAGAGAGAGAGAGAGAGAGAGAGAGAGAGAGAGAGAGAGAGAGAGAGAGAGAGAGAGAGAGAGAGAGAGAGAGAGAGAGAGAGAGAGAGAGAGAGAGAGAGAGAGAGAGAGAGAGAGAGAGAGAGAGAGAGAGAGAGAGAGTACACCAGGATGTATAATGATTCAAATTTTCAAAATAGTTTGATGTTTCACTTCTCACATAACTTGAACCAACTTCAAATATGATTCTTGTACCATAAACTCAGACAATTAACTAAAAGTATAATGATCATACTCAAATACAAACATTTCAATTACGCATGCTAAAACGAATGATGTACAATTGTGAACGAGACTTATAGACAATAATTTTACTCACTTTATTGTGATTTTTATTGGCAGAATCACTATAATATTTTTTATTTAAATACCACAAAAGGAAACTAACACCTTCTTAAACCCCAACTCCACAAACCAACTATAACTTCCAAAAACCAAAACAAATCTTATTTTTTTTACCCCAACTCCTCAACCTAACTTCAACTATCCAAATTTCAAACAAACTTACTTTAACCTATCGTTCTCTTCGACATCCAAAACTTCATTATTTTCTACGTTCAATAATATGATTGAGATTAACGTCAATTGACACTTTATTTATGTGGAACAAATAGTGACTTCCAAAGAGATCGTTATTATTAAATTTTATTATGTAATTGTCATCTTGTATTTTTATAAATATATAGGTATAAAAAATGTTGTTTAAATATTAATTATCATATTTATATTATTTATAAAAATAAATAATAAATTAAAATATTTTTAAAAAATAATATTAATAAGTTTAATAGAAATCTAACTATAAAATTAAAATGATATTATGTATCATATCTATTTAACTGTCAAATCTAACGAAATTAAAATTATATTATTTATTATAAAAATAAATAATTAAATTATAAGCTTAAATTTTTACATCTTTATTAATTAATTAAAATATTTTTTACTTATTTAATTAAGTAAACATAATAAATAAAAAATACAACATTTCAAAAGTAGTTTACATTTATATATTATTTTATTATTTCCAAACATAAGACATTTGGAAAAGTAGTTTTCTATATTGGCTATTATTTTCCATTCATAATAAATAAATTGGATATTTCTTTTTAAAAAAGGTTATTTAAAAATAAAAGATCGATTTTGTATATATTTTATTAAAACAATAAATTGAAAGAATGATTTCCCATCAGTTTTTTCCATTGCTTCTCTAAATGAACACTTTTTTACGTTCCAAAATTTAGAATTGTGAACGAGCCAGTGTTACAATGACATGAATAAATTAATAAGAACAATAGTAATGATAAAAATGAAAGAAACAAGTATGAAAATTAATTATTATCACATTAAAGTTTTTCATTTCATTAATTCATAACTACTTTACTTTTTGATTATTGAATAGTAATAATCCTAACTACCAAAAACGTGAACTTTGGGAAGAAATGGGTGTAAATGTAAACTTAGGATGTCAAGCATAGTAGAAAATGGCAGATTTAGAAGGATAAAGTTGTCCTCCTTGAATAAGAAGATATTCATCACTAAAAATTGTTAGATCAACATATAAATATGTTTGAAATCCAGTGCGATTGGACAGAACTTTTTGATGGAGTACATTAACAATTCTTTGTTACATTAACCTTCCATACGTCCATTCCATGTGCATAGCCTGATATGTTATATTGTCTAACACCAATTTCATTCAAAGCACAATATCCATAAGCTGCAATATTAATAACAAATTAAACATCGATCACATTATTGATATAATAAAAATTAGGATTGTCTTTTAAAGTGTATAAGACGAGTTATCGTACAAGACCTAAAAGTTAACAAGATTAAACTGTGGTTAAAATGAATCTCATAAAATATTTGTCATAATTAAACCAAGACAAAATATACCTCATATTTAATTTGTCACATTTAAATTGTAGTTAACTAAACAAAGTCTCTGAAAACATAAATGGCCATGATAAAAATGATGAATCAGCCAATGTAATTCAATTGATAACATAAGATATATGGTTAAATAGATTAATCTTCATTGTTGCGCACAAAGATTTCTGATTTCACTATTACAAATAATATATTTTATGACAAAACTTTCATGTCAGTTATTGAAAAACCGAGATCAAATGACGGGAATCGCACAATTTCATGAGAAAATTTAATTTTTTTCCTCGATTTTTTCCTCAACCGACATAAAATACTGCTCAGGGTTTGAGCTTCGATTCCCTGTTCCTTAAATTTTTTATTCATTTAGAACCAAAAAGGCGTCTTTATTTTTTATAGAATTTACGTCGGATATTTTCTCTCGATTTTCAAGAAAACAAATTTAAAAATTATCTAAATTTTTTATTCCTTCAAAGTTAGTGTCAAGTCTTATTTCACTTTTTGAACCCTAGCGAACAAAAGAACACAATTATTCTTCACGAACGAAAGAACACCATTATCAAAGAGGAAGGAAGCAGCACTTTTCCTTTAGTCTGTCATCACATTTCCGGTATGTACAAGTACAAGTTCTCCCTTATCGTTCTTCTTATTGTTGTTGCTTTCGTCGTTGATGTTGTTGTTGTTGTTGTTATGGATATAATGTAGTGTTGTTTTTCAGATATTTTTAGCTATTGTTAATGTTGTTTCATTGAGATGGAATGTTCATTTTTGTTGGTTATGTACTATTTTTATTTTATTTTCAGAAGCGTTATGTGATTATGAATTGTAGTTGAATGAAAGCCAATAGATTAATTAAGTAAAGAGTATGAGAATGGAATGTTACAATTTCTTGATTTCGTGGGAGAAAAAAACATTCCTAACAAAAAGGGAATTTTTTGTGTCCATGTTAAATTTTCTGAAATATGCAAAAACATCCAAAGAAAGATATATTGAATCATTTAGGTTGTGATGGAATTATTCAAAATTACACGAAATTGGTATGGCGTGGTGATGTGGCAAAAAAATACCTATGTCACATACAGTTGAAGATGATGAATTTATGAGTGCTAATCTAGAAGAAATGATTTTTGGTATTGGAGTAGATGCTTTCAATAAAACTAATGTGGTAGATTCTTTTCAAAGAGACGTGAAAGACTCGTCGTATGTGGGATGTGAAAGTTTTACAAGATTGTCAATTGTGCTAAGACTATTTAATGTTAAGGCGGAAGGTGGGTGGAGGGATAGAAGTTTCACTGAATTACTTGAATTGTTAAAAGAAATGTTTCCAGAAAGTAACACGCTACCGAACTGTAGTTATGAGGCCAAGAAGATATTGTGTCTATTGGGTGTGGACTATGTCAAAATACATGCATATCGTAATGATTGCATATTATATAAGGAAGAGTATGAAAACTTGAATGAGTGCCAGAAATGTGTGGAGTCATGGTACAAGCAAAAGGACAACGGTGTTGATGACAATGATGGTGTAACTATAATGGGTGTTTCTTCCAAAGTGATGTGGTACCTACCGATAATTCAAAGGTTTAAGAGATTTTTTGCAATTGTTTATGACACGAAGACTATTAGATGACATGCAGATGAAAGAGTGTGTGATGGAAAAAATTTCCGTGTATCTGATTCATTGCAATGGAAAAAAGTTGAATCCTTATTTTCACATTTTGCCCTTGAATCGAGGAACCTTAGACTTGAACTTTCCATCGACAGAATGAACCCTTTTGGTAATTTGAGTACTAACCATACATCATTCTTCGTTCTTCTCATAATTTACAACATATCTCCATGGTTGTCCATGAAGGCCAATTATATAATGCTATCAACGATGATTTCTGGTCCAAGACAATCAGGGAACAACATAGATATTTATTTTGCGTCATTGATTAAAGATTTAAGACTTTTGTGGGAGGAAAGCATTGATGTTGATGATGCATAAACATGTGATAACTTTAAGCTGTGTTCCATGTTGTTTTGTACAATCAATGACTTTCCTACATATAGTAGTTTGTCTAGGTACATCGTCAAGGAGCATAAAGTGTGTCCTATATGTGAAATTGATGCATGCCACTACCAATTACAAAAAGGAAAAATTAAATTTTATCTTGAGCATCGAAAATTTCTAAGACCTAATCATCCATATCGTAGATTACATAATGTTTTTAATGGAGAGCATGAGTTTGATATCGCTCCCAAGCCCTTAATCAAAAAGAAAGTTTATAAAAGACAACAATACATTAATGTTGCCTTTGAAAAGAAACAAAAAAGGTTTGTGCAGAAAAATATTTGGAAAAAGAGGTTGACGTTCTTTGATCTTTCATACTGGTCTAGTCTTGATGTAAGACATTATCTTGATGTGATGCATGTGGAGAAAAATGTATGTGATTGTTTGATTGGAACACTTCTCAATATTAAAGGCAAGACAAAAGATACTAAGAGTTATCACCAAAAGAAATAGAAAATATAACTTATTTACCACGAGCATGTCATATTTTGTCAAAAAAAGAAAAAAAAATTGAGATTATTTGTAGGGTATCAAAGTTTCCTAAGGGTACTCATCAAATGTGAAGAGACTTGTGTAAATGGATAATCTCAAGTTATATAGCTTAAAATCTCATGATTGTCATGTCTTGATGCAACAACTTCTACCAGTGGCTATTTGTGTCATTTCACAAAGAAATATAAGGGTAACTATAATCAGATTATGCTTATTCTTCAATGATATATGTAGTAAAGGCATTCATTCTGGAAATTTAAACAACTTGGAACATGAGGTTGCAATTATCTTGTGTAAATTAGAGATGTTTTTCCTTCACCATTCATTGACATTATGGTTCACTTATATGTTCATCTAGTAAGGGAGATTAGAATTTGTGGTCTAATTTATTTACGATGGATGTATCCCGTAAAGCGTTAAATGAAATTTTTTAAATGGTATCCTGCTAATATTAGATGGTCAATTTTTCTTCACGAAAAATATCTTCCTGGTAGTACTGATTGAAACTAAGATTTTAACTATGAGGCTCATTGTTTCGCAACACATGTACGTCATTCATCTGAATAAAATGACTCAGATGATATACATGTTATTCGTCGTGATCATGAAGAGATGATATGAGAAAACTAGTAAGTAATTATTGTATATCATTTAGTAATTTATAATTATTTATTTTACTAAAGATTTAAAGTTGTTCATTATCCTAGTTGGTTTCAAATATTTTTCAAATTATAGGTGCTTAATGACCGTGACAAATCCTAGCACATAACTTTTGGACAACCTACAAAACTTTTTATTTTGGTTATTTATTTTGTTGGTTAATCAATTGTTTTAGTTTTGTTGTGTTGTACCCCAAAATTTGCCCTCTCATGTTTTCCAAGGTCTTTCCTTATATGGTTGGTCACAAACCTTTGCCTAAAGAAAAGGAAAATTTGTGAGTGATGTTTTTAAGTTTCCTTCGATTGGCATCTCCAAAATGCCTTTCAATTGGAATCTCCAAAATTCCTTTCGATTGGCATCTCTAAAATGCCTTTCGATTGAAATCTACATAACTCCCTTCGATTGGCATAGACAAAGGTCCTTCGATTGGCCTGTTAACAAGGCCTTTCGATTGGCAGTTTAACAAGTATCTTTCGGATGGCATTGTAACAATGTCCTTCGATTGGCATTTCAATAAGGCCTTCGATTGGTATGGACAAAGGTCCTTCGATTGGCATTGCAAAAGGTCCTTCGACTGGAACTTCAGGGTGTCCTTCGACTGGAACTTCAGAGTTTCCCTCAATCAGAACATCAGAATGAAATGACCTTCGAATGACATTTCAGTGCAGAGTTTTTCTTAATCTAAGATGCTCTGATGAAGGAAGTTCTGAACACTTCGAATCAGAACTTAGACTCATCACAAGGCCAAGGGCTGGTCGAAGTTATCTAATAGAGAATGTTCTGAAGAGATTCGAATTGGACTTTGAAGCTGGCAAAGAAGGCATATTCGAAGGAATGAAGTATGCTGGCATGACTAAGCAAAAACATATACCCTAACCTGTCCAAGTTCACCCAATGTTCAAAATGGCATGTTTTCCTTACAAATATGGTAAGAATTTAATGTTGATTGTGGATTCAATTCCTGAGTTAAAGGCCAGATTGTTTCCTTGTTTGCTCCCAACCCCATAAGAGCTGATTCGACCAGGGTGATTCTTTTCGAATCAAGCAATTAAAGTAGAGGGAAGCTCAATTGAAGGGTCTACATAATCGAAGCTGGAGTAATTCGAATTGGAGCTTAGAGCTATCGAAGAGAGCAGATTAGAAGGGAAGTGGATCTGCAGGGGTAGGTCAGCTTTCGATTTTCATCATATTAGAGGCCCAAACAACTCATGACAGGCTGGCAGTAACCCGTGAAAATAGATTGGCACTTGATTGAATCAAATATAGCAAGTCTTTATGAAGAAATCAAATCAAAACTCTTCATCATAATGTACCAAGATATGATATACAAATGTTGACCTAAATTCCCTTGTCTATATAAACCACATGATCTCACACGCAAAAAGGAGGAAAAACGCACGGAGGCTGCCTCAGAAGAAAACGCTGCCTGCCCCCACGAGATTCCATAAAGTTGAACAAAGTTTCCAAGGATTGTCAAACTCAAAGTCGATTTTGCACGCAGTCTCCGTCAAGACTGACACCTGAATCATGTTCTTGGGATTCACGCAGAAGCATCCCTCATACAATCCCTCTGTTGGTAATTTTGTCTTTGATCTCAAACTTGTTAAATATGATTTAAATTCATGTTGAACATATATACATATTGCTGCTAATATTCATGTTGTTTGAGTATGTTACATGTGAGCAAAGATGCAGGATTGAGATCATGCCATTGTTGGGGAACGATCTGAGTTTACCTTCGATTTTTACAGTTGTAGTTCGTTTTTGATGGGTTAACGCCATAGGGGGCCACAGAGCGCACAAATTTGATATTTAAGTTAATACTATGCTTTTGTTTCTAACGTAATATTGTTGTTTCATTTGTACCAATGAATGGAAATCTTTCGACCAGGTTAGTGAGGAAGATGTGCTGCAACGAAAAGGACCTGGGTTCGATACCCAGGTCATATATTTTGTGTTTTTCTAACAAACTTCCTTGCAGATCCAGTATTCCAGATCGAAGGATGTCACATCCAGATCGAACGCCCCGGACGTGCAGTCTCACAGGCACCTTCCATCAGCCCTCTGGATCGAAAGGTAACCCAAGCTTCTTCGATCCAGACATTACTTCCAATAATGCAATTTTTTTCCCTTTACTGTTCTGACCTTTCGATTTTACTTCCTTTTGATGGGCTGCTTGTCCTTACTTATTCTAAGCTTTAATTAACACTAAAAACCACAAAACATTAGACTTAGCTTTTTACATTAGAATTACTTTTGTCAATTAATTAATTAATTATTTTAATATTTTCTTAAAAAAACTAAAATTTAATAGACTTAGGATTTTTTTTAATTCAATTTATTTTTATAATAAAAAAAAACAAAAAATTCCTTTCATTTAGGATTTTAGACGCATTTTCAATTCATGCGCGCATTTATTTATTTTAGTCTTTTTTTGTTAATTATGTAACTGTGCCCAATTTGTAATAGCTTAATTAGGATTTTATTTCCGCACTTTATTCAGTAATTATTTATGTATCTATACCAAAGCCTTGTAATAGCGTAAGACCTTTATTTCTCGCTTTTATATTTTATATGCCTGTATATAAATTGCTAGCAATCTAGGAATGTATGATTAATCAATCAATCAATAGATCACTAAACTGCAAGATAAAATGTCTGAAAAAAGTACACTATTGCACACATGCACCCTTAGGGTGTACCTCACTTGGTTGCCTCCGAAACAGTGGTCATGTCCCTCGAACGTAGGAATACTCTTAGCAAAGACCCTCAGTTTAAAATCATCATAAAGATCATAGTCCCTAAATATCCCTCGAGTTGCGTACGAGAAATGATCTTATGATGATAGTCTCTTTTAACTGCTAAGGTATCCTTACATGTTGCCTTCAATGACCATTACGTCTCTTTCGATAGTCCCTCAACATCTAACGACTAGGTTCCTACTCACTAATAGTAGGATAACACAGTCTAAAGGATAGGAGGAAAAGAACAGACTTTTTCGAGTAGGTGGATAACTGTTAGGTACTTGCTCAAACAAATCTTCACACCACACTTTCAAATACTTTTCAAACAAAAGTTTTCAGAGCGCTTTATCACACTATTGAGGACTGATACAAGGGTTATCATAAAGCGAATCGCCGCACTAAGGCATTTTCAAACAAATTTTTTTTTACACAAACACGAAAGAAAATTTTGAAAATTAGCAAGCACCTAAGAGCATGTGGAAAACCACTGATGAAAAGGGTGCTAACACCTTCCCTTTCCATAATCTACCCCCCTTACTCATAAATCTCGAAAAAGGTCTTTTTCTGTTCTTTTCACCCTTTCCTAATTTGGATAAAATAAAAGTCAGTGGTGACTCTTGCTTACTGCGACATTTGCGAACAAAAAACGCAAACCAGTATTAACAGTCGGTTCTGCCACCGTATCACATGTTGTAACATTATAAAGTGTGTGTCATTTTGACTTTATATTTGGTGTAAACAATGAATATTTGTGGTACAATGTTTCTATTTGAAAGTTTGGAAAAATGTACAATGTTTCTGATTCAGAAATCTACAAAATGTATGATTATATATTATGTGATACGGTTCTGTAATACAGGTGCATACGAGAGTACTAAAAAAAATCTTATCCCCTCAGTTTTTACTTAAAACAAAGGTAAAAACATTGAACTATTATCACTACGCCAAAAATAACCTTTAGTAGCACATAAAAGAAAGCGCTTTTGGAAAAAAGCGCTGTTGTAGGTTTTAAAAGAAATCGCTTAAAAAAGCGCTTTCAAAGGGTGCCTTAAGAAAGCGCTTTTCAAAAGCGCTTCTAAAGGTCACCCTTAGAAAGCGCTTTTTGGGAAGCGCTGCTAAAGCTGGCCTTTCAGAGGGTACCTTAAGAAAAGGCTTTTCAAAAGCGCTGCTAAAGGTCAGCCTTAGAAAGCGCTTTTCCAAAGCGTTGCTAAAGCTGGCCTTTAGAAAGCGCTTTTAAAAGCGCTGCTATAGGATATGCTACGAAAGCGCTTTTGATATAAAAACGCTATTATAGATGACCTTTAGAAAGAGCTTTTAAAAGCGCTTTCATAGGTAGTTTTATAATAAATATCAAAACACAATTTGCATCACTTTTCTATTCTCAGTCAGATTTTCTTCACGAAAAAACCCTAAACCAGAGCTTCTACGGCGGTCAACGGTGCTCCACTTCTCCGGCCAACTGCAATTCGTATCAGGTTTATCCCTTATTTTACATATTTGCTACCGGTTTAGTGTTAAAATGGAAGGAAAGGTGACCTTTACTATGTTTATGTTCATCTTCATGTTCATTTTGCAGATTTTCTCTGACTTAATGCTTCATGTTCATGTTTTTTTTTCTTCATTTTTTTTAGTTTTATTTAGATTTTCGCAGATCTTACAAGTTTTACATATTATTAGATACATATCTTGAATGTTCATGTACATTTTCTGCACCATAAACATAGAGGTGAGTTCCAAATCTTTAACTATGTAAATGGCTGAATACATGTTTTTCTAAACAATCCCCATTTGTTATAGCATTTGATTATAGCCATCTTATAGTAATGCCTTTGTGCAACTAAACAATCTAATGAAATACCTGATAATTAGAGGAAATGTTACTTCATCAACTAAACTTAGAAAAATCAGTGTATCAGCATTAGACTCATCCCATAACTAATGTTGTCATAGTAGTTTTTTGTTAAAGTCATATGTAATGATACAAACCAAAATAACAAAAATTGTTTTTTTTTGTATTGTAATGATATAGTATATGTTTGTATTTCCCACGTATAAGTTAAATGTGCATTTCTCTTTCTTCTGTACCATTTTTTTAATATTTTAATTCTTCAAACTATATTATCCGTTAGATTATGAGCAAGAGATATGGATGAATGGAATAAGACAGAAGATGATTCATTTCCTGAGAAGTTACATACATAAGCTTTTGGAGATAAGACAAAAATATCAACAAATAGAGTAATGCTTGTCTAGCTAACTAAGATATTTTCTGCTATTTTTTTAATGTTTGTAAAAAAAAGATATTTTCTGCTATACTACCCATAAGACATGTCACTCCTAATTAAAGGGTCAATTTATACTTCCATTGTAGCCGGTGTTTAACTTAGTCCACTTCCTAACATTATTGTTAACTCTGCCATATTGTTAACTCTATTAATATATTATTTTTTTCGTGTGCTTTTTATGATTGATTTTGAGCAATGATGGTTTCTTGTTTATGTGTTCTACTCGTCTCTTTTCTTGGTAGGAATGTATTATACTTGTGTACTAAAGTAGTTGATAGAATAAAATGAATTTAGTGAAAAGTTTTGAGTATTGGTTTTGTTATATGGTTGTGCAAGAGCAAGTGCAAGTTTTGAGTATTGGTTTTGTTTTCGAATTTATCATTTAGCTCAGATTGACTCAGAAACCGTAAACCATGGATAAGACATGGATGTATTCCAATCGATTGTCGAAAGAGTACGAGAACAGGGTATCGGAATTCGTTAAGTTTGTTGTTGCGCATGCCGAAGACCCCAGTCGAATGACATGTCCTTGTTTGTGTTGTTGTTATGGGAATCGGGTTGACGCGGTTCAGTTGGCATCGCATTTAATACGGTATGGAATTGATAGAAGTTATACATGTTGGAATATGCATGGTGAGAAAAGTGACGAGAATGATGAATCGGGGGATAATAGGACCTATGCTTCAAACGACAATGGCATAGATACATACGATTATGATCGAGTTGAAGAGATTGCAGAAGTGCTTGAAGAAGATCTTAATGATTGTCCCAAAATGTTCGAGAGGTTGGTAAGCGATGCAGAGAAACCGTTGTATAATGGTTGTACAAAATTCACAAGATTGTCTGCGGTATTAAAGTTGTATAACTTAAAGGCGGGCAATGGAGGGTCGGATAAATGTTTCACAAAGTTATTAGCCCTTATGAAAGATATGCTACCAGAGGATAATGTTCTCCCCAATCGAACGTATGAGGCCAAAAAGATGATGTAATCTATTGGCATGAGCTATGACAAGATACATGCCTGTCCAAAAGATTGCATTTTGTTTCGAAACGAGTATGCATCGTTAAATGAGTGTCCTAAATGCGGTGCCCCTCGATATAAGAAAAAGTTGTCTCCGGCAAAATTCTTATGGTATTTTCCTATAATTCCGAGATTTAGAAGGATGTATCATAGTGAAACCGATTCAAGACACTTAACTTGGCATGCAGATGAAAGAATTGTTGATGGAAACTTTCGACATCCGGCAGATTCACCACAGTGGATGAAAATTGATAATGATTATCCTGAATTTGGAAAAGAAGCAAGAAACCTTCGCTTGGCATTGTCTACTGATGGAATGAACCCACACGGTATTCAAAGTATCTCGCATAGCACATGGCCTGTGATTCTTATGATTTATAACCTACCTTCGTGGCTATGTATGAAGCGTAAGTACATGATGTTATCTATGTTAATTTCTGGGCCTAAACAACCAGGAAATGACATAAACGTATATTTGGAACCTTTAATCGAAGATTTGAAGATTTTGTGGGAGAACGGTGTGGAGGTTTGAAGATTTGAAGATTTGGAACCTTTAATCAAAGATTTGAAGATTTTATAGGAAAGAAAGTTTCAACTTGAGGGCGATGTTGTTTGGAACAATTAACGATTTTCCAGCCTACAGAAATCTATCCGGGTATAGCATTAAAGGTGAAAAAGCGTGTCCTATTTGTGAAGATGGAACTGATACGATGCGATTGAAACTTTGTTAGAAGAATGTCTTTCTCGGTCATCGTAGATTCTTAAATTCTAAACATCAATATCGTGGATGGAGAAAAGCGTTCAACGGAGATACCGAACAACGTAGAGCTCCGCCTGGATTGACAGGTGATCAAATATTTGAAAAGGTGAAAGATGTGAGTATTCAGTTTGGCAAGCCTTTTGCACATAAAGTTGTCACAGGTGGGTGGAAGAAGAGGTCGACTTTTTTTTGAATTTCCATATTGGAAATCTTTGTATGTAAGACATTTTCTTGATGTTATGCATATTGAAAAAAATGTATTTGACAGTGTTATTGGTACGTTACTCAATATAAAAGGGAAGTCTAACGATGGCCTTAAAGCAAGGGAGGACATGGTAGAGATGGGAATAAGAACTGAATTGAGACCCGTGAAAAAAGAAAGACGAACATATCTACCACCTGCTGTTTACACTCTATCCAGAAAGGAGAAAAAATATTGTGTAAGTTCCTAAGTGAGGTTAAAGTCCCAGAAGGCTACTCATCAGATATTAGAAGACTCGTGTCTATGCAAGACCTCAAGTTAAATAGTTTAAAGACGCATGATTGCCATGTTATAATGGAACATTTTCTATCGATAGGTATACGTTCTATTCTTCCAGAAAAAGTAAGAAGCGCAATAACTAAACTGTGTTTTTTCTTCAAGTCAATTTGCAGCAAGGTGATCGATCCCGAGATCTTACCAACATTACAAAAAGAAATAGTTGTTACTTTGTGTGATCTTGAAATGTATTTCCCTCCCTCATTTTTTGACATAATGGTTCATCTTGTCGTTCATCTTATCAAAGAGACACAACTGTGCGGACCAGCTTATATGAGATGGATGTACCTTACTGAACGTTATATGAAAATATTAAAAGGGTATGTGAAAAACCGAAGTCGACCAGAGGGTTGTATTGCTGAACAATATATTGTTGAAGAAGCGGTTGAGTTTTGTACTGAATATCTGTCAAATGTAAAATCAATTGGACTCACCAAATCTCATGTTGTTGAAAAAAAAGAAGGTAAGAAGCTAATTGGAAATAAAGTTATGACAATATCAATGGTTGAACGGGATCAAGTGCATTTGTATGTTCTGCACAATGAGCTTGAAGTTGAGTCGTATGTTGAAATGCAAAAGGGTGTTCTTCGAGGTTTAAATCCGAATAGAAATGAGAATTGGATTGTACGAGAGCACAATCGAAGTTTCATACCATGGTTTAAGGAACATATTTATTCAAAGTATCATTCAGATCCTGCTTCAGTAACAGAAAGATTGAGATGTTTAGCATACGGTCCAAGTTTAGTTGTGTTTTCTTATAGCGCATATGCAATTAATGGATACACATTTTATACCAAAGAACAGGATGACAAAAGTACTATGCAAAATAGTGGTGTCACCTTGATCGCTGAAGCAATGCATATATCAAGTGTGAAGGACTTAAACCCAAAATTTGCAAATCTGTCATATTTTGGGGTTATCGAGCGTATTTGGGTGTTTGATTACGAGAAGTTTCAGATTCCTATATTTGGTTGCAAGTGGGTTGAAAATAATAATGGCATACGAATGGATAAGTCAGGTTTTTTGCAAGTGGATCTTAATAGGGTGGGGTACAAAGATGAGCCTTTCATTCTAGCCTCTCAAGCTAAACAAGTGTTCTATGTCAATGATCCGACAAGTACGAAATGGTCTATAGTGCTATTATCTAACAAAGTAATTGATGAAAGCATTGGAGATCAAAGTGATATTGGTGTTGACATTGAATCTTTAACCATAACTGATCAAAATGATAATGAATCATGTATTAGAAATGATCATAATGAGGGTATTTGGATCAATCCAACTGTCTGCGTTGTTAAGAGACGAGCATAACACATTCCTACCAAGAAAAGAAAGAGACCTTAGTGAAAAAGATAATAGTATATATAATTATAGCCTATATCATTCAATAAAATTTAATTTGTCATTTCATTTTTATTTGTCATTTTATTTTTATTTGTCATTTCATTTTTATATTTGTCATTTCATTTTTATTTATTTTCATTATTACAGGTCAAATGACTAGTAATCAAGAAAACTCACAAGATGCAAATGCTCCTGAAAATGCTCCTGAAAATACTTCAGAAAAGACTTCAGAAAAAGATATTATATGAGGTATAATTATTATTAGGGGAATCATCCGTGATAGAGATAGAGGAGTAACATATAATGTAGATTGGAATGATAATGACCAACTAATTAGGTCTAATGCTGCAAAGTTGACAAGCTACATTGGTACGCTTATTCGTATACACATTCCGATCACCACTCCTAAATGGAAAAGAGGAGAGTTGGATGAGGGTAAAGAGAAAGTTTGGACTGAGATAAAGGTACATATATGGTTTTTGTTATGTGAAAAGTGTTATGAATACGTTACACGTGTACATGGAATACCATATTGACCGTGTTTCTTTCATACATTAGGACTGGTTTAGTTGTTGTTAGGGTTGATTTTGTAAGACTGATTTTGAGTTACAATGCTGATAACAATGGTTTTTATATATTTTGAGGTACAAAAATGGTGTATATATATTTTGGATTACAATGGTATACAATGCATTATCGAGGTTTATGAATTACAGGTTATGGCAACTGGTTTATATAAATAATATGCTGCAAACAATGCAGGTATATGAATTATATAAATTATACCTCTAAAAAAACACCCTATGAAAGCGCTTTTTCAAGAAAAACGCTGCCTTAGGTAATCTATGAAAGCGCTTTTTCACAAAAGCGCTGTCTAAGGTAAACATATGACAGCGCTTTTCCAGGCAAAAGCGCTGCTAAAAGACCACCTATGAAAGCGCTTTTCCAGAAAAAAGCGTTGCTAAAAGCCTACCTAAGACATCGCTTTTCCAGAAAAAAACGCTGCTAAAAGAAAACTTATGAGAGCGTTTTTTCAGAAAAAAGCACTGCCGTAGGTAGACCTATGAAAGCGCTTCTTCATAAAAAAGCGCTGCCAAAAGCCTACTTAAGAGAGCGCTTTTTAGAAAAAGTGTTGTATTAGGTAAACCTACGAAAGCGCTTTTCATTAAACAAAAAGCGCTGCTAAAACCTATAGCGGTGCCACCTTAGAAAGCGCTTTTAAGCGCTTTTAAAGGTCAAAAAAAACGCTTTCGTAAGTCTTTTTTGGCGTAGTGTATCTCAGTTTTACATAACACCGAGAGTTAATATTAGATGCACCATCTAGTTCCGAAAATAATAAAATACAGATGTTGGGGTTCAAATTCATGTGCAGATGATTTAACCCCTTGATTTTTAATTAACCGAGAGGTAAAGTGACAGATTTTCAACGCCCTTCGTTACTTCATTTCAATAGCCGAAATTAAATGTATTTCGCGTTCAAAGTTAAATATATTTTTTGTAGTAGTGTTTATGGTTAAAAGAAATTAGATGTGACTTAAAATCGATCAAGTAAAAAGTTTGAACTTGTGAGAAAAAAGCTTTGATGGTTCAAAAATAGTTTGCTTTTATGATAGTATTTTTATTTCTCAAAAGTAAGATATTTGGAAAAAATAGTTTTCTATATTGGCTATTCTTTTCCATTCAAAATAAGTAAATTGGATGTTCATTTTTGAAAATGGGTTATTGAAAAAAACAATTGATTACTTTAAGGAGTAAAAGAACGGTTTTGTATATATTTTTATAAAAAGTTAAAAACAATAAATTGAGAGATCGGATATTAAAAAGTGTTATTTAAATATTAATTATCATATTTAAATTATTTATAAAAAATATAAAATAAATTAAATTATTTAAAAAAATTAATGTCAGTATGTTTAATAGAAATTTAACTATCAAATTAAAATGATATTATATATTATATCAATTTAACTGTCAAATCTAACTAAATTAAAATTATATAACTATCATAAAACTAAATAATCGAACTATAAGCTTAATTTTTTTGTATATTAATTAATTAATTAAATTAATTTTTATTTTATTCATTAAGTAAACCTAATAAGTAAATAAAACAAAATTTCAAAAGTAGTTTGCATTTATATATTATTTTTATTTTCAAAAAATAAGACATTTGGAAATTAGTTTTCTATATTGGCTATAGTCTTTTCTATTCATAATAAATAAATTGGATATTCCTTTTGGAAAAGGGTTATTGAAAAACAAGAACTTTGTTAAAAGAACGACTTTGTATATATTTTTATTAAAATAATAAATGGAAAGAGAATGATTTCAATACATTTGAAAAAATTTAAGACGAAATTTAAATATAATTTTTTAGGTGTGATTTTTACAATTTTCTAATAAAAATATTATAAATATACTTAAATATCATTTAAATAGTGAAAATATGAACAATTTACGTGTGTGTAAGAGAAAATTATATAATTGTCATATTTTTATTGTAAAATAATAAAAATCACATCTAACCTAAACTTTGTCGAAAAATTTATACTATATTTTGAAAACGATTTTGATCAATTGCGTTAGCTTATAAATTTTATACACTTTAGCAACAGCTTGTTCCAATGCATCTCTAAAGAAATAAATAAAAAATCAATTTTATTAAGGGTTTAATGAATATGCAGTCTGTTCTCTAATAAAAAATCAATTATCTGCCATGACATTAAAAGAATTTTAAAATGAATACGTGATATGCTGGAATACATGATCTTATAAAATTAATTTAGTGCATCACTCATTTACTCTTTTATTAATACAAATATTTTTAAAACAAATATGTTGTTTAAATATTAATTAATATATTTATTATAATAAATTTAAAAAAAAATTATTTTAAAACAAATTTGACTATAAAATTTAAATGATATTGTGTATCTATACATTTAACTATCAACCCTAACTAAATTATAAATATATTATTTATCAAATAAATAAATAAATAAATTGTGAAATTAAATTTGTAGTATATTATTTAAAAAAATATTTAATTAATAAATTAAATATAATAAGTAAATAAAACAAAATTTCAAGTTTGCATTTGTATATTATTTTTATTTCCAAAAAATAAGACATTTGGAAAAAGTAGTAGTTTTCTATATTGGATATTATTTTCCATTCATAGTATATAAATTGGATATTCCTTTAGGGTTATTGAATAAAAGAACGGTTTTGTATTTATTAAAACAATAAATTGAAAGGATGATTTCAATGCGTTTGGTAAAAGAATTTATAATAAATATGAAAACGGTTTTAATCAATTGCGTTAGCTTATAAATTTTATACACTTTCGCAACAGTTTTTCCAGTTGCTTCTTCAAATGAACAGTTTCTTACGTTCAAAAATTTAGCATTGTGAACAAGACAGTGTTATAATGGCATGGGTAAATTAATGAGAACAATTGTAATAATAAAAAATAAAAGAAACAATTATGAAAATTAATTATTATCATGATAAAGCTCTTCATTTCATTAATTCATAAGTATTTAATTTTTGGATTATTAATTACTAATAATCCTAACTCCTAAGAACATGAACTTTGGGCAGAAATTGGTGTAAATGTAAACTTAGATTCCAAGCATAGGAGAAAATGGCAGAATTAGAAGGATAAAGTGGTCCTCCCTCAATGAGAAACTATCATCACTAAAAATTGTATGTGACGCACTTTTGGAGAGAAAGAGAGAATAATAAAGGAAAATAAGGATTTGTATTATTCAAGTGTATAAATAATGATACACACTATGACTATTTATATACAACCTTAATTGGATTTGAGTTAACACAATTTGAATTATATTAAATATTAAATCTAATCCAATCTAATCTAATTAATATTTCAACACACTCCCATAATCCAAGTTGTCGAACATCCTCAAAAATAGTCAATCTGAAATGTTTCTAATTTCTTTCTCAAATTCAGGAATATGTCGATCTTCAATCATTTGGTGAAAATGTCAGCCAACTGTGCTTCACTTGATCAATGTTTAACTTCAAGTTCACCTTGATTTACTTTTTCCCTCAAGAAGTGAAACCTTGTTTCAATATGTTTACTTCTTCCATGCAGAACTGGATTCTTCGCCAGATTTATGGCTGACTTGTTGTCGATTTGCAATACTAGAGGTTTCTTCATTTCGACAGTCATTTCTTCAAGTACATATCTGATCCAAATTGCTTGACATGCAGCATAGGATCCTACTATATATTCAGCTTCACACGATGACAATGCCACCACAGGTTGCTTCTTCGAACACCATGAGATTGAGACACCAAATACTTGAAAGAAATATCCAGTTGTGCTTCTTCGATCTTCCTTATCTCCACACCAATCAGCATCTGAAAAACAATTAACTATTGCTTCTTTTCCTTCAGAATCTCGTCGAAATAGTATTCCACAATTTATTGAACCCTTCAAATATCGAAGGATTCTTCTTGCAGCCTTCATATGTGACACTCTTGGTTCACCCATATATCTTCTTACTAATCCGAATGTGAAACATATATCAAGTCGATTGTTGCACACATACCTCAGAGATCCCACAATTTGCTTGAACAAAGTTGCATCGACTTTGTCTTCCTCTCCATTCTTCTCTAACTTCACATTTGGTTCGATAGGTGAGGATGCAGGATTCAAATCATCCATTCTGAATCTCTTGAGTATCACTTTGACATACTTTCTTTGATATAGCAACATACCTTGCTTCGATATTTGAAATTCCATGCCTAGAAAATAAGACAATTTTCCTAGATCCGACATTTCAAATTCCTTCGACATCAGCTCTTTAAACTTCGACAAGTTCCCCAAACTATTTCCAGTTACTAGCAAGTCATCAACATACAAGCAGATGATTGTTATATCTTGTGCTATAACTTGAACATAGACACCATATTCTGATTTGCATTTGACAAATCCTAATTCGACTAAGTATGAGGCCATAGAGCGTTTTGTGCAATCTATATACTTTACTCGCTTCCTTCTGAATCACAAACCCAGGAGGTTGTGTGACATAAACTTCTTCGTCTAAAGGACCATTCAGAAATGCTGATTTCACATCTAAATGAAATGTTGATCAGCCTTGGTTGCATGCCAATGCTACTACTAGTCGAACAATCTTTATTCTTGCTACTGGAGAAAATACTCCAGAGTAGTCAAGTCCTACTCTTTGAAGAAAACCTCGAGCTACTAATCTTGCTTTATGTCTTGTTATTGACCCATCTGCATTGTGTTTCAACTTGAACACCCACTTTACTTCAATAGCTTTTGTATGTGCTGAAAATTCGACTAACTCCCATGTGTTGTTTCTTTCGATTTCCTGTAACTCTTCGACCATAGCTAACTTCCACTTGTTAATCTTCAAATCTTCGCTATAGTTGATTGGTTCAGCACCTGCAAGTAAAGCAAAATGAACTAATTCTCCATCTGGTGTGATTTCATCATCACCCACCACTTCATAATCATGAAGTCTTGTTGGAAGAACTCTATTTCTTTTAGGTCTTTGGCTTGTTTCAGCCACAACCTCTTCGACTTCGACTGTGTCTGGAGTGTCAGCAATTGCTTCTTCTTCGACTTTGACTGGATTCTCAATAATTCTTTCGACCTCTACTTCATCAGTTTCTTCATCGAAATCAAGGTTCATTAATGGCTTGTTAATTGAATTGCTAGAATTCTAATCCCAGGAAGAATTTTCATTAATCAGAATATCTCGACTCAACATAATATTCTCATTAACTGGATTAAATAGTCTGTATGCACCAGTTTTATGATATCCTACCAGAATCATAGGTTTACTTTTATCATAAAGCTTCATTTTCCTTGCATCAGGAACATGCTTGTAACACATAAAGCCAAACACCTTCAAATGACTTACTGATGATCGTTTTCCACTCCACACTTCTTCAGGAACCTTGTTCTTTAATATCTTAGTAGGACACCTAATAAACTGCAGTCGAAACAACTTCTCCCCATAAAGACTTTGGTAAATTCTTTTGCTTCAGCATGCATCTCGCCATATCTAATATGGTTTTGTTTCTTCTTTCAGCAATTCCATTATGTTAAGGTGTATAAGGAGTAGTTACCTCATGATCCACACCATATTCTGCACAGAAATCTTAAAACATCTTGGATGTGTATTCGCCACCTCCATATGTTCGCAGAACTTTGATCTTCTTCTCACTCTGGTTTTCGACAAGTATCTTGAATCTCTTAAAGATTTCGAATACTTCGTCCTTTCATTTGATCACATAGATCCACAACTTTCGACTAAACTCATCAATAAATGAAACAAAATATTTGTTTCCACCAATTATATGTTCTTCAAATGGACCACATACATCTGAATGCACCACTTCGAGAATGTAGGATGATCTCATTGACATAGTCGAAACGAAAGAATTTCTGGATTTCTTTCCCACTAAACAACCTTCACAAAGTTTTTCAGGCATCTCAAGACTTGGAATACCAGTAACCATATCTTGAGTAATAAGTTGATTAAGTGATCTAAAATTCAAATGTCCAAACCTCAAATGCCACAACCAACTATCCTTGTGGTCGACAACAATTTTCAAACATTGAACCTCTCTCAAACTAATCATAGTCTTAAATGTCCTGTTCTTCGATAATGGAGATTTTAAAACCAAATTGTTCTTGGTGTCGAACAATTTCAAAACTCCATCTTTCATGACAACTGAGAAACCTTTTTCGACTAGTTGTCCAACACTTAGCAAGTTGCATTTCATTTCAGGTACATATAGCACATCTTTGATCATAGCTTTCCCTCCATTACTCATTTGAAAGACTATGTTGCCAGTACCTTCTACTTGCAACGAACTATTATCAGCAAGTTTTACCTTACTCTTCTTCGACTCGTCAAAATCTGCCAACCACTCCTTTCGACTAGTCATGTGGTTCGAGCAGCCTGAGTCGAGAAACCAGCTCTTGGATTTGACATGGTTATCTGCAACTGCAGCCATAACCACCATACCACCTTCAAAATCATCTGAATATTGGTGTGCAAGGTTCGCTCATACGTCCATGCATGTCGATCCCTTGTCTTTTCTGTACCAACAGTTCTTGGTCAAGTGTCCCACTTTTCACAGTTGTAACATGCATACCTTTCTTATCTTCTCTGTCCTTTCGATAGTTTCCTCCTCCCCTTTTCGAGGATTCAGAAGATCTATCTTCGACCTGATTCTTATGGGGATTCGACCAAGACTTCTTGTCATGAGTCTTGTTGAACTTGCCTTTGAATTTGTTGGAACCACCATCCTTTTTCCATGACTGGGCTTGCAGTGCCTGTATTGAGTCCTAAACTCCTTTTCTTTTGACAATCCTCATCTCACGCGCCTCCAACAAACCAACCAAATCTTCCACTTTAGTGGTTTCAAGATTGTTAGATTCTTAAATAGCTACGATAATGTGATCAAAGTGAGAGGTCAACGTTCTCATTACCTTCTCAACTATCATCTTATCAGTAATGGTTTCACCATAACCCTTCATGAGATGGACGAGTTTCTGAATCTTCGACACATATTCTGCAACATTTTCATCTTCTCCCTTCGACAACAACTCATATTGTCGACGCGAGGTTTGTAATTTGGCAACATTGACTTTCTCACCTCCTTCGAAATACTTTACCAGAATATCCCATGCATCCTTCGCCGTTTCAGCATGAGAGATTCTGTCGAAGTTAGCAGCATCAACAGCCGTTTGAATGCAATAAACAACCTTGTAATCTTTCTTCTTGACTTTGTTGTGGGCTTTTTTCTGTTCGTCGGTTGCATTTGCAACCAACGCAGGAACGTCGTCGGTAACCACTTATAGGATTTCATGGAAGCCAAACAGGGATTACATCTGTTTTTTCCATCAGATCCAATTTTTGTCGTCAAGCATTGGAAGAGAATTCAGAATGCCCTTATCACTAGCCATCTTCGCAGCGGTTGATTCACTTGCCCTAGAAAAACGATCTCTGACGTGAAATTCTTGAAAACTTGATCAAGAACAATAACCGAAAGCTCTGGATACCAATTTGTTAGTGCGTTAGGCACTTTTAGTGAGGAGAGAAACAGAGAATAATAAAAGAAAATAAGAATTTATATTATTCAAGTGTACAAATAATAATACACACTATTGACTATTTATATACAATCCTAATTAGGTTTAGACTAACACAACTTAAATTATATTAAATATTAAATTTAATCTGATATAATTTAATATTTCAACAGGATCGACCAATAAATTTGTTTAGTGCAATTGAACTCCACGTGTGAGTACATTGATAATTGTTGGTTAGATTAACCTTGTACACTTCCATTCCATGAGCATAGCCAGATGTTTTGTACTGTCTAACTCCAATTTTACTCAAAGCACAATCTCCATAAGCTGCAATATTAACCACAAATTAAAGATTAATCACATTACTAGTAAAAATAATATAATAATAATAAAAAACAAGTAAGATAAATATCGCACAAAATCTAAAATCTAACGTATTTAAACTTTGGTTAGAAAGGATTTGGTAAAATTTATCACTGTTAAACTATGAAAAAATATTATCTATATTTAATTTGCCACACCTAAATTATAGATAACTTACATAGTGTCCCTGAGAATTTATGATGGTCTTGATAAAAATGATAAATCTTCATTGTTGTGCACGAAAAATTTATTATTTATTTGATAATCGATCGATTAAAGAGTTTGAACTCATGCTGAAAAAAAGCTTTAATTAATGTTGTTTAAAAATTTTGTTTGTAATTTTGTAATGTTTTACAGCAGACATTAAATAAAATCAAAACTGCGAAAACTTTATTGCTATGTGTAATTTATGCATGCTACCTTTGAAAACTAGGGCAAGGAAGAGAGTGAGGGAGAGAAGGTTGAAAGTTGAAGCCATTTTAGATTTGAGAATGGAATTGTATACGTGTTTATTTAAGACTATTTATAGAATGGTAATAGTAGTTTTTTTGGTAGAAAGGCAATAATCACTTAACCGACCAAATACATTGAATTTAATTTAAAAATAAGTTTGGCGATACAAAGGGCTGTCTCCAGGATTTAATATTGATGGTTTTTTTAATCATTCTTGAGCTAAATGAAAATTTCATGTCTCAAAATAATTGACACCCTTTCAAAAAGATTGTCACGAGTAATTTATTGAAAGCTATCTTTAGTTTAAAAAATTTAATTATATAATTTAATTTAATTATGTATAATTTCAAGTTATTAATCTTAACTTTATATTTATAATAATTAAAATAGATCAATATAGTGAATACAAGAATATCTTTTACTTAAATATTTAATCATTAAGGAGTTTAACTATAGTAATAAATAAGTCAGATGAAAACAATAGTTTAAGTATCCTTGGTGGCAAGGTTGTAGTGTTGAACTCATATTTGAACTCGAACTTATAGTGTTGAACTCATATTTGAACTCGAACTTAATTTTATATATGTTTTTCTTGAAGATGCATGTTAGAGATTGGAAATTGGTGGAGTTGTAAAGAAGGTTCTTTAGTGGGTCAAAGAGATGAGGGAGTTTAAGGTATCCTGTATGAAATCGGTCGATGTGTGCAAGCCTAAGAAGAAAGGTGATTTAGGAGTGAAAGATCTTAGACTTGTGAACTTGACTATGCTTAGTAAGCGGAGTTGGTAGGTTTTTGAAAATATACCATATATTTGGAAGGATATCATTTCTTCCAAGTACAATTTTTGAATGGGCGGGTCCCCTTTGGGTGGTAGGGTGGAAAGGCCGTGGAAGGTGTCCTTCTCGTGGAGAGGAGTTTCTCTCCTTCGATTAGTTTATGATCATTCGATTGACATGTTTTTCATTTTATGTGTTAGAGTGGTTTGAGATGGGTTTAAAAATAAGATTAGGCATGATGTTTGGGTGGGGTCATTTTCTTTGTGCATCTATTTTAAGAGATTGTTTCTCACTTCAAGAAAAAAATTGGTGGTGAGGCTGATGGGCAATTGGGTTAGGGAAGAACATGTGTAAGATCTTAGGCGGGAGCTCTTTCTTCTTGTTAGAGAGGTTGATCTCTGGGGCAAGCTTCACAATCTCATTGTATGAGTGGTTAAATAGGATCAGGAGCACACATGGTTGTGACTGTGTGATCTTCAAAGAGGTTTTTTCAGTGAAGTCTACATATGATAGACTTTCGTCCCTTTCGGCAGATGGTGAAGATATGTCAGCTAGGGTGATTAGGGTTTCTTGGATAGTGTTTGGAAAAGTAAGGTTCCTAATTACCACTCAGAAAATGTACTGATAACGTCGAAGTAATAATAAAAGATTCATCTCAACGAGGATTGCATTTTAACAAGAAAATTAATTGCAAATTTTAGTAATTAAATGGCAGGGTTTTCGTTAGAAAATTGATTCTGAACGACAATTTAAAAAGGATAAAAATCAAGAATGCGAAGGTGATTAGAACTATTTGTCGAATCCCTTTATTTTTACCAAATGATGAACCGTGTACCTGTTGAGTGTCAATCTTATTATTATGTTACTGCGAATTAACATAACCACTACACCAAATTCATTGGTGTGTAGTTTACTAATCTATACAATAATCACTTAATTCTTCCAATTCGGAGACAAATTAGGTGTTATTAGTGTGTTAATTCATAAACAACAACTTTGAAATTCTTCTTATTCCTAGATCAATTTATACGCCTGTAAGCGACAAAAAAAATTAAGCACAATAACAATTTAAATAAGATAATAACATTAAAAGTACTTAATAAAACTCAAACAAATATATGATCCAACAAAGTAAAAATAAGGTTCATCTTAAAAAGTCCTAATCTAGATAAACTTAGCTACTCATTGATAAATTTACAAATACCATGAGTTTGGAAGTCTTCATCATCAAAATATATGGAATGATTCCTCTTCAATAACTCTAATATTCCCCAAAATCGCTCCTTGATAGACCATATTCGTCACTTTCTTCTCAAAATTTGGAACACTTGAAAAAGTGGAAAAAATATTCTTAAATAGGCAAAAAAAGTGTGTTCAACAGGGAAGCAACATTGCGCTGCAATGGCTCAGTGTCGTGTCTGATGCACTCCTCATCAGTTCTAGAGGTGAAATAGGTCAGACCCGCCTACAGAGGCCTATAGCCTAGCCTATTTAAGGCCAAACCTATTTAATAAATAGATCAGGATTATGCTTTTTTTAAAAGCCTATTTAATTAAAAAAGTTAGGTTTATGCTATTAAAAAAGTCTATAAAGTCTTATAGGCCGACCTATATTTTCATATATATTAAAAATAGGTTGGCCTATATATATATATATATATATATATATATATATATATATATATATATATATATATATATATATATATATATATATATATATATATATATATATATATATATATATATATATATATATATATATATATATATATATATATATATATATATATATATATATATATATATATATTAGAAAAAAGGCTAAATAGGTCGGTCTATATATGCACATATAGGCCTGCATATAAGACCTCTTAAGTCATATGGATTAATTGAAAATCTTAATAGAAACAAGATTTTAAATAGGCTTTCACGCCAGTCCAGACTTTTAAAAAGTCTAGACCAGGCCAAAAAAGAGAGTCTATAATAGGCCATAGGCCATAGGCTCGGGCCTTTTAAGTCTATCGTATGCCAGACTCACGCCTTCTAAAGCCTAGCCTAGCCTAGCCTATTTCTTCCCCTACTAATCGCATCACGATGAGTTGCATCTCGTGCGACAAAACCACCGAAAAAATCACCATTTTCCTTCTTTTTCTTCATATTTTCACCAAGTCTTTGTATCTTTCTTGTATTGACTTTTTGCTCAATTCTTTATATTTTAACATGAATTTTGATCATTCTTATTCCGAATTTACCCAAATTTATTCATAAAAATCACGTGGCGACGATTGTTCAGTTACCTTTAAACTGATGGTTTACTCTTGGAAACTACTTCATGATAAACTTCCAACTAGGAAGAATCTTACCAGACACAATTTTTTATATTTCTAACAGAGTGGGATTTGAGTTGTGTTAGGGTAGATAGAATCATGTGATCACTTGTTTGTCTAGTGTGAAGTTGTGCCTCTCATCTAATATAATATTATTAGTTGGCTAAGTATGCCCTTACTAATTCTGAAGTCGATCATATGTTTGTTCAAGGTATTTCATGGATTTCGTTCAGGGAGAAATGCTCATTTGAGTTTGATTTCGATTTTCCATTCAGCGGGTTGGTTCATTTTGAATTTGTGTATAAAGTTATTTTTTGCTAGGAAAGAAAGTCCATTAATTAATAAATAAACTTGGTTATTGGCTTGGCTTTGAAGTTGGTTTAACCACATGCTCGAACATCAAAATTTTCTTTTCTTTACTATGAGCGTGACCCGTGTCAACCTTTTTAAGGGTGCATCGGAAGGCCATTTTTATTCCTTTGTCTTTCTCTTGCAGGTGAAAGAGCCTACCTCCCCTTAGCTTGCTCTTTCCAGGGTTTTTTGGTTTCTTTTTCCTTGTGTGGTTGGTTGGCTCTTTTCTAGATTTTCGGTGTAAAGATTTGTTTGTGCTTTTCTCGTCCTTTGTTTTGTTGATTTCTTACTGTTGTAGTGCACTTCTAGTGCCCTTCTTCACCCACTTACTTTTATAAAGGTCTATTTTAGCAAGATTTAACTAAAATATGTTTAAATACATCTTAAGGTGCATGTTGCTAAAATACACCTTCATAAAAATAAGTGAGTGTATTGTTGGAAACTTCTATGGGATTTGCTACAATAAACTCACTTATTTTTTATGAAGGTATGTTTTAGTAAGTTTTAATTAAAAAATAGTTAAATTCACCCTAAGGTGCTTGTTACGAAAATAGACCTTCATAAAAACAAGTTAATCTATTGTACCATTGGTTTTATTATTAATGGTTGAGTTTAATGTCACATGATTTAGTGAAAATCATAATTTAATCTCAACCTTTTCTTTTTAAATCTGATGGTTCTCATTCATTCTCGCATACTCATATAACTTGAGAGAGAGAGAGAGAGAGAGAGAGAGAGAGAGAGAGAGAGAGATAGAGAGAGAGAGAGAACATATCAAATGAGAATGTAATAAATAATCATTAGTTTTATTATTAATGGTGGAGATTAATGGCACATAATTTAGCGAAAATTATAATTTAATGTCAATATTTTCTTTTTAAATTTGATGGTTCTTATTCATTTTCTCATACTCATATAACTTATATATATATATATATATATATATATATATATATATATATATATATATATATATATATATATATATATATATATATATATATATATATATATATGTTGTACCCCAAAATTTTCCCTCCCATATCCCTCAAGATTTGCCAAAAAATAATCTCCAACTGACTCAAGTTAGCTCAAGAGTTGGATAGTCAAGTCACCTCCTAAGGCAGTCAAGTCAAAATTAGGGTTTTGTGTTGCATCAAGGTCCTTACACCCAAATGACCTCAAGTGATCCCTAATGTCCTAATATTTTCTCAAGTTCATCCATGTCAAATTTCAAGCCTTGCAAAGGATGTTTGGTCAGTCAATTGCTCAAGAGGCCCAAAAATCGATTGTGCTAGGGCAAAAGTCAACTGTGTCCCAAATACAGTCAAACCTTAAGATTTTTTGTCAACATTCTCATGTTGAAGGATAATTCATCATTTGATCAAGGGTTGATCATGATTCATTAAGGATTGCTCAAGATTCATCAAGATTCAAAAGTTGCTAAATTAGGGTTTTGTAGGAAAAGTCAACTCAACTTTGACCAAGCATAACTTTCTCATACTTTATGCGAAATGACCCATCCAAAGCTTATTTTGAATAGGATTCAATTACCTACAATCCATATTCACACCCCAAGATCAAGAAATGCTCTCACAAAAAGTTACAAATTTGGACATTATAGGTCATTTTTGAAAGTCAACAAAAACACATTTTTTGCCAAAGCTTATAACTTGAGCATGGAACATCAAAATGAGATGATACCAAAAGGGTTGATCAGAGAACATCTCAAGGTTTCTAAAAAGTCCAAGAACACCTCCAAAAGTTCAAAATTGAGGAAGTTATGCATTGTTGAAGTTGGGCATTTTTCCAAATTTGCCAAAAGACAACTATCCTCAAAACTCCAATTTTTGACAAAAGGGTCCACTTTCTTCCACTTGATATAGTCTTGTCATGCCACAAACGTGTTTCATCTTTAATTTCATGGACATTCATCTATTTTTCTATTTTATTTCATTTTTATTGATTTAATTCATTATTAATCAATATTAAATCAAATAAAATCTAAAAATTGATGTAATAAGATTCTTGTGGTCATTACAGCTTGCAAATACCATATAACACTCAATCAAATTCGTGCCAAGTCAAAACAAGCACAAAATCTCAGATTTGATGCAATTATGGAAAGCTTATCAATGGTGATCATATCAAACCTTCCACCTTGAATGCATAAGGATTATGGCCCAAGTTTTGACCTAAATACATTCCATTATATGCACACAAGAGAGGCAGACCTAGAACACGCGCAAAGAGCTGCAGAAACGGCCACACAACTTTGGAAAAAAAGCTTGGAAACTTGAATTCTGAAATCCATCTTGGAGCTCGATACAAAGCAAAATCACAACGCAACCCTCTTCCTTGACATCCAGTGGAGCTATACCAATCAAAATCAAGCCCTAAGACAGCCTGAGACTCACTGTAAGTATCCACGAACCTTGCTCTGGACATGATATCGTGAAATCATATTCTTGCATCTTTTCTTTAAAATCTTGGCATATTTGTGCTTATTATTTGATTTAGAACGTTTTAGCATTATCCAATTTGATTTTCATGGCCTGTATAATGATGCCCGAATCCAGGGTTTACATGTGGTGTTTTTAGGCGTTTGAGTTACAGGGAAAATTGGGCCGAATGATGGTTACAGGGATGACCAGGAGGAAGAAATGAGTGCATTGGTGCTCTCAGCTTACGTTTACATGGCCTAGGAAGGATCTTTGAGAGATCATACGAATCTTCCTGCGGATAAAAATCCGCAGGTAAAGAACCAGGGTGATGTGAAGAAGATGATAACGTGGTTGGGCGTGATTGGCCAGTTCAAATCATTGGCGCTTTTTTTTATTTTCCAGGCTTAGCGTTTTATTTTCTATATATTATTTGTTTCTTATTTCAATAACAATTAGGCAAGCTGGTTGGAGTGGTTGAACGCGCAGATAATGAGCATTGGGACCTGGGTTCGAATCCCAGGTCCCCCAAACCTTTATTGTAATTTTATTTCAGGCGTTCATATACAGCATTCCAAGCGTGGAGTACCATATGCCCCCAAATCTCAACTGCCAAGTGGCTCACCAGGCAGATCCATTGGCCAAAGTTGAAGGACCACCATACTCCCTGGTCAAGAAGCACATAGGAAATCTGAAAAGTCAAACAGGCTGGTGTTAGTGGGCCAAGAATTGCTGATCATACTCTCTCTTCAGGCCCAAACCCCCATTTTGGTTTATTTCTTTTTCTCTCTATATTTATTTAATTTAATTATTATTATCAAAATTAACCAATTAATATTTTTTCTATAAAATCAGAAAACCCTAAATAATAATATTTTTATTAATTTCACTATTTTATTATTTTTGTAAATAAACATTAATTAATTTATTTAGTTTAATTAGGAACAACTTTAACATATTTTGCAATAAATTAAAATTGATTTAGAATTAGGTTTTTTTAATATTTTTTAACCATTCTTATTTTATTTCCTTAATTAAAATAAAAACCAAAAAATCTTTTCATTTAATTAATTAATTCAATTATTAATTTAGACTAATTTTTTAATTCAAAAATAACAAAAATATGCTTTATTTAATAAAAGGGTCAAAACCCTAGGACACTCCGATTTAATTTTTCTCGCGCGCGTATAATTTTTTGATCCATATTTCAATATTGTAACTGCTTCGGGAATGTAATAGTTTTTAAATTAGGATTTTATTTATCGCTTTTATTTATTTTTCGCAATTTAATTTAAAAGGGTTTGTCTTTGGCGATGTAAATACCCGACGCCTTGTAATAGCTTAGATTTATTTTCCGCAATTTAAATTCCGCAACTATTAACTATTAGATGTTTGAATAATAGGCAATGCATGACAAGATTAACCTTTAACCTAAAATCAACAGTAGCTCATCATTAACATGTACAAAGATAATATAATTGAAAAAACAATACACTCACACATGCCACTCTTAGGGTACACCTCACTTGGTTGCCTTCGAACGTGGTCATTGAGTATAGGAAGTTTTAGAGGTCGCCCTCTTGTCCAAAGATCAAAGTTGCCTCGAAACGGTTGCCTCGGATAAAATGATCTAAGACATTAGGGTTACCGCTAAGGCGTCCTAACATTGCTTTAGTGACCACACGTCCCTTAATCGAATTGACCCGAAAACTCCAACGATGGTGCTACCTACTCCTCAATAGTGGGATAGCATTGTCGAAAGGACATTTGCACAGTCTAATTCCTTTTTGAGTCGGTAGATGGTTCTTAAGTACTTGCTCCTTTTAAAACAAAACCAAACTTTTCGCACTTACACTCCTTTCAAACAAAAAAACTCTTTTCAAACCCACAAACACAAAGAAAAGAAAACTTTTGAAAACATAATGAGCAAGTACCTAAGAGCCCGTGGATAACCACAGATAGAAAGGGTGCTAACACCTTTCCTTTATATGATCTACCTCCCGAACCCGAGAAATATCTCAAAAAGGAATTTTTCTGTGCTTTTGTCCTTTCCTTGTTGGATAAAATAAAAGACGGTGACGACTCTTGCTTACCGCGACATTTTGCAAAAACAAACGCAAACGCGAACCAGCATTCCAAAACAGTCAGTTCTCTTTCCCATCGATCACAGAACTGGCGACTCTGCTGGGGATTCTATAAGTGAGGTATACCTTAGGATTAGATCACTATGTTTTCAATTGTATGCTTTGTATGCTTTAATTCTATGGGCTTGTATCGGAGTTCTATAGATCCTAACTCGGATCTGGGGATACCCTTTAGGTAAGTAGTAATAAACTGTGAGGGATCTGTCCGGCGTAGACCAACACAGATGAAGCAGTAGCTACGTTGGTGTGACACCTTGGTCTGTACCGATATCCCTTGTGTTGGAACGAGGAGAATATGGGTCTTCTAAGGAGTCATTAAGCACCAACTGACCTTAGAACCTTAAATTGACCAACTTGGCCATAGAACAGTAGCAGTATGCTACACTCATTGAGACTAAACTCTCGTGATGATTCCGGCCCAAGAAAAGGTTGCTAAACTGGAATTATGACAGATTGAGGGTAGTTAGTGATATTGAGATCCTCTAGAACCCGATTACTATTTTTTAGGACAGGTCTTAACCAACTGAACTGAAAGAGGGTAGTACCTAAGCTCCATGCTAACCTGAAATATAAGGGCTCTTTTGTGTGACTTTTGTGCCTTTACCATGTTTGCCTTTTGTGGATACTTGTGGTGTGCCTTTACCATGACATCATGACATCATAACATTGCATACATTTTGCATAAGGACTAACCTATTTCAAAGACAAGAGGGTTTCATCTTTGCCCTATTTTGTAGGTCTTCATGATGCCCATGCGTAGGAATACTATCCGGATCAACTTTGTCCAAGTACCTACCCTGCTTAAAGATTTGGTTATCAGGATTCCAAACACTACTTCCTTCATCAGAAGGCATGGTTCTCTTCTCAGTTTGGTCACTTCAAAATTGGACGAGCAAATGATGAGTGTGTGTTGGCTCCTAAATTCGACACATTTGTTTTGATTGATGGCAGCCATTAAAAGCTGAAAGATGCTTTCGACTGGCTAAGTCTGTCGAAGTGCCCGTCGAAAGATGGCAAAATACTTAGAAGATTTCTTCCAAGGAAGAAGGCTGATTGCCTTCGACGTCGAAGGAGTTTTCGTCGAAGACGTTTCTTGATGAAAGTGTTCGATGGTCCAGAGTGGAGCAGTTTGAAATTCAAAGCTTTGGAGGGAAAACGGTTTCCAGCGGTTACTACGTGTAAACGTGCAAGGATCTGGAGCGTCGAGCATGGAGAACGTGCCAAGTGGCTTAATCTCGAAGCAGTGTAACTGCCCGACGGTTACTTGGAATGTTTTAGTATAAATAGGAGTAGACATGTAGTTTCTCGCGTGTGTTCACAAATAGATACATAGTCACTCATTTAGATTCAAGTACCTAGTGTGAGCGAAAGAATTGTTGAGAAATGTATGTGTGAAACACCAATTTTATCAATTAAAGTCATTTACTTTTCCAGTATTTTACTTGCTTTTCTCCTTTAAATTCCTGTCGAACCTTTACTTTAAAGCCTTGTTTATTTTACCAAGCCTTTCCTTTATGCAATTTACTTGAAACATTTTACTTAAAGCCTTATCCATCTTAATCAAACTTCAAAATCAACCTATGTCCATAGGATCAATCTGATCGATCCTGCGAGTAACCAAATAAGTAACCATTTGGAGGATCAGCGATTGTTTACCAAAACCCAAGGTAAACAAATTGGCACACCCGGTGGGACTGTGTGTTGATTGTTGAAAAATAATCTCATCTTTTCGAGTTGTATGTTATTGAGGAGTGGTAGAATATACACTAACGATAACAATACTGCCAGAAGAAGGGAAGAGATGGCGAATCCGCCAAACAATAATGAAATCCCACAAACGAGTGTGGGAGCAACGGTTAATATGACCGTAAGTGAAGCGACGAATGTTGGTTCGACACCAGCAGTGTCAGTCACAACCACGGGGCCAATAACTTCGTTTTCAGGCCCCAGAATACCTTTGGGAACTCCCCCTCCAAGGGGAAATATAGGCACAAGGCCTGTGGTTCCCCCAGGATTTATTCCATTCTATGGTATGCCAACTTCTGAAGTGGCAAGCCTGACGAATGCTGCGTCCACTTATTCAGACCCTTTCGTGAGTGCCTCTTCGCCACTCCAAGGCTCTGGAGTAGGCATGGCGAATAGAAATAGGACCTAACTCTTAGGAGGAACGTCCCAAGTAGCCCATGGCCTTACAAATGCCTCGACAGCAGTCTTGAGGCAACAGATGGACGAAAGCAACCATGATATGGTGCAAATGTTGGCACAAACTTTGAGTACAGTGCTAAACCCTCTAATACAAAATACTACTCAATCGAATCAGCAAGTTACAGCGCAAATGACGCGTTTGGCTGACTTCTTTGGAGTACCCCCACCTATTCGACAGCCCCAAAGGGCGCAAACAAGAGGAAATCAGGGGATATTTGTAGAGGAAGAAACTACCATTAATCAGGCTCAACAGCCTGTAGAACAACCTGTCGAAGAACCTAGGGTAATAGCCCCAGAGGTAAGGTTAATTAACAGAAACCAAAATGCTGACGAAGTGGTTCAGCATATCCAACACCAAAACATGGGTTTGGAAAATAATCTGGCAACCATGATCGAAAGGATCATGAATCAGAATGGGATGAACATGGGCTTTCGAAGGCCCAACTTTACATCTCCATTGTCAGAATACGTATTACAAACGGATTTACCTCCTAGGAGCAAAGTCCCCAAATTTACTAAGTTCTCTGGGGACACGACAGAATCTACTGTCGAACACGTGGCGAGGTATTTGATCGAAGCAGGAGACATTTCAAATAATGAAAACCTAAGGATCAAATACTTCCCAAGTTCCTTAACCAAGAACGCTTTTACTTGGTTCACAACTCTACCCCCCAATTCGATCCACCATTGGACCCAGTTGGAAAGATTGTTCCATGAACAATTCTATATGGGGCAAACCAAGATAAGCCTGAAAGAACTGGCGAGTGTGAAGAGACGTTTCACTGAACCTATAGACGAATATCTGAATAGGTTTAGGTTGCTTAAGGCGAGATGTTTTACACAAGTGCCAGAACATGAGTTGGTCGAAATAGCCGCAGGCGGTTTAGATTATTCCATTAGGAAGAAGCTAGATACCCAGTACCTAAGAGACATGGCCCAACTGGCCGATAGAGTTCGACAAGTCGAACGCCTCAAAGCTGAAAAAGCTAAGGCAACGAAAACTCACAAAAGAGAGAGAATAGCGTACGTTGAGATGGACGACGACGACCTAGAATCCTTCGACGATACTTTAACTGTCGAAGAAGGAGAAGTCGATTTAGCAGAACTAAAACAAGGGCCACCATACTCTTGTAAACAGTTAGTCCCCTCAAATGGGAAAAATCCCATTGGTCCAGACAGGACCAACGATAGGTTCCCAAAAAAGACTTACAGTTTTGACATCACAAAATGTGATGAAATATTCGACTTGCTAGTTAAAGATGGCCAAATGATAGTACCCCCTGGGGTAAAAGTGCCTCCTCTTGATCAAAGAAAGAAGAGAGGTTTTTGCAAATATCATAATTTTTTGGGCCATAAAACTTCTCAATGTTTTCTTTTCAGGAATCTTGTGCAAGACGCTATTGAGGAAGGGAGATTAAAGTTTGCTGACAAATCCCCCATGGCTGTCGACTCCAATCCACTAAAGGCTGAAGCCCACTACGCAGAACCCTCTGAAGTGAACATGATAGAGGCGACCAGGATCCAGTCGAAGAAGCCAGGCATTACCATGGTCGAAGTTTCAAAGGACCACATCAACATGCCAATCTTTGGCAGTTTTTCTGGAAATTTATCCAGGAAGACAATTGAGGCTGTCCAGAAAGCGGTCGAAGACCCGAAGTCGAAGACTGCTGAAGCACAAAAAACTGGACCAAAGCCCAGTTCCCACTTGGCCACTGTACAAGGCCAGACGGAGAATCTGGAGACACAAATGAAGCAACTAACGCTTGCTACTAAGGATACCATGAATATCAACATGGTTGAACTTTCTGACCCTAAAGCTTCAGAAGAAGCCATAAGGCAAGAGCAGGCAAATAAAACGGCTTTCCCTAGGGAAAACGAAAACTTGGCAGATTTTTTACAAAGATGCCAGAAGAAGAAATCAGAGGTGATGCTATGTCCAAGATGCAGTTCTATCTTTGATAAAAAAGCTGCTGAACACATACAGGGCGTAAGAGCAGCGAACAAGAGAAGGGAGAATGCTGACCTTCGACATGATCCCAGGAGGGGTTCTAATCAAGACAAGAGGCCATTGACTTTTAGGCCTCCAACAAATGTACCAGTAGACACTTGGTACAAAACATCTGGCCGGAAAAGGCCAAGTGAAGAGAAATGGCATTCTTTCGATGTGCCAAGAGGTTCCTCTTTAATTCAGAAGAAAGAGCCTCAAGTTGCTGCACCCAAGGTTGCTCAGGTGTCCAGCAACTACAAGGGAAAAAATCCTATGTCGAGATCCCAATGGAGGAGATATCAAAGAAGGCGAAAAGCTGAAAGGGAGGCTGCCAACGAACCTAAGGCAGAAACTAGTTCGAATGTGCCTCAAAGGAAACAAAGAAAGCCTCTTGAGAGAGAACCAGTTACCAACAGGCTGGTTTGGCCTAACCAAAGTGAAGTCGAAGACGAAGATGATGCTGAGTCCGACGATACTCTGGATATAATGGTGAATATTGTTTCAGTACTGCCTAGGGAATTCAATCGACAGGTAGAAGTCGAAGCCAGTGACTGGGAGGTGGAACAAGAAATGGCCAAACATAGGCCAGTGTGCTATTTTGTCATGGACAATGGCACTACAGAGGAACAAAATGGCTTCTTCGAGCCACCTACAGAGGCGATGAAAAATCACCTCAAACCTTTGTTCATAAGGGCTAAGCTCGAAGAGACCACTGTGAACAAAATATTGGTCGACTGTGGGGCCACTATCAATATTATCCCTCATTCTATGCTAAGGAAGATTGGCAAAAGGGATGAAGAAATCAAACCCCACAATATGGTCCTGTCCAACTATGAGGGAGGCATTGGGACCACCATGGGAGTGATCCAGCTAGACATAAAAGTTGGATCGATCCTTCGACCAACAATGTTCATGGTCATATCGGCCAAACCTAACTACAACCTTTTGTTAGGCCGTGAGTGGATTCATGGTGTTGGCGCTGTGCCTTCATCGATGCATCAGAGACTGCTGCTATGGCGTCCAGATGGGATGGTCGAAAACATAGAGGCAGATCAAAGTTACTATCTTGGCGAAGTGAATCACTTGGGTGTAACAGATTTCGACAAAAACTTGGCTCACATAGGGCCTTGTCCAACTCCTGACTTCGACATGGCGCCTGCGCCAAACACCTTTTGTTCCCTATACCTGCATCCTGAGCATGGTTTCCAATGGGACAGAGAAGACTTGTCCCACATAGACTTCAGTGGGCTAACAGATATCCAACCAACTGGTTGGGGAAGTGAATTCAGTGATAATGACTGAGTCACAATCTCTGAATCGAATTTCGGCTTATGTGGCCGAAACCAAGATGATAACGGCTCTCGAAGCCGAAGTAAAGTATATGGCCACACAGGCCAATGATCAACAATTATCTGCTGTTGGCCCAGGAAAGGATTTCGATCCAAGACCTCCTGATATCATGCCAGATGAAATGCAGGAACAGAGGCTCGACGCCATCTATGACGATGAGCCTTTGGGCTTCGAAAAGGATCCCTTGGCGAACAACATTAAGATGTTAGCATAAGACCCTTTAGAAGAAATCAACTTAGGCGAAGGATCAGAGAATAGGCCAACTTACATCAGCGCCAAAATTGATCCAGAACTTAGGTTGGAAGTAATCCAATTGCTGAAAGAGTTTAAAGACTGTTTTGCATGGGATTATGACGAAATGCCCAGTCTCGACAGAGGATTGGTAGAACTTCAGTTGCCAATCAAACCTGGAAAGAAGCCAATCAAGCAAAATCCAAGACGCTTCGCTCCAGAAATATTGTCGAAGATCAAAACGGAGGTCGAAAGACTTCTGAAATGCAGATTCATCCGTGTTACAAGGTATGTCGAATGGATCGCAAATATTGTGCCAGTAATTAAGAAAAATGGCACATTAAGGGTGTGCATAGATTTCAGGGATTTGAATGCTGCCACCCCCAAAGATGAATATCCTAAGCCTGTGGCGGAAATGCTAGTCGATTCTGCCGCTGGCTACGAATACCTGAGTATGCTCGATGGTTATTCAGGATATAATCAAATATTCATTGCTGAAGAGGATGTGTCGAAAACAGCTTTTCGATGCCCTGGGGCCTTAGGCACTTACGAATGGGTAGTGATGCCTTTTGGCCTAAAAAACGCTGGGGCAACGTACCAGCGAGCAATGAATACTATCTTCCATGATTTTATTAACACTTTTATGCAAGTTTATATTGATGATATTGTTATAAAATCTGTTTCCAGGAAGAGTCACATTGACCACCTTCGACAATCATTCGAAAGAATGAGAGAACATGGTCTGAAGATGAACCCTTTGAAGTGTGCGTTCTGTGTGAAAGCTGGAGATTTCTTGGGTTTCGTTGTCCACAAGAAAGGAATCGAAATCAATCAGAACAAGACGAAGGCAATTTTGGAAGCGAAAGCGCCATCGAATAAGAAGGAACTGCAATCTCTCTTAGGCAAGATAAATTTCTTGAGAAGGTTTATATCTAACCTAAGTGGGAAAGCTCAGGCCTTTTCACCCTTACTTCGACTGAATAAAGAGGGGTTCGAATGGGGGCAAGAGCAGCAAGAAGCCTTCGACAAAATCAAAGGGTACCTCACTAAGCCACCTATTTTGGTGCCTCCTTGTAGCAATAGGAGTATGAGATTGTACATAGCGGCATCTGACAAAACTCTGGGAAGTATGTTAGCCCAAGAGGATGAGAATGGAGTCGAAAGACCCATTTATTATCTCAGTCGAGTTTTGAATGATGCAGAAACTAGATATAGCGAAGTTGAAAAATTGTGTCTATGTCTGTATTTCTCTTGTACAAAACTCAAGCAATATATAAAACCAGTTGATGTTTATGTTTCATCTCATTTTGATGTTTTCAAATATATGCTGTCGAAGCCGATCTTGCATAGTCGAATCGGCAAGTGGGCATTAGCATTAACTGAATACTCCTTGACCTTTATGCCTCTTAAGGCAGTAAAAGGACAAGTGGTTGCAGACTTCATAGTCGACCACTCAATTCAAGTCGAGGATATTAATTATGTGGAGATAGAACCTTGGAAATTCTACTTCGATGGTTCCAGCCATAAAAATGGAACAGGAGTAGGAGTCTTGATTATTTCTCCAGATAAAATTCCAACAACATTCAAGTACCAAATAGAAGGTTCTTGTTCGAACAACGAGGCTGAGTATGAAGCTCTAATTACTGGCCTTGAAATATTGTTGGAATTGGGGGCAACTCGAGTCGAAATAATGGGAGACTCAGAGTTAGTCATCAAGCAAGTCACAAAGGAGTATAAATGCATAAGGGAGAATCTCATTATGTACTTTGTGATAGCAAATCGTTTATTGAAACAATTTGAAAGTGTCAATATTCGACACATACCCAGAGTCGAAAATCAAATAGCCAATGACTTGGCACAAATTGCATCAGGGTATAAGATTTCAAAAACGAGATTACAAAGAGCAATCGAAGTTCGAGAAAAGATAAAGGCAACTTGTCTATCACCATCAGACTTGGAATCGACGAGGCTAGGTTATGCTGATCACTCAAACTTCGAGATTTCGTTCATTGATAATTTGTCAGAGCAAGATTGGAGGAAACCCATTGTGGACTATCTTCAAAATCCAGGAGCTCCGACAGAACGAAAAACAAAATACAGGGCGTTGAGTTTTGTACTCATGGGTAATGAGTTATTCAAGAAGACGCCTGAAGGGGTGTTGCTGAAATGTTTAAGTGAAACTGAAGCATACATAGCCCTTTCGACTACACATGCTGGGGCATGTGGGGCTCACCAAGCAGGCCATAAGATGAAATGGTTGTTGTTTCGACAAGGACTATATTGGCCCACTATGCTGAAAGATTGTGTTGAGTTCGCCAAAGGTTGCCAAGAGTGTCAAGTTCATACAGGCATCCAGCATGTACCAGCAAGCGAACTTCACTCGATAGTGAAGCCTTGGCCCTTTCGAGGATGGGCGTTGGATCTTATTGGAGAGATTCGACCAGCATCATCAAAGAGTCAGAAATACATATTGGTAGGCATTGATTATTTTACTAAGTGGATCGAAGCTGTCCCTTTAGTCAACGTGGACCAAGAAAATGTCATTGAATTTATTCAAAAGAACATTATCTTTAGGTATGGAATCCCTGAGACAATAACAACTGATCAAGGTTCAGTTTTCACTGGTCGAAAGATGCAGGAATTTGCTCAGGAAACAGGTTTCAAACTCCTAACATCCACGCCTTACTATGCACAGGCGAATGGTCAAGTCGAAGCAGCTAACAAAGTAGTGATTGGCTTGATAAAGAAACATGTTGGGAAGAAACCAAAGAATTGGCATAAGACGTTAGACCAGATTTTATGGGCTTGTCGAACGTCCCCAAAAGAAGCCACTGGTACAACGCCATATAGGCTAACTTTTGGCCATGATGCAGTGTTGCCAGCAGAAATTTGTCTTCAATCTGCAAGAGTTCAGAGGCATTATGATATTCCTTCTGAGGTTTATTGGAATATGATGTTAGATGAATTGGTGGATTTAGACGAAGAGAGATTACACGCTCTCGACTTACTCAGGCTTCAGAAGAAAAGAGTAGAAGACTCTTATAATAGAAAGGTAAAACCTAAGGTATTTTTGCCTGAAGATTTAGTTTGGAAGGTAATTCTTCCCATGGATCGACGGGATCGAAGCATGGGGAAATGGTCACCCAAATGGGAAGGACCCTTCAGAGTTATCCAAACTTTTTCTGGTGGAGCCTATGAGGTCGAAGAGATAAGTGGTGATAAAAGGCTCTTGAGAGTAAATGGTAAATATTTGAAAAAATATAAGCCTATACTTCAAGAGATAAAAATAAAATAATAAAAGAACAAACTAAATTAACCATAAAAATGCCAAAATGGAAATTTTTATTAATTTCAGCCAAGATGGCAATTGTTGTCGAAAACGATTACAGAAGATGGTTACAAAAGAGAATCAATCAAAAGGTAAGAGAATTCTTGAGTCGAAGATACTTGGCATATTGCAGCTCCAACCTCTTTTTGCACCAAGAGTTTTCCTGCACTAGTTTGGCAATTTGAGCGTCGAGGCTTTGAGCCCTCTCAGCAAATTCCAGGCCTTGCTTGATCTCAGTCTGGCTCTCAGTGTCTGGGATGGTCGAAAGAATTTCCTCCTGGAGTACAGTGTTGGCGTTTATCTTCGCCTCTATCTCTGCAATTTGTGCTCGGAAGGAGACATTCTCTCGCTCAATAGCATCGACCCTTTCCTGTGCAGACGCTTTCTGTTTCGACAACTCGGCAATTCGAGAAGTCGAATCTGAGACAGCAGTCCACGCAGATGAGCTTTTGCCATGCAGCACTTCGAGCTGACTGTTAAAACCTCGTTGGCGCCTATAATCCGCTGAGACTTGATCAATCATAGAATGTAATTCCATGATTAAGTCTGAGATTTCTGGGGCTACAGCTTCGAAGTCAACAGCATTCAAAACCTCTTTTAAGCATGATGGAGCAGTGGGGTCCCCCTCTAAAGTCTTCATTAAATCTCTCTTGAAGAACTGGGCCTTAACCTTCGCCAACGCATCATCAAGAGGAGAAGTTTCAGTAGATTTCCCCGACAGGGTAGGAATTTCCTGACTAGTGTCAGAAGAACTCCTACTCTCGATGATTGCATTGAGGTAGCTGACAGGGTCAGTTTGTTTCAAGATTTCCAAGTCCTCTTTTGACCTGTGCTTTGAGGAGGTGACCCTTGCCACAGTATTATCTTGGGCTTGAGGCTGTTGAATGTTGAGTGCCTCGTTTGGTTGCTCTTCGACTTGGACTGAGGCGGTACTAGCGTCGACTTGTGGTTCTTCGTTAACATCACCTTGGGGTCCTTCGCCAGCGTCGTTTTGTGGCTCTTCGCTAGCGTCACCCTGGTGTTCTTCGCCAGTACCACCTTGGTGCTCTTCGTCAACAGCATCTTGATTCTCTTCGCCATTGCCTTGGTCTCTTCCTTCAGGATTCTCTTCTGATGACAAGTCCACCACAGGAACCGTTTCTGGCTGTGTTTCCTCCACCATAGGTTCTTCTGTTGTCTTCTCCACTGTTTCAGCATTGGCCTCATTCTCAGTGTGGGCTTCGTCATTGCCCAAATCTTTTTCCTGAGGCCTGCTAAGGTCAGCAGATTCTAGAGTTTCTGAAGTCCTTGGTGGGGAACTTTCAGTAGTGTCCTGAAAAGGAGAAAGAAGACAAATCTTCAGATGTCGAAAGAGATACAATCGAATACTGGTATTTATGCCTAAAATAGATTACCTGTGGATTAACTTCAGCCCCAGGGCTGGAATTGTCACTTTCGACAGGCTTGGTAAGAAGAGCGTTCAGTTCCTCCTCAGTTGGCTCCTCGATGATCACTGCAGGTGGCCTAGGCTTTCTCACAGTGACCTTTATTCTGACGGTTCGACCTTCAGGGGTAGGAGTAGGAACAGAAGCGTCCTTCGTTAACTTTCGCCTCTTTAAGGGAGCAGGAGGGGAATCACTTTCGTCATCACTCCCCGATTCGACCACCAACGCTGCCCTTTTCTTGGGCGAAGGGGCCTAGAAAACCAATAGGAATTCGATTGAATAATTACATCGAAAATAAAAAATCGAAAGCCAGAAGAAAAATGAAGAAAGTCTGGTTACCGATGCAGGAGGCCTCCTCGAAGAGCCTTCCCCCTGTTGGTTGCCTGTTGTCTTCGCCGGCGCTATAGTCTTCGCCGGCGGTGGAGGTTTTATCGAAGGGACTCCTCCTTGTGGGCCTTCTGTAGCCTTCTTGGCTAAAGGCTTTCGAACAACTGAAAGCGAAAAGGAAAGTTAACAGGCTAACAGTCGAAGAGAAAGATAAAAAGTAATGTGAGAGCATGAACTTACATTTCTTTACTTTGTCCAACACAAGGACAAAAGACTTATGCAACTCTGCCATAAAGTCCTTCTCGTCGAAGAAGTACTCAGCATAATAGCTTCTCCACCACTCCTCAAAGGATGGTGAGCAAAGGAAATTAAGCTGGTAGTCAAACAGCGAGAGGATTGTTCGACCAGCATATCTTCCGATATGCTTGATGGCAGCTTCTTCTGTATAATCGTTGCAGAAGTACAACATTGACTTCTCTCTTTGAAAAATAGGAGAAGGCAGGGTTTGGATGATACCAAACTGGCGAGATACCAGATTTGGTTGATAGGCAAGCAGACTCAAATGAGTCTTAGAACTCTTAAATCGAAGAGGCATGATCCTGGGTGTCAGGAACGCCTCCCAAAGTACAGTGTGCTCATCGACATTGGGACCACTCGACTCCTTTGGATGTGGCCTTGTGAACCATGCTGGCCCCACCCTCCGTTGAGCAAATGGAGCCATAGTTGAAACAAATTCCTTCCTTCGAGCGAACATCAGAACGAAGTTAGTGAAGGTTTGTTGAAACTCTAGCCCATCTTCCACAGGTGTCAGTAGAGCCAGCCTAATTCCTTCGATACGTCTATTAGCTATCGTTGGAGCTTGTTCATTTATCTGAATCTTCTTGGGTAAGAAAGATTCGAAAGTGGCGTTGAGCCACAGTTGAAGTAGCCAGAAAGGCCCAGCGAGTAGCAAACTGGCCCTATCTTCGATATGTTTCAAGAGAGTAACCCCATTGCTGATTGAGTCATAAAGACTGGCCAGAATTAGTTCTGCCAAACAGATGTTTTGGCGGTGATGCAGTTGGGTGGCAAGAGTGACCATCTTTTTGGTCACTTGTAGAGATTTCGAGCAAAACACAAAGCGAGTTAGCCATAAGGCTAGAAACGCTATGTGTTCGACATCCGACACTGTATCCGTCGACCTGTCGTGATAATGATTGATAAAGGTGGTGTATGTTGGCTTGGTCTCAGAGAAGCCAATTTGGTCCTCCGACATCTCTTCCGGGTCGAAGTAATCTCCGGTTGGTCGAAGGCCAGTAATGGCCGCTACGTCGAAGAGTGTGGGGGTTAACATCCCACATGGAAGGTGAAAGGTGAAGTGGGAGTAATCCCAAAACAACAGCGAAGCTATAAGCATCTCTGGGGAGTAGTTTAAGCCTGTCTTCGACAGCATTACTAGGTCAAAGATTCCCATTTCCTTCCAGACTGGAGTTTGATGTTTCTCCAACTTTGTTAGCCAAGCAACATAGTCAGAGGTCAGATTAGGGCAGGACCTGAAGACCCTCACACTTCTGTTGAAGAAACGGAGGTCGATTTTCTCGCGTGTAGGGTCTTCGTTGTCTTCTGCGTCCTTCTTGGCGCATGCTACTGGCTTGAGTTTCTCGACGATGGGGAAATAGCTCTTGATCTTCAGAGCTTCAGAGATGCTTGGGTTCATGGGGCCAGACATTGCGAAGATCTGGTTGGAGTATCCAACCGGGATCATCAAGTGACGCGAGTAAGCATCGCGAACGGAGATGTCAGAAGGTTCAGGAACCCTTCGTTTCCCTGTAGAGTTCACTACCGGAGCAGTAACAAAGACCTTGGGTTTAACAAGTTGTTCAGATGGTGCGTTAGTCTTGGGGGCAGTGGAAGCAGAGGCCATTGTTGAGGATGAAGATGAAGTGAAAAAGGAAGAATTTTTCTGCAAAGAGAGCAAGTTTGTACGAAAGCAAGGGAGTTTGAGGGTTAGTTTGCGTAAAAAATCCCACAATGGGATATTCACTACTATTTATAGTAGTGGGAGAAATTCCCAATAACGAGGACATTAAATGTCATTTAATGCTGCAGGAATTAGTGGGACGCGTGGCAACATCCTGTTGTTTTGGCCGTTTCTGTAGAAACAGAGAGACGCAGCGTGCGTCCTCGTTTTTTGGGATTTGTCATAATGACAAATTCTGAAGTGACGTTTGGTACTGCACGCCGTACTGAAAGTGACGTCCTAGGATCAAATCAATGATGGTTTCTTGGGATTGCCAATAGTTGGTAAAAAGCAACAAAAAGTGCACGAGTTAACTTGTGACTAAGCGTGAAAAGAAACAGGCGTCGAATGGCGTTTTCAAAGAATGCCTTTTTCTTTCAGAGTCGAAATAAGGCATTCTTGGGGGGCAATTTGTTGGCTCCTAAATTCGACACCTTTGTTTTGATTGATGGCAGCCATTAAAAGCTGAAAGATGCTTTCGACTGGCTAAGTCTGTCGAAGTGCCCGTCGAAAGATGGAAAAATACTTAGAAGATTTCTTCCAAGGAAGAAGGCTGATTGCCTTCGACGTCGAAGGAGTTTTCGTCGAAGACGTTTCTTGATGAAAGTGTTCGATGGTCCAGAGTGGAGCAGTTTGAAATTCAAAGCTTTGGAGGGAAAACGGTTTCCAGCGGTTACTACGTGTAAACGTGCAAGGATCTGGAGCGTCGAGCATGGAGAACGTGCCAAGTGGCTTAATCTCGAAGCAGTGTAACTGCCCGACGGTTACTTGGAATGTTTTAGTATAAATAGGAGTAGACATGTAGTTTCTCGCGTGTGTTCACAAATAGATACATAGTCACTCATTTAGATTCAAGTACCCAGTGTGAGCGAAAGAATTGTTGAGAAATGTATGTGTGAAACACCAATTTTATCAATTAAAGTCATTTACTTTTCCAGTATTTTACTTGCTTTTCTCCTTTAAATTCCTGTCGAACCTTTACTTTAAAGCCTTGTTTATTTTACCAAGCCTTTCCTTTATGCAATTTACTTGAAACATTTTACTTAAAGCCTTATCCATCTTAATCAAACTTCAAAATCAACCTATGTCCATAGGATCAATCTGATCGATCCTGCGAGTAACCAAATAAGTAACCATTTGGAGGATCAGCGATTGTTTACCAAAACCCAAGGTAAACAGTGTGCTGGTCCAATTCTATGATCCACTGTACCATTGTTTTACTTTCCAGGACTTCCAGCTGGTTCCTACTCTAGAAGAGTTCTCTGAGCTACTCGGTATCTCCGTCTTGGAACAGACTCCGTTTATTGGTTGGGAAAAGACTCTTAAGCCCGAAGAAATTGCTGCAGCCCTTCACTTGACCAAGGAGGAGGTAATGGCTAACTGGGAGACTAGAAGTGGAGCTATGGGTTTTCTGGCTAAGTTTTTGGTTGACAAAGCTAATTACTTCTGGGACAGCTTAGACTTCAAGGCGTACGAGGACATTCTGGCTCTTTTGATTTATGGTCTGGTATTGTTTCCGAATCCTGACACTTTTGTTGATATTAATGCCGTAAAGATCTTCATCTCTCAAAATCCTGTACCCACTCTCTTGGGTGACATCCTTCATCAACTCTACGCTCGTACTGCCCGAAAGCGGGGAACTTTGATGTGTTGTGATCCTTTATTGTCGAGGTGGTTTATTTCATACCTCTCTAAGTCCGTACTAAAGAACAAAGAAGGAATGGGCTGGGCTTATAGGGTGATGTCTCTTTCTAATAATGACATTATCTGGACTCTCAAAGGAATGGATGAGGTGACTATCATTGATTGCTGTGGAGAGTATCCTAATGTTCCATTGATCGGAACCCATGGAGGGATTTCTTACAACCCATGCTTAGCTCTCCGTCAGTTTGGAAGAGCCAGAAGAGAAGGGCCTCATGAGATGTTGATGCCTCATATCATCTTTGATTTTCAGGGAGATAGTGACGAGCTGCGTCGTAGATTCATAAGGGCTTGGGACAGAGTTCACCAATCTGACCCACATGAGTTGGGACCAAATACTTCCCTGCCAATGGCGCCATATCTCAGATAGGTCTGCATCCATGCCCAGAAGCTAGTTATGCCATATGAAGCTGTCAGGCCTGTTACTCTTGAAGTTGCTAATGAGGAGGGGGTTCCTCCAACTATTATCCACCCTTATATGCCCACTGATATTGGGACACTGAAGAGGTCTTGGATGCAACTGCGGGAAGAACGGGATTCTTATCGGGAGAGGTTCAATAAACAAGAGAAGAAGATCCAGAAGCTGACTCGACAGTTAGAGAATGAGCGGATTCTGAATGATTATGTCCGCACTGAGAAGAAGAGACCATGGGATCATTGATGGACCGTTGATGATTTCTTTTACAGTTTTTATTTACTTTTTAGTATTTCCATTCTTGTAACGCCTAAGGGAAATTTGTTGAACAATTTAAATTTTGAAATTTAAATCTAATAAAGTGTGTTTCCTTTCTTGTTTACAAATTTGAATCCCGATTGTCTTTGAAATCATAAATCATACACATTTCATCCCATGCACTTCATAAACAGGTACCCTTTACAAGTCTCTTATCTTCTTCGCTGTTTATTTCAGTAATCATCATGTCTACTGAACCTTCAACTGAGCAAAATATCAAGGCCCTCCAGGCCCAGAATGCCCAGTTTCAAGAGTTGTTCATGAATCTGGCTAAGGGTCAGCAGAACCTGAAGACTTTGATTCTGAAAGAGAAGAAGAAGAAGAAGAAGAGGACCATCCTGTTCAATACTGGACGCAGGTTTGGAAACTGGCTACAGAATGAAGTTGATCTGACCACCTCATCTGAGGGGAAGGATAGTCCACAAGAAAGGAGGGCTCCTAGCCCTATGGTCTCCGACAACGAGACAGACTATGATGAAGAACAGTATCCTCCTGCCGAGGATAAGTACAAACAGCTAGAAGACCATTTAAATGCTATGGAAATTCAGAAGGTGCCCGGTCTAGATTTCGGAGATCTAGGTCTATCCTATGGAGTGGTGATTCCTCACAAATTCAAGGCACCTGCCTTTGCCAAGTATGACGGAGTTTCCTATCCAAAGCTGCACCTCCGGTCATATGTGAGGAAGATCCAACCTTACACTGCTGATAAGAACTTATGGATCCATTTCTTTCAAGACAGTCTCTCAGGGACTCAACTTGAGTGGTTCTATCAGTTGGACGGAGCCAGTATCCGCAGCTGGGAAGATTTGGCTACTGCATTTTACAGGCAGTATCAGTACAACTCCGACCTCGCTCCTACGCGTGCCCAACTCCAGGGTATGTCAATAGGAACGGGTGAAGGATTTAAAGAGTATGCTCAAAAATGGAGAGACCTTGCTGGAAGGGTCCAACCACCTTTGGCTGATCGTGAACTTGTTGACATGTTTTTGGGGACCCTGTCTGGTCCATTCTTTAACCATCTAATTGGAAGCTCTTCAGCTGGGTTTACAGATCTTATTTTGACTGGTGAGAGGATTGAAGCTGGTATTAAGGCTGGAAAGATACATAAGGGTGCCTCATCGAGCACTAAGAAGAAACTGTTTAAGAAAGAGTCCAGTGTTGTCTACAGTTCGAGAAGACAGAATAGACCTGAACACCGCCAAGCTGTCAATGCGGTTGTTATTTCAAAACCTGCTGGTGCTCCTCAGCATCACAATCAACAAAAGGACGAGAGACCTCGAAGGCAATTCACTCGTCTCAGCATGACTTTGTCTCAGATTCTGCCACAGTTGCTGAAGACCAATCTGGTGACTGTAAAAGAAGTTCCGAAGAATCCAAGTACCACGTCACCAAAGTACAGCCCTAATACCCGCTGCGCTTTTCACTCTGATAGCCCGGGGCATAATACAGATGATTGTTGGGTTTTGAGGAACAGGGTGCAAGACCTAATTGATGCAAAGGAGATTGAGTTTGAGGCGCCCGAGAGGCCTAATGTTGTGACTGCTCCCATGCCCAAACATGGAGTAAATGCTGTAGAGGAAGACTTGTTTATAGTTTTTGTGAATGATATTGTTACCCCTCTGATGACTGTCAAGAAGAACCTGTTGCTAGCCGGTTTATTTTTGGGCTGTGGTGAAGGTTGCCATATGTGTTCTGTTTTACCTACTGGTTGCCCATTTCTGAAGTCAGGTATTCAAAACCTGATGGATAATAAAGAGATCCTGTTTGAGAAGATTGTCGTTCCTTCCATTCCTACTGAAGAAGTTGCCATCATTACCATTTGCAACAATTCTTCCAAGGCTCCCTCGAGGAAGCCTGTTAGAATTACATCTGTTCTGAAGATCGCACCTGTGATTATCACTGTTCCGGGGCCCATCCCCTACACCTCAGACAAAGCTGTCCCTTGGCACTATAGGGCAGATGTTTATGTTCTTGGAGTTAAGCAAGAGTTAGATGCTGATACCGGCGTCAACAACATTACTGGGCCTGTTAAAGTCACCTGCAGCGGTAGACTTTTCTCACCTGATATTGCTCCACCAACTGTCCGAAGACCTGTTGTCGTTACACCTGCAAGTGTACCTACTGCCATTCTTGATCAAGTTCTTAGTCCTACCCATGTCGCCGAGTCATCTAATGCTCGGGACAAAGGGATCACCACTGATGTGCCTGCCCAGACGGAGGCACCAAAGACCATTACTGTTGAAGCTTCCAAACAGGAGATAGAAGAGATTTTGAAGATTATTAAGAAAATTGATTATAACGTAGTTAAGCAGCTGGGGCAAACCCCATCCAAGATTTCTATGTTGTCACTGCTGTTGTGTTCAGAGGCCCACGCCAAGGCTCTGATTACCTTCCTGAAAACTGCCCATGTGCCACAAGAGACATCAGCTGATCAGTTTACCGATTGTGTGGCCAATTTAACTGCTGATAATGGTTTGGTTTTCTCCGACGCCGATTTGACTGCTAAAGGGAAGAACCATAATGATGCCCTGCATGTCTCCATTGAATGCAGGGGCACTACTCTTGCATATGTATTGGTTGACACTGGTTCCTCATTGAACGTCTTGCCCAAGAAAGCTCTAGACCAGTTGGATTGCGAAGGGTTGGAGTTAAAGCCAAGTAACATCATTGTCAGGGCCTTTGACGGGTCTAAAAGGATGGTGCATGGTGAGTTTGATATTCCAATTAAAGTTGGTTCGCAGTTCTTCAATTCTACATTCTACGTAATGGATATTCGGCCATCCTATTCTTGTTTGCTGGGTCGTCCATGGATCCACAAAGTCGGGGCCGTAACCTCAACGCTTCACCAGAAGCTGAAATACCCGGTCAGAGGGAAGATTGTGACAATACAAGAGGGGAAGAGTACATGGTCAGCCACTTCAACTCGTTCAGATACGTAGAGATGGATGGGGAGTTCATTGAGACCCCCATTTCAGCATTTTGAAGAGGTTCCTCAGACACTGGCATTAGTTGAGACTGTGATTGAAGATTCTCCTATGAAGATGGCTTCCTTAAAGGATGCCCGGGCTGTTATTGAGAAGGGTGAGTGTGCAAATTAGGGCCGACTTCCTGACTTTACACAGAAGACTAACAAGTTTGGTTTGGGTTTCACTGCAGAAACTCAAAGGGTTGTTCAAAGTGCAAGGATTGGAAGACCTCCTGTGTTCATCAGCAACTCGGGAGTAAATCCCATTGAAGATGATGTGGAAGAGTTTGAATTCGACAGCTAGATCTATCCTACGACCAACGGTGGACCAAGCAACTGGACAGCAAAGGACTTCATCCCTATTACTTTTGTTAACCAGTAAGGAACTCTTTGTTTTGAATTTGTAACAGACAATGTTGTGAAACTTTATGGCTCGATGTCTTACCCGGGGCATCGTGGCTTCATTTGTGAGGGCTTTTTTGTGCCATTTTCATATATCATTAATAAAAGCATTGGACGTCTTTTGCATTTCAAATTTTGCGCTCCTTGTTTTTCTTTATTATATGTTGCAAAACAACTATTTTATACACACTTACATATACAGGTCTCAATCCACTCTGGATCTCACTGGTAACGACTCTGCTACTGCCAGTTATGACTTCGAAAATCCAATCAAATTAGCCGAAGACGAAGGTGAAGATGATTGCAAAGTGTCGGGTGAACTTGCAAGACTGCTACTCCAGGAAGAGAGGGCCATTCAGCCACATGAAGAGCCGGTGGAAACAGTGAATCTGGGTACTGAAACAAACAAGAAGGAAGTCAAGATCGGTGCAAACTTCGAGCTTAGTGTGAAACAGTGGTTGATTCAGACGCTGCGTGATTATGTTGAGATCTTTGCCTGGTCTTACGAAGATATGCCTGGTTTGGATACTGACATTGTGGTTCATCGCCTGCCTACCAAGGAAGACTGCCCTCCGGTAAAACATAAGGTTCGCCGTATGCGCCCAGAGATGTTTGAGAAAATCAAGACCGAAGTTATGAAACAGTTTGACGCCGGTTTTCTAGCAGTAACTTCTTACCCTCAGTGGGTCGCCAATGTGGTTCCGGTACCGAAGAAAGATGGTAAGGTCCGAATGTGTGTTGACTACAGGGATCTGAACAGGGCCAGTCCCAAGGATGACTTCCCTCTACCTCATATTAACGTTCTGGTTGACAATACTGCTCAGCACAAGGTATTCTCCTTTATGGATGGTTTCTCCGGTTATAATCAAATTAAGATGGCTCCCGAAGACATGGAAAAGACCACCTTTGTTACTCACTGGGGTACCTTTTGCTACAAGGTCATGCCTTTTGGGTTGAAAAATGCTGGGGCAACATATCAGCGTGCCATGGTTGCTTTGTTTCATGACATGATCCACCATGAAATTGAAGTTTACGTCGGTGATATGATTGCGAGGTCCCAGACTAAGGAGGAACACCTTGACCATCTGCAGAAGCTGTTTGACAGGCTGAAGTTGTACAAATTGAGGTTAAACCCGAACAAGTGCACCTTCGGGGTGAGGTCTGGTAAGCTACTGGGTTTCATCGTGAGCGACAAAGGTATTCAAGTGGACCCTGCCAAATTGAAAGCCATACAAGAGATGCCAGCTCCCAAGACAGAGAAGGAGGTCAGAGGCTTTCTGGGATGACTGAACTACATTGCCCGGTTCATCTCGCACCTAACTGCTACCTGTGAGCCAATCTTCAAGTTACTGAAGAAAGATCAAGTGGTACGTTGGAATGATGAATGTCAGGCCGCTTTCGAAAGAATCAAAGAGTATCTTCAGGAGCCACCCATCCTAATGCCACCAGTTGAAGGTAGACCTCTGATCTTATATTTGACAGTACTTGACAACTCAATGGGGTGTGTGCTGGGGCAGCATGACGAGTCTGGCCGAAAAGAGCATGCTATTTAATACCTTAGCAAAAAGTTTACCGACTGTGAGACCCGATACTCACTGCTTGAGAAAACTTCCTGCGCTTTGGCATGGGCTGCTTGCCGGCTAAGACAGTATATGCTGACTCACACTACTCTGTTGATTTCAAAAATGGATCCAATCAAGTATATCTTCAAAAATCCCGCCTTGTCTGGAAGAATAGCAAGATGGCAGATGATCCTGACTGAGTATGACATCCAATACAAAACTCAAAAATCAATCAAGGGAAGTGTATTGGCAGACCATTTGGCACATCAGGCAGTGGATGATTACCAGTCTATGAACTTTGAATTTCTGGACGAGAATATCACGGTAGTGACTGATTGTGAGATAACTGGACCGGATGAAGGACCTGAGGAAGGATCCCGATGGTCTATGTACTTTGATGGAGCTTCGAACGCTTTGGGTAATGGCATTGGCGCTGTGATCATATCTCCTAAAGGCTCTCATACTCCGTTTACCGCCCGACTATGTTTCAACTGCACCAACAACATGGCGGAGTATGAAGCGTGCATTATGGGTCTTCGAGCTGCAATTGACCTAAGGATTAAGTTTCTAAGTGTCTTTGGAGATTCCGCTCTCGTGATCAGTCAGATCAAAGGCGAGTGGGATACGACACCCGAATCTTATCCCTTATAAGGAGTATGTGTTGACGTTGCTTCCCCATTTCGAGGAGATAACCTTTGAACACTTCCTAAGAGAGGAGAATCAGTTGGCGGACGCACTAGCTACGATGTCTTCTATGCTCAAAGTCAAATGGAACAACGAGGCTCCCCGAATCATTATTGAAAGATTGGACGAACCTGCACATTGCTGTGATCTTGAGACTGAAGAGGTAACAGAAAAATACCTGGTATCATGAGGTGAAGAGATACCTTGAAGCTCAGGAATACCCCTAGGGTGCATCTGTTAATGACAAGAAGTTTCTGAGGAGGTTTGCAGCCAAGTTCTTCATCAGCAATGGCATTCTGTACAAGCGTAACCATGATTCGACCTTACTACATTATGTGGATAAGATTGAAGCAGAAAGGATCATGACGGAGTTACATGAAGGTACTTTCGGGACTCATTCTAGTGGACATACAATGGAAAAGAAAATCCTTCGGGCAGGATATTATTGGTCCACAATGGAAGTCGACTGTTATCAGCATTCTCGGACATGTCACAAATGTCAGGTCTATGCTGATAAAGTGCACATTCATCCGGTCCCTCTGAACGTCTTGACAACACCTTGGCCTTTTGCAATGTGGGGCATTGATATGATCGGCAAGATAAGACCTACGGCATCCAACGGGCATCGTTTCATCCTTGTAGCTATTGATTAATTTACGAAGTGGGTTGAAGCAGCTTCCTTTGCTACGGTAACCAAGAACGTCGTGGCACAGTTCATTCGACACAACCTGATCTGTTGATACGGTGTACCAGAGAGGGTCATTACGGATAATGGTACCAATCTTAATAACAAAATGATCACTGAGCTCTGCGAGCAATTCAAGATACAGCATTATAACTCTTCTCCCTACCGGCCGAAGATGAATGGGGTTGTCTAAGCGGCAAATAAGAACATTAATAAGATTGTGCAGAAGATGACAGTGACATATAAAGACTGTCACGAGATGTTACCATTTGCTTTTCACGGGTACCGTACCTCAGCACGGACGTCAACAGGGGCAACACCCTATTCCTTGGTATATGGCATGGAGGCGGTCTTGCCGATTGAAGTTCAGATACCCTCTCTCCGGATCATGAAGGATGTAGGTTTAAGCGAAGATGACTAGATTCAGACCCGACTTGATCAACTAAATCTAATCGACAAAAGAAGACTTACTGCTGTTTGTCATGGTCATACGTACCAAAAACGGATGATCAAGGCATTTAACAAGAAAGTCAGACGACAAGAGTATCAAGTTGGGGACCTGGTAATTAAATGCATTATTCTACCTCAAGGTGATCCCAGGGGCAAATGGACCCCTACTTACGAAGGGCCATTTGTGGTTAAGAACATCTTCTCAAGAGGAGCTATGATTCTAACCACCATGGATGGTGACGACCTTCCTCACCCCGTCAATGCAGACATAGTAAAAAGTTACTACGCATAATCAAAGACCCGCTAGGTTGACTAGCCTAGGCAAAAATAAGGGCTTCCCGGTGAACCAAAAGGGTTCGGGCAAAAATAAGGGATGAAAATAAAAAAATCTGTACACCCGGCAAGTCGAAAACCTGAAAAGGCGGCTTGGGTAAAAAGTGAAGGAAAATTGCGATCAAAAGCGCAGCGGAATTTAAAATTTTCCTTTAGCGATCCTTACGAATGAGCATGGTCAGTGATAGAAATATTTACCTCTTGTGGCGATTCAGACCTTTGATGTTGTGATCACGAGCGTTGATGAAGAACAACGCCTCTACTCAGTCCACACGAACAGATCACTTCCGGTCACAGTGCTAGCTGATCACGAACGAAAACCTTGAGTGAGAGAGAGAATAAAAAACGAAATTGCATCAAGTGAAATTGCTTCATCACAAGGGATCTATTTATAGAATCACTCGTGTGGGCTACAAGCTAAAAGCCCAATTAAGGCTATAAGCTAAAAGCCCAATTAAGCTTATGGACATCATACCTTATGATGTACCATATATCACTTATCCACGTGGTACCTTACCACTTTCCGTATTACACTTAAGTGCACCGTACCTTACGGTGTTCCTTATTTATTCTATCTCTCATCAACCTGTCCTTATGTGTGTGACCCTGTAGGTTTTCGCGACGTTGGCAATTATATTAAATCACACATTTAATATAATAAACAGTGAGCGGTATCTAGCAACACATCAATGTTACCCAAGTCACAAAAATGTCATGTGATCTGACCAAACCTTTTCCGTGATAATATTTGTGTTATACAATTACCCTTTTGCCCTCATGTCTATATTGAACACAAGGCATACACTGTGTCACCCTTGTCCAGTTTAATATTGGGCCCTTAGAAATTTATCCTGTTATGCAGGATGAGAAAATTCCATCTAGGTCACTCATGTCCCTTAGCATGCTTTGTGAAGTACCCATCAACCGTCTTTATAGTCATCCAGTTACGGATGACGTTTGATCAGCAATAAACTACTTGACTCTACATCTAGGGTCCATAGTGGTTTCAGGTCGAAGGGTGGTATACACCATTATCATCATGAGAATAACTTATGACACTTTTCATAACATTCTATGTAGTATTCTCATAGCGGGTCAATCCAGTATAAATATTACTCCTAATATTCATACCTATGTCAAGACTTGATAACTCCTTATCTATGATCCATGAGATGTGATCATCAATCTATCTTCATAATAATCTTAATGCTTTAATGTTATCCCACTTCACATTAAAGCTTGACTACAAATACTTCAAGAATAGTTTCTTATGTTTAATGGGATCTCATGATTAAGTCACACTTAACATTTCATTAAACCAATAAACCATTCTAGGGACTTTATTATTTTGGAAAGCAAACATAATAAAGAAATGCCTTTTATTATTAATAAATAATTCGATACAAGTACCAAAAGTATTGGCCTCTAGGGCTTACACCAACATCTTCTCAGGAGGAGCTATGATTCTAACCACCATGGATGGTGACGACCTTCCTCACCCCGTCAATGCAGAAATAGTAAAAAGATACTACGCATAATCAAAGACCCGCTAGGTTGACTGGCCTAGGCAAAAATAAGGGCTTCTCGATGAACCAAAAGGGTTCGGGCAAAAATAAGGGATGGAAATAAAAAAATCTGTACACCCGGCAAGTCGAAAACCTGAAAAGGAGACTTGGGTAAAAAGGGGTATCCCGGTGGACTGAAAACCCGAAAGGGAGGTCCAGACAAAAGTTAGGGATTAAAGCGTAATAATATGTCTCGTTGGATCACCTTGCATCCAGACTTCAGTATCAACTATCAGGCTCAGACGACACCAATCAATCAGATTCATCTTCAACTAAGCAGCAAAGTGATGAGATGCTTGAAGATATAAAGGCAATAGCAGAGTTGGAACCCAGTGGGACAATTCACATAGCTGTTTTGTTTATTTTCACAAATTGTGTAAATTCTATTTGTTCGGCGGCGTCCTCTTACTAGGATGTCAGCCTCTTGTACAAAAATGCCTATTTACAGGCCAAACTTCAAAATCAATACAAATTCATTTTTCAGACAAATTTCAAATTATTTTTCCTTTATCTGTTTTGTTTTGCAAAGAACGTCCAATGTTCATTTTTGATATATGCATTTGAAACTAATTGTTGCTCATAAAATTTACATGCGAAACAAAGGACGGATTACTGGTAATATCAGAAACAGGGGCAATAAGAATCGTCTGAACTGTCTGGTTACTCTGTCCACCAAGGTACCAAGGGAGGTTCAGCTAAAGAATATGACCAAGATACGGTCACTCCCCGTAGAGTAAAACAGTAATGGTAGCTCTCCCCAACTGAGACTTGCAGCTATGTACAAATCAGTAACACTCTCCCCAAGAAGAGTTAATCTACCATTAGCCCCAAAAAGGCTGGGTATCCCCAGAAGGTCTTAATATTCCCCAGCGGAGTATAAGAATATTCTCCAACAAGAATAAGAGCATCTCCAGCAGTCTTAATATTCCTCAACAGAATATAAGAATGTTCCCCGGCTGAATCCAAGATACCCCAGTGGAGTCATTTCCCCAGCGTAGTCTAAAAAAGGCTTCCCCACCAGAGTTGAATCATCTTCCCCAGTAGATTCTGGAAGCTTATCCCCTGCAGAGCACAAATAAATCTCCCCAGCCAAATTCAGAAGGTTATCCTCACAAGAGTCTAACTGGGTTATTCTCAGCAAGTTGCAACTGAAGGATCATCCCCAACAAAGTTCTTCCTATCCCCATAGGAGTTCATCATTAAAATCCCCAATAAAGCTTATCAACAGAATCCCCAACGGAGTTATCGTTAAAATCTTCAGCAGAACGTCTCTTCCCCACAGAGTAATTCCCCTCGGAGTAATCTCTTCATCAGTTTATTCCCCAATGGAGTTCTTCTTTCCTACAGGTTTATCATCTTCGTTCATCATCCCCAGCGGAAATGAAGAACTCAACTTTATTCTCCAGCAGCTCCGGGATTTATTTTTCCCCGTCTAAAACATCACATCCCCATACATCATGATACATGCATATACGCATCATACGAATACAATCTCATTTATTTTGAGAACATCATTGCCTGATCCATATCATGCATTGCATATGACTGACCTTTACCTTTCAAGAAATATACAGTTAAAGTTCTCAATTACGTCGAAGACCTGACCGGTTCTTAAATCTCAATTGAATTATCCTCGGTTGAATTTCAGATAAGGCTCTCAATCTCGACAGTCTCCCTACGTCATAGTGTGGACGAGTACTATAACCTCAACGGTATACTCCATTGAGCATGAGTCAGTTCCTAGATCTTGATGTTTTCCTCCGTCATAGTGTGGACGAGTATTATAACCTCAACGGTATACTCCGTGGAGCACGAGTCAGTTCCTAGATCTTGATGTTTTCCTTCGTCATAGTGTGGAAAAGTTCTATAACCTCAACGGTATACTCCATTGAGCACAAGACAGTTCCTAAATCTTGATTGTTGTACCCCAAAATTTGCCCTCTCATTTCATCAACATTTTCACATCACAAGACTCTTGGAACTCAAGATCAAGTTAGGGTTTGCTCTGCTCAAGACTCCTCCTTGCACTGTTGACCCAAATTAGTGTTTGAGTTTGCACAGGGATGTTTTGACCTAAAATTCCCAAAGTGACTTTCATGCTTCATGTTGAACTCACAAGTTTATCCATATCAAGTTTCAAGCCTTGATTCCAGTCTTTGCCCAGTCAATTGGACAGTTGACCTAGAAATCAGTTGTATTGGGGAGAAAGTCAACTGTGGCCAATTGACAGTCAAACTTCATGAAATTTGACCCACATCAACATTATGAACTCCTATGAATCATTTGATCAAGTTTGGATCACAACTCCACAAGAAATTTGATCAGATCACCAAAAGGGCAAAATGGTCATTTTTAGGGTTTTGACTGCACAAAGGCAATTTTTGACTGTTTGACCTAACCAATGGCAAACCAAGCTCATATATGAACTCAAAGACTCAATGGCATTGTATTGACCCATTCAACAAGTTCAAAAGATCTCAAATGCATAAAATTGACAGATGAATTTTTCAGTCAACTGATCAAAATTTGATTGTATACTGAAAAGTCAAACTTTGACTTTTTGGTCAAAATCAAGTGCCAATATTCATTTTTCATCAAGACATGTCAAATTATGAAACTTGTTCATCAAGAAACCCAAAATTGCAAATTAGGGTTTAAATGAGAAAATTTCATAACTTAGAATTTTTCTAAGTTATGAAACTTCCTTATTTTTTTCCTAACTTTGTCCCATTTTTTCACCAAGATGCAAATGGATTCAAACAAAACTTGAAACATGAAAGTTGTAGTGCATTGAAAAATCTACAACTTTGATTCACAAAGTTTTCTCAAAGTAAGCTTGTATCTCAAGTTATGATTTTTGGAACAAGGGTAGAAAACATTTTTAACTTAGAGAAATTTTGCCCTATTTTAGGCAGGATTTTTGTCCAACTTCTTGGCCTTTTTTCACATGGTTCCACTTGGAGTTTCAATTTGTATTACAAAGATGGATTATAGTACATATTCCAAGCTTTCCAAATTGTCCAAGAACTTCTCAAACACACTTGTGGTTAGAGAGAATCGAATTCACAAAGTTGGGCAAAATTCACTTTTGTTCATGGCCAAAGCATGTTCATGGCAACTTGCATTTTCAAATCAGCTTGTACAATGCTAGCTTGCAGGCCTCAAAACCAGTTTTACACACCTTAATTTAATGCATAACCATTAAGTTGAGGGTTTATTTTGTTCATTTGGACAATACATGCAAAATTAACCCTTAATTGGAAAAAGCACATTTGCCATTTTGATAAAGTATCACTTTATGTCAAATTCAAAATCCTTGGACATGGGGGCCAAATCTTAGAGACAAAATCAAGTCCACAAATTTGTGTTATCAAGAACAATAGATGCAGCATGGCAGGCAGGCTTGGACAGGTCTACAACATCAACACACTTTCCTTGCTTCACATAGAAGAAACTTTGCAAAATAAACCATCTTTCATTCCTGTAAACAAAAGCTCAAGCAAACCTTGTACACATCTTCCATACATCAAAACAGACCTAAGGCACGATTCAACCACCTCTCAAACCTCCTCATACATCAAAACACCCTCTTGCTGCAGAATAGGGCATACCCTGCAACTTGAGTTCCACAATCCATTCCTGTCGTGCGTTTTGTCCAAAAGGAGTTCAAACACATTCCATATCATCCATTGAAACTATCCCAAGCCTTAAACTCAAGCTGTAACACCCCTAACCAAGTTTTCCATTTTTTCTTTCAAGCTGTGCAGGTGGACTTCCATAGCACGATACAGTTGGTTTCAAAGCAAGCTAGGCATTTGGGAAGCATCCTTGGACTTCAGGCAAGCTCAACCAAAGCTCAAACTCCATTGAAGGTTACTACATTGCTCTATTCAAGTCAAGCTGAAACAGGTAAAACCATGGACTTCTATCTCTTAATCTAGGAAGAGTTAAGCTTAGGTTTGTGAATGAAACATGTTCTACTCATAGCCCTGAAGCCATACATGTGTTTACTTTTCATTTATATTAAGCATGCTGTGAGAATTTTAGCCATGAACATTGAAGAAAAATTAGGTCAGAAATTGGGGGTGAAGAAATTCTCCCTGGTTTCTTAGAGTTAGGACAAGTTTTTTACATATTTGGAATCGTGGTTTGATGCTCTACATTGTTCGTGTTATGAGTTTTGGCTAAAAATCAAGGAATCAGGAGTTTGTATTTTGAAAGAAGGCGCGCGCGTTTGGACAGTGCTGGAGGTTGAAGACAAAGTTGGCTTGGGCTGGGCCTGAGTCAGCTTGCTGTTCACACCCCTTTTTTCCATTTGCACCCCCCTGGCCCATTATGTGAAATACTTGTCATTTTTTCATTTTTCTTTTTGATTCTAACTTAATATTTTTTGTTCAAATATAAAAAACATCAAAAATATTTTTCCACATTTTTTTTCATTTATTTGGCATTTATTTGCTTTATTAAGTATATGTATGTAAATAATACAAATCTTTTCTTTATTAAAAACCCTAAAAAATAATATATAAAATATATTTATTTTTAGTTACCATTTTTGTTTACATTTTGAAAATATTTTCTTAAATATACATTTTTTTTATATACAAAAATAATTAATTCTATCTTTTATATTTAATAGGTTTAGTATATATATATATATATATATATATATATATATATATATATATATATATATATATATATATATATATATATATATATATATATATATATATATATATATATATATATATATATATATATATATATATATATATATATATATATATATATATATATATATATATATATATATATATATATATATATATATATATATATATATATATATATATATATATATATATATATATATATATATATATATACACACTTGTATATTATATTTATTAGAATATTTAGGATAAAAATATGAAAATAATACATTTTTATTTCTATTAATATATGACACTAAAAATACTTTTTTTACAATATACTTTTTATTTTTTGTATATAATTAACAAATATTGTACATAATTAATAAATGAATACTATTTACTTGAAAATTAGGGTTTTGCTCTAAACCATAAAAATAACCAAAAAATGACTCTCTTTTTTTATATTTCAAACATGAAAACCTTTTTCACATACATAAACAAATCTTTTTTGCATAATACATTGCATTTTGATATTTATTTAATTGTATTTATTTAAATGCCAAATATTAATTTGTATATTCGATATGGTTGTAATAATTTTAGCATTTATTTCCTTGTCAAAAATCCCCAAATTCAAACATGTACCCCCATCTCCATAATCATGTTGTAATAATTTAGGACTTTAAATTCTCGCACATTTAAATGTTTCCAAATTATGCCATGATAGACCTAGGGTTTGTATGCAAATCAAATTAACAAGTAGTTTGACCTAAACCCAAGATAAACATGCATGAAAAACAAACACAATGCACACTTGCACCCCTAGGGTTACTCCACTTGTTGCCTTCAGAAATGGGCCATGTTTGCATGTCAAGTACTTTGGCAAAACAAAACAAAACAAAAACAAACAAAAATGATCATAGTCCCTCGATGACGCTATCTTGTTGCCTAAACAAAATGATCATAGTCCCTCAAGAAAAATTGCCAAAATACTTGACACTATTGCATTCATGGTCTATATGATGACCCGCGCCCGTCCCGTTAACATCCTAACACAAGGTTGTTCACCAAATACAATGGTGAAACAACACTGTTAAAAGGGTTAAAACATGAGAAAGATCTTTGAGAAATTTAGAGTAGATAGCTCTTGGTTACTTGATCAATCTTGCAAAACAATCCTTACCATTTTCAAACATACTTCACAAACACAATTTCCAAACAACTTTCAAAACATTGAAAACTTTTCAAAAAGACAAACATTTTTGTAAAACATTCAAACAAGAATTGTTACAAAGGTTGCCTAGACAAGGCATCTTTTTCAAAACATTTTCAAAACCACACACACAAAGCACCATTTCAAACAATTGAAAAGCAAAAGGCAAGTGATCTAAGCAAGTAACTAAGAGCCCATGGATAACCATGGATAGAAAGGGTGCTAATACCTTCCCTTTCTATAATCTACTACCCGAACCCAAGAAAACATCTCAAAGGTTTTTCCTGTGCTTTTTAACCTTTCCTTAGGATAAAATAAAAAGTCGGTGGCGACTCTTGCTAAACCGAAACATTTGCGAAAACAAACGCAAAACCCCAAGTCAGTTCTCCCATCGTATCACAGAACAGGCGACTCTGCTGGGGATTAAAATTAAAAGTGGAGTTACCTTAGGGTTTTAGATCACCTTTACATACTCGCTTTGATTGCTTTGATTGCTTTACTTTTTTGAGTTCCTTGTTTGGGTTTGCTATAAATCCTACACCCGGATTTGGGGGCACCTTTTTAGGTAAATAGCAATAAACTGTGAGGGAACTGTGCGGGGTATACCGACATGGTTGAAGCAATAGCTATGTTAGTGTGACATATTTGTGAGTACTGGTAGCCCTTGAGTAGTCAAGGAGAATACGGGGCCGTTGAGTGATGTCATGAAGCACTAACGAACTCTTAGAACCTTACTTGACCATCTTGGCCTTTTTAGGGGTAGTGAGATGACCGACTTTGGTGCAGTCCGAATTTGGTAGATACTCGATACTACACTCATTGAGGATTGTTTTCTTGGAATATTTTGGTCGCCAGTTAAGTGGCTAAACCAAAACAATGAACACAGAAAATAATTCAGTGATATTGAGCTCCTTAGAACCCGGTTTCTATTTTAGGACAGGATGAGCCAACTAACTTCAAGAGGGTACTTACCTACAAACCCCATGCAAGCCTAAACCTAAGGACTTATTTTTTTTGTGTGAATATGATTACTTGTATATACACTTACTTGCTCTCGCATACATGTACATAACATCATAACATCATACCATAGCATTTTCAATAACCATTTCAAGGATCTCGAGGGTCTTTTGATGCAGGGTCACGTTGAACTAGGCGTTTACCAAAGGGCAAGAGGGTTTTCCTCTAAACAAACACCGTCAAAGATCAAGTGCAACAACTTGAATCAGGGGCTATGACCCACTCGACATGGTGAGCTTGATTCTCGTGGAAAGACATCCACCATTACAAGGTTCTCCAATCAAAAGATGTTGATCGAAGTTCAACCTCTAACATTTTCTTGTGTTTACCCCGAGAGATTCTTGAAAACATTGTATACATATATCATACATATCATTGCATAACAGGTCTCCCAATACAGGTCTCTCATGCCCTCGCTGTTTATTTCAGCAATGGCTTTCCAACGAGACAACCAAGATCTCCGGGCTCAAAACGCCCAACTTTAGGAAATGTTCTTGAACCTATCCCAGGGGAAAGAAGAGATAAAAGCTCTCCTCACAAGGGGCATGGTCCTAGGGAATCCAGGAGGCATCAGGAATAATCAGTTGGAAGGGATACAAATCGAGTTGGCAACAATGAAGATCCAGGTGATGGGACAGCTGGTGGGCCAGATGGCTCTCATCCAAGACTTAGCTCAAAGATAAGAAGAGCTCAGGGTTCTCGTCAACAAGCTGCTTCAAAATAGCCAAGTGGGGAAGACACCTACGGTTGAAGATCAAGTCATCGTTCAACCCCCTTTGAGACAAGAAGACAAGGGAAAAGATCCTCAACTTGCTTCGGGGTCACAAGCCCGTCAACAACCCCGTCAGCGTCAACAGGGTAATCAGCGTAAGAAAAATACGTCTGGAAGACATTTCTCTGAGACTGACATACCATCATCTCTGATACTGAAACGCTTGTTGGAGGTCAATCTGCTTGCTTTAAGGGCTCCTCATCCTAACCCTAAGACTTCTTCTCCTAGTTATCACCCCAACGCATTTTGTGTCTACCACTCCCATAGTCCTTGATATGACACCGATGACTGTTGGGCTTTGAAAAACAAGATCCAAGACTTGATCGACGAAGGAGTGCTGGAATTCATGCCGGATGGTGAGATGAAAATCTTCCGCCAAGGTTTCTCCATTTGAAATGACAAAGCTCGAACTGAGAGACTTTTGTTCCATTTGAATTTTCAATTTGTAATTTCTTTTGTTATTTGAACAATTATCTGTTGATGTCAAACTCTGTTTCATTAATGCATTGCATATGTTTGTCTTGAATTCATCCATTCGTTTTCACTACTCTTATGCTTTCTTTATAATATTTAACTCTTGATAAAAAGCTACAAGCCTTTAGAGGGAGGATGACGAAATAATACCATAATCTCATACAATATGCTTTTAAACAGACCTTGCTGATGATGTACAGGCGTTTCTTTCAAATCCCAAACACTGGAGTTATAAGGAAGATAATCCCTAGTCAACCCCTTCGAGCCAAAGAAGTAGGAGTTTTCTGTTCTAAACAAATTAAAACCTTTGATTTAAACCTGGGGCAGGGTAGTCTCTCAGTTAATTCAAAAAAAAAAAGATGTGCATTGAAGTCGCAAACTCTCAGTTCGTAATACAACGAATGACATCAAAAACATTCCTCTGGAATCAAAAAGACAGTGATGGTTCCTTATCTCATAGGCAACCAATCTCTCAAAAAAGAAAATCCCACTGAGCTAAAACCCACAAAGGAGGCTTAAGAAAGCTGGGGCATCTGGCTGACTGTAACCTCGAAAACAGGAACAGTCAGGCAAAAGTTAGGGATAACAAATCAAAAGAACGAGGTCATTACAAATCCTCAACAACATGAAAAATGTTGCAAAAGAAAAAGGAGATGATGACTGCCTTCTGTTGGCTCCTAAATTCGGCACCCTTGTTTGTTATCAATTGTAGGTGTTTAGGTATTGGCTTGCATTTTTGGTAAAACCCAAGTGTATGTGTGAATGTCATGACTGATGTCATAACATTCTAGTTTAGTTTGTACTGATTCATTAGGTACCTTTGCAGAAAAATATTGTCATTTAGGAACTGATGTTTATAAGTGTGTATCTGAGCATTTTGCAAAATGATCACATTTTGCTAAATCAGTAGACAGGTTTTCTCAGATGTCATAACAGATGTTATGACATCCTGTTCTGAACTAACAGGTTTGCAGGTTGGTTAATTCTGAGTTTTTTCAGGAAAATAACTCAGTCTTTCCAGAACAGAATCCTGCGTTTTCTGAGGGGTAACCTAGCTCAACCCTAACATGGTTAATAAAGTCCTGTGACCTGGTCTTGAGGTCAAACGGAATTAACCCTAGGTTTTTGTGGAAACCCTAACTGAAGTTGCAGCTGCTATATATTCAACAGAGCTGCTGTTTTGCAAGGAATCCCTTTTGTTGATCAGAAGATCATTTGTAAACTGTATAGGTTTAGTTATTGTACTCCAAGCAATTATCATTGTGATAAGTGACTTGGAATAGGTTTTTAATTGTAAGGGTTGTGTAGCACTCAAAGCTTTGAAGCAAGAGTGTTTGAATGTTCCTTGACTAAAGCTGTGAAGCAGAGTCAAGTTAGTTGTGTGCATCACTCAAAGCTGTGAAGAAAGAGTGATTGTGTTGCTTGATTAAAAAGTTGTGAAGCTTAATCACGTGTTTGTTTTTGAAGAGTGTCTTCATCAATTCATTAGTCAAATTGTTTTATGTATCACTACTGTGATTGAGGGGGAGTGAGTAGGAACTCAGGTTTAAGTTGTACTTAGATTGGAATTGCATTGGGTAGGTCTTAAGTGAAGGAGATAAACTGGTTGGTTTATTCCTGAATTAACATCTCTTATAGTGGATTTCCTCCCTGGCTTGGTAGCCCCCAGAGTAGGTGTTGTTGCACACTGAACTGGGTAAACAATTGACTGTGTTCTTTATTGCTTTTGTATTTACTGTCATATAGTAAGTCAAATACGGTGTCATAACATTGAACGTGACATTGAGTATCTGCAGCCAGAATTTCAATTGGCATCAGAGCAGGCACCCTGCCTGTATTATTGGGTGAGATCTAGGGATATCACTTTCTGGCACTATGGACAAAGAAGGAGTTTTTGGAAATAGACCACCCATTCTGGATGGAACTAATTATGACTACTGGAAACCCCGTATGATTGCCTTCCTAAAATCTCTGGACAAAAAGGCTTGGAGAGCTGCTGATAAAGGATGGATCCATCCCACCATAACTGAGAAAGATGGGACAATCAGTCTGAAGCCTGAGGAAGATTGGAGTAAAGAAGAAGATGAGTTAGCCTGGGAAATTCCAAAGCTTTAAATGCCTTGTTCAATGGAATTGATAGAAACATTTTCAGATTAGTACATCAATATGAACTGGCCAAGGAAGTTTGGGACACTCTCAAAACTACTCATGAGGGCACTTCCAAAGTAAAAATGTCAAGGCTTCAGATGTTGACTACCAAGTTTGAGAATCTAAAAATGATGGAAGATGAAACCATTCATGAGTTTCACATGAACATCTTGGAGATTGCCAACACCTCAGGAGCACTGGGAGAAAAGATGTCAGAAGAAAAACTGGTGAGGAAGATTCTCAGATCCTTGCCTAAAAGATTTGCAATGAAGGTAACTGCCATAGAGGAAGCCCAGGACATTAGCAAGTTGAAAGTGGATGAACTTATTGGGTCTCTTCAGACTTTTGAGATGAGGATCACTGATAATGGTGACAAGAAGAACAAGAGCATAGCACTTATGTCCAACACTGATGTTGAAGAAAATATTTCAGAAGCTATAGCCATGCTTGGAAGACAGTTCAACAAACTCATCAAAAGAATAGATCCAAAGTCAAGGTCTAATGTTCATAACATTCCCTCTGACATTGACAGTTCCAGCAGAAGACCAAAGTCAGAAGAGAAGGGAATTCAAGGCAGAGGAATTCAATGCCATGGTTGTGAAGGATATGGGCATATTCGAGCTGAATGTCCTACCTTTCTTAAGAAACAAAAAGGAATGACAGTTACTTGGTCTGACTGTGATTCAGAAAGTAATTCTGAAGAAGAATCTGCCAAACGAGTTACTGCTTTAACTGGTGTTTGTACCTCTGAAAGTGACATCAGTAATGAAGAGGTGACTTTTGAAGAACTGGCTGATACTTACAAGAAATTGTGTATCAGAAGTACTGAAGTCTGTGTGCAGAATGAGAAACAATCAAAACTCATCATAAAGCTGGAGGCTGAAAAAAGGGCAAACCTTGAAACTATAAGTCATCTAGAAGGAGAAGTTCAATTGCTGAACTCACAACTGAATCAAATGACCAAATCTGTCAAGATGTTGACAAATGGAACAGACAAATTGGAAGAGATCCTTTAGGTTGGACAAAATGTGGGAAATAAATCTGGACTAGGATTTATGGAAGCAAAGAAATCTGGTACTGGTAAGCAAATGTCAAAACAGATGTCTCAACACAACTCTCAACATCAGGAACAGAGACATATGAAGAAAAGGTACCAAAGATGGAGATGTCATTATTGTGGGAGATATGGCCACATAAAGCCCTTCTGCTTCAGATTATATGGATACCCTAATCAGAACTCAGGTGTCAAACCTAAGTCTAAAAAGGTACCACATGCTCCTAAATGGAAGAAAAAGGCTACTGCACTGATAGCTCACACTTCCCTGAGGGTCTCTGCAAAGGAAGATTGGTACTTTGACAGTGGATGTTCCAGACACATGACTGGAATCAAGAACCTCCTCAATAATGTTAAGCCTCACACCACCAGTTTTGTGACCTTTGGAGATGGGGCTAAAGGTGAAATCAAAGGAGTTGGTGATTTGGACTGCCCTGGAGTTCCAAGTCTGAATGAAGTACTGCTGGTAAAAGGGATGACTGCTAATCTCATTAGTATCAGTCAACTGTGTGATCTAGGATTCAAGGTCAATTTCTCAAAATCTGAATGCCTTGTAATCAATGACAAACAAGAGATAGTAATGAAAGGAGTCAGATCCAAAGACAACTGTTACTTGTGGGAGCCTGAGAACACTAATTTCTCATATGTGTGTTCCATTGCAAAAGAAGAAAAAGAGGTGAAACTGTGGCACCAAAAACTTGGCCATCTTCATCTAAGGGGTATGAAGAGGATTATCTCCTTGGAGGCAGTCAGAGGGATTCCAAGACTGCAAATTGATGAAGGAAGAGTTTGTGGTGAATGTCAGGTTGGTAAGCAGACTAGGATGTCACATCCAAAGTCAAGACATCTGACCACCTCTAAGGTTCTAGAACTCCTCCATATGGATCTGATGGGACCAATGCAAGTAGAGAGTCTTGGTGGTAAAAGATATGCCTATGTGGTTGTCGATGATTTTTCCAGATTCACCTGGATTAATTTCATTAGGGAAAAATCAGATGTATTTGAAGTTTTTAAAGAACTGTGCAAAAGAATTCAAAGAGAGAAGGAAGGATGTATTATCAGAATCAGAAGTGATCATGGCAAGGAATTTGAAAACAGCAAGTTTGATGATTTCTGTTCTTCAGAAGGAATCAGTCATGAGTTTTCTTCTCCTATAACACCTCAGCAAAATGGAGTTGTGGAAAGAAAAAACAGGACCATACAGGAATCTGCCAGAGCAATGTTACATGCCAAAAGACTTCCTATGTATTTTTGGGCTGAAGCTATGAATACAGCCTGCTATGTTCATAACAGGGTCACCTTGAGAAAGGGAACCTCATCCACCATATATGAACTCTGGAAAGGAAGAAAACCAACTGTGAAGTACTTCCATGTGTTTGGCAGCAAATGCTATATTCTGGCTGATCGTGAACAAAGAAGAAAACTGGACCCTAAAAGTGATGAAGGCATATTTCTAGGATACTCCTCAAACAGCAGAGCTTATAGAGTATTCAACTCCAGAACCAAAACCATGATGGAATCAATAAATGTTATAATTGATGATTATCATGAAGAAATAGATGTTCCTTGTACTGTTGAGACATTCTTTGAGACTTCAACCCAACAGAATGACCTACCCAACTCCACCACAACAGAATCTGAATCAAAGGAAGCTAGCAAGATCCCTTCCATCAGAATTCAGAAGGATCATCCAAAAGAGCTCATCATAGGAGATCCCAATAGTGCAGTCATCACAAGATCTAGAGAAATCATCTCAAACTCTTGTTTTGTGTCCAAAATGGAACCAAGAAATGTCAAGGAAGCTTTAACTGATGAATATTGGATTGGTGCAATGCAAGATGAACTGAACCAATTCAAGCAACATGAAGTTTGGGAACTGGTTCCTAGACCTGAAGGAACTAACATCATTGGGACAAAATGGATATTCAAGAACAAGTCAGATGCTGAAGGAGTTGTCACCAGAAATAAGGCAAGACTTCTTGCTCAAGGATACACCCAGGTTGAAGGGGTTGATTTTGATGAAACCTTTGCACCTGTAGCCAGGCTGGAATCAATCAGACTCCTATTGTCAATTGCTTGTCTTCTGAAGTTCAAATTATTTCAGATGGATGTGAAAAGTGCCTTTCTAAATGGGTACTTAAATGAGGAAGCTTATGTGGAACAACCTAAAGGTTTTGTGGATCCAACCCACCCTGATCATGTCTACAAATTGAGAAAAGCTCTATATGGCCTGAAACAAGCTCCTAGAGCATGGTATGACAGGTTAACAAAGTTTCTCTCAGACAAAGGCTACAGAAAAGGAGGTTTGGACAAAACTCTCTTTGTCAAAACTGAAGGAGGGAAGTTGATGGTTGCCCAAATATATGTTGATGACATAGTGTTTGGAGGAATGTCAGAACATATGGTTAAACACTTTGCTGACCAGATGCAGGCTGAATTCGAAATGAGTCTCATGGGAGAACTAACTTATTTTCTTGGACTACAAGTCTCACAGATGGAGGACTCAATCTTCTTATCTCAAAGCAAGTATGCTAAGAACATTGTAAAGAAGTTTGGTATGGAGAATGCAAGTCACAAAAGGACTCCTGCTCCTACTCATCTAAAGCTTTCCAAAGATTCAAGTGGGGTTAAGGTGGATCAAAGTCTGTACAGAAGCATGATAGGAAGCTTGTTGTACTTAACTGCCAGCAGACTTGATATTGCCTTTGCAGTTGGAGTTTGTGCAAGATACCAAGCTGATCCCAAAGTCAGTCATATCAATCAAGTGAAGAGAATTTTGAAGTATGTAAGTGGAACTTACAACTATGGATTGATGTATACTCATGGCTGTGAACCAGCTCTGACTGGCTACTGTGATGCTGATTGGGCTGGTAGTGCTGATGATAGAAAAAGCACCTCTGGAGGATGTTTCTTCTTGGGAAGTAATCTGGTTTCCTGGTTCAGCAAGAAACAGAACTGTGTGTCTCTTTCCACTGCTGAAGCTGAATACATTGCAGCTGGTAGTAGCTGCTCTCAAATGATATGGATGAAACAGATGCTCACTGAGTATAATGTCACACAAGATGTTATGACATTGTACTGTGACAATCTGAGTACAATCAACATTTCCAAGAATCCCATTCAGCATAGCAGGACCAAACATATTGACATACGACATCACTTTATCAGAGACCTTGTAGAAGAGAAGACAATCAAATTGGAACATGTTGCCACTGAGCTACAGCTGGCTGACATTTTTACCAAGGCTCTAGATGCAAATCAATTTGAAAACTTAAGGGGTAAGTTGGGTATTTGCCAACATGAGGAATTGTAGCAATTAATTTTGCTTAAAACAAGGATCAAAGAAGTTATGCCTGTTCTGATTGGGTTAAAATTATATTTTCCCATTTCCTACAATTCTTTTAAGAAGTTGAATAGACACTCCTTTGCTTTCTTCCCCTCTCGTCTCCTCATCAAAACCCATTCTCTCAATCAGAATTTTCTCCTCAATTGCTGTTGGTCCTCTAGGACTGTCAAAATGTCTCAAACACCATCATCATCCAATACGACTATTTCAACCTCTTCCTCTGATCAAGATTCTAGGACAATCTCTTCCTATCTGGACTCTGAAGTTCTGGAGATCTCTTCTCGTAGAAAAATGGGAACTAACCCCACCAAGGTCAAAGAGTTGAGAACAAGACATGCAGGAAAGTCCCAAGCTTCTGCCTCTGGTAATCCATCTCATCCTTCTTCTTCAGTTCCCCCTGAAATTGCAAATAGGGAAGGGACAGCCTATGTTAATCAAGCAATAGCAAAAATTGTTTCAAGAATTCTGAACGAGAACCACTCAGTTCCTGGCATTTCTGTTCCTCTGAACCAAGAAAGTTCAAATGCTGAAACAAATCCAGATGTCTCTAAGAATGTTGAGACATCAAAAAAAGAGAAGAATGCTGACATTGCTCACAAGAAAAGGAAGAAGCCTGAATCCTCTGAGTCTGATGACAGTGCTTAAAGGATGGTTGCTGGTTGGTGGTGCTGCTGGTTGGTGCTGATATCTGGTGGAGTTTGGAAGTGTATTCAGTTGTTTTCTGCTGCTGCTCTTATTATTTTTTTGGATAACTGTATAATCCTATGAACATGTATCTTTGGCCCATTTGTGGCTAAAGAGGGGGATAATATTTTGGTACTTACTTAATTAGTACTTGACATTCTATTTTTCTGCTGTCACTTATTTATGCTGCTATCTATCTCTGATTGCTTAGGGTCTTTAGCCAAAAATCTGCCAAAGGGGGAGTTTGTAGGTGTTTAGGTATTGGCTTGCATTTTTGGTAAAACCCAAGTGTATGTGTGAATGTCATGACTGATGTCATAACATTCTAGTTTAGTTTGTACTGATTCATTAGGTACCTTTGCAGAAAAATATTGTCATTTAGGAACTGATGTTTATAAGTGTGTATCTGAGCATTTTGCAAAATGATCACATTTTGCTAAATCAGTAGACAGGTTTTCTCAGATGTCATAACAGATGTTATGACATCCTGTTCTGAACTAACAGGTTTGCAGGTTGGTTAATTCTGAGTTTTTTCAGGAAAATAACTCAGTCTTTCCAGAACAGAATCCTGCGTTTTCTGAGGGGTAACCTAGCTCAACCCTAACCTGGTTAATAAAGTCCTGTGACCTGGTCTTGAGGTCAAACGGAATTAACCCTAGGTTTTTGTGGAAACCCTAACTGAAGTTACAGCTGCTATATATTAAACAGAGCTGCTGTTTTGCAAGGAATCCCTTTTGTTGATCAGAAGATCATTTGTAAACTGTATAGGTTTAATTATTGTACTCCAAGCAATTATCATTGTGATAAGTGACTTGGAATAGGTTTTTAATTGTAAGGGTTGTGTAGCACTCAAAGCTTTGAAGCAAGAGTGTTTGAATGTTCCTTGACTAAAGCTGTGAAGCAGAGTCAAGTTAGTTGTGTGCATCACTCAAAGCTGTGAAGCAAGAGTGATTGTGTTGCTTGATTAAAAAAGCTGTGAAGCTTAATCAAGTGTTTGTTTTTGAAGAGTGTCTTCATCAATTCATTAGTCAAATTGTTTTATGTATCACTGTTGTGATTGAGGGGGAGTGAGTAGGAACTCAGGTTTAAGTTGTACTTAGATTGGAATTGCATTGGGTAGGTCTTAAGTGAAGGAGATAAACTGGTTGGTTTATTCCTGAATTAACATCTCTTATAGTGGATTTACTCCCTGGCTTGGTAGCCCCCAGAGTAGGTGTTGTTGCACACTGAACTGGGTAAACAATTGACTGTGTTCTTTATTGCTTTTGTATTTACTGTCATATAGTAAGTCAGATACGGTGTCATAACATTGAACGTGACATTGAGTATCTGCAGCCAGAATTTCATCAATATAGACCATTAATTATGAGTCAGAAGAATTTCCTACATAAGAAGGCTTCGACCAGCTGATCCTGTCGAAGGCTCATTAGAGAATGACAAGGTACTTAGAGAATTTCCTTTAAGTGGGAATCTTGTCGTCTTCGACGTCGAAGGAACCTCTCGACAAAGGTACCTGATGCCCAGGGTCGAACGGTTTGAGATTTGAATGCTTGGAGGGAAAACGGTTCCCAGCAGTTACCAAGTGCAACGTGTCGAGATCAGGAGCGTCGAATGCTGTGAGCGTGCCATGTGGCGTCATCTCGAAGCGACGTAACTGCCCAACGGTTACTTAGGATTTGTTTTAGTATAAATACTAGTTGTTCACGTAGTTTTCGCGTGTGTTCATCATTTTATACAAGTCACTCATCTAGATTCAAGTACCCAGTGTGAGCGAAAAAATCATTGAGAATGTATGTGTGAAACACCATTTAAATTAATCAAAGTCTTTTATATTCAAGCACTTTATTTCTTTTCATTTACTCATCTCCGTCGAAGCCTTTTATTTAACGCTTTTATTTATTCTATCAAGCTTTTCTTCATGCAATTTACTTAAAGTGTCTTTACTTTACCGGCATTAATCACCATTAGGATTAGTCAAACTCCAGAAAATCAACCATGTCTTAGGATCAATCTGATCGATCCTGCGAGTCACCAAATAAGTAACCTTTTGGAAGATCAGCGGTTGTTTACCAATTTCCACGGTAAACAAATTGGCACACCTGGTGGGACCTTGTGTTGATTTTTAAGTTTAACCGTTTTATACAAAATATCCTCCTTTTTCGAGAGTATTGCATGTTATTGAGAAGTGGTAGAATATACACCAACGATACCAATACTAGGAGAAGAAGTGAAGCGATGGCGAATCCGCCAAACAATGGCGAAATCCCACAAACAAACGTGGGAACAACGGTCATCCCAACCGTAAGTGAAATGGGAACCGCTGGTTCAACACCAGCAGTAACGGTCACACAAATGGGGCCATTACCTCCATTTACTGGCCCCAGAATGCCTTTGGGAACTCCCCCACCAAGGGGAAACCAAGGAACTAGGCCTTACGTTCCCCCAGGTTTTTCGACAGTTAGTCTAAATCGAGAACCACTCTATGGCATGCCAACTTCTGAATTGGCTAGCCTGACGAATCCTACGTCCACTTTTTCAGACCCTTTAGTGAGCGCCTCTTCGCCACTCCAAGGTTCTGGAGTTGGTATGGCGAACATGGGTAGGACCCAACTCTTAGGAGGAACGTCCCAAGTAATGCAAGGACTTACGAATGCCTCGACAGCAGTCTTGAGGCAGCAAATGGACGAAAGCAACCACGATATGATTCAAATGTTGGCACAAACTTTAAGCACAATGCTAAATCCTCTAATACAAAATACCACCCAGTCGAATCAGCAAATGACAGCGCAAATGGCGCGTCTGGCCGACCTTTTTTGGGTACCCCAACCTATTCGACAGCCCCAAAGGGCACAGATGAGGGGAAACCAAGGTATACTTCTAGAGGAAGAAACCACTATTAACCAAGTCCAGCATCCTGTCGAAGAAAACCTTAGGATGCGAATGAAACAACCCGGGGTCGGAGAACCTAGAGTCATAGCCCCAGAAGTAAGAATAGTCAATAGAAACCAAAATGCTGACGAAGTAGTTCAGCAGAACCAATACCAGAATATTGGTTTGGAAAATAACTTGACAGCCATGATCGAAAGAATCATGATGCAAAATGGGATGAATACGGGCTTCCGTAGGCCCAACTTTACATCCCCATGTCAGAATATGTGTTACAAACGGACTTACCTCCTAGATGCAAAGTCCCTAAGTTCACTAAATTTTCAGGGGACACGACAGAATCCACTGTCGAACATGTGGCGAGATACTTGATCAAAGCAGGAGAGATTTTAAAAAATGAAAACCTGAGGATTAAGTATTTCCCAAGTTCCCTAATAAAGAACACGTTCACTTGGTTCACAACTCTTCCCCCCAATTCGATCCACCATTGGACCCAGTTAGAGAGATTATTCCATGAGCAATTCTACATGGGACAAACCAAGATAAGCCTGAAAGAATTGGCCAGTGTAAAGAGGCGATTCACTGAACCTATAGACGAATATCTAAATAGGTTTAGGTTGCTCAAAGCAAGATGCTTTACGCAAGTTCCAGAACATGAGTTAGTCGAAATAGCCGCAGGAGGTCTAGATTATTCCATTAGGAAGAAATTAGACAGTCAATACCTGAGAGACATGGCCCAATTGGTCGATAGGGTTCGACAGGTAGAACGCCTTAAAGCTGAAAAATCCAGGGCGACAAAAACTCATAAAAGAGAAAGGATAGCATATGTCGAAATGGACGATGAAGATCCAGAAACATTCGACGAACCTATAACCGTCGAAGAAAGTGAGCTCGATTTAGCGGAGTTAAAACAAGGGCCACCATACTCTTGCAAACTACTAGTCCCCTCAAGTGGAAAAAACCCCACTGGTCCTGAAAGGGCCAACGATAGGTTCCCTAAAAAGACTTACAGTTTTGATATTACAAAATGTGATGAAATTTTTGACTTACTTGTAAAAGATGGCCAAATGATAATACCCCCAGGGGTAAAAGGGCCTCCTCTTGATCAAAGAAAGAAAAGAGGCTTTTGTAAATATCATAATTTTCTGGGCCATAAAACATCTCAATGTTTTCTTTCCAGGGATCTCGTACAAAATGCTATCGAAGAAGGGAGGTTGAAATTCGCCGATAAGACCCCCATGACTGTGGACTCTAACCCTTTGCAGGCTAAAGCCCATTATGCTGAACCTTCAGAGGTGAATGTGATCGAGGCTTCCAGAAGTCAGGTGAAAAGGCCAGGAATAACTATGGTCAAAGTCACCAAGGATCATATCAATATGCCAATCTTCGGCAGTTTTTCTGGGAATCTTTCTAGAAAAACAATCGAAGCAGTCCAAAAAGCTGCTGAAGGCCCAAAACTGGAGACAGGTGGAGCCTCAAAATCTGGAGCTAAACCCAGTTCCTACTTGGCTGCAGTCCAAGGCCAGACAGAAGACCTGAAGGCCCAGATGAAGCAGATGACTCTTGCTACCAAAGACACCATGAATGTCAACATGGTCGAAATCTCTGAATCGAAAGCTTCAAAAGAGGCCATTAGGCAAGAGCAAGAAAACAAAACGGCTTTCCCTCGGGAAAACGAAAATCTGGAAGATTTCCTGCAAAGATGCCAGAAGAAGAAGTCAGAAGTGATGTTGTGTCCTCGATGCAGCTCGATTTTCGACAAGAAAGCTGCTGAACACATCCAAGGTGTAAGAGCAGCAAACAGAAGAAGGGAAGGTGTTGATGTTCGACATGACCCCAGAAGAACCTACCAAAAGGGTTCAAATTAAGAAAAGAGGCCACTGACTTTCAGGCCTCCAACCAATGTTCCAGTTGATACGTGGCATAAAACATCGGGTCGAAAGAGACCGAGCGAAGAAAGGTGGCACTCCTTCGAAGTGCCAAGAGGTTCATCTTTGACACACAAGAAAGAACCTCAGGTTGTTGCCTCCAAAGTAACCCAGGTATCAAGTAACTACAAGGGAAAGAATCCCATGTCTTGATCCCAATGGAGAAGATACCAGAGGCGGCGAAAGGTTGAGAGGGAAGCTATCAACGAACCAAAGCCAGAATCAAGTTCAAATGTCCCTCAGTGAAAGCAGAGAAAGCCTCTGGAGAGGCAACCAGTGACCAATAGACTGGTATGGCCTAACCAGGGCGAAGTTGATGACGAAGATGGCTCTGAGTCTGATGACACCCTAGATATCATGGTGAACATAGTCTCAGTTTTTCCAAGAGAGTTCAACCGCCAGATGGAGGTCGAATCGAACGACTGGGAAGTCGAACAAGAAATGGCCAAGCATAGGCCAGTATGCTACTTCGTTATGGATAATGGCCGTACCGAAGAGAAAAATGGTTTCTTCGAACCACCTACTGAGGCGATGAAAAATCACCTCAAGCCTTTATTCATAAGGGCAAAACTCGAAGAAGCCACCGTAAATAAGATCTTGGTGGACTGTGGGGCAACCATCAACATCATCCCTCACTTCATGCTGAGAAAAATAGGCAAGAGTGATGAAAACATCAAGCCTCATAACATGGTCCTGTCGAATTATGAAGGCGGAATAGGGACCACTATGGGTGTGATCCAACTAGACCTCAAAGTAGGATCCATCCTTCGACCAACTATGTTTATGGTTATATCGGCCAAACCAAATTATAATCTTTTGTTGGGCCGAGAATGGATACATGGTGTTGGAGCAGTACCATCATCAATGCACCAAAGGTTAATACTATGGCGTCCTGATGGAATTGTCGAAAATATAGAAGCAGATCAGAGCTATTACTTGGGCGAAGTAAATCACCTGGGGAGAGCTGACTTCGACAAAAAATTTGCTCACATTGGGCCATGCCCAGCACCTGACTTCGACATGGCGCCAGCGCCAAATGCTTTTTGTTCCTTGTACCTGCACCCTGAGCATGGTTTTAAATGGGACAGAGAAGACTTGTCCCACATTGATTTCAGTGGGCTAACTGACATCCAGCCAACTGGTTGGGGAAGTGAATTCAGTGATAATGACTGAGTCACAATCACTGCAGCGAATTTCGGCTTATGTAGCCGAAACAAGGATGATAGCGGCTCTCGAAGCCGAAGTAAAATATATGGCCACTCAGGCCAACGATCAAGAGCTATCTTCTGCAGGTTCTGGAAAGGATTTCGACCCAGAACCTCCTGATATCATGACAGAAGGAATGCAGGAGCAAAGGCTCGACGCCATCTATGACGACGAGCCTTTAGGATTCGAAAAGGACCCCCTGGCGAACAACATCAAAATGTTAGCACAAGATCCTTTAGAAGAAATCAACTTGGGCGAAGGGTTAGAGAAAAAGCCAACTTACATCAGTGCCAAAATAGACCCAGAGCTCAGGTTTGAAGTGATCCAATTGTTAAAGGAGTTCAAGGACTGCTTTGCATGGGATTACGATGAGATGCCTGGTCTCGACAGAGGATTGGTAGAACTTCAGTTGCCAATCAAACCTGGGAAGAAGCCAGTCAAGGAAAGTCTAAGACGCTTCGCTCCAGAAATACTGTCGAAGATCAAAATGGAAGTCAAAAGAGTGCTGAAGTGCAAATTCATACGAGCTACGAGGTATGTCGAATGGATTGCAAACATTGTGCCAGTAATTAAGAAAAATGGTACGTTGAGGGTATGCATAGATTTCAGAGATTTGAATGCTGCCACACCCAAAGATGAATATCCTATGCCTGTGGCGGAAATGCTAGTCGATTCTGCCGCTGGCCATGAGTACCTGAGCATGCTCGATGGTTACTCATGATATAATCAAATTTTCATTACTGAAGAAGATGTGTCGAAAACAGCTTTTCGATGCCCCGGGGATTAGGCACCTACGAATGGGTAGTGATGCCTTTTGGCCTAAAAAACGCTGGGGCAACATATCAGCGAGCGATGAATTCTATCTTCCATGATTTTATTAACACTTTTATGCAAGTGTATATCGATGATATTGTTGTAAAATCTGTTTCCAGGAAGAACCATATAGACCACCTTCGACAATCATTTGAAAGAATGAGAGAACATGGTCTGAAAATGAACCCTTTGAAGTGTGCGTTCTGTGTAAAAGCTGGAGATTTCTTGGGCTTCGTCGTCCACAAGAAAGGAATCGAAATCAACCAGAACAAGACGAAGGCAATCTTGGAAGCGAAAGCGCCAACGAACAAGAAGGAACTGCAATCTCTGTTGGGCAAGATAAATTTCTTAAGGAGATTCATATCTAACCTAAGTGGAAAAGCTCAAGCCTTCTCACCCTTACTTCGATTGAATAAGGAAAGATTCGAGTAGGGGACAGAGCAACAAAAAGCCTTCAACAAGATCAAAGGTTATCTCACCAAGCCACCTATTTTGGTGCCTCCTTGTAGCAACAGGAGTATGAGATTGTACATAGCTGCATCCGACAGAACTTTGGGAAGCATGTAAGCCCAAGAAGATGAAAATGGAGTCGAAAGACCCATTTACTATCTTAGTCGAGTTTTGAACGATGCAGAAACTAGATATAGCGAAGTTGAAAAATTATGTCTATGTCTTTATTTCTCTTGTACAAAGCTCAAGCAATATATAAAACCAGTTGATGTGTATGTTTCGTCTCATTTTGATGTTTTCAAATACATGTTGTCGAAACCCATCTTGCACAGCCGAATTGGCAAGTGGACGCTAGCATTAACTGAGTATTCATTGACCTTTATGCCTCTTAGGGCAGTAAAAGGGCAAGTGGTAGCAGACTTTATAGTCGACCACTCAATTCAGGTTGAAAATATAAATTACGTGGAGATAGAGCCTTGGAAATTCTACTTCGATGGTTCCAGCCATAAAGATGGAACAGGAGTAGGGGTCTTGATTATTTCTCCAGAAAAAATTCCAACAACATTCAAGTACAAGATAGCAGGTACTTGTTCGAACAATGAGGCTGAGTACGAAGTTCTAATTACTGGCCTTGAGATATTGTTGGAATTAGGGGCAACTCGAGTCGAAATAATGGGAGACTCAGAGTTAGTCATTAAGCAAGTCACAAAAGAGTATAAATCCATAAGAGAAAATCTTATTATGTACTTTGTGATAGCAAATCGTTTATTGAAAAAATTCGAAGTGGTTAACATTCGACACATACCTAGATTGGAAAATCAAGTAGCCAATGATTTGGCACAGATTGCATCTGGGTACAAAATTTCAAAAACGAGATTACAAAGAGCAATCAAAGTTCGAGAAAAAATAAAAGCAACCAGCCTGTCTCCAACAGATTTGAAATCGACAAGACTAGGGTATGCTGATCAAAGGAACTTTGAAATATCGTTCATAGACAATTTGTCAGAGCAAGATTGGAGGAAACCCATTGTAGATTATCTACAAAATCCAGCAGCTTTGACAGAACGAAAAATAAAATATAGGGCGTTGAGTTACGTACTCATGGGTAATGATTTATTTAAAAAGACGCCTGAAGGGGTATTGCTAAAGTGCTTAAGCGAAACTGAAGCATACCTAGCCCTTTCGACTACGCACGCTGGAGCATGTGGGGATCACCAAGTAGGCCATAAGATGAAATGGTTGTTGTTTCGACAAGGACTGTACTGGCCCACTATCTTGAAAGTTTGTGTTGAGTTCGCGAAGGGTTGCCAGGAATGTCAAGCCCATACGGGCATCCAACATGTACCAGCAAGCGAACTTCACTCAATAGTGAAACCTTGGCCTTTTAGAGGATGGGCGTTGGATCTTATTGGAGAGATTCGACCAGCATCATCAAAGAGCCAGAAGTATATACTGGTAGGCATTGATTATTTCACTAAATGGATCGAAGCTATCCCTTTAGTCAATGCATACCAAGAAAATGTCATTGAATTTATTCAAAAGAACATTATCTACAGATTTGGAATCCCTGAGACTATAACAACTGATCAAGGATCAGTGTTTACTGGTCGAAAGATGCAGGAATTCGCTCAAGAAACAGGCTTTAGACTCCTAACATCAACACCTTATTATGCACAGGCAAATGGTCAAGTCGAAGCAGCGAATAAAATAGTGACCGGTCTGATAAAAAAGCATGTAGGAAAGAAGCCAAAAAATTGGCATAAGACGTTAGACCAGATCTTGTGGGCCTGTCGAACGTCCCCAAAAGAAGCCACAGGTACAACACCATATCGGCTAACTTTCGGTCATGACGCAGTACTGCCAGCAGAAATTTGTCTTTAATCAGCAAGGGTTCAGAGACATCAAGCTATTCCCTCTGAGGTTTATTGGGATATGATGTTAGACGAACTAGTAGATTTAGACGAGGAAAGACTACGCGCTCTCGACCTACTAAGAATTCAGAAGAAAAGAGTGGAAGACTCTTATAATAAAAAAGTAAAACCTAAGGCATTCTCGCCTGGAGAATTAGTTTGGAAGGTGATTCTCCCCATGGATCGAAGAGATCGAAGCATGGGAAAATGGTCACCCAAGTGGGAAGGACCGTTCAGAATTATCCAAATTTTTTCTGGTGGAGCTTATGAGGTTGAAGAGTTAGGCGAAGATAAAAGACTCTTGAGAGTAAACGGCAAATATTTGAAAAAATATAAACCTATGCTCCAAGAGATCAAAATAAATAACAGTTAATGACCAAGTTAACCATAAAGAGCCAAAATGGAAAATTATATATTGATTAACCAAAATGGTTGCATTGTATTACAAATATTACAGTACATGGTCAATGAGGTGCTGAGAAAATTAGAAAGGGATGGAAGCTTTAAGTCGAAGATATTTGGCTTGCTGCAACTCCAGCCGTTTGTTACACAAGGCAGTCGCCTAAGAAAGTTTGGCAATCTGGTCGTCAAGGGCTTGGGCCCTTTCAGCGAACTCTAAGCCTCGGGTAACTTCATCTTGGCTCTCTGCGTCCGAAACAGTCGAAAGGAGTTCCTCTTTGCGCTTGGTGTTAGCATTTAACTTGGCCTCCAACTCCTCGATCTGCGCCCTTATAGAGGCGTTATCTTGATCTATGGCGTCGATTTCCTGCTGCTTGGATGTCTTCTGTTTCGACAATTCTGCAATTCGAGAAGTTGATTCAGCTACTTCGGTCCAAGCAGAAGAACTCTTGCCATGTAGTGTTTCGAGTTGGCTGTTGAACCCCCTTCGACATTTATAGTCCGCAGAGACTTGGTCAATGATGGAGTATAACTCCAAGATGAAGCTGGAAACTTCTGGAGAAACAGCAAGCAAATCAACTGCACCCAGAACAGCTCCCAGACAAGACGGGGCAGTAGGATCCCCCTCCAAAGCCTTCATTAGATCCTTTTTGAAGAACTGAGCCTTGACCTTCTTCAAAACCTCATCAAGAGGAGAAGTCGAAGTGGACTTCCCTGATGCAGTAGAAGCATCATGACTAGGGTCAGATGAATTCTCCCTACTCTCAATGATGGAATTCAGGTAGCCAATTGGATCAGTTTGCTTCAAAAGGGCCAAGTCTTCTTTAGACCTGGGCTTTGTCGAGGTGGTCGTTCCTACAACAGTGGTGGCTTGGGGCTGAGTTTGTTCAGTAGCGTCAGCATCAACATGACCCTCTTCATCGTGTTGCTCCTCTGTCTCATTGACCACTTGAGCTTCCTCTTGCTGGTGTTCCTTTGTTTCAGCAAGGACTTCATCATCCACCAGTTCCTCCTCTCGTTGTCTACTATGGTCAGCAGAGTCTTGTGGCTCTGAAGTTCGATTTGTTTCGTTAGCAGAACTGACGAAGGAGGAAGGATGATGAATGGGTTCCCCCGCGCTGTTTACAAAGGAACCGAAACCCTCGCCAGGATGCCCAGTTGGTGCTGAAGTTCCAGCGGTCTCCTGAAAATAGAAGAGGAAAAATATTCTGGTTTAGAGAGATACACAATCGAACGCGATCATCGACACCTAAGTTAAAAGTGGTCGGAGGCACTACCTGTAGAGGAACTTCAGCCCCAGGGCTAGAGTTATCACTCTCAACGGGTTTGCTGAGTAAGACGTTCAGCTCCTCCTCCGTGGGCTCTTCGATGATCACAGGAGGTGGCCTGGATTTTTTTCCTGCGACCTTGATTTTGATCGTAGGTCGAGGCTCAGGAGCAGGGGCAGCCTTCTTCACCTTTCTCCGTTTGAGAGGAATAGGGGGAGAATCATCCTCGTCGCCACTCGCAGATTCGACCGTTAATGCATGTCGTTTCTTAGGCGCAGGTTCCTGAAACCCCCAAATGGAGTTGATTTAGAGCGCAACATCGAAAACCAGGATGTTAAAACCAGCAGGAAACAAGAAAAATTTGGTTACCTGTGCTGGAGGTTTTGTGGAGGGACCTCCACCCTGATGGCTGTCTGTGGCTTTCTTTGCCACAGGTTTTCGAACAACTGAAGGAAGACACGTTCACAAGTTATAATTGACAAGTTATAGGTCGAAATGGAAAGACAAATATAATTTGAAGAGTGAACGTACATTTCTTTATTTTGTCGAGAACCAAAACAAAGGACTTCTGGAGTTCGTCCGCAAAATCCTTTTCATCGAAGAATTCTTCGACATAATAACTCTTCCACCAATCTTCAAAAGATGGTGAACAGAGGAAGTTGAGTTGGTAGTCAAACAATGAAAGTACAGTCTGACCAGCGTACCTACCAATGTGCTTGGTAGCAGCATCCTCAGTGTAATCATTACAAAAGTACAACACTGATTTCTCCCTAGGGTAAATAGGAGAAGGAAGCGATTGGATAATGCCAAACTGTCGAGAGACAAGATTTGGCTGATAAGCAATCAGGCTCAGATGATTCTTTGAACTCTTGAAGCGCAATGGCATTATCCTGGGAGTGAGAAATTCTTCCCACAGTGTTGTGTGCTCTTCGAGGTGAGGATCCTCTGATGACTTGGGATGGGGCCTGGTGAACCACCCTGGACCAAACTTTCGACGGGCGAAAAGAGCCATGGTCGAGGTAAATTCCTTCCTCCCTGCAAACATATGAACGAAGTTTGCAAAGGTCTTTTGGAGTTCCAGCCCATCCTCAGTGGGAGTCAGTAAACCCAGCCTGGTACCTTCGATACACCTTCTGGCTATCTGAGGAGCCTGTTCGTTTATTTGAGCCTTCTGGGGTAGAAAAGACTCAAAAGTGGCGTTTAGCCATAGTTGTAGTAGCTAGAAGGGTCCAGCGAGCAGCAAGCTGGCTCTATTTTCTATTACCTTTAATAGAGCCGCCCCACTGCTTATCGACTCATATAGGTTCGCCAGTATTAATTCGGCCAAACAGATGTTTTGACCGTGATGAAGCTGAGTAGCAAGGGTGACCATTTTCTTCGTCACCTGTAGAGATTTCGTGCAGAACATGAAGCGTGACAGCCAAAGGGCTAGAAACGCAATGTGCTCCACATCCGTCACCACAGCTGTCGATTTGTCATGATAGTGGTTGGTGTAGGTGGTGTAAGTGGGTTTGGTGGCTGAAAACCCAATCTGGTCTTCAAACATTTCCTCTGGGTCAAAGTAATCCTCGGTTGGTCGAAGACCAGTAATGGCAGCCACGTCGAAGAGAGTGGGTGTTACCATTCCACAAGGCAGGTGGAAGGTGAAGTGAGTATAGTCCCAAAATAGCAGAGAAGCTACCAGCATTTCAGGAGAATAGTTGAGACCAGTCTTTGACTGCATGACTAGGTCATAAATCCCCATGTTCTTCCAAATCGAAGCTTGGATTTTCTCCATCTTGTCGAGCCAAGCGTTGTATTCTGGTGTAAGGCTAGGGCTAGACCTAAAAGCCCTAACCCCTCTGTTGAAGAAACGAAGATCTATCTTTTCTTTTGCAGGATCTTCGTTATCGTTTGTCGCCTTTTTGGAGCACCCAATGGGCTTGAGTGCCTCATGCACGAGGAAGAAACCCTTAATCTTCGTTGGGTCAGCGATGCATGCAGATAGAGGACCAGACATGGCGAAAACCTGGTTGGAATATCCAACAGGAATCAGCAGTTGAGAAGAGTAAGTCTCACGCTCAGCATCTCCCATGGGTTCGGGAACCCTTCGCATTCCCATGGAGTTAATTGTTGCAGCGGTTGAAAAGATTGTCGGTTGAGCAGTTTTAGAGGGAGTGTTAGAACTGGGGACATTGGAAGAACGAGAACCTGAAGCCATTTTTTGGTTTGAGATGAAGATGGATGAAGAACAAAGGTTCTTGCAGAAATTTTTGTTCAACTTAAGGCTTGGATGAAGGAAAGCGTAAAGAGTCCCACGAGGGGCACTTAGTGCTATTTATAGTGATTGGAAAATCACAAGACTCGAGGTCATTTAATGTCTCAGACAAGAGTGGGGCACGTGGCGCTCATTTGGTGATGTAGCCGTTCTGCAGAACGGAAGCGGTGCAGCGTGCGTCCTCGATTTCGGGGAATCATCATGATGACAATCTATGAAAGGACATTGGGCGTGCCAAATGCCTTACTGAAGTGACGTCTTAGGAATAGGTGGAATGATGGCTTTTTGAGATTGTCAGTTGGTTGGTAGGAGGCGAAAAGTGCACAAACTAATCAGTGGCTAAGAGTGAAGGACAGGTGTCGAGTGGAATCTCAAAGAATACCTTTTTCTTTTCAGCGTCGAAATAAGACATTCTTGGGGGGCAATTTGTTGGCTCCTAAATTCGACACCCTTGTTTGTTATCAATATAGACCATTAATTATGAGTCAGAAGAATTTCCTACATAAGAAGACTTCGACCAGCTGATCCTGTCGAAGGCTCATCAGAGAATGACAAGGTACTTAGAGAATTTCCTTTAAGTGGGAATCTTGTCGTCTTCGACGTCGAAGGAACCTCTCGACAAAGGTACCTGATGCCCAGGGTCGAACGGTTTGAGATTTGAATTCTTGGAGGGAAAACGGTTCCCAGCAGTTACCAAGTGCAACGTGCCGAGATCAGGAGCGTCGAATGCTGTGAGCGTGCCATGTGGCGTCATCTCGAAGCGACGTAACTGCCCAACAGTTACTTAGGATTTGTTTTAGTATAAATACTAGTTGTTCACGTAGTTTTCGCGTGTGTTCATCATTTTATACAAGTCACTCATCTAGATTCAAGTACCCAGTGTAAGCGAAAGAATCATTTAGAATGTATGTGTGAAACACCATTTAAATTAATCAAAGTCTTTTATATTCAAGCACTTTATTGCTTTTCATTTACTCATCTCCGTCGAAGCCTTTTATTTAACGCTTTTATTTATTCTATCAAGCTTTTCTTCATGCAATTTACTTAAAGTGTCTTTACTTTACCGGCATTAATCACCATTAGGATTAGTCAAACTCCAGAAAATCAACCATGTCTTAGGATCAATCTGATCGATCCTGCGAGTCACCAAATAAGTAACCTTTTGGAAGATCAGCGGTTGTTTACCAATTTCCACGGTAAACACCTTCCAAATTTAACTTGTGTGAACCATCACCAAAAAAAAGTCGTTCAATGCACAATTAACTGAGTTTAGGACTGAAGGAGATCACGAAGAGCGGGTGGGTACAAATATACTTTGAGCCTTTATCCTTTGTTTCTTAAACCGTGAACCAAGCCACGTTACAACCCTTCAAAAGTCCTAATTGAAGCATGGGTTAGTTCGAAAGCATACTGTTACAAAAGGTATCCTGACTCCTGTAAGGCTTTGCCCTAAATCTTGTGTTGAAATTGTCTTATAAAAAGTTTTCTGCTAAAAAACGCATTTTTCAAAACTTCGAGACAAGCATAAACTTTGCATTATTTGAATATCGTTGTTTGCACATGGTTTACTTGTTTAAACAGCGAAGAAATTCATACAATGAAGGTTCGGAGGAACGAAAGCTCTCTCAGTGATTGAAGTCACTTCAAGTGGGATGACACTCCCGTTGCAAAAAATCTCCTATCAACAAGGGGGCATGACATGTCACTATCTAGTTAACCTGGGGCAGTCCAGTCAAGATTTCAGCAAATCTTTCAAAGTTCAGTTAACCTGGGGCAGTCCAGTCAAGATTTCAACAAATCTCTCAATTACAGATTAACCTGGGGCAAGTCTCCATCACCATCACTTGGGGCATTTAAACGTCAATCTCATCAAAGGGTTACGTGCAGTCCAAGTGTCCTGACAATATCATAAGCATCTTATACTAGGGGGCAAAGATCATCACCTTCCGAGTTTCCTTCTAGAGACAGTTCAGATGTGACCCAGACATGGCGACATTCTGATACTTATTCCAGATTTCCTTCTAGAGACAGTTCAGATGTGACCCAGACATGGCGACATTCTGATACTTATTCCAGATTTCCTTCTAGAGACAGTTCAGATGTGACCCAGATATTGCGACATTCTGATACTTATTCCAGATTTCCTTCTAGAGACTGTACAGATGTGACCCAGACATGGCGACATTCTGATACTTATTCCAGATTTCCTTCTAGAGATAGTTCAGATGTGACCCAGATATGGCGACATTCTGATACTTATTCCAGATTTCCTTCTAGAGACAGTTCAGATGTGACCCAGACATGGCGACATTCAGATACTTATTCCAGATTTCCTTCTAGAGACAGTTCAGATGTGACCCAGATATGGCGACATTCTGATACTCATTCCAGATTTCCCTCCAGTTACAGTTTCAGATACACTCCAAACACGGAAGTCATTCTGCTACTCATACAGATCTCAAATTCCAAGATACACTCCAGATATGCTCCAAACACGGTTGCCATTCTGTCACTCATTTAGAATTTATCCTCAACCCAGAGATGCTCTGAAGGCAGATACCTTCCTGCTTCTCAATGTACAATTCAACTTCCTGATGTTCCCGACAGAATGAAGATTCTCATTCTCAAAGTGGCATACAACCTAAAACTCCTGAACTTCTTCCAGACAAGAATAAACTTTATCCAGAATCCCGAGTTTTACTCTCCGACAGGATAACTACTTTTCAACAGTGTGGCTATTCCCCACAAAATTCAAATTCCCCAAGCAGAATGAAGACTCTCATTCTCAGCTCCTCACAGGATATTCAGATATTCCCCGATGAAGATCTCCTCAAGACAGGAATCCCCAGTAGATTGGCATAAAACCCCAACTCCTGATTCCCCAACAGTGGTCCCAGGACTTCTCATTTTCAATGATCAAAAGATTCTTGAAATCCCCTGCAGCAGTCAAGGGTTCACTTTCCCCGACAACAGTCAAGATTCTATTATCTCCCGCTATCCGGATTCATCTATCCTCAGCAAGACAGCTCATCAGCTTACATGCGCATTCATTACATTCATGTCATAAACATTGATATAACATATATTGCATCATACATTTCATGCAACATAACTTTGTGTTTCAGCTAATATCTTACCCTTTTTAGGATAAGATTAATAAGCTTAGACTTCTGAAAACAGTTTACGGATTCTCCAAACACGGATGTTAATCTATTGCTTGTTCAGATTCAACTTTTGAAAATAGTTTACGGACGCTTCCCATCATGGATGCTGACCTATTGCTTATTCAACTTCAAGACTTCTGAAAACAGTTTACGGATTCTCCAAACACGGATGTTAATCTATCGCTTGTTCAGATTCAACTTTTGAAAACAGTTTACAGACGCTTCCCAGCATGGATGCTGATCTATTGCTTATTCAACTTCAAGACTTCTGAAAATAGTTTACGGATTCTCCAAACACGGATGTTAATCTATCGCTTGTTCAGATTCAACTTTTGAAAACAGTTTACGGACGCTTCCCAGCATGGATGCTGATCTATTGCTTATTCAACTCCAAGACTTCTGAAAACAGTTTACGGATTCTCCAAACACGGATGTTAATCTATCGCTTGTTCAGATTCAACTTTTGAAAACAGTTTACGGATGCTTCCCAGCATGGATGCTGATCTATTGCTTATTCAACTCCAAGATTTCTGAAAACAGTTTACGAATTCTCCAAACACGGACGTTAATCTATCGCTTGTTCAGATTCATCTTTTGAAAACAGTTTACGGACGCTTCCCAGCATGGATGCTGATCTATTGCTTATTCAACTCCAAGATTTCTGAAAACAGTTTACGGATTCTCCAAACACGGATGTTAATCTATCGCTTGTTCAGATTCAACTTTTGAAAACAGTTGTCGGACGCTTCCCAGCATGGATGTTGATCTATTGCTTATTCAACTCAAAGATTTCTGAAAACAGTTCACAGATTCTCCAAACACGGATGTTAATCTATCGCTTGTTCATATTCAACTTTTGAAAACAGTTTACGGATGCTTCCAGACATGGATGCTGATATATTGCTTATTCAACTCCAAGAATTCTAAAAATAGTTTACGGATTCTCCAAACACGGATGTTAATCTATCGCTTGTTCAGATTCCAAGACTTCTGAAAACAGTTTACATATTCTCCAAACACGGATGTTAATCTATCACTTGTTCATATTCAAACTTTTGAAAACAGTTTACAGACGCTTCCCAACATGGATGCTGATCTATTACTTATTCAACTCCAAGAAAACAGCTTACGGATTCTCCAAACACAATCTATTGCTTATTCAGACCCCCAGTCCAGAGATATTCCAAACATGGATACCTTTCTGATACTCACTCACTCATCAACGACATACAGTTCAACAAGCATTCCAGATGGAATCTTTAGCCCATCCCCTGACAAGATTATGTCACATCTCCAGATGGCATCTTTAAGCCCATCTCCAAATGGCATCTTTAAGCCCATTCCCTCAAACTACGCTTTGACGAGTGCAAATTTTTTTGGGCACTCTAGTGTCCAATCTCCTTTTACCCTCGAGTCGCGAAAGGAAAACCTGCCAATCTAACTCTTCAGGTTCAAGAATATTGAACAGGGGAAACTGTTGTACCCCAAAATTTTCCCTCTCATTTCATCAACATTTTCTCATCACAAGACTCTTGGAACTCAAGATCAAGTTAGGGTTTGCTCTGCTCAAGACTCCTCCTTGCACTGTTGACCCAAATTAGGGTTTGAGTTTGCACATGGATGTTTTGATCTAAAATGCCCAAAGTGAATTTCATGCTTCATGTTGAACTCACAAGTTTATCCATATCAAGTTTCAAGCCTTGATTCCAGTCTTTGCCTAGTCAATTGGACAGTTGACCTAGAAATCAGTTGTATTGGGGAGAAAGTCAACTGTGGCCAATTGACAGTCAAACTTCATGAAATTTGACCCACATAAACATTATGAACTCCTATGAATCATTTGATCAAGTTTGGATCACAACTCCACAAGAAATTTGATCAGATCACCAAAAGGGCAAAATGGTCATTTTTAGGGTTTTGACTACACAAAGGCAATTTTTGACTGTTTGACCTAACCAATGGAAAACCAAGCTCATATATGGAATCAAAGACTCAATGGCATTGTCTTGACCCATTCAACAACTTCAAAAGATCTCAAATGCATAGAATTGACAGATGAATTTTTCAGTCAACTGATCAAAATTTGACTGTATACTGAAAAGTCAAACTTTGACTTTTTGGTCAAAATCAAGTGCCAAGATTCATTTTTCATCAAGACATGTCAAATTATGAAACTTGTTCATCAAGAAACCCAAAATTGCAAATTAGGGTTTAAAATGAGAAAATTTCATAACTTCGAATTTTTCTAAGTTATGAAACTTCCTTATTTTTTCCTAACTTTGTCCCATTTTTTCACCAGGATGCAAATGGATTCAAACAAAACTTGAAACATGAAAGTTGTAGTATATTGCAAAATCTACAACTTTGACTCACAAAGTTTTCTCAAAGGAAGCTTTTATCTCAAGTTATGATTTTTGGAACAAGGGTACAAAACATTTTTAACTTAGAGAAATTTTGCCCTATTTTAGGCAGGATTTTTGTCCAACTTCTTGGCCATTTTTCACATGGTTCCACTTGGAGTTTCAATTTTCATTACAAAGATGGATTTTAGTACACATTCCAAGCTTTCCAAATTGTCCAAGAACTTTTCAAACACCCTTGTGGTTAGAGAGAATCGAATTCACAAAGTTGGGCAAAATTCACTTTTGTTCATGGCCAAAGCATGTTCATGGCAAGTTGCATTTTCAAATAAGCTTGTACAATGCTAGCTTGCAGGCCTCAAAACCAGTATTACACACCTTAATTTAATGCATAACCATTGAGTTGAGGGTTTATTTTGTTCATTTGGACAATACATGCAAAATTAACCCTTAATTGGAAAAAGCACATTTGCCATTTTGATAAAGTATCACTTTATGTCAAATTCAAAATCCTTGGACATGGGGGCCAGATCTTAGAGACAAAATCAAGTTCACAAATTTGTGTTATCAAGAACAAGAGATGCAGCATGGCAGGCAGGCTTGGACATGTCTATAACATCAACACACTTTCCTTGCTTCACATAGAAGAAACTTTGCAAAACTAAACCATCTTTCATTCCTGTAAACAAAAGCTCAAGCAAACTTTGTACACATCTTCCATACATCAAAACAGACCTAAGGCACGATTCAACCACCTCTCAAACCTTCTCATACATCAAAACACCCTCTTGCTGCAGAAACAGGGCATACCCTGCAATTTGAGTTCCACAATCCATTCTCGTCGTGCGTTTTGTCCAAAAGGAGTTCAAACACATTCCATATCATCCATTGAAATTATCCTAAGCCTTAAACTCAAGTTGTAACACCCCTAACCACGTTTGCCATTTTTACTTTCAAGCTGTGCAGGTGGACTTCCATAGCACGATACAGTTGGTTTCAAAGCAAGCTAGGAATTTGGGAAGCATCCTTGGACTTCAGGCAAGCTCAACCAAAGCTCAAACTCCATTGAAGGTTGCTACATTGCTCTGTTCAAGTCAAGCTGAAACAGGTAAAACCATGGACTTTTATCTCTTAATCTAGGAAGAGTTAAGCTTAGGTTTGTGAATGAAACATGTTCTACTCATAGCCCTGAAGCCATACATGTGTTTACTTTTCATTTATATTAAGCATGCTGTGAGAATTTTAGCCATGAACATTGAAGAAAAATTAGGTCAGAAATTGGGGGTGCAGAAATTCTCCCTGGTTTCTTAGAGTTAGGACAAGTTTTTTACATATTTGGAATCGTGGTTTGACGCTCTACATTGTTTGTGTTATGAGTTTTGGCTAAAAATCAAGGAATCAAGAGTTTGTATTTTGAAAGAAGGCGCGCGCGTTTGGACAATGCTGGAGGTTGAAGACAAAGTTGGCTTGGGTTGGGCCTGAGTCAGCTTGCTGTTCACACCCCTTTTTTCCCATTTGCACCCCCCTGGCCCATTATGTGAAATACTTGTCATTTTTGCATTTTTCTTTTTGATTCTACCTTAATATTTTTTGTTCAAATATAAAAAACATCAAAAATATTTTCCCACATTTTTTTTCATTTATTTGGCATTTATTTGCTTTATTAAGTATATGTATGTAAATAATACAAATCTTTTCTTTATTAAAAACCCTAAAAAATAATATAAAAAATATATTTTATTTTTAGTTACCATTTTTGTTTACATTTTGAAAATATTTTCTTAAATATACATTTTTTTTATATACATAAATAATTAATTCTATCTTTTATATTTAATAGGTTTAATAAATATAAATATAAATACTTGTATATTATATTTATTAGAATATTTAGGATAAAAATATGAAAATAATACATTTTTATTTATATTAATATATGACACTAAAAATACTTCTTTTACAATATACTTTTTATTTTTTGTATATAATTAACAAATATTGTACATAATTAATAAATGAATACTATTTACTTAAAAATTAGGGTTTTGCCCTAAACCATAAAAATAACCAAAAAATGACTTCCTTTTTTTTTTTATACTTCAAACATGAAAACCTTTTTCACATACATAAACAAATCTTTTTTGCATAATACATTGCATTTTGATATTTATTTAATTGTATTTATTTAAATGCCAAATATTAATTTGTATATTCGATATGGTTGTAATAATTTTAGCATTTATTTCCTTGTCAAAAATCCCTAAATTCAAACTTGTACCTCCATCCCCATAATCATGTTGTAATAATTTAGGACATTAAATTCTCACACATTTAAATGTTTCCAAATTATGCCATGATAGACCTAGGGTTTGTATGCAAATCAAATTAACAAGTAGTTTGACTTAAACCCAAGATAAACATGCATGAAAAACAAACACAATACACACTTGTACCCCTAGGATTACTCCACTTGTTGCCTTCAGAAATGGGCCATGTTTGCATGTCAAGTACTTTGGCAAAACAAAATAAAACAAAAACAAACAAAAATGATCATAGTCCCTCGGTGACGCTATCTTGTTGCCTAAACAAAATGATCATAGTCCCTCAAGAAAAATTGCCAAAATACTTGACACTATTGCATTCATGGTCTATACGATAACCCGCGTCCGTCCCGTTAACATCCTAACACAAGGTTGTTCACCAAATACAAGTGAAACAACACTGTTAAAAGGGTTAAAACATGAGAAAGATCTTTGAGAAATTTAGAGTAGATAGCTCTTGGTTACTTGATCAATCTTGCAAAACAATCCTTGCCATTTTCAAACATACTTCACAAACACAATTTCCAAACAACTTTCAAAACATTGAAAACTTTTCAAAAAGACAAACACTTTTGTAAAACATTCAAACAATAATTGTTACAAAGGTTGCCTAGACAAGGCATCTTTTTCAAAACATTTTCAAAACCACACACACAAAGCACCATTTCAAACAATTGAAAAGCAAAAGGCAAGTGATCTAAGCAAGTAACTAAGAGCCCATGGATAACCATGGATAGAAAGGGTGCTAATACCTTCCCTTTCTATAATCTACTCCCCGAACCCAAGAAAACATCTCAAAGGTTTTTCCTGTGCTTTTTAACCTTTCCTTAGGATAAAATAAAAAGTCGGTGGCGACTCTTGCTAAACCGAAACATTTGCGAAAACAAACGCAAAACCCCAAGTCAGTTCTCCCACCGTATCACATTGATGAAGATGTTTCCCTACATCATAGTGTGGACGAGTACTATAACCTCAACGGTATACTCCATTGAGCACGAGTCAGTTCCTAGATCTTGATGTTTTCCTCTGTCATAGCGTGGACAAGTTCTATAACCTCAACGGTATACTCCATTGAGCACGAGATAGTTCCTAGATCTTGAAGAAGATGTTTTCCTACTTCATAGTATGGATGAGTACTATAACCTCAACGGTATACTCCATTGAGCACGAGTCAGTTCCTAGATCTTGATGTTTTCCTCCGTCATAGTGTGGACAAGTTCTATAACCTCAACGGTATACTCCATTGAGCACGAGAAAGTTCCTAGTGTTAGAACAATGTTTGAATCTAGTACCCTATAATTAAGTTTTGATGATAACAAAGTGAAAAGATATAGTAGTTAAATATTTCATGATTGAATTATATGCTACTTAAAATTACTATGCTCTGACTTGCAGATATGCTGATTAAAATAAGCAAGATCACGTTCTCAGCATCAGAATATGAGTTTGTGCATCAGCATCAGAAGTTGCTGAATCAGAACGTCAAGATCAGAAGATCAACGCTTGCACATGCTGAAGCTTGATGAACAGAACTGCGCGTAAAACACTCTGATACAGAATCAAATCAGTTCATCAGCAGCAAAGCAGAATCAGAATGAGCCAAGCCAGATCGTGCATTGAAGAAGCAACGGTACTGTGCATTGAAAGCTAATCAATACCAACGGCATCATTCTAGACAAGATCTGCTCAGAAAGGAAAGCTTGTTAATAGCATTGAATCAAGAATATTTGCTTCAACGTTCATCTTCTCAAGTGCTATATAAACCAAGCTTTGAAGATTATCACGGCTAATGCTTCCAAACTCTCTACACGCACAAAGCTGATCAATAATCTTCACTCTACAAGTTTTGCTAAACCACCAAACTCTGATACTCTATTAGCGTTTAGCAACTTAGTATTCTAAGCTTCATTTGTGTAAACATCACAGTTGTGATATAGTTTTTGTAGAAACATTCACACACATTTGATTATACCTTTGTAAGAAAGTGTTGCCTTGACAAACCGGATTGTGGTTTGAATCAAGAAGGTTTTAGCAGTTGCTAAAGCAGATTTGTATTCAGTTGAATATAGTGAATTAAGACCTCGTTGGAGAGAGGCGAAATCACCTTGAACGGGTGGACTGGAGTAGTTTGAGATCAAACGAACCAGGATAAAAATACCTTGTCATTTGCTTTAAGTTTCCAGTTTTACAATTCAACCCCCCCTTCTTGTGTTTTTCACCCCTTCAATTGGCATCAGAGCGCCTGGTTCTGAGCTAAAACACTTAACCGTGTCAGTAAAAGATCCAGCGTCAGAAAAACACTATGGCAGGAAACAACTCTCATTTCAGCAATGACAACAATGAGGATAGAGACAGATTCAGCGGCAAACCTCCAGTCTTTGATGGAGAAAACTTTGACTACTGGAAAGACAGAATTGAAAGCTTCTTTCTAGCACATGATGCTGATCTGTGGGATATGGTGACAGATGGATACACGCACCCTGTGAATGCAACTGGTCAGAAGATTGATAGAAAATCAATGACTGATCAACAAAAGCGTGATTTCAAGAATCACCATAAGGCCAGAACCATCCTCCTCAGTGCTATCTCCTATACTGAGTATGAGAAGATCTCCAACAGAGACACAGCTAAGAACATCTTTGATTCTCTCAGAATGACGCATGAGGGGAACGTTCAAGTCAAGGAAACAAAGGCTCTGGCGTTCATTCAGAAGTATGAGGCGTTTAAAATGGAAGAATCTGAATCCATTGAAACTATGTTCTCTAGATTCCAGATTCTGGTAGCTGGTCTCAAAGTTCTGGACAAGGGATACTCTACTGCTGACCATGTCAAGAAGATAATCAGAAGTTTACCCAAGCAGTGGAGGCCTATGGTTACTGCTCTGAAGCTGGCGAAAGATCTCAACAAAATCACTCTGGAGGAACTTATAAGCTCCCTCAGAAGTCATGAGATAGAGCTGGAAGCTGACGAGCCTCAGAAGCAAGGTAAGCCTATAGCTTTAAAATCTAACAGAAAATCTGAATCTAAAGTTTTGCAGGCAGTTGAAGAAACATCTGATGGATCCTCATCAGAAGAAGACGAGCTTTCTCTTCTCTCCAGAAGAGTAAATCAACTGTGGAAGCAAAGACAAAAGAAGTTCAGGAATCCCAGAAGATCTGATCAGAACGAGTCTTCTTCCAGATACAGAAGGACAGATTCTTCCTCTGGATACAGAAGATCTGAAGGCTCCTCAGGTAGCAAGAAGCCAAATACAAAAGACATCATCTGCTACGAGTGCAATGAGCAAGGTCACTACAAGAGTGACTGTCCAAAGCTTCAGAGGGAAAAGCCAAAAAGGAAGTTTGGAAGAGAGAAGAAGAAAAGTCTCATGGCCACATGGGATGACTCTGACTCGTCTGAAGCTGACTCAGAATCAGATGATGAAAGGGCGAACATAGCGCTTATGGCTAACATTCCAGATGACAGTGAAGCTTCTGACTCAGACTCAGAATCAGACACAGAAGAGGTATTCCCTAACTTCGCTGTTAATTTTACAAAGGCTGAACTTGCTGAAAGCCTCAATGAAATTCTGGAACGTTATCAGCAGATTAGAGCTAAATTCAGAGACCTGAAAAGGACTCTTGAATCTGACTCTAATAAGTCTGAGAGTCTCAAATTGGAAAACTCTGAGCTGAGAGATAAAATTTTAAAATTAGAAAACTCTTTACAAAACTCTCAGAAGAAACCAATTGCTGAAACTCCCAGCAACGCTGATGAGATCATCAAGGAGTATGATCATAGTTTCCAGAAGTTCCTTGCTAAAAGCATAGATAGAAGCAGAATGGCTTCAATGATCTATGGAGTTAGCAGAAACGGCAGGAAAGGAATAGGATACCTAGGTAAGGCTCCTACACCTAAAAATGTCATGGATTTAACAATTAAATACACTCCTCTAAATTCACACTTTGTGTATGGTCACACACATGACATCAAATATACTAGTAGTAATCACCTTGTGAAACCAAAATTCAACCAGAGTTTTGGTAAGACTAACAAATCAGGACCCAAGAAGATCTGGGTACCTAAGGATAAAATAATACATGTTGCAGATATCTTTAGCAGCAAGTCAGAAACACCAGTCATGGTACCTGGACTCTGGCTGCTCACGTCACATGACGGGAAGAAGGCATATGTTCCAAAGCCTGGAACTTAAGCCTGGAGGCCACGTTGGCTTTGGAGGCAATCAGAGGGGAAAGATAATTGGCTCTGGAACTGTAGGTAATGGAAATCTTCCCTCTATTAATAATGTTCTGCTTGTTGATGGATTGATGCATAACCTGTTATCCATAAGTCAATTAAGTGATAACGGTTATGATATAATCTTTAATCAAAAATCATGTAAAGCTGTTAGTCAGAAAGATGGGACTATCCTATTTAATGGTAAGAGGAAAAACAACATTTACAAAATCAAACTTTCTGAACTTAAGAGTCAGAACGTAAAATGTCTTCTGTCTGTTAACAACGAGCAGTGGATCTGGCACAGAAGATTGGGGCATGTTAGTATGAGAAGAATATCTCAGATTAACAAACTCAATCTGGTCAGAGGACTTCCAAATTTGAAGTTCAATTCAGATGCTCTGTGTGAAGCATGTCAGAAAGGCAAATTTGCAAAACCATCTTTTAAATCCAAAAATGTTGTTTCTACCTCTAAGCCATTAGAACTTCTGCACATTGACTTATTTGGACCAGTTAAGACTGCTTCTGTCAGTGGCAAGAAGTATGGGTTAGTAATCGTAGATGACTATAGCAGATGGACATGGGTAAAGTTCTTAAGACACAAGGACAAGTCACACTCTGTGTTTGTTACCTTCTGTAACCAAGTTCAGAATGAAAAAGATCTTAGAATCGTTAAAGTCAGAAGTGATCATGGTGGAGAATTTGAAAATAAAGATTTTGAGTCATTCTTTAATGACAAAGGCATTCTGCATGATTTCTCTTGTCCTAGAACTCCCCAACAAAATGGAGTTGTAGAACGAAAGAACAGAACATTGCAAGAAATGGCCAGAACCATGATCAACGAGACAAACGTTGCTAAGACTTTCTGGGCAGAGGCAATAAACACAGCGTGCTACATTCAGAATAGAATCTCAATAAGACCTATTCTGGAAAAGACTCCATATGAATTGTGGAAGAACAGAAAGCCCAACATTTCGTATTTTCATCCATTTGGATGTACTTGCTATATGTTAAATACTAAGCATTATTTGAACAAGTTTGATTCTAAGGCACAGAAGTGTATTATGTTAGGATACTCTGAACGCTCAAGAGGGTACAGAGTATACAATACAGAAACACAGATTGTGGAAGAATCAATCAGTGTTCGTTTTGATGACAAGCTTGACTCTGAAAAGTCAAAGCAGAATGAAAATCTTGCAGGTATAGAAATTGAATTTGCAGGTTCTGAAGACAAGTCATCAGAAGCTCTCAACACAGACATTCCTTCAACGTCTGAAAGAAGCAATGCTAGAAATCCTACAACTGCTGCTGATCAACCTCAGAAGAGACTACCCAGAAGCAGTGTGGATCACCCAGAAGAGACTATTCTAGGAAGAAAGGATGATCCAATCAGAACAAGAGCAAGCTTCAGAAACTCTGAAGAAACTCTGATGGGACTTGTGTCTCTGATTGAACCCTCTTCTATTGATGAAGCACTTCTGGACAATGACTGGATTCTGGCAATGCAAGAAGAGCTGAATCAATTCACCAGAAACGACGTATGGGATCTCGTTCCAAGACCAAAAGGATTCAACGTCATTGGAACAAGATGGGTGTTCAGAAACAAGCTTAATGAACAAGGTGAAGTCGTCAGAAACAAGGCACGACTGGTTGCACAAGGTTATAGTCAGCAAGAGGGGATAGACTATACAGAAACCTTTGCCCCAGTCGCCAGGTTAGAATCTATCAGACTTTTAATCTCATTTGCTGTTAATAGAGGCATCACTCTGTATCAGATGGATGTCAAAAGTGCATTCTTAAATGGTTATATAGAAGAAGAAGTGTATGTTCACCAACCCCCAGGTTTTGAAAATACAAAACATCCAGAACATGTTTTCAAACTGAAAAAGTCACTGTATGGTCTGAAACAAGCTCCCAGAGCTTGGTATGAAAGGCTAAGTAACTTTCTGCTTGAAAATGAGTTCACCAGAGGGAAAGTGGACACCACTCTATTCTGTAAAACAGTTAAGAGTGACATTTTAGTCTGTCAAATTTATGTTGATGATATAATCTTTGGATCTACTAATCCTTCTCTTGGAAGAAAATTTGCTAAGTGTATGCAGGCAGAATTTGAGATGAGCCTCATGGGGGAACTGAAGTTCTTTCTAGGAATTCAGATCAATCAAACTCCAGAGGGAACTTACATTCATCAGAGCAAATACATCAGAGATCTTCTGAAGAAATTTGACCTCTCAGAATGTAAGCCATCAAAGATTCCAATGCATCCCACGTGCATTCTGGAAAGAGAAGAGGTAAGCAAAAGCGTAGAACAGAAAGTCTACAGAGGTATGATTGGTTCTCTCCTTTATCTGACTGCTTCAAGACCTGATATTTTATTCAGCGTATGTATTTGTGCTAGATTCCAATCAGATCCTAGAGAATCTCACTTAACAGCTGTTAAGCGAATTTTCAAGTATCTGAAAGGTACTACTAATCTGGGTTTGTTTTATAGAAAATCTAGTGATTACAGTTTAGTAGGCTACTGCGACGCTGATTTTGCTGGAGACAGAGTGGAACGAAAAAGTACTTCTGGAAGCTGCCAGTTTCTGGGAGAAAATCTGATCTCGTGGTCCAGCAAAAGGCAATCAACTATTGCTCTGTCAACAGCAGAAGCTGAGTACATAGCAGCAGCTGGATGCAGCACACAGATGCTCTGGATGAAAAGTCAGCTTGAAGACTTCCAGATTTTTGAGAGTAACATTCCTATTCTTTGTGATAATACTTCTGCTATTTGCTTAAGTAAGAATCCTATTTTACATTCTAGAGCTAAGCATATAGAAATAAAACATCATTTCATTAGGGACTATATTCAGAAAGGCATTTTAAACTTGAAATTTATAGATACAGACCATCAATGGGCTGATATCTTTACTAAACCCCTTTCAGAAGATAGGTTTAATTTCATTCTGAAACATCTCAGCATGAAAGTATGCCCAGAATGAAAATGCTTTAATTCCATATGTTTATCTTTCAGAATGTAATTATATTACTGTGAACTTCTGATCAATCTTTGTTTCAGAAAGTTAGAACATGCAGATTGTATCAGAGGCAAGTCTAAAGATCTGAGAGTCTATCTCAAATACAGACGTGCTGATCACTACATCAAACAAGTGTCATCCAATCATCAGCAAATCCCTGAAGCAGAACGCGTGCACGTTTCTGAGAAAGGAAAACGCTGATTGGGTGCATTGAGACACATGTCTGGTAACCGTTTTTAAGTATCTTTCTCAAATCCCCCAAAATCAGCAAGCATTAAATGCAAAAGTAATCACGCCTGTTAATTGCCATCATTATTTTTTTCTCTCTCTTAAAAACGTTTTATTTTTCAAAATAATTTTTTGAAAATCCTATTTAAGCACATTACTCTTCATTCTTAATCTTTACGCTTACTCATAATCTCTTAAGAATTTTTCTGCATATCTCCTTCAAAACCCTAGCTTTTCTCAAATCACTCTCAAGCTTTTTGTGTGAGAACAATGGCATCCTCCAGCATTTCTGCAGGAAATCAGAAGAAGGAAACCTCTGAAAAGATTCAAGCAATGCTGGAAAGCCTGTTCTCACGCATGCCCCCACAACCTTGAAATTTTTTTTCATGCATGACATTCTCTATTTTTCTCTTCATTTTCTGATGTACTTTTGACTATGTTTTGACTATGGTTTGTAATGCTATTTTACTCTGATTCTGAACTATCTTTAATATTATTAGTTTTTCTGATCTAAATCATTTTAGCACATCACCAGCACTTTTTGATTGCTGACAAAAAGGGGGAGAACAAGAATGATATTTAAAATCAATAACGGCTAACTAGACAGAAATTCTCAAACATTCTAACTCTATTACTTGAAATGTTTTTCTGTTTTGTCTTTAAGTCTACAGGCACAATGAAGACTAGAAGCTCTGATCAAAATGTAGAAGCTCATGTTGCTCTGATCAAATATGAAGTTCTGATATATGAAGCTCTGATCGACCTAACACTCTGATCTGAAGCAAAGCTCTGACAGGAAAAGCTCTGAAGCTCTGCTCTCTGATAAGTCAAAGACTTACAATCTGATGCTCAAAGATAGAAAAAGATCTGACTCTGAAGAACACGCATATCAAAGGGAAGTAACAAACTCAGGGGGAGTATTTCTTAACTCTGACTTCTCCGTACTTCTTATTCTGATACATAGATCTGATAACTTTTCACGTTATTTTTTCATTTAAAATATCTAGTTTTTGTCATCATCAAAAAGGGGGAGATTGTTAGAACAATGTTTGAATCTAGTACCCTATAATTAAGTTTTGATGATAACAAAGTGAAAAGATATAGTAGTTAAATATTTCATGATTGAATTATATGCTACTTAAAATTACTATGCTCTGACTTGCAGATATGCTGATTAAAATAAGCAAGATCACGTTCTCAGCATCAGAATATGAGTTTGTGCATCAGCATCAGAAGTTGCTGAATCAGAACGTCAAGATCAGAAGATCAACGCTTGCACATGCTGAAGCTTGATGAACAGAACTGCGCGTAAAACACTCTGATACAGAATCAAATCAGTTCATCAGCAGCAAAGCAGAATCAGAATGAGCCAAGCCAGATCGTGCATTGAAGAAGCAACGGTATTGTGCATTGAAAGCTAATCAATACCAACGGCATCATTCTAGACAAGATCTGCTCAGAAAGGAAAGCTTGTTAATAGCATTGAATCAAGAATATTTGCTTCAACGTTCATCTTCTCAAGTGCTATATAAACCAAGCTTTGAAGATTATCACGGCTAATGCTTCCAAACTCTCTACACGCACAAAGCTGATCAATAATCTTCACTCTACAAGTTTTGCTAAACCACCAAACTCTGATACTCTATTAGCGTTTAGCAACTTAGTATTCTAAGCTTCATTTGTGTAAACATCACAGTTGTGATATAGTTTTTGTAGAAACATTCACACACATTTGATTATACCTTTGTAAGAAAGTGTTGCCTTGACAAACCGGATTGTGGTTTGAATCAAGAAGGTTTTAGCAGTTGCTAAAGCAGATTTGTATTCAGTTGAATATAGTGAATTAAGAACTCGTTGGAGAGAGGCGAAATCACCTTGAACGGGTGGACTGGAGTAGTTTGAGATCAAACGAACCAGGATAAAAATACCTTGTCATTTGCTTTAAGTTTCCAGTTTTACAATTCAACCCCCCCTTCTTGTGTTTTTCACCCCTTCACCTAGATCTTGATGAAGATGTTTCCCCCCAATTGAATTATGGACAAGTTCTTAAGACTCATCAGAGGCATTCTCTCAGTTGAAGTACAGACCAGATTCCTAAATCTCAACAAAGGTTAGACTTCCCCAGCGGAATCTTTTACAACAACAGGTATACATGTTCTGGATAAGGAATCTATTATGCGATCGACACTCCTGCAGATGGCATCTGTAAGCCCATCCTCCTACCAACAATCTCCAAATGGCATCTGTAAGCCCATTCCCGACATCACAATGCTGTTACTACACCATGCGAGTGCAAATTTTTGGGCACTCTAGTGTTCAATTATCTTCCACCTTCGGATCACGAAAGGCTCGAAAGCCAATCTATATCCTTAGGTTTAAGAAAATTGAACAGGGGCAACTGTTGTACCCCAAAATTTTCCCTCCCATATCCCTCAAGATTTGCCAAAAAATAATCTCCAAGTGACTCAAGTTAGCTCAAGAGTTGGATAGTCAAGTCACCTCCTAAGGCAGTCAATTCAAAATTAGGGTTTTGTGTTTCATCAAGTTCATTACACCAAAATGACCTCAAGTGATCCCTAATTTCCTAATATGTTCTCAAGTTCATCCATGTCAAATTTCAAGCCTTGCAGAGGAAGTTTGGTCAGTCAATTGCTCAAGAGGCCCAAAAATCGACTGTGTTAGGGCAAAAGTCAACTGTGTCCCAAATACAGTCAAACCTCAAGATTTTTTTGTAAAAATTCTCATGTTGAAGGATAATTCATCATTTGATCAAGTGTTGATCATGATTCATCAAGGATTGCTCAAGATTCATCAAGATTCAAAAGTTGCTAAATTAGGGTTTTGTAGGAAAAGTCAACTCAACTTGGACCAAGCATAACTTTCTCATACTTTATGAGAAATGACCCATCCAAAGCTCATTTTGAATCGGATGCAATTACCTACAATCCATCTTCACACCCCAAGATCAAGAAATTCTCTCACAAAAAGTTACAAATTTGGACATTATAGGTCATTTTTGAAAGTCAACAAAAACACATTTTTTCCAAAGCTTATAACTTGAGCATGGAGCATCAAAATGAGATGAGACCAAACGATTTGATTAGAGGACATCTCAAGGTTTCTAAAAAGTCCAAGAAAACCTCCAAAAGTTCAAAATTGAGGAAGTTGGGCATTTTTCCAAATTTGCCAAAAGTCAACTATCCTCAAAACTCCAATTTTTGACAAAAGGGCCCAATTTCTTCCACTTGATATAGTCTTGTCATGCCACACACGCGTTCCATATTTAATTTCATGGACATTCATCTATTTTTCTATTTTATTTCATTTTTATTGATTTAATTCATTATTAATCAATATTAAATCAAATAAAATCTAAAAATTGATGTAATAAGATTCTTGTGGTCATTACAACTTGCAAATACCATATAATACTCAATCAAATTCGTGCCAAGTCAAAACAAGCACAAAATATCAGATTTGATGCAATTATGGAAAGCTTATCAATGGTGATCATATCAAATCTTCCACCTTGAATGCATAAGGATTATGGCCCAAGTTTTGACCTAAATACATTCCATTATATGCACACAAGAGAGGCAGACCTAGAACACGCGCAAGGAGCTGCAGAAACGACCACACAACTTTGGAAAAAAAAGCTTGGAAACTTGAATTCTGAAATCCATCTTGGAGCTCGATACAAAGCAAAATCACAACGCAACCCTCTTCCTTGACATCCAGTGGAGCTATACCAATCAAAATCAAGCCCTAAGACAGCCTGAGACTCACTGTAAGTATCCACGAACCTTGCTCTGGACATGATATCGTGAAATCATATTCTTGCATCTTTTCTTTAAAATCTTGGCATATTTGTGCTTATTATTTGATTTAGAACGTTTTGGCATTATCCAATTTGATTTTCATGGCCTGTATAATGATGCCCGAATCTAGGGTTTACATGTGGTGTTTTTAGGCGTTTGAGTTACAGGGAAAATTGGGCCGAATGATGGTTACAGGGATGACCAGGAGGAAGAAACGAGTGCATCGGTGCTCTCAGCTTGCGTTTACATGGCCTAGGAAGGATTTTTGAGAGATCCTACGAATCTTCCTGCGGATACAAATTCGCAGGTAAAGAACCAGGGTGATGTGAAGAAGATGATAATGTGGCTGGGCGTGATTGGCCAGTTCAAATCATTGGCGCTTTATTTTTATTTTTCAGGCTTAGCGTTTTGTTTTCTATATATTATTTGTTTCTTATTTCAATAAAAATTAGGCAAGCTGGTTGGAGTGGTTGAGCGCACAAGTAATGAGCATTGGGACCTGGGTTCGAATCCCAGGTCCCCCAAACCTTTATTGCAATTTTATTTCAGGCGTTCATATACAGCATTCCAAGCGTGGAGTACCATATGCCCCCAAATCTCAACTGCCAAGTGGCTCACCAGGCAGATCCATTAGCCAAAGTTGAAGGACCACCATACTCCCTGGTCAACAAGCGCATAGACAATCTGAAAAGTCAAACATGCTGGTGTTAGTGGGCTAAGAATTGCTGATCATACTCCCTCTTCAGGCCCAAACCCCCATTTGGTTTATTTCTTTTTCTCTTTATATATATTTTATTTAATTATTATTATCAAAATTAACCAATTAATATTTTTTCTATAAAATCAGAAAACCCTAAAAAATAATATTTTTATTAATTTCACTATTTTATTATTTTTGTAAATAAACATTAATTAATTAATTTAGTTTAATTAGGAACAACTTTAACATATTTTGCAATAAATTAAAATTGATTTAGAATTAGGTTTTTTTAATATTTTTTAACCATTCTTATTTTATTTCCTTAATTAAAATAAAAACCAAAAAATCTTTTCATTTAATTAATTAATTCAATTATTAATTTAGACTAATTTTTTAATTCAAAAAAAAAATGCTTTATTTAATAAAAGGGTCAAAACCCTAGGACACTGCGATTTAATTTTTCTCGCGCGCGTATAATTTTTGATCCATATTTCAATATTGTAACTGCTTCGGGAATGTAATAGTTTTTAAATTAGGATTTTATTTTTCGCTTTTATTTATTTTTCGCAATTTAATTTAAAAGGGTTTGTCTTTGGCGATGTAAATACCCGACGCCTTGTAATAGCTTAGATTTATTTTCCGCAATTTAAATTCCGCAACTATTAACTGTTAGATGTTTGAATAATAGGCAATGCATGACAAGATTAACCTTTAACCTAAAATCAACAGTAGCTCACCATTAACATGTACAAAGATAATATAACTGAAAAAACAATACACTCGCACATGCCACTCTTAGGGTACACCTCACTTGGTTGCCTTCGAACGTGGTCATTGAGTATACGAAGTTTTAGAGGTCGCCCTCTTGTCCAAAGATCAAAGTTGCCTCGAAACGGTTGCCTTGGATAAAATGATCTAAGACATTAGGGTTACCGCTAAGGCGTCCTAACATTGCTTTAGTGACCACACGTCCCTTAATCGAATTGACCCGAAAACTCCAACAATGGTGCTACCTACTCCTCAATAGTGGGATAACATTGTCGAAAGGACATTTGCACAGTCTAATTCCTTTTTGAGTAGGTAGATGGTTCTTAAGTACTTGCTCCTTTTAAAACAAAACCAAACTTTTCGCACTTACACTCCTTTCAAACAAAAAAACTCTTTTCAAACCCACAAACACAAAGAAAAGCAAACTTTTGAAAACATAATGAACAAGTACCTAAGAGCCCGTGGATAACCACGGATAGAAAGGGTGCTAACACCTTCCCTTTCTATAATCTACCTCCCGAACCCGAGAAATATCTCAAAAAGGAATTTTTCTGTGCTTTTGTCCTTTCCTTGTTGGATAAAATAAAAGACGGTGGTAACTCTTGCTTACCGCGACATTTTGCAAAAACAAACGCAAACGCGAATCAACATTCCAAAACAGTTAGTTCTCTTTCCCACCGATCACAATATATATATATATATATATATATATATATATATATATATATATATATATATATATATATATATATATATATATATATATATATATTCTAATTAGCGATTATAAAAACATTAATCACATGTATTTAGTAAATTTATATATACATATATACTGCTCAAACCTATATATACATATATCGTCTGATTTCAGGCAAATTAGGGTTGTAGGTGAAGGTTATAAATAGGTCAGCGAAACCTAATTTACTTGAAATCTCCATTCTGTTAAAATATAGTTGGTCCATATACCTTTTTTTACCGACAAATGTGGAAGGCAAAATAACATGCTTTCCTTGTTTCGTACTATGTTGCGAATTACCTGCACCCTCCTGTTGTTGTAAGTTGCTATAGTTACAAACTCTTAATTTAGAGTGATTTCTCCGCAACCAATTAAGACGCTCGGTCTCCATCATAGTATAACCATCAACCAAAAACTGTTGGAAAAGACATCTCGAATGAAGTAAAGTCTTTGGTTTAGCAACACGTTCTTGTAGTCGGAATCCAAGTCAATCCTTAATAGTTTGGTGGCTCTGCTTGGTGACAGTTTTTTCATGCTTGTACTTGTGAAGTATATTCTCCATGTAACCATTTTACCAATATGCAAAAATCAAAGGGTATTGGTAACCAAGATAGGCCAGATGAAACTCATTTATCCTTTGTAATCCACCATCACGCTCATGGATTATGATGTCCCTCAGCTCAACCGAGTCGACATCACTAACAATGAGAGCAGCCACCTCCAAAACTGTGGGTGTGTTATACATGTGACTGTCATCAGATCTACTTGAAATTAGCTTCAACCGCAATTGTAGAAGAAATATATCAGATGATGGATCTAATTATAATGTCTTTTAAAGAAGTAGTTTATTACACTACAAGTGACAGAGAGTGGCAATCTAGATCTTGTACAACAAAAAATATAAGAGCATTTGCTCTAGAATATGTAAGAAGTTCCAAGTTAAATGTGTCCTTTATTATGTGGATAGCTCAGGGTACTTGAGATCATTCTCAAGGAGCTGATATATCCGGATCTGTGAAAGTCAGGATTGAATTTATAGTATGTGAAGTGCTCAGCTGGTGTGTCCAACCAGAAGTGTGTAGCGGTTACCATCCACTATGATAATATGAAGTCCCTTATGTGTATTCATCTGGTGCTCAAGTATTCCTTTTCAGTTGGAGCATTATTTATCCATGACAGGGGAGTAAAGTACATGTCCATGGACTATGGCTGCAAGGGTGCCGTTTTGGGCCTCTTATGAGGTTGTGATGTCAGACAATATGTCATGACATGTAGCTACTAGAGGTAGTTACTTATATGCTTGACGGGGCATATGTGATCATGTGAAGATGATTGGTTTAATCACATGGTCTCATGTTTCTCAGGATGGACTCTGAGAGATTGTAATTGTGACTGGGAGAATTTTTTTTTCTCTGCAAAACCTGAAGGAGCCTAATGAATTAGCATTGGGTTTGTCACTCTTAAAGGTGGAAAAGAGTGAATTTCGAGACCATGAAAGGACATTGTACCTATGCTTATGAGCTTATGGATAGATCTTTCTAAGGCTGGTTTTTTTAAGCTTGTGTGACAATGTTTGACAAGATGTCAGGACATGACTCAAGACATGTTTTTCCTTGAGACCAACAAGGATCGATTTTGAATGGTATATCTTATACGTGTCATGAGGGTGTGTATCATGTGTTCTGACTATGCAAGTGCATGTTTCAGAAACTGTCATTTCCAGAAAAAAAATTGGTCCTGATTTATTAAAAGCATTCAAATCTTTTTGATCGGTGCACATTATTGCCTGATGCAGTTTTTCCCTCGAATAACGTCTCTTGACCTAGACAATTGTTATAGTATAGGTTCATTATTTTTGCTCAGGTACTTATAGAGTCTTTTGTTTCTTTCCTTCCCTTTCGCTTTGTGTGTGTTTGTTGATTGTCTAGTTCTCATGTCCTTTGTTCGGGTATGGGTAAGTTCTATTTGGGTCTGGTTCTGTGAAGTTTATGTTTTTCAATTTGTGGAAAGCATAGAGAAAATGGGTAGTGTTTAGACGTTGTTAAGTCTGAGGTCAGTTTTTGCAGTTGTTTTGCAAAGATGTCGAATAGGATGTCATATTCTGAGTGTGTTTGTTATTGTGTGTTGTGATCTGAGTTAACATAATTATGTCTTATAAGACATCTGGTTCTGCTATACCAGAATTTCAGATATTGCCATAGCCTGTTGGTCACACAGTAGTCGTGGTTTTAGAGCTTCCAATTTCATAGGAGGAGGTAGTTTTAGAAGCAAAACACATGTTCAATGCCAAATTTGTTCTTAGGTTGGACATGACACAAGAGTATGCTACTTTCGACTTGCTCCTCAACCTTTAACTTCCAACACATGTAGAAATCCAGCTATCAAAACCTTACCTCGATCAAACTTCATGCTTACTTGGCATAATGCTAGTTAAAATCAGACCTTCAACAACCAGTGGATGGCTCCTCCCTCTGTCTCAAAATGGCACACTCATTCGCATGGTTTTGCTCTAAGACATTCAACATCACCATACTCGTCAATTTCATCCAAACGACATCAAGCCTATATTGTTCGAATTGACTCAACCAATGTTTGTTACATTAACCTTCCACACTTCCGTTTCATGTGCATAGCCTGATGTATTGTATTGTCTAATACCAATTTCACTCAAAGCACAATATCCATAAGCTGTAATATTAATAACAAATTAAACAATGATCACACTATTGATATAATAAAAATTAGGATTATTTTTAGAGTGTGTAAGACGAGTTATCGTACATGACCTAAAAGTTAACAAGATTAAACTGTGGTTAAAATAAATCTCATAAAATATTTGTCATAGTTAAACCAAGACAAAATATATTTCATATTTAATTTGTCACACTTAAATTGTGGTTAACTTAAACAAAGTCTCTGAAAACATAAATGGCCATGATAAAAATGATAAATCAACCAATGTAATTCAATTGATAACACAAGATATATGATTAAATAGATTAATTTTCATTGTTGCGCACAAAGATTTCTGATTTCACTACTACAAATAATATATTTTATGACAAAAATTTCATGTCAGCTATTAAAAAAATGAGGTCAAATGACAGGAAACGCATAATTTTTCAAGAGAAAATTTATTTTTTTCCTTAACCGTCATAAAAACTGCTCAGGGTTTGAGACTCGATTCCCTGTTTCTTAAATTTCTTATTCATTTAGAACCAAAAATGTGCCTTTATTTTTTATGGAATTTAAGTTGGATATTTTCTCTCAGTTTTCAAGAAAACTGATATAAAAACTATCTAAATTTTTTATTCCTCCAGAGTTAGTGTTGAGTCTTATTTCACTTTTTGAGCCCTAATGAACTAAAGAACACCATTATTCTCCATAAACAAAAGAACACCATTATCAAGGAGGAAGGAAGAAACACTTTTCTTTTAGTCTCTCATCACGTTTCTGATATGTACAAGTACAAGTTCTTCATTACTGTTTTTCTTATTGTTGTTGTTTTCGTCGTTGATGTTGTTGTTGTTGTTATTATGGATATAATGTAGTGTTGTTTTTCAGGTATTTTTAGTTGTTGTTAATGTTGTTTCATTGAGATGGAATATTCATTTTTGTTGGTTGTGTACTATTTTTATTTTATTTTCAAAAGCTTTATGTGATAATGAGTCGTAGTTGGATGAAAGCCAATAGATAAATTAAGTAAAGAGTATAAGAATGGAATGTTACAATTTCTTGATTTTGCGAAGAAAAAAAACTTCCTAACAAAAAGGGAATTTTTTGTGTCCTTGTTTAATTTTCGGAAATATGCAAAAACATCCAAAGAAAGATATATTGAATCGTTTAGGTTATGATGAAAGTATTCAAAATTACACGAAATTGGTATGGCATGTTGATGCGGTAAAAAAAGACCTCTGTCACATACAGTTGAAGATGATGAATTTATGAATGATAATCTAGAAGAAATTATTCTTTGTGTTGGAGTAGATACTTTCAAGAAATCTAATGTGGTAGATTCTTTTCAAAGAGATATGGAAGAATCGTTGTATGTGGGATGTGAAAGTTTTACAAGATTGCCAATTTTGCTAAGACTATTTAATATTAAGGCGGGAGGTGGGTGGAGAGCTAGAAGTTTCACTGAATTACTTAAATTGTTAAAAGAAATGTTTCACAAAAGTAACACGCTATCGAAGCGTATTTATGAAGCCAAAAAGATATTTAGTCCAATGGGTTTAGACTATGTCAAAATACATGCATGTCGTAATGATTACATATTATATAGGGAAGAGTATGAAAACTTGAATGAGTGCTAGAAGTGTGGGGAGTCATGATACAAGAAAAATGACAATGGTGTTGATGATGAAGATGGTGTAACTATAAAGTGTGTTTCTTCCAAGGTGATGTGGTACCTACCGATAATTCAAAGATTCAAGAGATTGTTTGCTAATGTTAATGACACGAAGAATATTAGATGACATGCAGATGAAAGAGTGTGTGATGGAAATTTTTTCGATGTATCTCATTCATTGCAATGGAAAAAATTGAATCCTTGTTTTCATATTTTTCCCTTGAATCGAGGAACCTTAGGCTTAGACTTTCCATCGACAGAATGAACCCTTTTGGTAATTTGAGTGCTAACCATACATCATGTCCTATTCTTCTTATAATTTACAATATATCTCCATGGTTGTCCATGAAGCGCAAATATATAGTGCTATCAATGATGATTTTGGATACAAGACAATCAGGGAACAACATAGATGTTTATTTAATATCATTGATTGAAGATTTAATACTTTTGTGGAAGGAAGGAGTTGATGTTGATGATGTGTAAACATGTGATAACTTTAAGCTATGTGCCATGTTGTTTTATATAATCAATGACTTTCCTATATATAATAGTTTGTCTGGGCACATTGTCAGGTGGTATAAAGTGTGTCCTATATGTGAAATTGATGCATGCCAATACCAATTATGAAAAGGAAAAATTAAATTTTATCTTGAGCGTTGAATTGTAGATTACAGAACATTTTTAATGGAGAGCATGAGTTTGATATCACTCCCAAGCCCTTAATCAGGAAGAAAGTTTATAAAAGACAACAACACATTAATGTTTCCTTTGAAAAGAAATAAAAAAGGCCAGTGGAGAAAAATATTTGGAAAAAGAGGTCGACGTTCTTTGATCTTCCATACTGGTCTAGTCTTGATGTGATGCATATGGAGAAAATATATGTGATAGTTTGATTGGAACACTTCTCAATATTAAAGGCAAGGAAAAAGATACTAAGAAATCCCATGAAGATATGGTTGTGATGGGAATACAACAAGAGTTATCACCAAAAGAAATCAGAAATATAGCTTATTTACCCCGAGCATATCACATTCTGTCAAAAAAAGAAAAAATTTGCGATTGTTTGTAGGGTATCAAAGTTTCCCAAGTGTACTCATCAAATGTGAAAAGACTTGTGTAAATATATCATCTCAAGTTATATGGCTTAAAATCTCATGATTGTCATCATGTCTTGATGCAACAACTTCTACCAGTGACTATCTGTGGTATTTCACTAAGAAATATAAGGGTAACTATAACCAGATTATACTTATTCTCCAATGCTATATGTAGTAAAGTCATTGATTCTGGAAATTTAGACAAGTTGGAACATGAGGCTGCAATTATCTTGTGTCAATTAGAGATGTTTTTCCCTCTATCATTCTTTGACATCATGGTTCACTTATTTGTTCATCTAGTAAGGGAGATTAGAATTTGTGGTCTAGTTTATTTATGATGGATGTATCCGGTAAAGCGTTATATGAAATTTTTTAAAGGGTATCCCGCTAATATTAGATGGTCAATTGTTCTTTACGAAAAATATCTTTCTGATAGTACTGATTGAAATTAAGATTTTAACTATGTGGCCCATTGTTTCGCAACACATGTACGTCATTCATATGAACAAAATGACTCAGATGATATACATGTTATTCATCGTGAACATGAAGAGAGAATATGAGAAAACTAGTAAGTAAATATTTTATATCACTTATTATTTTATAATTATTTATTTTACTAAAGATTTAAAGTTGTTGTTGATTATCCTATTTGGTTTCAAATGTTTTTCAAATTATAGGTGCTTAATGACCATGACGAATCCTAACACAGAACTTTTAGACAACCTACAAAACTTTCCATTTTGATTATTGCTTTTGTTGGGTAATCATTTATTTTAGTTTTGTTGTAACATTATAAAGTGTGTGCCGTTTTGGCTTTACATTTGGTGTAAAAAAGGAATATTTGTTGTATAATGTTTCTGTTTGAAAAATTGGCAAATGTACAATGTTTCTGATTCAGGAATCTGCAAAATATATGATCATATATTCTGTGATACCGTTCTGTAATACAGGTACATACGACAGTACTAAAAAAATCTTATTCCCTCGATTTTTACTTAAAATTGAGGTAAAAACATTGAGCTATTATCTTAGTTTTACATGACACCGAGAGTTAATATTAGACGCACCGTCCAGTTCTGAAAATAATAAAAATGCAGATGATGAGGTTCAAATACATGCGCAGATAATTTAATCCCTCGATTTTTAATTAACCGAGGGGTAAAGTGACAGATTTTCAACGCCCTTCGTTACTTCGCTTCAGTAGTCGAGATTAAATGTATTTTGCGTCCAAAGTCAAATTTATTTTTTGTAGTAGTGTTTATGATTAAAACACATTAGATGTGACCTAAAATCAATCGAGTAAAGAGTTTGAACTTGTGAGAAAAAAACTTTTATGGATCAAAAATAGTTTGCTTTTATGATATCATTTTTACTTTCCAAAAGTAAGACATTTGAAAAAAATAGTTTTCTATATTGGCTATTCTTTTCCATTTAAAATAAATAAATTGGATCTTCCTTTTTGAAAATGGGTTATTGAAAAAAAATTGTTTACTTTAAGGAATAAAATAACGGTTTTGTATATATTTTTATAAAAAGTTATAAATAATAAATTGAGAGATCATATATTAAAAAAGTGTTATTTAAATATTAGTTATCATATTTAAATTATTTATAAAAAATAAACATAAAATAAATTATTTAAAAAAATTATTATTAATATGTTTAATAGAAATTTAACTATCAAATTAAAATGATATTATTTATTATATCCATTTAACTGTCAAGTCTAACTAAATTAAAATTATATCACTATCATAAAAATAAATAATTAAATTACAAGCTTAAATTTTTTGTATATTAATTAGTTAATTTAATTAATTTTTATTTTATTCATTAAGTAAACATAATAAGTAAATAAAACAAAATTTCAAAAGTAGTTTGCATTTATATATTATTTTTATTTCCAAAAAATAAGACATTTGGAAATTATTTTTGTATATTGGCTATATTCTTTTCCATTCATAATAAACAAATTGGATATTCCTTTTTGAAAAAGGGTTAATGAAAGAAGAAAAAAAACTTTGTTTACTTTAATGAATAAAAGAACGGAATGAAAGGGAAAAAAAAAACTTTGTTTACCTTAATGAATAAAAGAACGGTTTTATATATATTTATTAGATCAATAAATTGAGAGAGAATGAAAAATATGATAAATATATTTAAATATTATTTAAAGAGTGAAAATATAAACAATTTACACATGTGTAAGAAAAATATATACTTATTATATTTTTATTGGAAAATAATAAGAATTACACCTACAAAATTTATCTAAATTTTGTCCAAAAATTTATATTATAATTTGAAAACGGTTTTGATCAATTGCGTTAGCTTATAAATTTTATACTCCTTCGCAATAGTTTTTCCTGTGCTTCTCTAAATAAAAAAAATCAATTTTATTAAGAGTTTAATGAATACACGCTGTAAAATAATTTTACATTGCTATCTAAAAAAGTCAATTGTCTGTCATACTATTAAAAGAATTTTAAAATAAAAGTGTGATATAGTAGAACCCATGATCTTTTATTAATACAAATATTTTTAAAACAAACATGTTGTTTAAATATTAATTAATATATTTATATCATTTATTAAAATAAATATTAAATAAAATTATTTTAAAACAAATCTAATTATAAAATTAAAATGATATTGCGTATCATATACATTTAACTATCAAACCTAACTAAATTATAAATCTATTATTTATCAAATAAATAAATAAATAAATTGTAAAATTAAATTTTTAGTATATTATTTAAAAAATGAAATTATTTTTTATTTCATTAATAAATTAAATATAATAAGTAAATAAAACAAATTTTCAAAAGCAGTTTGCATTTGTATATTATTTTTATTTCCAAAAAAGAAGACATTTGGAAAAGGTAGTAGTTTTCTATATTGGATATTATTTTCCATTTATAATACATTAATTGGATATTCCTTTTTGAAAAAGGGTTATTGAAAAAAAGAACTTTGTTTATTAAAGAATAAAAGAACGGTTTTGTATATATTTTATTAAAACAATAAATTGAAAGAATGATTTCAATGCGTTTGGTAAAAGAATTTATAATAAATATGAAAACGGTTTCAATCAATTGCGTTAGCTTATAAATTTTATACACTTTCGCAACAGTTTTTCCAGTTGCTTCTTCAAATGAACAGTTTCTTACGTTCCAAAATTTAGCATTGTGAACAAGACAGTGTTACAATGGCATGAATAAATTAATGAGAACAATAGTAATAATAAAAAATAAAAGAAACAATTATGAAAATTAATTATTATCATAGTAAAGCTTTTCATTTCATTAATTCATAAGTATTTAATTTTTGGATTATTAATTACAAATAATCCTAACTCCTAAGAACATGAAGTTTGGGCAGAAATTGGTGTAAATGTAAACTTAGGATTCCAAGCATAGTAGAAAATGACAGATTTAGAAGGATAAAGTGGTCCTCCTTGAATGAGAAGACAATCATCACTAAAAATAGCTGGATCAACCGATAAATTTGTTTGAAATCCAGTGCAATTGAACTGCACCTGTGATTGAGTACATTCACAATTGTTGGTTACATTAACCTTGTACACTTCCATTCCATGAGCATAGCCAGATGTTTTGTATTGTCTAACTCCAATTTTGCTCAAAGCACACTCTCCATAAGCTAGGATATTAACCACAAATTAAACATTGATCACACTATTAATAATAAATAATATAATAATAATCAAGATCGTCTTTCAGGGCAGGACAACTAAACCGCACAAAATCTAACATGTTTAAACATTGATTAGAAAGGGTCTCGAAAAATATGTCATCGTTAAACTATGAGAAAAAAAATCTATATTTAATTTATCACATCTAAATTGCAGATAATTTATATAGTATTACCGAAAATTTAGGATGGTCTGGATTAAAATGATAAATCTTCATTGTTGCGCACGAAAAATTTAGTATTTACTTGATAATTGGTCGACTAAGGAGTTTGAACTCGTGCGAAAAAAGCTTTAATTAATGTGGTTTAAAAATTTTGTTTGTAATTTTGTAATGTTTTACTACAGACATTAAATAAAATCAAAACTGCAAAAACTTTATTGCTATTTGTAATCCATGCATGCTACCTTTGAAAACTAGGGCAAGGAAGAGAGTAAGGGAGAGAAGTTTGAAAGTTGAAGCCATTTTAGATTTGAGAATGGAATTGTATACTAAAACTATTTATAGAATGGTAATAGTAGTTTTTTGGTATAAAGGCAAGAATCACTAACCGACCAAATACATTGAATTTAATTAAAAAATAAGTTTGGCGATACAAAGGGTAGCATGCATTGATGGTTTTTTAATATTGATGGTTTTTTTAATCATTCTTGAGCTAAATGAAAATTTCATGTCTCAAAATAATTGACACACTTTCAAAAAGATTGTCACGAGTAATTTATTCAAAGCTATCTTTAGTTTAAAAATTTAAATTATATAATTTAATTTAATTATGTATAATTTCAAGTTATTAATCTTAACTTTATATTTATAATAATTAAAATAGATCAATATAGTGAATACAAGGAATATCTTTTACTTAAATATTTAATCATTAAGGAGTTTAACTATAGTAATAAATAAGTCACATGAAAACAATAGTTTAAATATCCTAGGTGGCAAGGTTGTAGTGTTGAATTCATATTTAAACTCGAACTTAATTTTATATATGTTTTTCTTGAAGATGCATGTTGCGGATTGGAAATTGGTGGAGTTGTAAAGAAGGTTCTTTAGGGGTCAAAGAGACGAGGGAGTTTAAGGTATCTTGTATGAAATCGGTCGATGTGTGCAAGCCTAAGAAGAAAGGCGATTTAGGAGTGAAAGATCTTAGACGTGTGAACTTGACTATGCTTAGTAAGCGGAGTTGGTAGGCTTTTGAGAATAGACCATATATTTGGAAGGATATCATTTCTTCTAAGTACAGTTTCTGAGTGGGGGGGTCCCCTTTGGGTGGTAGGGTGGAAGGTGTCCCTCTCGTGGAGAGGAGTTTCTCTCCTTCGATTAGCTTATGATCATTTGATTGACATGTTTTCTATTTTATGTATTAGAGTGGTTTGAGATGGGTTTAAAAATAAGATTAGGCATGATGTTTGGGTGGGGTCATTTTCTTTGTGCATCTATTTTAAGAGATTGTTTCTCACTTCAAGAAAAAAAATTGGTGGTGAGGCTGATGGGCAATTGGGTTAGGGAAGAACATGTGTGAGATCTTAGGCGGGAGCTCTTTCTTCTTGTTAGGGAGGTTGATCTCCGGGGCAAGCTTCACAATCTCATTGTATGAGTGATTAAATTGGGTCAGGAGCACACATGGTTGTGGCTGTGTGATCTTCAAAGAGGTTTTTTCAATGAAGTCTACATATGATAGGCTTTCGTCCCTTTCGGCAGATGGTGAAGATATGCCAGCTAGGGTGATTAGGGTTTCTTGGATAGTGTTTGGATTAGTAAGGTTCCTAATTACCACTCGGAAAGTGTACTGATAACGTTGAAGTAATAATAAAAGATTCGTCTCAACGAGGATAGCATTTTAACAAGAAAATTAATTGTAAACTTTAGTAATTAAATGGCAGGGTTTTCGTTAGAAAATTGGTTCTGAATGACAATTTAAAAAGGATAAAAATCAAGAATGTGAAGGTGATTAGAACTATTTGTCGAATCCCTTTATTTTTACCAAATGATGAACCGTGTACTTGTTGAGTGCCAATCATATTATTATGTTACTGCGAATTAACATAACCACCACACCTAATTCATTGGTGTGTAGTTTACTAATCTATACAATAATCACCTAATTCTTCCAATTCATAGACAAATTAGGCGTTATTAGTGTATTAATTCATAAGCAACAACTTTGAAATTCTTCCTATTCCTAGATCAATTTATACGCCTGTAAGCGACAAAAAAAAATTAAGCACAATAACAATTTAAATAAGATAATAACATTAAAAGTACTTAATAAAACTCAAACAAACATATGATCCAACAAAGTAAAAATAAGGTTCATCTTAAAAAGTCCTAATCTAGATAAACTTAGCTACTCATTGATAAATTTACAAATACCATGAGTTTGGAATTCTTCATCATCAAAATATATGGAATGATTCCTCTCCAATGACTCTAATATTCCCCAATTCGCTCCTTGATAGACCATATTCGTCACTTTCTTCTCAAAATTTAGAACACTTGAAAAAGTGGCAAAAAAAAGTGTGTTCAGCAGGGAAGCAGCATTGTGCTGCAATGGCTCAGTGTCGTGTCTGATGCACTCCTCATCAGTTCTAGGGGTGAGAATAGGTCAGACCAACCTACAGGGGCCTATAGCCTAGCCTATTTAAGGCTAGACCTATTTAATAAATAGATCAGCTTAGGCTTTTTTAAAAGCCTATTTAATTAAATAGGTCGGGTTTATGCTATTAAAAAAGTCTATGAAGTCTTATAGGTCAGCCTATATTTTCATATATATTAAAAATAGGTTGACTTATGTATGTATGTATATTAGAAAAAAGGCTAAATAGGTTGGCCTATATATGCATATATATTAGAAAAAAAGGCTAAATAGGTCGATCTATATATGCACATATAGGTATGCATATAAGACCTCTTAAGTCATATGGATTAATTGAAAATCTTAATAAGAAACAAGCTTTTAAATAGGCTTTCAGGCCAGTCCAGACTTTTAAAAAGTCTAGACCAGGCCAAAAAAGAGAGCCTATAATAGGCCATAGGCCATAGGCCATAGGCTCGGGCCTTTTAAGTTTATCGTATGCCAGACTTAGGCCTTCTAAAGCCTAGCCTAGACTAGCTTATTTCTACCCCTACTAATTGCATCACGATGAGTTGTATCTCGTGCGACAAAACCACCGGAAAATCACCATTTTCCTTCTTTTTCTTCATATTTTCACCAAGTCTTTGTATCTTTATTGTATTGACTTTTTGCTCAATTCTTTCAATTTTAACATGAATTTTGATCATTCTTATTCCGAATTTACCCAAATTTATTCATAAAAATCACGTCATGACGATTGTACAGTTACCTTTAAACTGGTGGTTTTCTCTTGGAAACTACTTCATGATAAACTTCCGAATAGGCAGAATCTTACCAGACATAATTTTTTTATATTTCTAACAGAGTGGGATTTGAGTTGTGTTAGGGTAGATAGAATCATGTGATCACTTGTTTGTCAAGTGTGAATTTGTGTCTCTCATCTAATATAATATTATTAGTTGGCTAAGTATGCCCTTATTAATCCTGAAGTCGATCATAAGTTTGTTCAAGGTATTTCATGGATTTCATTCAGGGAGAAATGCTCATTTGGGTTTGATTTCGATTTGCCATTCAGCGGGTGGGTTCATTTGGAATTTGTGTATAGAGTTATTTTTTGCTAGGAAAGAAAGTCCATTAATTAATAAATAAACTTGATTATTGGCTTGGCTTTAAAGTTGGTTTAACCACATGCTCGAACATCAAAATTTTCTTTTCTTTACTATGAGCGTGACACGTGTTAACCTTTTTAAGGGTGCATCGGAAGGCCATTTGTATTCCTTTGTCTTTCTCTTGCAGGTGAAAGATCCTACCTCCCCTCAGCTTGCTCTTTCCAAGGTTTTTTTGGTTTCTTTTTCCTTGTGTGGTTGGTTGGCTCTATTCTAGATTTTCGGTGTAAAGATTTGCTTGTGCTTTTCTCGTCCTTTGTTTTGTTGATTTCTTATTGTTGTAGTGCACTTCTAGTGCCCTTCTTCACCCACTTACTTTTATAAAGGTCTATTTTAGCAAGATTTAACTAAAATATGTTTAAATGCACCTTAAGGTGCATGTTGCTAAAATACACCTTCATAAAAATAAGTGAGTGTATTGTTGGAAACTTCTATGGGATTTTCTATAATAAACTCACTTATTTTTTATGAAGGTGTGTTTTAGTAAGTTTTAACTAAAAAATAGTTAAATTCACCCTAAGGTGCTTGTTACGAAAATAGACCTTCGTAAAAACAAGTGAATCTATTGTACCATTGGTTTTATTATCAATGGTTGAGATTAATGGCACATGATTTAGTGAAAATCATAATTTAATCTCAACCTTTTATTTTTAAATCTGATGGTTCTCATTCATTCTCGCATACTCATATAAATTGAGAGAGAGAGAGAGAAAAAATATATCAAATGAGAATGAGTAAGTTATATGAGAATGTAATAAATAATCATTGGTTTTATTATTAATGGTTGAGATTAATGGCACATAATTTAGCGAAAATTATAATTTAATATCAATATTTTCTTTTTAAATTTGATGGTTCTTATTCATTTTCACATACTCATATAACTTATATATATATATATATATATATATATATATATATATATATATATATATATATATATATATATATATATATTCTAACTAGCGATTAAAAAAACATTAATCACATGTATTTCGAAAATTTATATATACATATATACTACTCAAACCTATATATACATATATCGTCTGATTTCAGGAAAATTAGGGTTGCATGTGAAGGTTATAAATAGGTCAGTGAAACCCAATTTACTTGAAATATCCATTATGTCAAAATATAGTTGGTCTATATACCTTTTGCTACCGAAAAAAAGTGGAAGGCAAAATAACATGCTTTCCTTGTTTGGTACTATGTTGCGAATTACCTGGACCCTCCTGTTGTTGTAAGTTGCTATACTTACAAACTCTTAATTTAGAGTGATTTCTCCGCAACCAATTAAGACGCTCGGTCTCCATCATAGTATAACCATCAACCAAAAACTGTTGGAAAATACGTCTCGAATGAAGTAAAGTCTTTGGTTTAGCAACGCGTTCTTATAGTCGGAATCAAAGCCAATCCTGGTTCTGCTTGGTGACAGTTTTTTCATGCTTGTCCTTGTGAAGTATTTTCTCCCTGTAACCATTTTACCAATATGAAAAAAATCAAAAGGTATTGGTAACCAAGATAGACCAGATGGAACTCATTTATCCTTTATAATCCACCATCACGCTCATGGATTATAATGTCCCTCAGCTCAACCGAGTCAACATCACTAACAATGAGAGAAGCCACCTCAAAAATTATGGGTGTGTTATACATATGACCGTCATCAGGTCTACTTGAAATTAGCTTCCACCGCAATTGCTAGAAGAAATATATCAGATGATGGATCTAATCAGAATTTCTTTTAAGGAAGTAGTTTATTACACTATAAGTGACAGAGAGTGGCAATCTAGATCTTGTACAAAAAAACTAAGAGCATTTGTTCTAAAATATGTAAGAAGTTCCAAGTTAAATGTGTCATTTATTATGTGGATAGCTCAGGGTACTTGAGATCATTCTCAAGGAGCTGATATATCTGGATATGTGAAAGTCAGGATTGACTTTATAGTATGTGAAGTGCTCAGTTGGTGTGTCCAACCAGGAGTGTGTAGCGGTTACCCTCCACTATGATAAGATGAAGTCCCTTATGTGTATTCATCTGGTGCTCAAGTATTCCTTTTCAGTTGGAGCATTATTTATCCATGACAGGGGAGTAAAGTACATGTCCATGGACTATGGCTGCAATGGTGCAGTTGTAGGCCTCTTATGAGGCTGTGATTTCAAACAATATGTCATGACATGTAGCTACTAGAGTTAGTTACTTATATTCTTAACGGGGCATATGTGATCATGTGAAGATGATTGGTTTAATCACGTGGTCTCATGTTTCTCAGGATGGACTCTGAGAGATTATAATTGTGACTGGGAGAATTTATTTTTCTCTGCAGAACCTGAAGGGGCCTAATGAATTAGCATTGGGTTTGTCACTCTTAAAGGTGGAAAAAAATGAATTTAGAGACCATGAAATGACATTTACCTATGCTTCTGAGCTTATGGATAGATCTTTCTAAGGCTGGTTTTTTTAAGCTTGTGTGACAATGTTTGACAAGATGTCAGGACATAACTCAAGACATGTTTTTCCTTGAGACCAACAAGGATCAATTTTGAATGGTATATCCTATACGTGTCATGAGGTTGTGTATCACGTGTTCTGACTATGCAAGTGTGTATTTTGGAAACTGTCATTTCCAGAAAAAATCGATCATGATTTATTGAAAGCATTCAAATCTTTTTGATCAGTGCACATTATTGCCTGATGCAGTTTTTTCCTCGAATAACGTCTCTTGACCAAGACAATTGTTATAGTCTAGGTTCATTATTTTTGCTCAGGTATTTATAGAGTCTTTTGTTTCTTTCCTTCCCTTTCACTTTGTGTGTGTTTGTTGATTGTGTAGTTCTCCTATCCTTTGTTCGGGTATGGGTAAGTTCTATTTGGGTCTGGTTCTGTGAAGGTTATGTTTGTCAATTTATGGAAAGCATAGAGAAAATGGGTAGTGTTCAGACGTTGTTAAGTCTGAGGTCAGTTTTTGCAAATATGTCGAATAGGATGTCATATTCTGAGTGTGTTTTTTTTTTGGTGTTTGGTGTTGTGTCTTATGATCTGAGTTAAGAACATAATTGTGTCTTGTGTTTTGAGTTACCCAAGTTTGAGGTATGGTCCTCTGTGTCTGTATAAGGATAGTTCAGGTGGTTGTTGATTTTTTCCTTTAGTTTCCTCTTATGCTTAGAAAGAGAAGGTTGTGTCTGTCTGTGTCAAAGCATAGTTCTCAGGTTGATGGGGAGTATTTGATATCTTCTTCCTCATGTACATCATGACTTCAAGACTTTCTCTATTTATTATGAGGTTGTTGTCTGTGGTGTTGAGTGTGTTGTGTTGTAATGGATTGGTTCGAGAAATTGTGCAGTAAAATGTCGACATCAATCTGAGTATAGATCTTACCTCTTGTTAAAGAATTTGTCATATTCTAACTAAAAAGGGGGAGAAGAGTTTATGTTATCTCTTAGTGAGCAACTTTTTAAGGGGGAGAAAAATAAGAGTTATCTGTTATCTGTTGAATCCCTTAAGAGAGAGAGAGAGAGAGAGAGAGAGAGAGAGAGAGAGAGAGAGAGAGAGAGAGAGAGAGAGAGAGAGAGAGAGAGAGAGAGAGAGAGAGAGAGAGAGAGAGAGAGAGAACATTGGTGGTGGACTACCAAGAAGTCCTAGTATGATGTTGTGACATCATGATTGAAGACTGAAGTCAGTCACATATAAAGATTGAAGACCAAAGACTGTGAATGATCTGATATGCTTCTATAATTTGCTGCTGCTGAGTTGTGTAGTTTAAACCCTTGTATTATTTATGCTTCTGTATGCAAAGGTTATGTAAATTAGTTTTATCCAAAATATGAAGATTTGAAAAACACAAGAAGGGGGGTTGAATTGTAAAACTTAAATCAAATGCTTAGACAACACTGTGTTTTTATCCTGGTTCGTTTGATCTCAAACTACTCCAGTCTACCCGTCAAGGTGATTTCGCCTCTCTCCAACGAGGTCTTAATCCACTATATTCAAAGGATTACACAACTACTTTAACAACTGTTAAAGCCTTCTTGAGTATAACCACAAACCTGTTTATCTCAAGGAAATCTCTTTACAAATAATTGAACAATAATGTGTTTAATATTTTCTAAGAAAACAGTATATCATAACTGTGATAATACACAATTTAAGCTTGGAGTAAAACTGAATTGCTAATGCGTTTGAGTAAGCGTTGTTTGAAAGCTTAGCAAAATGTATGAGTGCATGCGTATGATTAGCGTATTCTTTTCTCACACAGACTTGTTTATATAGACAATGCAGAGATACATTGTCCATAAAGCACTTTCAATGATAATAATGCTCTTTCCTTTTTGAGAAGATCTTGTCTTGAATAGTTTTCTATATTGGATATTCTTTTCCATTCAAAATAAATAAATTGGATCTTCCTTTTTGAAAATGGGTTATTGAAAAAAAAATTGTTTACTTTAAGGAATAAAAGAACGGTTTTGTATATATTTTTATAAAAAGTTAAAAATAATAAATTGAGAGATCATATATTAAAAAAGTGTTATTAAATATTAATTATGATATTTAAATTATTTATAAAAATAAACACAAAATAAATTATTTTAAAAAATTAATATTAATATATTTAATAGAAATTTAACTATCAAATTAAAATGATATTATATATTATATCCATTTAACTGTCAAATTTAACTAAATTAAAATTATATCACTATCATAAAAATAAATAATTAAATTACAAGCTTAAATTTTTTATATATTAATTAATTAATTAAATTAATTTTTATTTTATTCATTAAGTAAACATAATAAATAAATAAAACAAAATTTCAAAAGTAGTTTGCATTTATATATTGTTTTTATTTCCAAAAAATAAAACATTTGGAAATTAGTTTTCTATATTGGCTATATTCTTTTCCATTCATAATAAATAAATTGGATATTCCTTTTTGAAAAAGGGTTATTGAAAAAAAAAAGAACTTTGTTTACTTTAATGAATAAAAGAACGGTCTTGTATATATTTTTATTAAATCAATAAATTGAAAGAGAATGATTCCAATGCGTTGTTTAAGACAAAATTTAGATATAATTTTTTTAGGTGTGATTCTTATTATTTTTTAATGAAAAATATGAAAAATATATTTAAATATTATTTAAAGAATGAAAATATAAACAATTTACATATGTGTAAGAGAAAAATATATATTTATCATATTTTCGTTGAAAAATAATAAAATCCACATTTAAAGAATTGTACCTAAATTTTGTCCAAAAATTTATACTATATTTTGAAAATGGTTTTGATCAATTGCATTAGCTTATAAATTTTATACTCTTTCGAAAAAGTTTTTCCATTGCTTCTCTAAATAAAAAATCAATTTTATTAAAGATTTAATGAATATGCAGTGTAAAATAGTTTTACACTCCTATCTAAAAAATCAATTGTTTATCATACCATTAAAAGAATTTTAAAATGAAAGTGTGATATAATGGAACACATGATCGTGTAAAATTAATTTAGTGTATCACTCATTCACTCTTTTATTAATACAAATATTTTTAAAACAAACATGTTGTTTAAATATTAATTGATATATTTATATCATTTATTAAAATGAATATTAAACAAAATTATTTTAAAACAAATTTAATTGTAAAATTAAAATGATATTGCGTAACTATCAAACCTAAATAAATTATAAATATATTATTTATCCAATAAATAAATAAATTGTAAAATTAAATTTTTAGTATATTATTTAAAAAAATTAAATTATATTTCATTAATAAATTAAATATAATAAGTAAATAAAACAAATTTTCAAAAGTAGTTTGCATTTGTATATTATTTTTATTTCCAAAAAAGAAGACATTTGGAAAAAGTAGTAGTTTTCTATATTGGATATTATTTTCCATTCATAGTATATAAATTGGATATTCCTTTAGGGTTATTGAATAAAAGAACGGTTTTGTATTTATTAAAACAATAAATTGAAAGGATGATTTCAATGCGTTTGGTAAAAGAATTTATAATAATTATGAAAACGGTTTTAATCAATTGCGTTAGCTTATAAATTTTATACACTTTCGCAACAGTTTTTCCAGTTGCTTCTTCAAATGAACAGTTTCTTACGTTCCAAAATTTAGCATTGTGAACAAGACAGTGTTACAATGGCATGAATAAATTAATGAGAACAATAGTAATAATAAAAAATAAAAGAAACAATTATGAAAATTAATTATTATCATAGTAAAGCTTTTCATTTCATTAATTCATAAGTATTTAATTTTTGGATTATTAATTACTAATAATCCTAACTCCTAAGAACATGAAGTTTGGGCAGAAATTGGTGTAAATGTAAACTTAGGATTCCAAGCATAGTAGAAAATGACAGATTTAGAAGGATAAAGTGGTCCTCCTTGAATGAGAAGACAATCATCACTAAAAATAGCTGGATCAACCGATAAATTTGTTTGAAATCCAGTGCAATTGAACTGCACCTGTGATTGAGTACATTCACAATTGTTTGTTACATTAACCTTGTACACTTCCATTCCATGAGCATAGCCAGATGTTTTGTATTGTCTAACTCCAATTTTACTCAAAGCACACTCTCCATAAGCTGCAATATTAATCACAAATTAAACATTGATCACACTATTAATAATAAATTATATAATAATAATCAAGATCGTCTTTCAGGACCGGGCAAGTAAGATGACTACCGCACAGAATCTAACACGTTTAAACTTTGATTAGAAAGAGTCTCGTAAAAAAATCTATATTTAATTTGCCACATTTAAATTCTAGATAACTTACACAGTGTTATCGAAAACTTATAATGATCTTGATAAAAATGATAAATCTTCATTGTTGTGCACGAAAAATTTATTATTTATTTGATAATCGGTCGATTAAAGAGTTTGAACTCATGCGGAAAAAAAGCTTTAATTAATGTTGTTTAAAAATTTTGTTTGTAATTTTGTAATGTTTTACAGCAGACATTAAATAAGATCAAAACTGCGAAAACTTGATTGCTATGTGTAATGTATGCATGCTACCTTTGAAAGCTAGGGCAAGGAAGAGAGTAAGGGAGAGAAGGTTGAAAGTTGAAGCCATTTTAGATTTGAGAATGGAATTGTAATTTTAAGACTATTTATAGAATGGTAATAGTAGTTTTTTTGGTATAAAGGCAAGAATCACTAACCGACCAAATACATTGAATTTAATTTAAATAAGTTTGGCGATACAAAGGGCTGTCTCCAGGAGGCAAAGTTTTGTATCCCGTTGACCAATATTGATTAAGAAAAAACAAAATAAATAATAAATAATAATTTTATTTATTTATCTGGATCTAATATTGGTGCTTTTTTTAATCATTCTTGAGCTAAATGAAAATTTCATGTCTCAAAGTCAAAATACTTGACACACTTTCAAAAAGATTGTCACGAGTAATTTATTCAAAGCTATCTTTAGTTTAAAAATTTAATATATATATATATATATATATATATATATATATATATATATATATATATATATATATATATATATATATATATATATATATATATATATATATATATATATATATATATATATATATATATATATATATAACTTAATTTAATTATGTATAATTTCAAGTTATTAATCTTAACTTTATATTTATAATAATTAAAATAGATCAATATAGTGATTTCAAGGAATATCTTTTACTTAAATATTTAATTATTCAGGAGTTTAACTATAATACTAAATAAGTCAGATGAAAACAATAATTTGGTGGTAAGGTTGCAGTGCTGAATTCATATTTGAATTCGATCCTAATTTTATATATGACTTTTTCATTGGTCGATGTATGCAAGCTTAAGAAGAAAGTTGATTTATGTTGGAATAATATAGCAAGTATGAGTAAGTGGGAAAATAGTGTCACATTAGATAGGAATGTGGAGACTTAAGCATATATAAGTGGGAGAACCCATTCACCTATCACCTTAAGGTTTTAGGTGAAAAAGTGGTGTGTCTCTCTCAAAGGTGCATCAATGCTCCTAATAATCTCCCCCCAATATGGTATCAGAGTCTTTGGTTCGAGAAAGGGACCGAAAGGAACTTGTATTGAAATTCGCCACACTTGAGGGAGAGTGTTGGAATAATATAGCAAGTGTGAGTAAGTGGGGAAATAGTCCCACATTGAATAGGAATGTGGAGACTTAAGCATATATAAGTGGGAGAACCCACTCACCTATCACCTTAAGGTTTGAGGGAGAGTGTTGGAATAATATAGCAAGTGTGAGTAAGTGGGGAAATAGTCCCACATTGGATAGGAATATGGAGACTTAAACATATATAAGTGGGAGAACCCACTCACCTATCACCTTAAGGTTTTAGGTGGAGAAGTGGTATGTCTCTCTCAAAGGTGCTTGTTCCTACACTATGCATCAATGCTCCTAATAATCTCTCCCCAACAATTTAGAAGTGAAATATCTGAGATTTATGAACTTGATTGTGCTTAGTAAGCGGAGGTGATAGGTTCTTGAGAATATATCATATTTTTGAAAGGATATCATTTCTTTCAAGTACAGCCTCTGAGTGGACGGGTCCCCTTTGGGTGGTAGGTCGAAAGGCTGTGGAAGGTGTTCCTCTCATGGAGAGGAGTTTCTCTCCTTTGATTAGCTTATGATCAGCTGATTGACAAGTTTTCCATTTCATGTGCTAGAGTGGTTTGAGATGGGTTTAAAAATAAGATTAGGTATGATGTCTTGGTGGGGTCGTTTTCTTTCTGCATCTATTTTGAGAGGTTGTTTCTCACTTCAAAAAAAAAGTTTTTGGTCGTGAGGCTGATAGGAAATTAGGTTAGGGAAGAACAGGTGTGAGATCTTAGGTGGAAGCTCTTTCTTCTTGTTAGGGAGGTTGATCTTCGGGGCAAGCTTCACAGTCTCATTGTATGAGTGGTTAAATAGGGTCAGGAGGACACATGGTTGTGGCTGTGTGATCTTCAAAGAAGTTTTTCAGTGAAGTCTGCATATGGTAGGCTTTCGTCCCTTTCGGCAGATGGTGAAGATATGTCAGTTAGGGTGATTATGGTTTCTTGGATAGTGTTTGGAAAAGTAAGGTTCATAATGACCACTCGGCAAGTGTACCGATAACGTCGAAGTAATAATAAAGTTTCGTCTCAATGAGGATTGCATTTCAACAAGAAAATTAATTGCAAAATTTAGAAATTAAATGGAAGGGCTTTCGTTAGAAAATTGGTTCTAAATGATAATTTAAAAAGGATAAAAATCAAGAATAGAAAGGTGATTATGACTATTTATCGAATCCCCTTATTTTTACCTAATAATGAATCGTGTATCTGTTGAGTGTCAATCATATTATTATGTTACTACGAATTAACATAACAACTACACCTAATTCATTAGTGTGTAGTTCACTAATCCATACAATAATCACCTAATTCCTCCAATTCAGAGACAAATTAGGCATTATTAGTGTGTTAATTCATAAGCAACAACTCTGAAATTCTTCCTATTCCTAGCTCATTTACTAAGTTGAATAAATAGCCTAGTTCAGATGATTAGACTAATGGTCAGAAATCTCTAATTATCTAGATCAATTTATACGTCTATAAGGGAGAAAAAATTAAGCGCAATAACAATTTGAATAAGATAATAACATTAAAAGTACTTAATAAAACTCAAACAAACATATGATCCAACAGAGTAAAAATAAGGTTCATCTCAAAAAGTCCTAATCTAGATAAATTTAATTATTCATTGATAAATTTATAAATACCATGAGTTGGGAAGTCTTCATCATCAAAATATATGGAATAATTGCTCTCCAATGACTCTAATATTCTCCAAAATCGCTCTTTGATAGACCATAACCGTCACTTTCTTCTCAAAATTTGGAACACTTGAAAATGTGGCAAAAATATTCTTAAATAGGCAAAAAAAAGTGTTCAGCAGAGAAGAAGCATCGCGCTGTAATAGCTCAGTGTCGCGTCAGATGCACTCCTTATCAGTTTTAGGGGTGGGAATAGGCCAGACCAGCCTACAGGGGCCTATAGCCTAGCCTACTTAAGGTCATGCCTATTTAATAAATAGATCAGGGTTAGACTTTTTTAAAAGTCTATTTAATTAAATAGGTCAGACTTATGCTATTAAAAAAGCCTATGAAGTCTTATAGGATGACCTATATTTTCATATATATTAAAAATAGGTTGGCTTATGTATGCATGCATATTAGAAAAAAAATGCTAAATAGGTTGGCCTATATATGCATATATATTAGAATAAAGGCTAAATAGGCCAGCCTATATATGCACATATAGGCCGACATATAAGACCTCTTAAGTAATATAGATTAATTAAAAATCTTAATGAGAAACATGCTTTTAAATTGGCTTTCAAGTCAGGTCAGGCTTTTAAAAAGTCTAGACCAGGCAAAAAAAGATAGCCTATAATAGGCCATAGGCCATAGGCTAGGGTTTTTTAAGTTTATCGTAGGTCAGACTCAGGCCTTCTAAAGCCTAGCATAGACTAGCCTATTTCTATCCCTACTCATTGCATCGCGATGAGTTGCATCTCGTGTAACAAAACCGCTGGAAAAATCACCATTTTCCTCCCTTTTTTTCATATTTTTCACCAAGTCTTTGTATCTTTCTTATATTGATTTTTTGCTCAATTCTTTACATTTTAACATGAATTTTGATAATTCTTATTTCGAATTTACCCAAATTTTTTCATAAAAAATCACGTGGCGACGATTGTATAATTACCTTTAAATTGATGGTTTTCTCTTGGAAGTTACTTCATGATAAGCTTCCGACTAGGCAGAATCTTACCAGACACAATTTTTTTATTTCTAACATAGTGAGATTTGAGTTGTGTTAGGATAGATAGAATCATGTGATCACTTGTTTGTCTAGTGTGAAGTTATGTCTCTCGTTTAATATAATGTTATTAGTTGGTTAAGTATGCCCTTACTAATCCTGAAGTCTATCATAAGTTTGTTCAAGGTATTTCATGGATTTCGTTCAGCGAGAAATGCTCATTGGGTTTGATTTTGATTTGCCATTCAACGGGTTGGTTCATTTGGAATTTGTGTATAGAGTAATTTTTTTCTAGGAATGAAAGTCCATTAACTAATAAAAAAACATTAATCACATGTATTTCTCAAAACTATATATATATATATATATATATATATATATATATATATATATATATATATATATATATATATATATATATATATATATATATATATATATATATATATATATATATATATATATATATATATATATATATATATATATATATATATATATATATATATATATATATATATATATATATATATATATATATATATATATATATATATATATATATGTACTGTTCAAACCTATATATACACATGTACTTTTATGGATCTGTCTAAGCATTTTTATAATCTTTGATAAACTAATATGTCATAGATTTTAAAGTTGTGTGTTTGCATGGTTATTAGTTTGTTTCGCTTCTTCCTTAAATTATGATTGTAGTTTTAATATCTGTATTTGAGTTTGTTGTGTATAAATTAATTATCAAATTAATTTCAATAAATAGTATTAGAGTGAATCTTCATATTGATAGCTGGCATAGTCAAATCTGGATTTGGAATCTTTGATGAAGATGAACTAACATGTTGGAACATGTCCATGTTTCAATATGTTGAATTTAAAAATTTCTCAAGTCCCACATTGTTAGAATATTTTTTTGGTTGAAAAAACCATTTAGTCCCACATTGCTCATGTGAGAAATATTAACTATCCTATTTCACTATATAAGGAGTGCATATGTTTCATTCCAAATCACACCAAAAACTACTCTATTAGTTTTTGCTTCCTCACTCTCATAACTCTGCGTCTCTCGAATTGTCGAAGCGCCATCTTCTTCCCCTTTCTACCTACTCGTTGAATTTTCCGAGTATTTTCTTGAATTCTCTTTAGAGAATTATGTTAATTTCTCCTCATTTGAGTTGAGAAATTTTCAAGTTTAATCTTTTGAATTCTCTTTGCAGAATTATTTGAATTTCTCTTTGTTAGAGAAATTATTATGAGTGGTCAAATGACCATTATTATATTCTCTTTGGAGAATTATTTGAGTTTCTTTTTGTTTGAGAAATTATTATGACTTATCTTTGTACCAGATACTACGAGTGGTATTGATACCATATTTGAATGGTCTTGTACCATCAGAGGGTGTATTTCTAGACCGATTATCTATCATGCAAGTAGTAATCGTACAGTATAGAACTGTGTTATTTTATCCTGGAGGCGGCGCGGTAGTTTGACTGCTTTGCATAATTTTGAGCAGTGCAGCGAAACGTCTTAAAGAGAGCGACCTAGTCCGCGACTCAACCTGGTAATTTCTTCGGTGGCAAATGTTTTAAAATCCAAAATCCAACAATTTTAAGACGTTTCAAACTGCCACGGCTACCGAAGAAATTATTGGTTCTTTTGCGGATATTGTCGTTGATAAATCGTTCATGTTTGAGACAAGTCACTTCAAACGTTGGCAACAAAATATGAAGTTCTTAATGTTGAAAAAAGTTGCTAACGTTTTGATCGATGACACTCTGTTTCTCCTTTTGGATGATCAATCAAACAAACTAACGGTAGTAAATCTGGAGATTTAGACGAACACTTAATAGTGTTGAAGTTGAATCTGCTGCACAGATTAAAGCGAATGATTTACAACATAGTAAAGAAATCACCTTATAGAAAGAGAATGAAAATCTCTACAAAATCATATTTTGAATAGACTCGTAGATGATCTGTATGATAATTACAGTTGATGTGATACTGCAAAACAAGATTGAAAGACTCAGAAAAAGAAGTATGACGTAGAAGCTGGAGCAAAGAAGTATGTTGTTAGCCGCTACTTCAAGTATCAAATGCAAAGATGTAAGGTCGATGGAGGCTCAATATTACGAACTTCAAAAGATTGTTTAAAAGATCATCACAAAAGGTATGTGTTTAAATGAACAATTTCAAATTGGTTTTATTATTGACAAACTACCCTAAAGTTTGAATGTTTAAAAAAAACAAAAAGGGAATCTTAGAGACAATATCAAAAAGAAAAGTCTTGGTTGTTTCAAACAACAAAAAGAAATTCGGTGTAGTTCTGAAGCCATTTGGCAAATGATTAAAGAATCAGAACCACAATATTGCGAACCGAATTAAGAATGGGAATCCTTCTATGATCCCAATAGCTCCAACTAGGCAACAACCACCACCTAAAAGAAATGACGTTGGTTTCTCTTTGTTTTAACTATGGAAAATCAAGTCATATGACTAAGAAATGTAGAAGTAAGGTTGAACTTGGTGTTGTCCCTAATGCACAGGTCAATCTGACTAATGGGCAATTTATTGCTATGGTCATTGAAATCAACATGGTTGATAAATATATTGGTTGGTGGATAGACACATGTGTCTCTCGTTGTGTCTTCTATGATCGTGTTATGTTTAAACATACACGAATACTAAAGATAAGAAAGTGTTGCTGGGAGATGGCCAGACCATGAATGTTGCTGGAATTGTAGACATGGAGCTAAATTTCACCTTCAAAAAGACTTTAATCTTAAAGAACGTTATGCAGGTTCCTAAGATTAGAAAGAATATTATTTTTGGTTTTCTTTTAAATAAGACATGGTTTAGTTAATCTATTGGGGTAGATTTGTACGCCATTACGAAGAATGAAGTTTCTATTTTTAAAATTTTTGTAAAGAATTTGAAAATGATATAATAAGAATTTACAGTGATAGATAGACTGTATGATTCTAGTTTCTTAATGAATTTTATACATGAAATTGTGCATGGAACGACTGCACCATACTATCTTGCAATGAATAGTAAAACAGAAAGAAATAATAGAACTCTTACTAAACTTGTTGTTGCAATTATGATGAATTCTGGTGTTGCACCTGACTGGTGGGGGGAAATTTTATTGACTGTTTGCTATGTCCTGAATAGAGTCCCCAAGTCAAAATGTAAGATCTCTCCTTATGAGATATTAAAGAAAAGACAATTAAACTTGTCTTATTCGAGAACTTGCGGTTGTCTGACTTATGTCAGAATTCCGGATCCGAAACGAGTTAAACTCGCTAGTAGAGCATATGAATGTGTTTTCATTCGGTATGCAGCAAACAGTAAAGCATATAGGTTTTATGACCTAAAGGCAAAAGTGATCATAGAATCAACTGATGTTGAATTCTATGAAGACAAATTTCCTTTCAAATTGAGAAATAGTGGGGGCACACAATCGAGTCACATTCTTGTGATAAGAAGCACAGAAAGCAACGACAATGTAGAAACAGAACTTCAACGAAGTAAACGAGTAAGAGTTGCTAAAGACTATAGGCCTGATTATGCGGCTTATAATGTAGAAGATGATCCAATGAATCTTCAATAAGCCTTGTCATCTCTGGATGTTTAGTTATGGCAAGAAGCTATCAATGATGAGATAGAATCTCTAGAATCTAACAAGACCTGACACTTAGTAGACTTGCCTCATGGTTGCAAACCAATCGGTTGTAAATAGATCTTGAAAAGGAAACTAAAACCTGATGGAACTATTGATAAATACAAGGTTCGCCTTGTTGCCAAGGGTTTTAGACAAAGAGAAAATATAGATTTCTTCGACACCTTTTCTCCTGTCACTAGAATTACATCCATTAGGGTTTTTATTTTTATAGCTGCTATTTATAACTTAATAGTACACCAAATGGATGTTAAAACAACTTTTTTAAACGGTGACTTAGAAGAAGAAATCTATATGAAACAACCGGAAGGGTTTGTGATCTATGGATAAGAAAACAAGGTCTGTAAGTTAGATAAGTCTTTGTGTGGGCTAAAACAAGCTCCAAAACAATGACATGTAAAGTTTGATAACTTAATGATATCGAATGTGTACAAAGTGAATGAAAGTGACAAATACGTTTATTACAAATTTGATAATTGTATTTGCACTATCATATGTCTATATGTAGACGATCTACTCATATTTGGATCAAACATTCAGGCCATTAATGATATGAAATCATTGTTGTGCAACAACTTTGATATGAAAGACCTCGGAGAAGTGAGTGTGATTCTTGGTATCAAGATCACAAAATCCGAGCAAGGAATTTCTTTGGATCAATCACAATATATGAAAAATATCTTAAAGAAATATAATTACTTTGACAGTAAACCTGTGAGCACACCAAATGATCCAAGCGTGAAGCTGTTTAAGAACACTGGTGAAAGTGTTAGACAAACAGAACATACGAGCATCATTGGAAGTCTTAGGTATTCCATTGATTGTACTAAACCTAACATTGCATATGTCGTAGGGATTGTTGTGCGGGTTTACTAGTAGACCGAGTAATGAACATTGACAAGCTATTGAGCGAGTCATACGATACCTTAAAAGGACCATGAATCTCGATTTACATTAACAGAGATTTCCCGTTGTACCTGAAGGATACAATGATGCAGATTGGAATACCTTATCAAATGATTCCAAAGCAACTAGTGGCTATGTATTCAACATAGCTAGAGGAGTTGTATCTTGGAAATCAAAGAAACATACTATCCTGAGAATATAGCATTAGCGACTGCTAGTGAAGAAGCAAGTTGATTAAGATGCTTGCTAACTGAGATCCCCTTATGGGAAAAACATATGTCAGTTATGTTGATCCACTGTGATAGTACCGCGGCTATTGCAAAAATTGAGAACCGTTATTATAATGGTAAAAGACGTCAAATAAGAAGAAAGCACAACATTGTTAGAGATTGTATCTCTAAAGGAGCTGTAAGAGTGGATCATGTATGCACTGATGAAAATTTAGCAGATCCTTTGACGAAAGGATTAGCTAGAGAGAAAGTCTATAATACATCATATAAGATGAGACTAATGCCTATAGAAAAATGAGTTGCTCATGATGGTAACCCGACCTAAATGACTGGAGATCCTAAGAAATAGGTTCAATGGGTAATAACAAGTTATGAGTAATATGAGATGATCATGCAAGTAAAGCATGAATCCTGAAGTAATAAGAGGATGAGATAATAGAAACTCTTAATGAGATCTATACTCTGTATGAGGGAGTATCTAGGCTACAAGAGTACTCTTGATAGACTCACCTATGTGATTGTGGAACTTAGGCCGGTTCCTATGGAATTTCGAGGCAGAATTCCTAGAGCCTTCATTAATCTGGGATACACGTGCAGGGCCATTAAAGCACGGGCTATTAGAATACACCTTAAGAAAAGGTTGTGTGCGTGTTTGATGTCTGAGATAGAGTTCAAGACATTTGTGTCACTCTTGTTGAATTGGAATCCTACTTGCTATGCAAAGGTTCAAGTCGTAGACACCTTTGTTTATGCACAATCTTAGAAACGTTTGACGTTACTTCTAAAATCAATTTTTTAAATTTAAGTGGGGGATTGTTGGAACATGTCCATGTTTCAATATGTTGAATTTAAAAATTTCTTAAGTCCCACATTGTTAGAATATTTTTTTGGTTGAAAAAACCATTTAGTCCCACATTACTCATGTGAGAAATATTAACTATTCTACTTCACTATATAAGGAGTGCATATGTTTCATTCCAAATCACACCAAAAACTACTCTATTAGTTTTTCCTTCCTCACTCTCATAACTCTGCGTCTCTCGAATTGTCGAAGCGCCATCTTCTTCCCCTTTCTTCCTACTCGTTGAATTTTCCGAGTATTTTCTTGAATTCTCTTTAGAGAATTATGTTAATTTCTTCTCATTTGAGTTGAGAAATTTTCAAGTTTAATCTTTTGAATTCTCTTTGGAGAATTATTTGAATTTCTCTTTGTTAGAGAAATTATTATGAGTGGTCAAATGACCATTATTATATTCTCTTTGGAGAATTATTTGAGTTTCTTTTTGTTTGAGAAATTATTATGAATGATCTTTGTACCAGATACTACGAGTGGTGTTGATACCATATTTGAATGGTCTTGTACCATCAGAGGGTGTATTTCTAGACCAATTATCTATCATGCAAGTAATAATCGCACAGTATAGAACTGAGTTGTTTTATCCTGGAGGCAGCGCGGTAGTTTGACTGCTTTGCATAATTTTGAGCAGTGCCGCGAAACGTCTTAAAGAGAGCGACCTAGTCCGCGACTCGACCTGGTAATTTCTTCGGTGGCAGGTGTTTTAAAATCCAAAATCCAACACAACATATATATTAGTATGATCTAGAATTGATTTCTGATCTTTATTCCTTTAGGTTTGCAAGATAGATCGTTGTGGCGTTAATGATTGGTGTTACTCTCTGTCAATTTCTTCACTACAAAAAACACGCTGGTTTGCGGGGTTATTTTGAAGCGTTCTTAAAAAAAAAAAAGTCCTTCAAATTAGAATAAAAAAGGACATTCTCTATTTTATGGGATAAATATTAAACTATTTAAGGGAGGTTTTAAACCCCCGTGATTTGATAAGTCATTTGCGATTTTATTTTACTTTATTTAACTATATATGGATTTAATAAATAAGAATTAGAAGAGTGAAAAGCCCTTTTATTCACGTGAAATCTATTGACCTTCTTCTTCTTCTCAAGAGTCACTGGAGTTCGTTTTCCATCAAGAACCCGTAATTTAATTTGATTTTAATTTAGTTTTTATTTTAATTTCGTTTTAAATTTATCATATGAACTTTCGCATGGTAAGGGTATAATTTTATCCTTAAAATTTGCAATGTGAGTTCTCAGGTTCAGAATATACGCTCAAAGATGGTTTCTATACTTCGGGAGAAGTTTACTCATCTTAACTTGACATTTTCCATTGATGCTAGCAAATTTCGGTATTTTAGAGTCTTATTTTTGGTGCTTTTGTATTTTTGGAGATTTTCTATACATCAATAGAAACTTATAATCATGATCAAGAACAACTGCAGTGAAGTGGTCCATGAAAACCTGAATTTAATGCATATAGCTTGATGTTGTTTATTATATTAGGCAGTATTGTTTCTTTCATTTATTAATCATTCATGCGTGAGTAAGATTGTGGAAAAGTGTGCTTATAATAACTATTGTTTTCTTGATTCAGTTTATGTTGAATTTTTAGCCATAAGATTGCATGGTGTGTCTCATGGTGTTGTCTTGGAAGTCAAGGATGAGGAGTACTTATGTATTCCAATTACTATTTTCTATAGAATGGCATCCCCTATAGTTGAAAGACAAGATAATACTCCTACACAATTTACAATTCAACAAGATATTGCTAAATATTGTGGTTCTTTGAAGTACTCATTTAACTACTCAGACATTTTTCTATTTTTGGTTCATGTAGGAATCATATGTTAGAACCAAGAAATAACTAACACTCACTTCTATACAAGCACAATTTAGAGCAAGTATATGCAAGGTGAATAATATCCTGAACATATCACTTTATGCCTAAGGTTATTTGATATATATAATTTGTATCAAACTCATGTAAGGTCTTAGACTCATGTGCATTTTTAAATTAGTTTAATCTGAATTTTGATAGGAGGTGCAATTAGATATTTTAATTAGTAATATATTGTTAGTTATTATAATGTTTTGTGGAATAGAGTTTTTAGTAGTGTTTGGGCCTTTAAGTTTATTATCATTAAAAGTAGTATATATTGTAGTTTCTTTGAGACATTAGGTATCAAGAATCAAAATGAAAAAGTCTTTTATCTTCCTTTATTTTATTTAATTAATTTATTATTCTTTCCCCTTTAGTGTAGAAACCCAAATTCATAGTTTTGATAGAAAACTTTTTATTAATTGGTGCTTTCAATCTTGAACATCAAAACCTCCCATGACATACCAATTTCACTCCACCATAGACAACTCTTACTACTACTTCACAAAATTTGTGTTTCTGTGGTTATACACCAGCTTTCCCACAATCATACATATCATAACCACCTTTAATACCACTATATCCAGCTCATTCTCCTATTCCAAATTCAACAGATCTAATGAAAAAGAAACCATGTCATCTATCCTCTTTATTGTCTGTTAGGATTGACATACGCAAAAGAAGAAAAAAAAGAAGGATGAACAAAAAAGAAAAAGAGTTTTCAAACCAAAAATTCTGGTGATATTCCCAACCATTTCACCAGTGTCACTGTCAGCGATAACTCAGACGTCACTGCCGGCGATATCTCTGACGAGCAAATTTGTAGAACCACGGGCAGAAATACACGTGCAAGGTCGACAAGAACAAGAGATTGTTTTCGAAGAGGAACATGTGTTAGAATTACAACAACTAATGGAAAACCTAATTTCCCCCAATTCTCATTACCATGAATTTTACAGTACCTTCACCCCAGAAGTTGCAATTCCTTTCAACCTAGTATCCCCGTTGAAGAAAGATCTTACTCGTAGTGAAATGTTTTCGACTCTGATTTCTAAACCATTACCAAGGAAGACAAATACAAACACATCCTCGAACAGTGACATGTACGGATCCAGGGAATCATCTATCAAACCTCAACACCTGAATGGTGAAGTCTAGGACTATATTTTCTGTGATAGAACTCTCCCCAAGTCCACTGATATTTCATCATCCCTTGTAGAAAGAATGAAGTTCGAGTTTGATTATTTGTATCCATTTGATCTCCATTTTTCCGGTAAAGATCTTATCCAAAATCACTTTACCTTTTGCATTTACAGCCATACTGCAATTATGCCCAAACATCAATGGCCTCATGGGTTTAGATGAAATGGCTACATAAACCTCAATAATGAGAAAATGTCCAAGTCCATTGGATATTTCAGAACTATTCGTCAGGAAATTGAGGACTCTTCTGTTGATGCTACATGGTTCAATTTGGCTGATGCAAGTGATGGTGTCAGTAATACGGTGGGAGAACTGACTTAGTTGTTTTGCGTTTGATCGTAATTGTTGCGGATAACAAGAGTCGTCACCGACTTTTCTTTTATCCAATAAAGGAAAGAGTGAAAAGAACAGGAAGGACCTTTGAGATATTTTCTTGAGTTCGAGGGGTAGTGTGATCGGTGGAAATAGAACTGACTGTTTTTAGCTGGTTTCGCGAAATGTCGCGGAAGCAAGAGTCGCCACCGTCTTTTATTTTCTCCAACATGGAAAGGACAAAAGCACAACAAAATTCATTCTTTGAGAATGTTTCTCGGTTCGGGAGGTAGATTTATAGAAAGGGAAGGTGTTAGCACCCTATCTATCCATGGTTATCCATGGGCTCTTAGGTACTTGCTCTTATGTTTTCAAAATGTTTGCTTTTCAAAATGTGAGTGGGCTTGAAAAAGTTCCTTTGAAAGATTTCTGAATAACTCTTGTATCTGTCCTCAAGAGTGTTTGAAAAATTTGTTTTGAAAGCTTTTTGAAAGTGTAAGGTGTGAAAAGTATTTTGTTTGTTTTTGAAAAGAGCAAGTATCCATGAGTCATCTACCTACTCTAAGGAATTAAGTTGTGTAAGTGTCCTTTAGGTAGTGCCATCCCACCATTGAGAGGTAGGTAGCACCACCGTTGGAGGTGTTCGGGTCAATTCGATTGTAGGGACAGCGTGGTCACCGAAGCAACAGTAGGACACCTTAGAAGCTACCCTTACATCCTAGATCCTTTTTTAATCCGAGGCAACCGTTTCGAGGCAACTGTTTCGAGGCAACTGGATCTTGGACATAAGAGCGACCGCTAAAACGTCCTATACTTGACGACCACGTTTCGAAGGCAACGAGTGAGGCGTACCCTAGAAGTGGTGTGTGTATTGTGTGTTGTTTTCATGTTAACAGTTATCTTTGATCATGGCATTGTGAGCTACGCGTTGTTTTTAATTAACATACATTCTTTCATGCGAGTTTAGCAGTTTAAGAGTGCGGAAAGTTAAATACAGAAGGATAAAAGCTACGCTATTACAAGGCGCGGGTCTATACATCGCCAAAATACAAAGACCCGTTTTTGATAAAAGATGCGGAAAGTAAAAGAAAAACGATAAACCTAATTACTATTATATCCTTGAACAGTTACATAATAATCAATAAGAAAATAACGCGCGAAAAGAATTAAAATCAGGACGTCCGAGGGTATTGACCCTTTGCTTGAAATTAAATTAAATTAAAGCCTAATTAATTATTTAATTAAAGAAAAGAAAGTGTTTTTTATGTTTTTTTGTATTTATGAAAATAAAGAAAATTAAAATTAAAAGGAAACCCTAATTCTAAATTATTTTTGATTATTAATGAAAATATTAAAGTTAACCTAATTTACTAATTAATTAATTTGCATATTTATGTACAAAAATAATAATAATAAATAATGATGAAAATAATTAATTAAGAAAAGATAAAAAATGTCAAAAACCTAATTCTATGTATTTTTATTTATTAAGAAAAAGATTGAATTTTAAACCTAAATTAACCTAGATTAGTTATTAGAGTTTATTTAAAAAAATAAATTAGTGAGGAAATTAATAAATAATTAAACATATTTTTGTATTTCGATTTTCTGTTTTTATTATGGAAAAATTTATTTTATGGTGAATTAAGAGAAATAATTAAAACAATTAAGAATTAGAAAAGAAAAGAAAATAAATTTATACAAACCAAGGGGGGTGTCAGGCCCAAAGTGGAGGTGTAATTTGAGGAATTCTGGCCCATTAGACACAAGGCTCGTTTGACTTTCCATGATCCTGCACATGCTGTCTGACTGGGGTACACCATGGAATTCACCTTCTGGCCATTAGATGGATCTTTGAAGCCACTTGGCAGGCTTAGGCGTGGGTACGTATGGTGGGACATTTGATGAAAGCTGCATTGGAACGCTTTAAAACAAAAATCAAGAATTATATGGGGGGACCTGGGAATCGAACCCAGGTCCCAATGTTTGCAAGGCACGTCCTCCACCAACTGAGCTATGAAACGCGCTTGTACATATATTGATAAACAAATATTATATACGAAAAATGCCCATTATGCTGAAATATTAAAAAACGCGCTAAAGTTTGAATGTCCCAGTAGCATGGTGCCACGTCCATCTTCTTCCTCGTTTTCACCTGCAACATGAATAAGATAGCGGGGGTTTTAAACCCCCACTAAGTGAAAGTGTGAAAAATAGCGAATAGAAGAGGAATCAATATAAAAAGGGCGCGGGGTTTCCATTCAACTAGTATTGAGCTCCTAAATTCAACTGCATAGGTCTCAAGGTTTAATTTTTCCTCAACAAGAAAGCCCTAATTGAAAGCTTCAGAAACCCTAAATGTCGTTCATGGTAACTGGCGTTTCAAGGCATATTAAAGGAATTAAATCATACCAAAAGCTTTGCCTGAATGCTGTGAACACAAAACAATCAACCAAATGTATTAAAAATGCATGAATCGTGATGTGCAAATCTGGAAAATAAAGCAAACCGTGTCACTTGTATTCTCTGATTCTTTGCGTGTTAGGATTAGTTCTTGATTGCAAACGCTTCCTGGAGACTTAGGCAACGTATTGGAATCCTTTTTAGGCGTGGAAAGGCACTGCAAGTATGAAATCAGTTTCAAGTTTTTTATTGAAATTTTGTAAAGTGATTATGGAGTTTCAGCAGCTTTCACGTGTCTTTCTGAATAGGGTTAGCTTATGCCTTTGTATGTGAAGCAAATTAGGTCAAAACCTTGGCCCAAAAGTCCATGAATTTATGACTTGAATATTTGATTTTCAATTATGTATTTTTCAATCTTTTTCCCATGAAAACTTTGCCAATTATGGAAGATCTTGTCCCCTTGTATGATGCACGAAATATTTAGCATATTTGGAGTGTATTTGCTGTATAAAAAGATTTGACAACCATTCTTTGATATTTTTCTACAATTAAAACCAATTAAATGAATTAATAATAATAAAAATTCAATTAATTAATGAAAAATAAGAAAATAAATCATTTTGAGCTCAATGGGTCGTGCATAGGCTTTGGGTAATGATTCAAGAAAGAATTTGAGGCCCATTAGCAATTTTGAAGCTTTTTAGGCAATGTTGACTTTTGAAAGTTCCCAAAGATTTCCCAACTTCTCCAATGCATATCTTGCTCAATTTTGAAGCTATGAACATGTTCTTGGACATTTTGGAAAGGTCTTGAAGTCCTCTAACCAATGCCTTTGGTCCCATGTCATTTTGATTTACCAATCTCAAGTTATGGTCTTTGACTTAAAGTTCCTTTTTGTTGACTTTTGAAAATGACCTATAATGTTGAAATTGATAACTTTTTTGTGAGAGCATTTCTTGGACTTGGAGTGTGAAGATGAGTTGTAGGAAATGTCATCCCCTTCAAATGAGCTTTGGATGGGATTTTTCTGATGAACCATGAAGAAGTTATGCCTTGGTCAATTTGCAGTTGACTTTTCAGCTGTCCAAAAATAGAAACTTCTGCATCTTGAGACTTTTTGAGCCATGCTTGTGGAATCATGATCAAGAATTGATCAAATGATGATTGTGGCTTCAAAATGAGATGTTGACCAAATTTTTTGACTTTTGACTATCAAATGACCATTTTGCCCCTGTAGTTGACTGTGGAGCAATTAGGGTTTTTGACTGTGCAATTTGATGCTGTGAGTCTTGAAACTTGACATATGGATGCTTGACAATGTATATAGGCATATGGGACTTGATTGGGCCCTTGGAAACCTCAATTTCTTTGCAAGAACCAAAACCCTAATTTTGACAATGTTAGGAGGCAATTGGACTGTGCAACCCTTGAGGGATTTTGAAGCTTGATCTTGCCAAACCTTGAAGAATATGGGAGGGTAAATTTTGGGGTACAACAGTTGCCCCTGTTCAATCTTCTTAGACCTGAGGATGTAGATTGGCTGGCGTGCCTTTCGTAATCCGAAGGTGGAAGATGATTGAACACTAGAGTGCCCAGAAATTTGCACTCACATAGTTGAGTATCAGCAGTGTGATAGCGGGAATGGGCTTACAGATGCCATTTGGAGAGATGATGGATAGGAGGATGGGCTTATAGATGCCATCTGGAAGTGTGACAGAACCTTGTCGGGAGTGGGCTTATAGATGCCATTTGGAGACTGTTGATAAGTGGATGGGCTTATAGATGCCATCTGGAGGTGGTCTGTTGAACTGTAATTTTTGTAAGTTGAAAGAGGGAACCTGTGTAGGGTTGCCTGATGACGAGCTCGTGTAAAACTGCATCTTTGGAGGAAGGAAACCTATGTAGGGTTTACTGATAATGAGTCTGTATAAGACTGCATCTAAAATAGAGAAGGAACCTGTGTAGGGTTACTTTGATGACGAGTCCGTGTAAAACCGCATCTAGAGCTGAGAAGGAAACCTGTGTAGGGTTTACTGATGACGAGTCCGTGTAAAACTACGTCTGAAGTTTGAGAAGGGAACCGGTGTAGGGTTGCCTGATGATGAGCCCGTGTAAAACTGCATCCTGGGAGAAGTAAAACCTGGGTAGGGTTTCTGATGACGAGTCCGTGTAAAACTGCATCTTTGGGAAGAGAGAACCTGTGTAGGGTTTCTTTGACGACGAGCCCGTGTAAAGCTACGTCTGGAGAGAGAGAACCTCTGTAGGGTTTCTTCGGAATAAGTTCGTGTAAAACTTCTGGAGGAACCGGGGTAAGGTTATTTCGGGATAAGTCCGTGTAAGACTTCTAGAGGAACCGGGGTAAGGTTACTGCAGGGTAAGCTCGTGTAAAACTTCTGGATGAACCGGGGTAAGGTCATCTTGAGATAAGTCCGTGTAAGACTTCTGGAGGAACCGGGGTAAGGTTACTGCATGATAAGTTCGTGTAAAACTTCTTGATGAACCGGGGTAAGGTCATCTTGAGATAAGTCCACGTAAGACTTCTGGAGGAACCGGGGTAAGGTTACTGCAGGATAAGTTCGTGTAAAAATTCTTGATGAACCGGGGTAAGGTCATCTTGAGGTAAGTCCGCGTAAGACTTCTGGAGGAACCAGGGTAAGGTTACTGCAGGATAAGTTCGTGTAAAACTTCTTGATGAACCGGGGTAAGGTCATCTTGAGATAAGTCCGTGTAAGACTTCTTCTGAAAGAAAAGGAACCGGTGTAGGGTTACTTTGATGATAAGCCCGTGTAAGACTTCTGAGGTTGAGAAGGAACCGGTGTAGGGTTGCCTGATGATGAGTTCGTGTAAAACTACATCTGAGGTTGAGAAGGAACCGGTGTAGGGTTGCCTGTTGATGATCAAGTAGATAATTGTCCTGTCTGGTTTCAGGTATTAACCCCATGATCAGTCGTCCACAGAATTTTCCTTGCTTGTTACCAATGTTAATCTGGAACTATAGAGGTAGATGGTAATCATCTTTTGATTGACCTTTTCCTGAAAAGGCAAAACGTTAGCTGTATGCAGTGTCATGATGCATGAACTGCATGACATTAAGATGTTCTCAAGAATAAATGAGATTTGTGTGATATGATGCGTATGCATGCTATAATGTATGAAGATGTGATTTTTATGAATGTATTCTCGTCTGGGAAAATAAATCCTTGGCGAATGCCAGGAGTTTGTTGAATCCCGGGCTGATGTTGAAGATTAGAGTTCTTCATTCCGCTGGGGATGATGGTTGCGAGAATAAACCTGTAGGAGAAGATGACTCCGTTGGGGAATAAACTTGGTGAAGATATTACTCTGCGGGGAGTGCTCTGTGGGGAGAGAGGCACTTTGCTGAGATGTTGATGATAACTCCGCTGGGGATAGGAAGACTTCGTCGGGGACGATCTTTCCGTGGCAATTGGCTGAGGATAACCCAGTTATATCCTGGTGGGGAAATAACCTTTGAATAAAGTCGGGGAGACGCGTTCGTGCACTGCAGGGGATAAGCTTCCAGAATCTACTGGGGATAAGCTTCCAGAATCTACTGGGGAGACTGATTGAACTCTCCTGGGGAGACTTTTCAGATTGGACTGGGGAAGTGGCTCCACTGGGTGTCTGGTATACCGCCGGGGAACAATCTTAGATCAAGATTGCCGGGGATGCTTGTTTTAGGGATGTTTGTCTACTCCGCTGGGGAATGTTGAGATCTTCTGGGGATACCCAACTTCCTTAAGGCTGACAGTAGACTAACTCTGCTTGGGGAGAGTATGGCTGACTTGCTAGGGATACTGTGCCTTGTTAGGGCTGACGGGAGACCAACTCTGTTTGAGAGTATTGCTGAATCTTGCCTTACTCTTGGGGAGTGAAGGTATCTTGGTCATGTTCTTCAGCTGAACTTACCTTGGTACCTTGGCGGACAGAGCAACTAGATCGTTCAGACAATTCTTATTGCCCCAGTTTCTGCGGGAGAAGAAGGCCTGTGAGGTGCTTGATACCTGCCGATTGACAAATCTTCTTCTGGTAGGCAAGTGACGAGATGACGGGACATATTCGTACGCTTTGATCCTTAACCTTTGCCTGGACCGCCCTTTCGGGTTTTCAGTCCACCGGGATACCCATTTTTTCCCAAGCCGCCTTTTCAGGTTTTCGACTTGCCGGGTGTACAGATTTTTTTATTTTCATCCCTTATTTTTGCCCGAACCCTTTTGGTTCACCGGGAAGCCCTTATTTTTGCCTAGGTGTGTCAACCTAGCGGGTATTTGATTATGCGCAGTATTTTTTCGACTATGTCCACGTTCTCAGAGTGTAGGGAGTTGTCACTATTAGTAGCGTTGTGTTGCCATATTACCAGAAGATGTTTGATCGTGCAAGATTCGTTGCTGGAATTCATGTCCAATGCCCCAAGTGATTCAGATGAAGATTTTCCCCTGGCTATTTGGCATTTTGAGAGATTCCTTGAATCTTGACTTGACTGCCCCAGATAATGGAAAATGATCATGTCTGCCCCTTGGTTGGAAGTGCTTTTGTTCACTAGGTATTCGTCGTGCGAATTTCTCTGCTGTTCAAACAAATAGTCACATATGCAAGCAATGTTATTTCAAAAATGCAAAGCTTATGTCTGTCTTGAAGTTTTTGAAAATGAAGTTTTTTTCATAAAACAAGTGAATTTTTTTTGTAAACCGTGATGTCAACTCGTTATTTTATCGCAAGCCTTAAGGAGTCAGGATACCTTTCGTAACAGTATGCTTTCGAACTAACCCATGCTTCAGCTAGGACTTTTAAGGGTTGTAACGTGGCCTGGTTCACGGTTTAAGAAACAAAGGATAAAGGCTCAAATTATTTGTACACACCCGTTCTTCGTGATGTTCTTCAATCCTAAACTCAGCTAATCGTGCGTTAGACCTTGTTTGAATCCTTTCTCTGATATTTCGGTGATGGTTCGGATATTGACATTTTATTTTGAATAGGCAGTCATATTTTTTTTGTTGTTGAGGGTTTGTAGGACCTCTTTCTTTTCGATTTCGTTATCCCCGTTTTTTGCCTGAACTGTTTCTTTTGTGATTACAGTCAGCGGGATGCCCCAGGTTTTGTAAGTCTCCTTCATAGGTTTTGACTTATTGGGCTTTTATTTCTGCGAAATGATGACTGCCTGTCTTTATGATTATTCGGAACCATCACTGTCTTTTGTTTCAAAAGGACTTCTTTGATGTCATTCGTTATGCACTTGGATCAACTGAGAGAACTACCCTGCCCCAGGTTATGATTATGGGTTTTAATTTTCGAAAAGAAAAACTCCTACTTCTTTAGCTCAGATGGGTTGACGAGGGATTATCTTCCTTATAACTCCAGTGTCTAGGAATTGAAACAATGCCTGTACCTCATCAGCGGGGTTCGTTCAAAAGAATACTGTAAACGTCGTGGTATCATTTTTGTCATCCTCCCTCAAGAGGCTTAGAATTTTAAATCAAGAGTTGATCATCACAGAAAATATGAAAATAGTTTGCATATAGTGAATACGAAATAATTACTTCAAAACAGACATGTGTAATGCATTAATGAAATAACAACGTTTGACATAAAATGTTTTAACAATCAAAGGAAAAATACAACTTGAACATTCGAATGAACAAAGAATTTCCAATCCTAGCCATGTTTTGGCAAGGGAGCAGTGATCACATTGGGAGTCTCAGCCGGCTCGAATTCGATCTCCTTAGCGTCGATCATATTCTGGATCTTGTATTTTAGCTCCCAACAATCCTCAGTATCGTGCCCCGGGCTATCAGAATGATAAGCACACCTCGCTTCTGGGTTGTAGTTTGGAGAGGAGGTCTTGGGATTTGCAGGAGGGTTGATCACCGCAATCAGATTCATTTTCAACATGTGCTGCAATGCTTGTGACAATGGCATGTTGATGTTGGTGAATTGTCTTTTAGGCTCGTCTGGCCTTTGCTGATTTCCCTTTTGTGGTTGTCGGCATGGTGCAAAACCAGAGATCATGACTGCCCCTGCATGTTGGTCACGACGACTCTTTTGACTGTATGCAGCATTAGACTCTTTCTTCCCCGTGTAAGGCTTCTTCTGAGCATCAGAAGGTGTAGCCTCTTGAATCTTCCCAGCCTTGATACCAGCTTCAATTCTTTCCCCAGTCAAGATAAGGTCTGTAAACCCGGCTGAGGAGTTGCCAATCAGATGGTTGAAGAACGGCCCAGACAGGGTCCCCAAGAACATATCGACAAGTTCCCGATCAGTCAGAGGTGGTTGTACCCTTCCAGCAAGGTCTCTCCATTTTTGAGCATATTCTTTAAAGCCTTCGCCTGCACCCATAGACATCCCCTGAAGCTGAGTGCGCGTGGGAGCAAGGTCGGCATTGTACTGGTACTGCTTGTAGAATGCAGTGGCCAAGTCCTCCCAGCTGCGGATGTTGGCTCCATTCAGTTGATAGAACCAGTCGAGTTGAGTTCCTGACAGACTATCCTGAAAGAAGTGAATCCACAAATTCTTGTCAGCCGTGTAGGGCTAGATCCTCCTTATGTATGACCTGAGATGCAGCATAGGACAGGAAGCCCCATCATATTTTGCAAAAGCAGGTGCCTTGAACTTGTGTGGGATCACTACCCCAGAAGACAGACCTAGATCTTCGAAGTCCAGGCCGGGCACTTTCTGTATTTCCATAGCACTTAGTCTGTCTTCTAGCTGTTTGTACCTGTCCTCCGCAGGAGGGTACTGTTCGTCATTGAAATTCGTCTCGTTGTCGGAGACCACTGGGCTAGGAACCTCTCCCTCTTGGGGACTGTCTTTCCCAACAGATGGGGTAATCGGCTCAGCTTCATTTTGTGATTCATTCCCAGATCTGCGTCTAGGGTTGAACAGCACCGTCCTCTTCTTCTTCTTCTTCTTCAGGAGCAGAGTCTTCAAATCCTGCTGGCCCTAGGCTAAACTCATGATCAACTCTTGGAACTGGGCGTTCTGAGCCTGGAGGGCCTTGATGGATTGCTCAGTAGATGATTCAGTATTCATGATGATTGCTGAAATAAACAACGAAGAACATTAAGCAACCTGAAAAGAAGAGTACCTGTAATGCAATGATAGGTATGATATGCATGCAATGCTTTCAAGGATCTCGCGGGGTAAACAAGAAAATTGTTAGAGTTGGGATCCGGTAGCTTGATTGAAGGAACTGCATATTGTAGAGAGTCCTTCTTCAAGAATCAAGGCTCACCATATCTAGTGGGTCATAGCCCCTGAAAACCTTGGCTAGAGGAAAATAAATCCTCTTTGCCCCTTGTTGGATAATTGGTTCCTCGTGACCTGCATCGCAAGCCCTTGAGATCCTTGAAACGGGTTAGTCCTTATGCAGGATGCATGCGATGGTATGATGGTATGATGTTATGCTATGCGTAAGTAAACCCTGTTATGAGTCCAGATTAAGGACTGTAAACAAAACCTGCAGGGAACTTATGTGTCAGATAACAAGCATGCAAGTAGTCAAGTTTGAAGGCACACAAGTCACACAGAGAGCCCTTAGAGTTTAGGCCAGCATGAAGTTTAGGTACTACCCTCTTTCAGTTTCGTTGGTTAAGACCTGTCCTATCAAAAGTAATCGGGTTCTAGAGGATCCCAATATCACTGACTACCCTCAATCGGTCATAACTCCAGCGTCGCAATCTTTTCTTGCGGCCAGAACCATCGCGAGAGTTTAGCCTCAATGGGTGTAGCATTCTGCTACTGTTCTATGGCCAAGTTGGGTCAAATTAGGGTTCTAAGGTCGGTTGGTGCTTAATGACTCCTCAGAAGACCCATATTCTCCTCGTTGCGACACAAGGGATATCGGTACAGACCAAGGTGCCACACCAACGTAGCCACTGCTTCACCCGTGTCGGTCTACGCCGGACAGGTCCCTCACAGCTTATGCTACCTAACAGGGTATCCCCAGATCCGGGTTAGGATCTATGAAACTCCAAGACAATGCCCATAATAATAAAGCAAACAAAACACAGCAATTGAAAACATAAGTATGATATATCCTAAGGTACACCTCACTTTAAGTGTCCCCAGCAGAGTCGCCAGTTCTGTGATCGGTGGAAATAGAACTGACTGTTTTTAGCTGGTTTCGCGAAATGTCGCGGAAGCAAGAGTCGCCACCGTCTTTTATTTTCTCTAACATGGAAAGGACAAAAGCACAGCAAAATTCCTTCTTTGAGAATGTTTCTCGGTTCGGGAGGTAGATTTATAGAAAGGGAAGGTGTTAGCACCCTTTCTATCCATGGTTATCCATGGGCTCTTAGGTACGTGCTCTTATGTTTTCAAAATGTTTGCTTTTCAAAATGTGAGTGGGCTTGAAAAAGTTCCTTTGAAAGATTTCTTATAACTCTTGTATCTGTCCTCAAGAGTGTTTGAAAAATTTGTTTTGAAAGCTTTTTGAATGTGTAAGGTGTGAAAAGTATTTTGTTTGTTTTTGAAAAGAGCAAGTATCCATGAGTCATCTACCTACCCTAAGGAATTAAGTTGTGTAAGTGTCCTTTAGGTAGTGCCATCCCACCATTGAGAGGTAGGTAGCACCACCGTTGGAGGTGTTCGGGTCAATTCGATTGTAGGGACAGTGTGGTCACCGAAGCAACAGTTGGACACCTTAGAAGCTACCCTTACATCCTAGATCCTTTTTTAATCCGAGGCAACCGTTTCGAGGCAACTGTTTCGAGGCAACTGGATCTTGGACATAAGAGCGACCGCTAAAATGTCCTATACTTGACGACCACGTTTCGAAGGCAACGCGTGAGGTGTACCCTAGAAGTGGTGTGTGTATTGTATGTTGTTTTCATGTTAACAGTTATCTTTGATCATGGCATTGTGAGCTACGCGTTGTTTTTAATTAACATACATTCTTTCATGCGAGTTTAGCAGTTTAAGAGTGCGGAAAGTTAAATACAGAAGGATAAAAGCTACGCTATTACAAGGCGCGGGTCTATACATCACCAAAATACAAAGACCCGTTTTTGATAAAAGATGCGGAAAGTAAAAGAAAAACGATAAACCTAATTACTATTACATCCTTGAACAGTTACATAATAATCAATAAGAAAATAACACGCGAAAAGAATTAAAATCAGGACGTCCGAGGGTGTTGACCCTTTGCTTGAAATTAAATTAAATTAAAGCCTAATTAATTATTTAATTCAAGAAAAGAAAGTGTTTTTTTATGTTTTTTTGTATTTATGAAAATAAAGAAAATTAAAATTAAAAGGAAACCATAATTCTAAATTATTTTTGATTATTAATGAAAATATTAAAGTTAACCTAATTTACTAATTAATTAATTTGCATATTTATGTACAAAAATAATAATAATAAATAATGATGAAAATAATTAATTAAGAAAAGATAAAAAATGTCAAAAACCTAATTCTATGTATTTTTATTTATTAAGAAAAAGATTGAATTTTAAACCTAAATTAACCTAGATTAGTTATTAGAGTTTATTTACAAAAATAAATTAGTGAGGAAATTAATAAATAATTAAACATATTTTTGTATTTTGATTTTCTGTTTTTATTATGGAAAAATTTATTTTATGGTGAATTAAGAGAAATAATTAAAACAATTAAGAATTAGAAAAGAAAAGAAAATAAATTTATACAAACCAAGGGGGGTGTCAGGCCCAAAGTGGAGGTGTAATTTGAGGAATTCTGGCCCATTAGACACAAGGCTCGTTTGACTTTCCATGATCCTGCACATGCTGTCTGACTGGGGTACACCATGGAATTCACCTTCTGGCCATTAGATGGATCTTTGAAGCCACTTGGCAGGCTTAGGCGTGGGTACGTATGGTGGGACATTTGATGAAAGCTGCATTGGAACGCTTTAAAACAAAAATCAAGAATTATATGGGGGGACCTAGGAATTGAACCCAGGTCCCAATGTTTGCAAGGCACGTCCTCCACCAACTGAGCTATGAAACGCGCTTGTACATATATTGATAAACAAATATTATATACGAAAAATGCCCATTATGCTGAAATATTAAAAAAAACGCGCTAAAGTTTGAATGTCCCAGTAGCATGGTGCCACGTCCATCTTCTTCCTCGTTTTCACCTGCAACATGAATAAGATAGCGGGGGTTTTAAACCCCCACTAAGTGAAAGTGTGAAAAATAGCGAATAGAAGAGGAATCAATATAAAAAGGGCGCGAGGTTGCCATTCAACTCGTATTGAGCTCCTGAATTCAACTGCATAGGTCTCAAGGTTTAATTTTTCCTCAACAAGAAAGCCCTAATTGAAAGCTTCAGAAACCCTAAATGTAGTTCATGGTAACTGGCGTTTCAAGGCATATTAATGGAATTAAATCATACCAAAAGCTTTGCCTGAATGCTGTGAACACAAAACAATCAACCAAATGTATTAAAAATACATGAATCGTGATGTGCAAATCTGGAAAATAAAGCAAACAGTGTCACTTGTATTCTCTGATTCTTTGCGTGTTAGGATTAGTTCTTGATTACAAACGCTTCCTGGAGACTTAGGCAACGTATTGGAATCCTTTTTAGGCGTGGAAAGGCACTGCAAGTATGAAATCAGTTTCAAGTTTTTTATTGAAATTTTGCAAAGTGATTATGGAGTTTCAGCAGCTTTCACGTGTCTTTCTGAATAGGGTTAGCTTATGCCTTTGTATGTGAAGCAAATTAGGTCAAAACCTTGGCCCAAAAGTCCATGAATTTATGACTTGAATATTTGATTTTCAATTATGTATTTTTCAATCTGTTTTCAATGAAAACTTTGCCAATTATGGAAGATCTTGTACCCTTGGATGATGCACGAAATCTTTAGCATATTTGGAGTGTATTTGCTGTATAAAAAGATTTGACAACCATTCTTTGATATTTTTCTACAATTAAAACCAATTAAATGAATTAATAATAATAAAAATTCAATTAATTAATGAAAAATAAGAAAATAAATCACTTTGAGCTCAATGGGTCGTGCATAGGCTTTGGGTAATGATTCAAGAAAGAATTTGAGTCCCATTAGCAAATTTGAAGCTTTTTAGGCAAAGTTGACTTTTGAAAGTTCCCAAAAATTTCCCAACTTATCCAATGCATATCTTGCTCAATTTTGAAGCTATGAACATGTTCTTGGACATTTTGGAAAGGTCTTGAAGTCCTCTAACGAATTCCTTTGGTCCCATGTCATTTTTATTTACCAATCTCAAGTTATGGTCTTTGACTTAAAGTGCCTTTTTGTTGACTTTTGAAAATGACCTATAATGTTGAAATTGATAACTTTTTTGTGAGAGCATTTCTTGGACTTGGAGTGTGAAGATGAGTTGTAGGAAATTTCATCCCATTCAAAATGAGCTTTGGATGGGATTTTTCTGATGAACCATGAAGAAGTTATGCCTTGGTCAATTTGCAGTTGACTTTTCAGCTGTCCAAAAATAGAAACTTTTGCATCTTGAGACTTTTTGAGCCATGCTTGTGGAATCATGATCAAGAATTGATCAAATTATGATTGTGGCTTCAAAATGAAATGTTGACCAAAAATTTTGACTTTTGACTGTCAAATGACCATTTTGCCCCTACAGTTGACCGTGGAGCAATTAGGGTTTTTGACTGTGCAATTTGATGCTGTGAGTCTTGAAACTTGACATATGGATGCTTGACAATGTATATAGGCATATGGGACTTGATTGGAACCTTGGAAACCTCAATTTCTTTGCAAGAACCAAAACCCTAATTTTGACTGTGTTAGGAGGCAATTGGACTGTGCAACCCTTGAGGGATTTTGAAGCTTGACATTGCCAAACCTTGAAGAATATGGGAGGGCAAATTTTGGGGTACAACAGTTGCCCCTGTTCAATCTTCTTAGACCTGAGGATGTAGATTGGCTGGCGTGCCTTTCGTAATCCGAAGGTGGAAGATGATTGAACACTAGAGTGCCCAGAAATTTGCACTCACATAGTTGAGTATCAGCAGTGTGATAGAGGGAATGGGCTTACATATGCCATTTGGAGAGATGGTGGATAGGAGGATGGGCTTATAGATGCCATCTGGAAGTGTGACAGAACCTTGTCGGGAGTGGGCTTATAGATGCCATTTGGAGACTGTTGATAAGTGGATGGGCTTATAGATGCCATCTGGAGGTGGTCTGTTGAACTGTAATTTTTGTAAGTTGAAAGAGGGAACCTGTGTAGGGTTTCCTGATGACGAGCTCGTGTAAAACTGCATCTTTGGAGGAAGGAAACCTATGTAGGGTTTACTGATAATGAGTCTGTATAAGACTGCATCTGAAATAGAGAAGGAACCTGTGTAGGGTTACTTTGATGACGAGTCCGTGTAAAACCGCATCTAGAGCTGAGAAGGAAACCTGTGTAGGGTTTACTGATGACGAGTCCGTGTAAAACTACGTCTGAAGTTTGAGAAGGGAACCGGTGTAGGGTTTCCTGATGATGAGCCCGTGTAAAACTGCATCCTGGGAGAAGTAAAACCTGGGTAGGGTTTCTGATGACGAGTCCGTGTAAAACTGCATCTTTGGGAAGAGAGAACCTGTGTAGGGTTTCTTTGACGACGAGCCCGTGTAAAGCTACGTCTGGAGAGAGAGAACCTGTGTAGGGTTTCTTCGGAATAAGTTCGTGTAAAACTTCTGGAGGAACCGGGGTAAGGTTATTTCGGGATAAGTCCGTGTAAGACTTCTGGAGGAACCGGGGTAAGGTTACTGCAGGGTAAGCTCGTGTAAAACTTCTGGATGAACCGGGGTAAGGTCAACTTGAGATAAGTCCGTGTAAGACTTCTGGAGGAACCGGGGTAAGGTTACTGCAGGATAAGTTTGTGTAAAACTTCTTGATGAACCGGGGTAAGGTCATCTTGAGATAAGTCCACGTAAGACTTCTGGAGGAACCGGGGTAAGGTTACTGCAAGATAAGTTCGTGTAAAACTTCTTGATGAACCGGGGTAAGGTCATCTTGAGATAAGTCCGCGTAAGACTTCTGGAGGAACCAGGGTAAGGTTACTGCAGGATAAGTTCGTGTAAAACTTCTTGATGAACCGGGGTAAGGTCATCTTGAGATAAGTCCGTGTAAGACTTCTTCTGAAAGAAAAGGAACCGGTGTAGGGTTACTTTGATGATAAGCCCGTGTAAGACTTCTGAGGTTGAGAAGGAACCGGTGTAGGGTTGCCTGATGATGAGTTCGTGTAAAACTACATCTGAGGTTGAGAAGGAACCGGTGTAGGGTTACATGTTGATGATCAAGTAGATAATTATCCTGTCTGGTTTCAGGTATTAACCCCACGATCAGTCGTCCACAGAATTTTCCTGGCTTGTTACCAATGTTAATCTGGAACTGTAGAGGTAGATGGTAATCATCTTTTGATTGACCTTTTCCTGAAAAGGCAAAACGTTAGCTGTATGCAGTGTCATGATGCATGAACTGCATGACATTAAGATGTTCTCAAGAATAAATGATATTTGTGTGATATGATGCGTATGCATGCTATAATGTATGAAGATGTGATTTTTATGAATGTATTCTCGTCTGGGAAAATAAATCCTTGGCGAATGCCGGGAGTTTGTTGAATCCCGAGCTGATGTTGAAGATTAGAGTTCTTCATTCCGCTGGGGATGATGGTTGCGAGAATAAACCTGTAGGAGAAGATGACTCCGTTGGGGAATAAACCTGGTGAAGATATTACTCTGCGGGGAGTGCTCTGTGGGGAGAGAGGCACTTTGCTGAGATGTTGATGATAACTCCGCTGGGGATAGGAAGACTTCGCCGGGGAAGATCTTTCCGTGGCAATTGGCTGAGGATAACCCAGTTATATCCTGGTGGGGAAATAACCTTTGAATAAAGTCGGGGAGACGCGTTCGTGCGCTGCAGGGGATAAGCTTCCAGAATCTACTGGGGATAAGCTTCCAGAATCTACCGGGGAGACTGATTGAACTCTCCTGGGGAGACTTTTCAGATTGGACTGGGGAAGTGGCTCCACTGGGTGTCTGGTATACCGCCGGGGAACAATCTTAGATCAAGATTGCCGGGGATGCTTGTTTTAGGGATGTTTGTCTACTCCGCTTGGGAATGTTGAGATCTTCTGGGGATACCCAACTTCCTTAAGGCTGACAGTAGACTAACTCTGCTTGGGGAGAGTATGGCTGACTTGCTAGGGATATTGTGCCTTGTTAGGGCTGACGGGAGACCAACTCTGTTTGAGAGTATTGCTGAATCTTGCCTTACTCTTGGGGAGTGAAGGTATCTTGGTCATGTTCTTCAGCTGAACTTACCTTGGTACCTTGGCGGACAGAGCAACTAGATCGTTCAGACAATTCTTATTGCCCCAGTTTCTGCGGGAGAAGAAGGCCTGTGAGGTGCTTGATACCTGCCGATTGACAAATCTTCTTCTGGTAGGCAAGTGACGAGATGAAGGGACATAGTCGTACGCTTTGATCCCTAACCTTTGCCTGGACCGCCCTTTCGGGTTTTCAGTCCACCGGGATACCCATTTTTGCCCAAGCCGCCTTTTCAGGTTTTCGACTTGCCGGGTGTACAGATTTTTTTATTTTCATCCCTTATTTTTTCTCGAACCCTTTTGGTTCGCCGGGAAGCCCTTATTTTTTCCTAGGTGTGTCAACCTAGCGGGTCTTTGATTATGCGCAGTATTTTTTCGACTATGTCCACGTTCTCAAAGTGTAGGGAGTTGTCACTGTTAGTAGCGTTGTGTTTCCATATTACCAGAAGATGTTTGATCGTGCAAGATTCATTGCTGGAATTCATGTCCAATGCCCCAAGTGATTCAGATGAAGATTTTCCCCTGGCTATTTGGCATTTTGAGAAATTCCTTGAATCTTGACTTGACTGCCCCAGATAATGGAAAATGATCATGTCTGCCCCTTGGTTGGAAGTGCTTTTGTTCACTAGGTATTCATCGTGCGAATTTCTCTGCTGTTCAAACAAATAGTCACATATGCAAGCAATGTTATTTCAAAAATGCAAAGCTTATGTTTGTCTTGAAGTTTTTGAAAATGCAGTTTTTTTCATAAAACAAGTGAATTTTTTTTGTAAACCGTGATGTCAACTCGTTATTTTACCGCAAGCCTTAAGGAGTCAGGATACTTTTCGTAACAGTATGCTTTCGAACTAACCCATGCTTCAGCTAGGACTTTTAAGGGTTGTAACGTGGCCTGGTTCACGGTTTAAGAAACAAAGGATAAAGGCTCAAATTATTTGTACCCACCCGTTCTTCGTGATGTTCTTCAATCCTAAACTCAGCTAATCGTGCGTTAGACCTTGTTTGAATCCTTTCTCTGATATTTCGGTGATGGTTCGGATATTGACATTTTATTTTGAATAGGCAGTCATATTTTTTTTGTTGTTGAGGGTTTGTAGGACCTCTTTCTTTTCGATTTCGTTATCCCCGTTTTTTGCCTGAACTGTTTCTTTTGTGATTACAGTCAGCGGGATGCCCCAGTTTTTGTAAGTCTCCTTCATAGGTTTTGACTTATTGGGCTTTTATTTCTGCGAAATGATGACTGCCTGTCTTTATGATTATTCGGAACCATCACTGTCTTTTGTTTCAAAAGGACTTCTTTGATGTCATTCGTTATGCACTTGGATCAACTGAGAGAACTACCCTGCCCCAGGTTATGATTATGGGTTTTAATTTTCGAAAAGAAAAACTCCTACTTCTTTAGCTCAGATGGGTTGACGAGGGATTATCTTCCTTATAACTCCAGTGTCTAGGAATTGAAACAATGCCTGTACCTCATCAGCGGGGTTCGTTCAAAAGAATACTGTAAACGTCGTGGTATCATTTTCGTCATCCTCCCTCAAGAGGCTTAGAATTTTAAATCAAGAGTTGATCATCACAGAAAATATGAAAATAGTTTGCATATAGTGAATACGAAATAATTACTTCAAAACAGACATGTGTAATGCATTAATGAAATAACAACGTTTGACATAAAATGTTTTAACAATCAAAGGAAAAATACAACTTGAACATTCGAATGAACAAAGAATTTCCAATCCTAGCCATGTTTTGGCAAGGGAGCAGTGATCACATTGGGAGTCTCAGCCGGCTCGAATTCGATCTCCTTAGCGTCGATCATATTCTGGATCTTGTATTTTAGCGCCCAACAATCCTCAGTATCGTGCCCCGGGCTATCAGAATGATAAGCACACCTCGCTTCTGGGTTGTAGTTTGGAGAGGAGGTCTTGGGATTTGCAGGAGGGTTGATCACCGCAATCAGATTCATTTTCAACATGTGCTGCAATGCTTGTGTGAAAAGTGTGTTTGATTGCATATATTTTTGTCTTGATATTAGGATTTTCTAAACATTGATTTTATCTTTCCATACACACCCTAATTACTAACAACTATATGAAAATAATAAGTTTGCGAAAATTAAAATCCTACGCTATTACATCATCGGGGAGGGGGGGGGGTGAGGGATACAATTTACGAATGGGGATGAAATAAGAGCTTAAATATTATAACCATATTGAATAGCAATGAAGAAAGTATGTAAAATATGTAAAAACAGTGTAAAAGAAAGGAAAAACATTTTTTAACATTTATGTGTCGACACATGTTTCTATGCATCGACACATAACCATTTGTTGCCCCTGTAAAACCAAATCAGCTCAGTATGAGTTGATGCATAATGATATGTGTCGACTCATTCCTTGTTTGTGCCGACACATACGCGTTTTGTGTCAACTCATGCACATTTTTATTTCTGTTTTGTGCCTGTATAGTAGTATGTGTCGACTCATGATGCTTTGTGTCGACTCATAGCCTATTCTGTCACTAAAATGAATCGACTCATGTGACTATATGTCGACTCATACTGCAATTTTTTTTACTCTATCATTGTTTTGCTGCATACATGGGTTAGTTCTCAACACATGGTTAGTGAAAATTAAAGATAAACATATGGTTATCTTCAAAGCAATGATATATACATTTTATCTTCACAAACGAACCACTAATGATGCTTGTATGAAGAGTTCAAAGTCAAGAAGACTTACCTTGAAGCTGGAATTTGTGCTTTGAGTTTGAGTTGATGTCTTGACTGTTCTTGAGTTGGGAAAAAAACAGAGATATTACAGAAGCTGTTCTTGAGTTTGAACAACTTCTATATGATGTATGTAAGGTATTTAGATGATTTGTTTGGACAGAACTTGTAAGGTGTGGGAGGTTCAAGGATTTGGATGTCAAAGCTCAAGAGTGGAAGCTTTATGGACAGTTATGACTTTTTGAGAGTATGAGTTTTTTGAGGGCCTGTCTACATAATAACACTTCTGGCCTTTCTCTATTTTTTTCTGACCTCTTTCTCTTGCAAATGCTTCTCCTATTTATAGGCAAGAGGTTTGTGAACAAGCTGATTTGGTTTACAAACTATGGAGTTATGGCTAGGTTGGATTGCAAATATCAAGTTATGTCATGGTCCTAAGATGAAGTAAAAAAGTTGTTAGTTTAGAGGGGTTACTTTCCATGATTTATGGTGGAGAAAAATCAGAAGCCAACAAAGTATGGACTCAAGACAAATTTGTACCAAAAAGTTTGCTTTTCAAGAATAGCAATGGTAATTTTATGCCATAAATGGAATGATCTTTTGGACAATGGCTCAAACACTTGGGTAATAGCTCAAGAGTGGGTGTAAGCATTAAATTATGATGAGATTTGGAAGCAAGAAGGCTTGTAACACAAGATTATGCAGTATAGCATAAGGGTTTTATTATGCGTTCTTCAACAAAGTGACTTGCAATTCAAGAATGGATGCCCAACTTCATGCCCTTGAATCTCCTAGCTCAAGTATGATAAATTCATGATCTTGGATGTTTTGGAAAGCTTGAAACATCCTCTATAACTTTCATGTTGGCTATTTTGACAAAATCATATTGGAACTATGTGAAAAAAATGCCAAGAAGTTGGATAAAATCCTGACCAAAATCTGTTGAAAAATTCTCTAAGTGTTAGATGAAAATGTTATGACTTCATGGACTTATATCTTTAAATCTAAGCATTTTTTGGACATCAATCCTCTAATATAAAGTTTTAGAATTCATCAAGATCTACATCTTTCATGTTGAAAGTTTCCTTTGAATCATTTTGCATCATGGTGAAAAATTGGTACGAAGTTATGAAATAAACATGTGCAAAACACTTAGAAAGATTCCTAAATCTTGAAAAGTTTGACTTTTCAAATTGACTTTTGACTTTCTTGACTTTTTGATGATCAAGCTTGATATTCTTGAATGTCTTGATAAATTTTGATCTTTGAGACTTAATATTGACCAAGAAGTCAAAGTTTGACTTTTGGTGTATCAGTTGACTTTTCATCAGTACAACTGATTTTTGGTCAAATGGTCAATTGACTGAGCAGAATCAAGAATTGAAACTTGACATGAGCATTCTTGAAGGTCCATAATAATCCATGAAATTCATTTGAAGTATTAGAAGTCCAATTGTCCTTGTGAAAATTCAAACCCTAATTTGAGGCGTTAGTGTTGAGGAGATGGCTTGACCTAGTCAATACTGGTGCAAGCTTGAGCTTTTGAAGATCTTTGTGAGAAATGTCTTGAGAAAAGAGAGGAAAAATTTTGGGGTACAACAGCTGCCTCTGTTCAATCTTCTTAAACCTGAAGAGTTAGATTGGTGAGTCCTCCATTCGCGACTTGAAGGTGGAAGATGATTGAACACTAGAGTACCCCAGAAATTTACACTTGATGATGTGTTAGTTGATTGTGTCAGGAATGGGCTTAAAGATGCCATTTGGAGAAGTGATAAAGAATTTGCAGGAGATGGGCTTATAGATGCCATCTAAAGTGACTATTGATAGAGATTACAAGAAGTATCATAATAAATCTTTAGTCGATTTATACCGAAATAGCAGGTGCCGGAGAAGTATCAGAATAAATGTTTGGTCAATTGAATCTGAATGATATGCTGGAATGGATACGTGTTAAGATCGTGTGAAGCTATATTTGGAAATATGTTAGAAGGAACCCGTGTAAGATTGCTTCAGGATGAGCCCGTGTGAAGCTGCATTTGGAAGTACATGAGAAGGAGCCTGGGTAGGGCTACTTTGGGATGAGTCCGTGTGAAACTTAATCTGGAAATATATGAGAAGGAGCCTGGGTAGGGCTGCTTCAAGATGAGTCCGTGTGAAACTTCATTTGGAAATATATGAGAAGGATCCTGGGTAGGGCTGCTTCGGGATGTGTCTGTGTGAAACTTCATTTGGAAATATATGAGAAGGAGCCTGGGTAGGGCTGCTTTGGGATGAGTCTGTGTGAAACTTCATCTGGAAATATATGAGAAGGAGCCTGGGTAGGGCTGCTTCGGGATGAGTCCATGTGAAACTACATCTGGAAATATATGAGAAGGAGCCTGGGTAGGGCTGCTTCAGGATGAGTCCGTGTGAAACTTCATTTGGAAATTCAATGAGATGGAGCCTGGTTAGAGCTGCTTTGGGATGAGTCTGTGTGAAACTACATCTGGAAATATATGAGAAGGAGCCTGGGTAGGGCTGCTTCGAAATAATTTCGTGTGAAACTTCATTTGGAAATTCAATGAGAAGGAGCATGGGTAGGGCTGCTTCGGGATGAGTTCGTGTGAAACTTCATCTGGAAATATATGAGAAGGAGCCTGGGAAGGGCTGCTTTGGGATGAGTCCGTGTGAAACTGCATCTGGAAATTCATGAGAAGGAGCCTGGGTAAGGCTGCTTTGGGATGAGTCCGTGTGAAACTTCATCTGGAAATATATGAGAAGGAGTCAGGGTAGGGCTGCTTTGGGGTGAGTCCGTGTGAAACTTCATCTGGAGATATATGAAAAGGAGCCTGGATAGGGATGCTTTGGGATGAGTTCGTGTGAAACTTCATCTGGAAATACATGAGAAGGAGCCTGGGTAGGGCTGCTTCGGGATGAGTCTGTGTGAAACTTCATATGGAAATTAGAAGGAACCTATGTAAGATTGCTTCATGATGAGTCTATGTGAAGCTACATTTGGAAATTTATGAGAAGGAATCTGTGTAAGATTGCTTTAGGATGAGCCCCTGTGAAGCTGTATCTGGTCGCGTAGGTAGTTGCTCTGTCTTATTTCAGGAATTAATCTTGGACCTGTTGAAAATTGTTGATGATAATTATATGTTGATTGATCTTTCCTGAAAAGGTAAAGAGTTAGCTGTATACAACATGATGTATGGAATGCATTGCGTAATGATGCTCCCAAAAATGAGGTTGTGCTATATGCGCTTCGTATGCATATGTTATGATGTATGAAATGTGAAATGTTATTGAAGTGCATCTTTGTTCGGAAAAATAAATCCTTGACAAATGCTGGGGAGTTTTGGGAAGTTAAATCCCGGATCGCTGTTGAGGATGAAGAGTATGTGCATCTTCAAACCTTGTTTAGAGTGTTTCCTCTAGGGATTCCTGCTTTGTTATTTGAGGAGAATTCCAACGGGGAACATTAACTTTGCTTGAGGAAACTTTGCGGGGAGTGTTGATTTCTGCTCGGGGAATAGAGTTCAGGAGTTTTAGTTGTCCATTGCTTTATCGGGGAGCTATCTCTTGATTGGAGAGGAAGAAAGTTTAGCTGTTATCTGGTCGGATTCCAGGCTTCACAACAACTTGCTGAGGATAAAGAAGTTAACTATTATCTAATCAAATTCTAGGCTTTGCAGCAACTCACTAGGGATAGTGGCAAACTCTACTGGGGAAGAGGAGTTTTGTTAGTGATTTGAAGAAGTTAACTATTATCTGGTCGGGTCCAGGTTTCGTAGTAACTCGAACAGTTATCTGGTCTGGTCCAGGTTTCAGCAACTCGAACTGTTATCTAGTCGGATCCAAGTTTCAGCAATTTGATCTTAAGGTTAACTGGTATCTGGTCGGGTCCAGGTTTCAACAACTCGAACTGTTATCTGGTCGGGTCCTGGTTTCAGCAATTTGATCTTGAGGTTAACTAGTATCTGGTCGGGTCCAGGTTTCAGCAACTCGAACTGTTATTTGGTCGGGTCCAGGTTCCAGCAACTCGAACTATTTTCTGGTCGGGTCTGGGATTTATAATAAATTGAATCAACTATTATCTGGTCGGGTCTAGGCTTTACAGTAAATTGAATTAACTGTTATCTAGTCGGGTCTAGATTTCACAGTAATTTGTTTGGATGGTATCAACTCCGCTGGTGACAAGGGGTTTTGTCCGTTGATTTGTAATGGTCTGAGAGAAAGACTCATATTGGGGAATTTGTAGTTTGTTGGGGAAATAAACCTTTTTGAAGAGAATATTTTGACGACCTACTGGGGAAGTGAATTCTTTAGGAAGAACTTCACAAGGCTTCTTTCTTAAGACCAACTTAGCTAGGGAGATGGTTTTCGAGAGATTGAAACTCTGGTTGGGTATTGCATGAATCCAACTTTGTGGGGTAATCTTATTGAAGTGATTATGTGGGGATATCCATGAATTTGGCCTTGTGGGGATTTGTGGACAGCTTGAACTTTGTCTTCTGCCAGTGTCCTTAGTAAATTTTAATCAGAGTGACAAATCTTTTATTGATAGACAAGATGATGAGATAACGGGACATAGTCGTACGCTTTAATCCTTAACTTTTGCTTGGACTATCCTTTCGGGTTTATAGACCAACGGGATACCCTTTTTTGCCCAAGCCGCCTTTTTAGGTTTTTGACTTGCCGGGTGTACAATCTTTTGCATATATATCCCTAATTTTTGCCCGAACCTTTTGGTTCACCGAGATGCCCTTATTTTTTCCTAGGCGTGTCAACCCAGCGGGTCTCTTTTATGCGTAGTATTTTCTGACTATGTCCGTGTGGAGAGTTATCATTATCTATGATAGCAAGTGTTGTAGAAATAACAGAAAATGTTTTCTTGGTCATACGTGACCCTTTGCTGGAATTCATGTTCAATGCTCCAAGTGATTCAGATGGAGACTTGCCACTGGCTATTCAGGACTTTATGAGAGATTTCTTAGAATCTTGACTTGACTGCCACTGATGAGTTGGATAATAACCTGTCATGCCCCCTTGATTATGGGAGATTTTTCATTGGAAGTGTCTTCCCATTTGAAGTGATTATGTTTCTTGAGAGAATTTACATTTATTGGATATTCGCTGTGCTAATTTTTCTGTTTTCGACCAATTGGCCATATGCAAACAGTGGTATTAAAACCATGCAAAGTTTATGTTTGTTCTGAAGTTTTTGAAAACTCATTTTTAGCAAATCAAATAATTTTGTAAGAATATGAATTTAACTTAGGATTTACAGTAAGCCTTACAGGAGTCATGATACCTTTTGTAACAGTATGCTTTCGAACTAACCCATGCTTCGATTAGGACTTTTAAAGGTTTGTAGTGTGGCCTGATTCACGGTTTAAGGAACAAAGGATAAGGCTTAAAGTTTGTTTGTACCCAACCCGTTTTCCATGATGTTCTCCAATCTTATACTCAGTTAATTGTGCGTTTGAATTCCTTTGAATCTGGAATGATATTTTGGTGATGGTTTAGATAAGTTAAGTTTATTGGAGAAGGCAGTCATTTCTTGCAACATTTTTTGGTTGTCGAGGATTTGTAGCGACCTCTTTTTGATTTATTATCCCTAATTTTTGCCTGACTATTTTTGTTTTGAGACTACAGTCAGCGGGATGCCCCAGTTTTTCTTAAGTCTCCTTCATAGGTTTTGACCTAGTGGGCTTTTCTTTTGAGAGGTAAAGACTGCCAATTTTTTGTGGAACCAACACCGTCTTTTGATTTAGAAAGATGTTTTTGATGTCATTCGTTATGTATGAAGTGAAAGCTTGCGACTAAACGCGCATTTGAATTAACTGAGAAACTATCCTGCCCCAGGTTTTGATTAAAGGTTTGAATTTGTGTGAAAAAGAAAACTCCTACTGCTTTGGCTCAAAGGGGTTGATTAGGGACTATCTTCCTTATAACTCCACTGTTTAGGAATTGAAAGAATACCTGTACATCGTCAGCAAGGTCTGTCTAAAAGCATACTGTATGATATTATGGTATTGTTTTCGTCATCCTCCCGTGGATGCAATCTTGGTTTCAGTGGAGCACGGGAATACAAGTTGAAGATGGTGTTGATTGTATGTTGTTGTGTACATTGATGGATAAAAGTGTGAAGGCTGAAGGTTGGAATTTTGGTTAGCATTTTAGAAGTAGGTTGAAGTAGTATATGTAGTTTAGGTGATGGTTAAAATTATCATGTGTTGTAGTTTAAGTTAATATGTTTGGACCGAAGTTATGTACAAAAGTTGTAATGTAGTTGTAGTTTAATTTGCATTTTGGTTGTTAAACATCAGAAAATTGGTTACCATTATGTTATGGTGTGGACATATTTAAAAGGCTCTTGTAGGTCATTAATGTATAAGTGATTGCTTTGTATAATTGTGTAATGTTACATTAGTGATCCATTGTGTTATATTATTTATGTAGACAAAATGGATTGTATGCTTCATGTTTTACGTTACACAATAATGGTGCATGATAGTCGGGCTTCCCATAATAAGTAATTTTCTATATCATAGAAGGATGGTTGAGTTGGAAAATAGAAGTTATTAGTTTTTTCAGCAAAGGACAAGTGTGGTGCAGTATTGTTTATGTTATGTTTGGAATACTTGTGTAAATAAAAATATTAGTAAGTGTGAGTTTGGTAAGGTGTTATGTATGTTTTGTTTTATGCAATGCTTTCCTTGAATTAGATTTATTTGTATTTGTTGCATAGAAACAAAAATGAGTATCTCACTATTTAGGACAGAATCACGAGGTATTAATGTGTTGTAGTTTAGTTATCAAAAATTGTTGGCGGTTCAAAATGTAATTTCCAATGAAATAAGGACAACTTTATACATGTGGTAAAAAGTAACGGATCTCCACCATTAAGGCAACATAAATAAAGGGCAACAGTCACCAAAGGTTGGTGTGTGTCATCGATCATTTCAGACCTACTGTTCACACGTGAAGATGCATGCTTTATAACTTATGTATTTGGCCTTATGCATAAGAAAAAGAACTATTCATCCATCTCTAAAGTAAAGAATCAGTTGTCGTCAAAACCTTTCACCTCCCATCTTCCTGACCTCAATTATTAACATCCATGAGTAGCAGAGAAAAAGTTGTTAACCCAGAGCTCGTGGACACCCTAGGAATTGCAAAGTTATTTTATCAAGCAAGGGTGGTTTTTAGTTATATTTTGAAACTTGTATCCCTAAGCAAAAATAAATTAATAACTCTATATATTAACTCTAAAAATGTATTTTATTTGAATTGTAGTCATTTCCAGAGATTGAGCCTTTATTTGTTAGAAGTCACATAACAGATCTAGGAAGAACATGGAGGATGCTAAACAATGAAGGTACCCATTGTGATATACATTTCAACGAAAATGAGGATCTACCAGTTGTTGGTCAGTTGTTGGACAGAGCTTCCAAAGTATTACGAACTACCAAATGATGTGGTTATTGTTCTCAGTTATTACGGGAACAACAATTTTGAGGTTGTCGGGTTTAAAGAGATAACTGCATTCGAGGAATTACCAAATTTTCATAGTAGGTTCATCAACCATAAAGAGATATATGCATTTGATGTCGATCTTTCACCAATTAGTATGTCAATACCAAAAATAGTTGAGTTAAAATTTCTATTCAAATTACAACATAACATATATTTTGTTATGTCTCACCTCATAGGCTGATATCGAACTGTACTATTTATGTAGAAATTGCAGGCAGAGTTTGAAGGTTGTTGAGGTGTCACGATTATGAGGTGTTGACACTTTGCGATGATAACGGAAGGACTCAAATGTTGTTGTGTTTTTGAACATAGAAGATTTACATCAAACTAAGTTAGGTTATGAATGGGATGAGTTTTGCAAGTCAAACCAGTTCAAAGGCGGTGACAAAATTAGATTTAGATTGGATGTGAGTGACGCCAACAAAACATGTCACGTATATAAAGTTTGTTAACTTTAAATGGCATGCTCTTATTATTTTTTGTATTAGCTCAATAAGAAGCTCAATAAGAACCAACCTATAATGGTTTCACGTATGCTATGAGGTTATCCATAATTGAGACAGTCTAATTTCTATTGTAGCTTAATATGTTTCCATTTTAAATCAAATAATGAACTATCTTTCTTTATAGATTACTCGTGTTATAACAATATCATTATATAATTTCTTGAATGACAATGATAAGTATCAGTTTTTCGTGTGTACAATAACATCAAAACAGGAAGACTTCTCCCCTTAATGAGGCATAACAGTAACATTGCAAAACACAACCAACCTAAATCATGGGATAAACTTGCTATATCATCCAATCATAGTTATCCCACATAAAAGCTATTAAATTATAAGCCGACATGTGTGTATGAAGAAGGCCAGATCAGACGTTGTTGAAAATCTCCTTGTAAACCATGTTTGTTGTAGAACTTTTGGCCGTGTTGTTTTCATCGTGTACCAAAAATTTGATTCCTTTCTTGCTGGTAACCCTTGAAAGTGCTACATATATTTTTCCATGAGTAAATACGTCTCGAGGAATGTCAAGACCCATCCAATATAACGACTGACCTTGTGACTTGTTAATCATCATCGTGTATGAGTCTATTATTGGGAATTGTCTCCAACTGAGCTTGAAAGGCCAGTGAGACTGAGAAAGGGACATATCCATTTGGGGAATATAGACGATGTTTCCATGTCATTTTCCCCCCGTAATATGTTCCTCAAGTAAGTGCGACGCCATCTTTATCACAATTAGGCATGTACCATTACACAACCCTTCAGATTGATCAATGTTCCACATTAGCATAACGGGTGTTCCAATCTTAAGCTTGATGTGATGGTTAGGCAAACCAGATATTTTCAAAGAGCTCGGAAATTCTGGAGTGAGAACATCAAGCATGTCCCTGTCATGTATCTCCAATCTGTAAACAGAGTTACAACTATAGTAATCCCTTACGTCACCTAAAGAAAAAATTTGGCAGACATTAAGGTCCCACAATTAAGTTTACTATAAAGTTGAGTAAATGATGATAGGCGGTAAACATACCAGGCATCATGGATAAAACATGATCATTCATTTTGAGGAAATTATTGAGGAAATTATTGAGGAAATATGGATATGTACTCGTGACAATGGCTACAATAGGACATTCAAATAGTGTGATTAGCAATTCTGGTGGAAATTCTATCTCAGCGGTCCCATCATTTGGACCTTCCAGTCTACCTTCCCCTATTTTTTGAGAAGACAATCAGAGGATTTGACTATTTCCTTCCGATCGTCTTCGGTTCGACCACCGCTCAGACGCATATTTTTGGTTAAGGTCAACACCTGCACTGAGTGCTAAATGTAGGAAGCGTGTATGGTTGCATACACAATGTCACATCTTGAACCCCTGAATATTACCAAAAATATTTGCCTAAAGTCTCCACCAAAGACAACAACCTTGCCATCAAATACTTCACTGGAGTTACCACCCACACTCATTAGATCCTTCATTGTCTTGCCAAGTGCTTCAAAGCACCATTTATTGGCCATAGGAGCCTTGTCCCAAATAATTAACTTAGCCTACCAAAGTAGCTCTACAACTTCGTCATTGTACTTAAAATAGCAAGTTGATTTATCCAACATAGGGACAAGTATTTTGAATCTTGAGTGAGCGTTTCTCCCACCAGGTAACAATAGCAATGCAATTCCATTGGTTGAAACAGTTATGCAGATGTCGTACTTATACCTAAGTGCACTCTCCAGTGTCCTCCACATGTAGGTTTTACCAGTACCCCCATAACCATGCATGAAGAATACTCTTCCCTTCTGACTTTTAACGGTAATTATTATTCTTTCATAGATACGATAATGTTCATTTGTTTAAAAGAAAAAAAATATAAAACAGAAATATAAACAACGTACGTGTGCAAAACTGTTTCATATTATATGTTAGATGTCACTACCTATGAGAGTCGCATGAAGTGTTTGAACTTATCATTCATGGTTTGAATGTTGTAACTTCCTTCCTCGTATATGAGGAGATTCCCTAGTTACTCCAACACATATCCATCAGGATATGGTATCAGTTTGAAGTCTTTAAGAGGTCTTCGATTGAGTTGTATAAATTTTTCAATCTCCATTAAAGTGAGATTTATCAGTTGCACCTCATTCAAAATTAGTTATGTAACACAAAAATTTACTTCAGACCAGGAACATAGTCAATGTATGGAAGTCGTAAGGATGAGGTGGTATGGTTTTGAATGGGAATATTTGGTGAGTTCTATATAAGAAAATAAGTACAACAAAAAGCAAATGTTAAATGTACCATAAATTGAACCTTTCTCATTCACCAATTGTCTCTCTCTATGCAACAAACCATCGGACAGTAAAACCCAAGACTCCTTCCAGACATGGGCAGACCTGTTCACATTGCCTGATAGAAGCTTAACCATAAAAAGATTTCAAAGGAAATGACCTGACCCTCATTCACTTACTTCCTTAATGGCTCTGATGTATTCTCGGTCATCTTCAAGAAAACCCATATCAAAACATGCATCCTTAAACAGTTCGCATTGTGTATCCCCAACCTTTCGTATTTCCTCGTAAGTTTTAGGTCCCTTTACATATGTCAGTATCATCCGTAGATAATATAGTTCTCCCGTAGAAGTTGGAACCCAAATTAAACGGCCAATTATAAACCCCTTTTCTGAATCTTCCATATTCTAAATATTTTATGGTATACAAACATCGTGACAAACTGGTCGTACGTTAATTACCTGGCCTGCTCATAAGTCTGATTAACAATTAACCACGAGGAAAACATAGACTCTGTAACGCTCGCATTCTCTAAAACATTTAGCATCCGGGTACGATTGGTGTAGAAAAGCGTATTCTCACCAATTAGGTGGAAAAACATGTGTTTAACAGTTGGCTTCCTCTCATGAATCTTGTAACCGTAGATTCTCCATGTTTCCTCGCACAAAGAGACACATCGACAATCAAGATATTATTGTATTTCATCAACAACTTTGTTAGCATTAGAGTTGGGCCGCAAAGCATGTACAATGCATGTGGAAATTCTATCAAAGCCTTTGTGGATATATTTGAATAGATACCTGATAGAATTACTTTGATTACACCACTCCATGTTGATATGAGCCTGGTACTTCAAAAGTAACTTTGTGTTATATGGGACAACATGTCTATTATAAAAAAAGATTCCATTTTTCTGGATGATGTGTGATGATGTTCTTCTTCTGTAAAGAGAATAGCCTTCAACATTGACAATTGTATTTTCTATGAATCTCTTTGGAAATAATTTAGTACATTTATTGTTCTTCATACACGATGATGATTTCCTAGACAAACCACAAGGTATGAGAACCATATGGGATTTTACCAAGTTTTACAAAGTTGGATGAACTACGGGGTTAGGTATTTCGACGCATATTATTTGGTAAATGTCCGGTGGGGTGGGGTACTAACTTTCTGGATGTAAGAAAACTGGAATGTGAGTGTGTGGACACCTCTCTTTTATAATTCCATTATATACATAACTGAAAGATCAAAATACAGTAATAGAATTAAGTAAGATAACAAAGAGAATATAATTAGACACTTTATTTGGATGGGTGACTTAAATGTTAAAACACGCCCAAGGACATGGTTCTTTGTTATATCGCGCATAAGTGAAACAACCAGCTGAAAATCATCAAACAATGAAGTCACCATCAAACGTATTTTATCCCACATGAAGGTAAAGGTAAGCATCGAGAAAACCTGAGAAGGGAGAAGTCACGGTCTTGCAACCGAGATCGTGTAAGGGAGTCTGTTACGCGAGGGGAAGATATTAGCACCCCACATGCCTGTATTACTCTACAGTATCCACTCTTGTTATCTATCTTATGGGTGTATCTAATCTATGCTTACTGCTTATTACTGAGAAAGAATGAATGCAAAAGAGAGGAGAAATATTGTATGGAAAATAAAGATGTACTCGCTTGGGCCCTGTTGTACCCCAAAATTTGCCCTCGCATTTTTCCTTAAAAATCGGTCAAACAGACTTTTCTCGTCAGTCAGACAAAATTAGGGTTTTCATTGGTTTTCATGGCTCTAGAACAGTTCACACAGTTTGCTTAGGGTTTTGGTTGATTTTGGTTCAGCTTCGATCAGGCGAACGCTTCTTTGGCATTTGATCAGGAATTAGGGTTTTTATGCGCGGTTCCTCAGAAAGATTTAATTCTACAGTGCTTGTCAAGTTATTCTGAGATGTGGATTGAAACATTTGGATTGAATTCGCAGTATTTGACTAAATCAGTGAAAGGATGCATTTGGATTGAATTTGCATTTGTTGGATTTAATCAGTGAAAAGAGGCAGATGGACGTTTTGTTTAATTGATTGTCGCTTGGTTTGAAACTATGCGTTGCTTTGGATAATTGGAGCGCCAGGTTTGTCATAAGACCACAATGTTTACCAATTGATTATTTATTTTTAAGTTAACATAATTGGAATTTATTTCCATTTTTATTTTAATTTAAGAATTATAAACAATTAGATAAATATCTTGAAAAGAATAAAAAGAATTAATCAAATAAAAGGACTTTTTATTTATCTTTAAATTATTTGTATAATTGTTTTTGTTTACAAAATGTTTACAATAATAATATTACATTTATTTAAATTTAAATAAAACTATCCTAATATTTTTCTAAGTCTTCAATTCTTCGTCTTCCATCCCTTGCTCCCTCTGCCTCATTGGATTTTATCTGCAAAGAATAAGAAAGAAGAAAAGTCAGAAGCAGATAAATATTTAAAGAGACAGACAGATAAAAAAAGGTTCATCATTAAAAGCAAATGGTCGGGATCAGTTCGCCCTCTTTGCAAATCACGGGATTTCTCCCGGTTCACAAAGAGGGATGAAAATGTTTGCAAATTAAAAATGAATGCACAAAGTTAAAAATTGCACATTTCAAATTGGTCAACCAACTGCATAGTTCAAAGCAAGACAGCATGTGCAAATACAAAGTCCAAGTTACAAACTGAATGGCCTAAACCAAGTTCAAATTGCTAAACAAAGTCACAATTTCAAAACTAAGTCCAAGGTCAACAAGCTGCCAAAAGATATATCAAGATATCAAAGTACCATCAATGCTGTCAAGAAGCAGAAAAGAAGACAAAATATGCAGAGTTAAACAACTATTGCAAGCAAAGTTTCAAAGCATCATTTCCCAGCCATTTTCTTTTTCAGAAAAAGTACACATAAACATTATTTTAATGTTTTGATTTGTACTAGAGAGAGAGAAGAGAGACAGAAATAGGGCTTACATGCTTTAGGCAGGAAGAAAGAGAAAAATATATAAAACAATCTGTCAATAAAACAGTAAGAACGAGCACAAGCCTTAACACAAAAAACAGAACTCAGAGCAAGCAAAAAGCCTAAAAAACAAACTCTTGGCCTCAAGCTTAACCTTCCAAGCCTGAAGTTTTTCAAGCTAACAGCCTGCTCAACCATATAACCTGTAGCAAAAACCTGTCAAAGCCTAGCCTTAACAAAAACACAAAGCTGTCAACCCACCCTGCATTCAACAAGCCTTAAACGAGTCCAAGAAGAATAACCAAAAATTGTCCAAGTCTCAACAACCAGCAAACCTGTAAGTTCAGACTTAAAACAAAACTGTGTCAAAACTCACAAACTTCTTGCCCAAACCTGTGACCCACTTACAAGAAACCAAAACATCCAAACATACAACCGGCCAAGCCCCCTTAACTTGTCAAGTAAAAACCAGTAAAACCCAACCTGCTAAGCCATAACCTTAAACCAACAGCCATGACAAGTAAAAACCAGTAAAAACCCTCAACCTGTATCCAAGCCAAAGGGCAAAAAAGTCCTAAAACTAATAAACAAACAGAAGTCCAAACCTCACATCCAAACATCAGTCGTGTCAAACTGTCAAGCCTAAGCATTCAAGGCAACAAAAAGCCCTCAGAAAACCTTCATCACTGGGCACATATCTCATAAGCATACAGATTCAAAAACATACAGAAGCATTCAGAAGCTTTTCAAAAGAGGCAACTCAAAGTCCAGCATTGAGGCCCTCAGAACCTAGGGTTCATCATTGGGTTAACAGATTCAAAATCATACAGCATACTAAGCAGGCATCGAGGCAACCAGAAGGAAGAGGAAAAGAAGTGAAACAGGATCCAGTTCAAGCGAGGTTCTCAGAACCAAAAGGGGTTCATCATCAAAAATCATCAAGGTAACTAAACATACAGAAGCATACAAGGCAACAGAAACGAGCAAGAAGGAGAAAGAAGTGACAAAAAGTTCTCAGGCATTATCATCATCAAACTTAAAGACAAAGTACGAAATACCAGGGATCCAAGCGAGCTCAACATCCTCACTGTTTCCTCCACCGTCAAGCCGCCTACGCGCCTTCAATCCCATTTTCTCCTCCGTCTCCCAAAAGGTAACATAATTTTCCTTTCTCTTCATACCTCAAACAAAAGAAACACTTAATCAAAACCAATAAATCAGAACATGCAAAAGAAGAAGAATGAGAACCCTAACGAGATTGAGACGGAATTTTTTTTTTACCTCGCATGAACCATCGCTCGAATGATCCGTGGACGGAGGAAGAGGTGGCGCTGGTGGCTTGGGCGAAGAAGGAAACTCAGGCGAAGGCGAAGGCGAACGAGATGACGAACGAAGTAGCGAACGGCGCCGCTTCTGTGATTCCAAACCCTAACATTCCAATTGAAACGAATCCAATCAAACCCTAAGAAAAACATTTGTCTCAAGCCTTTGGGCCTTCGCCCGTTCATCACGCCTAAAGCCCATGTTATTTTTCCTGAACGCACCCCCTCCCTTTTTTGTCTCTCTTTTACAATTCAGTTTGGGCCAGCATAACAAAGGCCCATTCAATTCTTAAACCAAATTTTTTACTTATCTTCTTTTCACAATTTAAACTATCATATTCTTTTTAGATATATAAATTAACATAACATTTTTTACATCAAATTTTTCATTAATAATACTTTTTATAACATAATTATAATTTTGGACACAATATATTTTTCTCAAATTTAGAACATTTTCTTTCAATTAAAACTCTTGTATAAATATATATTAATACTAATTACTAATATATAAGAAATAAAACTTAAAATATCTTATTTGTGCATAAATACATAATTACATAATTTTTTCCTTTAAAATAAATACTTTTCTTTTTTTTCAAGATATTATCTTTGTACATTAATACTAAAAAATACATATAATTAAAATTTAAAACATTTTTCTGTCTTTTAATTAAAATACCCTTTTTTGTACATATTAAACAAAAATATAAGAATACAAATTAAATCAAACATACTTAATAATGCATTTAAGTTCACATATTTCGCAACTTGTAAATAATTCTCATACACTTATACCTACACAATACACTTTACATTTAATGCATTATACATTTGCTATTCTTACACTTTGTTATACATTACATTGATTACATTTGATCGCGATTCGATTTGGTTGTAATTATTTAAGTCTTATCCCCTTTGTAAATTTGTACCCCCACTCCCGGATACTATTTGTAATAGCGTAGACTTTAAAATTCCCGCAATTTACCGCTTTCGAATTATACCATGATTATACCTAGGGTTTGCATGTACATAAAATCAAATGCTAGATAACCTAATACAAGACAAATACATGAAATCAATACACAATCACACTCGCACCCCCTAGGGTAATCCCACATGTTGCCTTCCAAAATGGGCCATGCTTGCACGTCGAGTTTCTTTGGCAAAACAAATTCAAATGATCATAAGTCCCTCGATGACGCTTTCGAAAGTCGCCTATCAAAATGATCAAGTCCATTCAAGTAAATTGCCAAAGACACTTGGCACCATTGCATTCATGGTCCATATGATGACCCGCGCTCGTCCCGTTAAACATCCTAAACGCAAGATTGTCCACCAAATTCAATGGTGGAACAAAATTGTTAAAAAGGGTTGAAAATATAGAGAAAATCTTTGAGTATAATAGGGGTAGACAAAACTCTTAGTTACTTGAGATCAACTTGCAAAAACACTTGCCTCCTTTTCAAAAACCACACTTCACAAACACTTTCAAAACAAACTCTCCAAAAACATTTTGAAACATCTTTTCGAAAAGATACACACCGTTGTATATACTCAAACACGAGTCATTACAATGGTTGCCGAAACAAAGGCGTCTATTTCAAAAACATTTTTTCAAAACACACACATACACCACAATTTCAAGCAATCGAAAATCAAGACAAGTGATCTAAAAAACCAAGTAACTAAGAGCCCATGGATAACCATGGATGAAAAGGGTGCTAATACCTTCCCTTTTCATAATCTACCCCCCCGAACCCACGAAATATCTCAAAAAGGTTTTTCCTGTGCTTTTTAACCTTTCCTTTAGGATAAAATAAAAAGTCGGTGGCGACTCTTGCTAAACCGAACAAGTGCGAATACAAAACGCAAACCTCAAGTCAGTTCTCCCACCGTATCACAGAATTGGCGACTCTGCTGGGGATTACTTAAAAGTGGGGTTACCTTAGGGTTTAGATCACCTTTTGTTTTAAATTGCTTGCTTTGTTTGCTTTTATATTTGTGGGCTTTGCATCGGATTTTCATAGATCCTAACCCGGATCTGGGGAATACCCTTTTAGGTAGCATAATCTGTGAGGGACCTGTCCGGGGTATACCGACATGGGTGAAGCAGTGGCTACGTTGGTGTGGCACCTTGGTCTGTACCGATATCCCTTGTGTTGAAACGGGGAGAATATGGGTCTTCCAAGGAGTCATTAAGCATCAACCGACCTTAGAACCCTAAATTTACCCAACTTGGCCATAGAACAGTAGCAGTATGCTACACTCATTGAGGCTAAACTCTCGCGATGGTTCCGACCGCAAGAAAAGATAGCGATGCTGGAGTTATGACCGATTGAGGGTAGTCAGTGATATTGAGATCCTCTAGAACCCGGTTACTTTTGATAGGACAGGTCTTAACCGACGAAACTGAAAGAGGGTAGTACCTGAACCTCATGCAAGCCTAAACCTAGGGACTTGTTTGCTTTGTGTGAATATGAGTACCTGTATATACACTTACTTGCTTATGCATACATGTACATAACATCATAACATCATACCATAGCATTTTTCACTAACCTTTTCAAGGATCTTGAGGGTCTGTTGATGCAGGGGTACGTTGAACCAGACGTCTACCAAGGGGCAAGAGGTTTTCTCCTCTAACAAATGCCATTAAAGATCAAGTGCAACAACTTGAATCAGGGGCTATGACCCACTTGACATGGTGAGCTTGATTCTCGTGGAAAGACATCCACCGGTGCAAAGTTCTCCAATCAAAGATCGAAGTTCAACCTCTAACATTCTCTTGTGTTTACCCCAAGAGATCCTCGAAAACATTGCATATATATCATACATATCATTGCATAACAGGTTTCTCCCATGCAGGTTTTCTTATCTTCTTACTGTTTATTTCAGTAAGATGGATATGGAACAAATGGTGAAAGATCTCCAAGCTCAAAATGCTCAATTCCAACAAATGTTGATGGCTATGGTAAAGGGCAAGAGGATCTGACAGCTCTTCTTCTCAAAGACAAGAAGAAGAAGCCCAAGAAGGCAGCCCGCATCCTGAACTTGAGGAGAAGGCCTAAGACCCAAGACCTTGCAACTCCATCCAACACAGGAGGTAGTCTTGAAGAAGACCACAATGTGAAGATTGTTGAAGAAGAAGCTGACTACTCCGAAGGGCAATATCCTCTCGTTGATGACAAGTACAAAGAGTTGGAGGATCGCCTTAATGCTATGGAGATCCAACAAATACCTGGCTTGGATCTAGGAGACATGGGTCTAGTTCCTGGATTGGTCATCCCTTCAAAGTTCAAAGTCCCTACCTTTGCTCTGTACGACGGAGTTTCTTGCCCTAAGATGCATCTAAAGTCTTATGTCCGCAAGATTCAACCATACACAACTGATACAGGGCTTTGGATCCATTTCTTCCAAGAAAGTCTGGTAGGGGCTCAGCTCGAGTGGTTCTACCAATTGGAGAGTTCTCGCATCCACACCTGGAAGGACTTAGATTTTGCTTTCTATGAGCAGTATCAGTACAATGTTGATCTTGCACCAACTCGTGTGCAATTGCAGAATATGACCATGGGTTCCGACGAGAGCTTCAAAGGGTATGCTCAAAAATGGAGAGATCTGGCTGGTAGGGTGCAACCCCCTTTAACTGACAGAGAGTTGATTGACATCTTCATGGGGACTTTGACAGGGCCTTTCTTCAATCACCTAATTGGGAGCTCCTCAGCCGGGTTAACCGAGTTGATACTAACCGGCGAGAGGGTCGAAGCGGGCATCAAGAGTGGAAAGATCCAAGGAGCTACAACCTCCGATACTCGGATAATTCCCTACAACGGAAAGAAAGAGTCCAATGCCGCGAGCAGTCAAAAGGGTCGTCTTTACCAACATGTAGGGGCAGTCTTGATCTCTAACCCTACACCTGCTCAGCAAAGACAGGGGTATCAGCGTAAGGAAGTCGCACCTAGGAGGTAGTTCACCAACATCAACATGTCACTGTCTCAAGCACAGCAACACCTGATGAGGAGGGATCTGATTACATTGAGGGCTCCCCTCCGAAATCCGAACACTTCTGCTCCTACTTATCATCCCAATGAAAGGTGTGCATACCATTCTGACAGTCCGGGACACGACACCGACAACTGTTGGCCTCTGAAGAACAAGATCCAAGACATGATCGATGCCAAGGAGATTGAGTTTGGTCCTCCAGAGGCCCCAGCATGATCACTGCCCCCATGCCAGTTCATTGAGATTGTGTTTGTTTCATTTTGAACTTTCAAAGTTGTAATCTTTTGTTATTCAAACAATTTTCTTCTAATGTCAAACTCTGTTTCATTAATGCATTGCATATGTTTGTCTTGAATTCATCCATTCGTTTTCACTACTCTTATGCTTTCTTTATGATATTTAACTCTTGATAAAAAGCTGCAAGCCTTTAGAGGGAGGATGACGAAACAATACCATGATCTCATACAGTATGCTCTTGAACAGACCTTGCTGATGATGTACAGGCATTTCTTTCAATTCCCAAACACTGGAGTTATAAGGAAGTTAATCCCTAGTCAACCCCTTCGAGCCAAAGAAGTAGAAGTTTTTTGTTCTAAACAATCAAAACTTTTGATATAAACCTGGGGCAGGGTAGTATCTCAGTTAATTCAAAATAAAATGTGCATTGAAGCCGCAAACTCTCAGTTCGTAACACAACGAACGACGTCAAAAAAGAAAAGCACTCCCTTGGAATCAAAAGACAAGGGTGGTTCCCTATCACATAGACAATCAATCTCTCAAAAGAGAAAAGCCCACCGAGCCAAAACCTATAAAGGAGGCTTAAGAAAGTTGGGGCATCCCGTTGACTGTAATCTCGAAAACGGGAACAGTCAGGCAAAAGTTAGGGATAACAAATCAAAATCAAAATAGTGAGGTCATTACAAATCCTCAACAACATGAAAAATGTTGAAAAAGAAAAAGGAGGTGATGACTGTCTCCCCAAATTCAACTGGTGAACCATCGCCCAAAAGTCGTTCCAAACTCAAAACAGAGTGCGACGCACAATTAACTGAGCTTAGGTGTGAAGAACATCACGAAGAGCGGGTGGGTACAAATATACTTTGAGCCTTTATCCTTTGTTTCTTAAACCGTGAACCAAGCCACGTTACAACCCTTCAAAAGTCCTAATTGAAGCATGGGTTAGTTCGAAAACATACTGTTTCAAAAGGTGTCCTGACTCCTGTAAGACTTTACTCTAAAATCTTGTGTTGATTTGTCTTATGAAAAAGTTTTCTGCTAAAAAATGCATTTTTTTCAAAACTTCGAGACAAACATAAACTTTGCATTGCTTGAATATCACTGTTCGCATTAGACTATTTGTTTGACAGCGAAGAAATTCATATAGCGAATGTTCGGAGGAATGAAAACTCTCTCAGTGAACAAAATCACTCCAAAAGGATGACACTTCCAACGACAAATCTCCTGTCAACAAGGGGCATGACATGTCACCATCCTATTAACCTGGGGCAGTCCAGTCAAAGTTTCAACAGATCTTTCAAAGTTCAGTTAACCTGGGGCAGTCCAGTCAAGATTTCAAGAAATCTCTCAATCCGCAGAGTAATCTGATTCAAGACTCCTTCATCACCACTTGGGGCATTCGAATGTCAAAAGTGTTCAACAATTCCCCCTCAGAAGATTGATATAGTTCAAGATGCGACCCAGAGATGGCGACATTCTATAACTTATTCAGACTTTCCTTCATGATATAGTTTCAGATGTGACCCAGAGATGGCGACATTCTATAACTCATTCAGACTTTCCTTCATGATATAGTTTCAGATGTGACCCAGAGATGGCGACATTCTATAACTTATTCAGACTTTCCTTCATGATATAGTTTCATATGTGACCCAGAGATGGCGACATTCTATAACTCATTCAGACTTTCCTTCATGATATAGTTTCAGATGTGACCCAGAGATGGCGACATTCTATAACTTATCCAGACTTTCCTTCATGATATAGTTCAAGATGTGACCCAGAGATGGCGACATTCTATAACTCATTCAGATTTGCTTCCAGATATAGTTCAAGATGTGACCCAGAGATGGCGACATTCTATAACTTATTCAGACTTTCCTTCATGATATAGTTTCATATGTGACCCAGATTTGGCGACATTCTATGACTCATTCAGATTTCCTTCCAGATATAGTTCCAGATGTGACCCAGATTTGGAGACATTCTATAGCTTATTCAGATTTTCATTCATGATATAGTTCAAGATGTGACCCAAGTTTGGCGACATTCTATAACTTATTCAGATTTTCTTCCAGATATAGTTCAAGATGTGACCTAGATTTGGCGACATTCTATAACTCATTCAGATTTTCTTCCAGATATAGTTCAAGATGTGACCCAGATTTGGCGACATTCTATAACTCATTCAGATTTTCTTCCAGATATAGTTCAAGATGTGACCCAGATTTGGCGACATTCTATAACTCATTCAGATTTTTCTTCCAGATAAAGTTCAAGATGTGACCCAGATTTGGCGACATTCTATAACTCATTCAGATTTTTCTTCCAGATAAAGTTCAAGATGTGACCCAAGTTTGGCGACATTCTATAAATCATTCAGATTTTTATTCCAGATATAGTTCAAGATGTGACCCAGAGATGGCGACATTCTATAACTTATTCAGATTTGCTTCTAGAGATAGTTCAAGATGTGACCCAGAGATGGCGACATTCAGTAACTTATTCCAGACCAACACCTGCAGCAATAAGAAGATTCTCGCAATCCCCAGCCTGAGAACCTTCCGGAATCTAATTCCCCTCAGAATCAAGTTTCAATATCCCCAGCGGAGCTAAACTTCCAACTATCAATCCCCAAGCAGATTGAAGACTCTCGTTCTCAGCTTCTCGCAGAATATTCGAATATTCTCCGGTGAAGATCTCCTCAAGACAAGAATTCCCCGGTAACTTGGCATACAACCCAAACTCCTGATCCCCCAGCAGTGGTCCCAGGACTCCTCATCTTCAACGATCAAAAGATTCTGGCCCTCCATAACAGCAGCCAAGGATTTGCTCTCCCCGGCAGCAGTCAAGATTCTTTTATCTTCAGTCATCCAGGATTCATCTATCCTCAATAAGATAGCTCATCAGCTTACATACGCATTCGTCACATTCATATCATAAACATTGATATAACATACATTGCATCACGCATCATGACATTGCCTACAGCTAACTCTTTACCTTTTCAGGTAAGATCAGTCGACAGACAAAGATCAACTTCTTCCGAAATTCTTTCTAGAAATAGTTCAGATGTGACCCAGACATGGCGACATTCTGATACTTATTCCAGATTCACTCAGAGACAGTTCAGATGTGACCCAGACACGGCGACATTCTGATACTTGTTCCAAATTCATCCAGATGCAGTTTTACACGGACTCATCATCAGGAAACCCTACACCGGTTCCTTCTCGACTTCAAGACTTCTGAAAATAGTTTATGGATTCTTCCCAACACCGGATGTTAATCTATCACTTGTTCAGATGCAACTTCTTCACGGACGCTTCCTAACAACGGATGCTGCTTCAACTCCTGAAAATAGTTTATGGATTCTTCCCAACACCGGATGTCAATCTATTGCTTGTTCGGACCCCCAGTTCAGAGACGTTTCAAAACATGGATGCCTTTCTGATACTCGTCCACTCACCAATGACATACAGTTCAATGATCATTCCCAGATGGCATTTATAAGCCCATTCTCCTCAACAAACATTTCTAAATGGCATCTTTAAGCCCATTTTCAGATGGCATCTATAAGCCCATCCTCCTACCACCAGTCACTAGATGGCATCTTTAAGCCCATCACCAAATGGCATCTTTAAGCCCATTTCCTCTACCATCACATTACCGAGTGCAAATTTTTTGGGCACTTTAGTGTCCAAACTCCTTTTACCCTCGAGTCGCGAAAGGAAAACTTGCCAATCTAACTCTTCAAGTCCAAGAAGATTGAACAGGGGCAACTGTTGTACCCCAAAATTTGCCCTCGCATTTTCCTCAAAAATCGGTCAAACAGACTTTTCTCGTCAGTCAGACAAAATTAGGGTTTTCATTGGTTTTCATGGCTCTAGAACAGTTCACATAGTTTGCTTAGGGTTTTGGTTGATTTTGGTTCAGCTTCGATCAGGCGAACGCTTCTTTGGAATTTGATAAGGAATTAGGGTTTTTATGCGCGGTTCCTCAGAAAGATTTAATTCTACAGTGCTTGTCAAGTTATTCTGAGATGTGGATTGAAACATTTGGATTGAATTTGCAGTATTTGACTAAATCAGTGAAAGGATGCATTTGGATTGAATTTGCATTTGTTGGATTTAATCAGTGAAAAGAGGCAGATGGACGTTTTGTTTAATTGACTGTCGCTTGGTTTGAAACTATGCGTTGCTTTGGATAATTGGAGCGCCAGGTTTGTCATAAGACCACAATGTTTACCAATTGATTATTTATTTTTAAGTTAAGATAATTGGAATTTATTTCCATTTTTATTTTAATTTAAGAATTATAAACAATTAGATAAATATCTTGAAAAGAATAAAAAGAATTAATCAAATAAAAGGACTTTTTATTTATCTTTAAATTATTTGTATAATTGTTTTTGTTTACAAAATGTTTACAATAATAATATTACATTTATTTAAATTTAAATAAAACTATCCTAATATTTTTCTAAGTCTTCAATTCTTCGTCTTCCATCCCTTGCTCCCTCTGCCTCATTGGATTTTATCTGCAAAGAATAAGAAAGAAGAAAAGTCAGAAGCAGATAAATATTTAAAGAGACAGACAGATAAAAAAAGGTTCATCATTAAAAGCAAATGGTCGGGATCAGTTCGCCCTCTTTGCAAATCACGGGATTTCTCCCGGTTCACAAAGAGGGATGAAAATGTTTGCAAATTAAAAATGAATGCACAAAGTTAAAAATTGCACATTTCAAATTGGTCAACCAACTGCATAGTTCAAAGCAAGACAGCATGTGCAAATACAAAGTCCAAGTTACAAACTGAATGGCCTAAACCAAGTTCAAATTGCTAAGCAAAGTCACAATTTCAAAACTAAGTCCAAGGTCAAAAAGCTGCCAAAAGATATCTCAAGATATCAAAGTACCATCAATGCTGTCAAGAAGCAGAAAAGAAGACAAAATATGCAGAGTTAAACAACTATTGCAAGCAAAGTTTCAAAGCATCATTTCCCAGCCATTTGCTTTTTCAGAAAAAGTACACATAAACATTATTTTAATGTTTTGATTTGTACTAGAGAGAGAGAAGAGAGACAGAAATAGGGCTTACATGCTTTAGGCAGGAAGAAAGAGAAAAATATATAAAACAATCTGTCAATAAAACAGTAAGAACGAGCACAAGCCTTAACACAAAAAACAGAACTCAGAGCAAGCAAAAAGCCTAAAAAACAAACTCTTGGCCTCAAGCTTAACCTTCCAAGCCTGAAGTTTTTCAAGCTAACAGCCTGCTCAACCATATAACCTGTAGCAAAAACCTGTCAAAGCCTAGCCTTAACAAAAACACAAAGCTATCAACCCACCTTGCATTCAACAAGCCTTAAACGAGTCCAAGAAGAATAACCAAAAATTGTCCAAGTCTTAACAACCAGCAAACCTGTAAGTTCAGACTTAAAACAAAACTGTGTCAAAACTCACAAACTTCTTGCCCAAACCTGTGACCCACTTACAAGAAACTAAAACATCCAAACATACAACCGGCCAAGCCCCCTTAACCTGTCAAGTAAAAACCAGTAAAACCCAACCTGCTAAGCCATAACCTTAAACCAACAGCCATGACAAGTAAAAACCAGTAAAAACCCTCAACCTGTATCCAAGCCAAAGGGCCAAAAAGTCCTAACACTGATAAACAAACAGAAGTCCAAACCTCACATCCAAACATCAGCCATGTCAAACTGTCAAGCCTAAGCATTCAAGGCAACAAAAGCCCTCAGAAAACCTTCATCACTGGGCACATATCTCATAAGCATACAGATTCAAAAACATACAGAAGCATTCAGAAGCTTTTCAAAAGAGGCAACTCAAAGTCCAGCATTGAGGCCCTCAGAACCTAGGGTTCATCATTGGGTTAACAGATTCAAAATCATACAGCATACTAAGCAGGCATCGAGGCAACCAGAAGGAAGAGGAAAAGAAGTGAAACAGGATCCAGTTCAAGCGAGGTTCTCAGAACCAAAAGGGGTTCATCATCAAAAATCATCAAGGTAACTAAACATACAGAAGCATACAAGGCAACAGAAACGAGCAAGAAGGAGAAAGAAGTGACAAAAAGTTCTCAGGCATTATCATCATCAAACTTAAAGACAAAGTACGAAATACCAGGGATCCAAGCGAGCTCAACATCCTCACTGTTTCCTCCGCCGTCAAGCCGCCTACGCGCCTCCAATCCCATTTTCTCCTCCGTCTCCCAAAAGGTAACATAATTTTCCTTTCTCTTCATACCTCAAACAAAAGAAACACTTAATCAAAACCAATAAATCAGAACATGCAAAAGAAGAAGAATGAGAACCCTAACGAGATTGAGACGGGATTTTTTTTTACCTCGCATGAACCATCGCTCGAATGATCCGTGGACGGAGGAAGAGGTGGCGCTGGTGGCTTGGGCGAAGAAGGAAACTCAGGCGAAGGCGAAGGCGAACGAGATGACGAACGAAGTAGCGAACGGCGCCGCTTCTGTGATTCCAAACCCTAACATTCCAATTGAAACGAATCCAATCAAACCCTAAGAAAAACATTTGTCTCAAGCCTTTGGGCCTTCGCCCGTTCATCACGCCTAAAGCCCATGTTATTTTTCCTGAACGCACCCCCTCCCTTTTTTGTCTCTCTTTTACAATTCAGTTTGGGCCAGCATAACAAAGGCCCATTCAATTCTCAAACCAAATTTTTTACTTATCTTCTTTTCACAATTTAAACTATCATATTCTTTTTAGATATATAAATTAACATAACATTTTTTACATCAAATTTTTCATTAATAATACTTTTTATAACATAATTATAATTTTGGACACAATATATTTTTCTCAAATTTAGAACATTTTCTTTCAATTAAAACTCTTGTATAAATATATATTAATACTAATTACTAATATATAAGAAATAAAACTTAAAATATCTTATTTGTGCATAAATACATAATTACATAATTTTTTCCTTTAAAATAAATACTTTTCTTTTTTTTCAAGATATTATCTTTGTACATTAATACTAAAAAATACATATAATTAAAATTTAAAACATTTTTCTGTCTTTTAATTAAAATACCCTTTTTTGTACATATTAAACAAAAATATAAGAATACAAATTAAATCAAACATACTTAATAATGCATTTAAGTTCACATATTTCGCAACTTGTAAATAATTCTCATACACTTATACCTACACAATACACTTTACATTTAATGCATTATACATTTGCTATTCTTACACTTTGTTATACATTACATTGATTACATTTGATCGCGATTCGATTTGGTTGTAATTATTTAAGTCTCATCCCCTTTGTGAATTTGTACCCCCACTCCCGGATACTATTTGTAATAGCGTAGACTTTAAAATTCTCGCAATTTACCGCTTTCGAATTATACCATGATTAGACCTAGGGTTTGCATGTACATAAAATCAAACGCTAGATAACCTAATACAAGACAAATACATGAAATCAATACACAATCACACTCGTACCCCCTAGGGTAATCCCACATGTTGCCTTCCAAAATGGGCCATGCTTGCATGTCGAGTTTCTTTGGAAAAACAAATTCAAATGATCATAAGTCCCTCGATGACGCTTTCGAAAGTCGCCTATCAAAATGATCAAGTCCCTTCAAGTAAATTGCCAAAGACACTTGGCACCATTTCATTCATGGTCCATACAATGATCCGCGCCCGTCCCGTTAAACATCCTAAACGCAAGATTGTCCACCAAATTCAATGGTGGAACAAAATTGTTAAAAGGGGTTGAAAATATAGAGAAAACCTTTGAGTATAATAGGGGTAGACAAAACTCTTAGTTACTTGAGATTAACTTGCAAAAACACTTGCCTCCTTTTCAAAAACCACACTTCACAAACACTTTCAAAACAAACTCTCCAAAAACATTTTGAAACATCTTTTCGAAAAGATACACACCGTTGTATATACTCAAACACGAGTCATTACAATGGTTGCCGAAACAAAGGCGTCTATTTCAAAAACATTTTTTCAAAACACACACATACACCACAATTTCAAGCAATCAAAAATCAAGGCAAGTGATCTAAAAAACCAAGTAACTAAGAGCCCATGGATAACCATGGATGAAAAGGGTTCTAATACCTTCCCTTTTCATAATCTACCCCCCCGAACCCACGAAATATCTCAAAAAGGTTTTTCCTGTGCTTTTTAACCTTTCCTTTAGGATAAAATAAAGAGTTAGTGGCGACTCTTGCTAAACCGAACAAGTGCGAATACAAAACGCAAACCTCAAGTCAGTTCTCCCACCGTATCACAGGCCCTACCCCAATGCCTACATATCATTTTTGAGGAATCAGAGTTACCGTAGTTTGGCTCACATGTTTTTATTTGTTTTTTGTTTTTTATGAACAATGTTAATTCTGCCTTCTGTCCCAGCTCAACCTTTAGAGACTCACATGTTGGCACAAAAGTAAATTAACATATCCTTGCTTGAAAATGGTTTCGAGTTACTCCCTCAAGGCAAGATGCCACGTTTGATTGGTTTGTATTTTGTTACCTTGAAAAAGGGTTTAAGTGTCATTAGCATGTTTTATGATTTGCTAAGAAAAACAAAGTTTTAGTTTTAAATACAAATGAAAAAAAGGAAGAAAAGAGTCTACGGAAGACTAGTCTATTTCTAATCCTAATGTTATCATACAATGATGGCCCTACGTCAAGGATGAAAGGGAAAACTCTACCTAATGTTAGCATGCATGGTTTGCAACCTAAGGTCTAACTTGCATTCGAAAGGAACAAGCACATCCTAAGGGAACGTGGCATAGAAAGCAGGTGAATAAACAAGTTTGAAAGAGCACACACATAAAATGGTAAAGAAACGAAACGAAGTGCTTTAGTCAAGGGGAGCGGATCACCCGAGATAAGCAAGCGGGAGACTGAGATGAAATAAAAAAGAAAAGCATTACTTTAGCTAAGGGGAGAGGATCACCTGAAGCAAACAAGCGGGTAGCAAAGTGTCAGCAATGGCCATTGAAAACTCCTGACAAATGGTGGGGGTTGATTGTGAACCATTTTCCACATGACCAACAAGATACACATGATTTGCACAAATCTAAAGCGTCGACACACAACATGAGCTAAGGATGACATGGACGAAATATAGGGGTCGATTGCAAACCCTTTATGCTTGCCTCCTTTTGAGAACTTCCATGGGGGATGGGGAATATGTGAGCACAAACGTAAACATACCTGCAAAATACCTACTTCAAAGGTAGGATTTTAAACAAGCACAAGTAGCACACATGTCAAAAATGGGTCTTTAAATAAACCAGAGGGATTCCTGACATGATCAGCAACAGAGATCCCCGTCATACATCTCTATTCCTACTTCTCATGGCAAGGAAAGTGGTAAAATGCAGAAGTAATAAAAAGGAAGAGATGAAATATCAAACGGATAATGATTCGTGGAAAGCAAGCAAGAAAGTATAAGAAACTCAGGAAACTTCGAGTGAGCTAGCATCAACAAACAAAGCAAGTCAGAAATCAGACGTGTAACATAAGCCTTGAAGCAATGGTGTGAAAATAAACCACGAATAATATGCGTCGGACATCATCGCAAAAGTCATCCTGCATGAAAATATAGTCTAGGAAAAACACAACAAGCATGTATACTCCTCAAATCATGAGAGTCAAAGCATAAGCTTATCTGAATCACATTCGTATCTCACAAATAAAGCGAAACACGAATCAAGAGTAATACTGAATTCGTGTTCCCCAAATAAAGTGGAACACAAAATAACATCATCATAAGAATCCCTTAGTACGAGTCCTCGCACAATCAACACACATGTCAAAAATAACAAGGAAAAACTAAGCCGAAAGAGAAAACACAATGAAAAATGAAACAAAATAAAAAGGGAAGTTGTTGATTGTTGGCCTGGAAACCCGATTACCAGAATTTGGGTAACCGGTTACCCTAACTCAAACACTGAGGAAATTGCTACTGACTTGAGGTAACTGGTTACCATAACTGGGTAACCGGTTATCATAACTCAAAAAGTTAAGGAAAAAGCTACTGACTTGAGGTAACCGGTTACCATAACTGGGTAACCGGTTACCATAACTAAAAAAGTTAAGGAAAAAGCTACTGTTTTGAGGTAACTAGTTACCATAATTAGGTAATCGGTTACCGCATGCAAATCTTTTAAAATCCAGTTATGTGAAAGAGTGGTAACAGATTACCATAACTGGGTAACCGGTTACCCGCAGGCAGAAAATAGTTTTTTCCAACTTTGAGGTTTTGGCTCATGGCTTAGGCAATTGATCAAACACCAAATCTTCATACATTCAACACATGATTTTGCATAACGCAAGGTCTAGATTCAATCTTCACATTATGAATTAAGATCAATGATTAAACTTCATATAACTTCATCAATTTATTTCATCAATTAAGAACTTTCATGAGAATCAACTTAATTCAATAAGCACTTAATTTAACTATCCAATTCTGAATTTACACGTGATGATCAAATAAAATCACAATTCAAGACTTAGATCTATATTCTCAACTCAAAATTCAACCTAGATTCAATTCATACTTGATCAAAAAAGTGCTTCTCAAATAATCACTTATTTTAAAAGTGCTTAATTCAAGAAAACTCTCTGTTAGAAGTGAAGAGGAGGCTCAAGTTTTGAGATCGCAACAAACGAATCAACGATTGGAGAAGAATTGCTCTTGATCTTTGACTTTCAAATCTTGATCAAACTCTTGTTGTGTTCTTGATGAAAAAGTTGAAGAACTTTGATTTGATCCTTGAGAGAATTGAGAGAAAAGATTTTTGTGTTTATGAGAATTTGTGAATTATGAGAATACCCTTATAGATTGGTGTAAATGGGAATATATAGTGTGAGCCTACAATGACCAAAACAATAATGCCGAATTTTTATTCATCAGCACCTGATGCGCTCAGGTCAAATTCGCAGGAACCTCGGTGCAATTTTCAAAATTGCCATTTGAAACCAAAAATGTAGCTGATATCGAGAACTAACTCGTGTCCGAAAATTGACTCAATTGGATAAACGGTGAATTAGTTATGAATTTTTAAAGTTTCGTCTCAGATGAAAATATTTCTCAGTTCATGATTTTTAGTGTGTCCTATGCGAAACGAACAAAAAAAGGAAGCCTTCAGAGTACCGTTTACGTTTGGAACTTCAAACCAAAACATAGTAGAAAAAACTTGTGAACCAATTCTTCCATACCCAGCTTGATACGATAAAAATCGGTCGAGTTACGATTTTTATAATATCGGAGAACGATATAACTGAGGTTCGGTTCAGCACCAAAGTTTCTTCAATAACTCAAAATTATTGGCCCTTTCCTTACAGGATCAGTCTTTGGTCATAAAATATGGAATGTAGATGATGTGGATATGGAATTTTAGCAAAACGAACGGGTCTAAAACAATGAACGAGGAGTGAATTATGAATTTTCTAGTGTCCAAAAATTGCACTTCAGCACACTTTTCCACAATTTTCTCACTGAACACCTTCAGAAGATCCACACGTTCGGAGGCTTTCCTTGGGGAATTTGCTCTTGGATCGGTTGTAAGAAATGAAGTATACATCAAGACAATTACTTTGTTATAAGAACCAACCCAAGACGACAAATAATATCGAAGTTGCAAATTTTTGAATATCCGCAAGACGAGTTGAATCAGTATACCATCTTCAAAAGATTAATGTTCTTGGAGGTTTTTCTTCATAGAATTAGCCCTTGATCTGAACATGAGAAGTGATAAGAAAATAGAGACATTCTCAATGCTCGTGGAATCAACTAAATATATTGAATCAGATGCAGATTATGAATTTCCAAACGCCACAAAAACAAATAACCAGTCAGAACTCTAATACTGCTTCAGAGAAACCAGATTGTTCAGAGATCTTCTGCGTACAATTGATTTCTGGCATGAGCACATGTGTAATACGGTGGGAGAACTTAATTTTTTGGTTTTATCCAAATGTGAGGATAGCAAGAGTCGCCACCGAATTTTCTTTTATCCAATATTTAAGAAAGGTGAAAAGAACAGGACAAACCTTTGATAGATTTTGAGTTTAGGGGGTAAGTTATGAAAAGGGAAGGTGTTAGCACCCTTTTCATCTGTAGTTATCTATGGGCTCTTAATTGCTAGCTCACTTTTGAAACTTTTCTTTGCGTTTGTGATTTGTTTGAAAATATTTTTGAAAAGCTAAAGTGCGGCCAACTTTGTAATGATTCTTGTATGAGTCCTCAAGAATGCATACAAAGTGTTTGAAAATATTTTGTTTGAAAAGTGTGATGTGATAAAATGTTTATTTCATAAAAGAGTTGTGAGCAAGCGATTAAGAGTTACTTACCCACTAAAGGTCATTCTTATTCTTTTCCTTCTCCTTTAGAGATATTTCTATCCATACCATTAGTTGGTAGGTAGCCCCATTTATTGGATGTAAAGGGACAGGCGTAGGGTCATCGAATGGTCATTGAAGGCAACATGTAGGAATACTTTAGCAATTTGTATCAAAGGGACTAGATCATTTTTGTAGGTAACTTTGAAGGATCATTGAAGGACTATGATCTTTATTCGTAAGGGTCTTTTGTTAAAGTATCCTACTTTCGAGGGACATGACCAATATTTTGTAAGGCAACAAGAGAGGTTACCCTAGAGGTGCAATTATGCAAAGGTGATTCAGTTCAATCATATTATCTTGAATTAGGGTTTTCTAACGCCTTGTTTTAGATCTTGCCATACAAACCCTAGTTACTAGCAATTAAATATGTACAGAAAAAGTAAAGCGCGAAAAGTAAAATCCTAAAATATTACATGGCTTTGGGGCATGTACATAAGTATAGAAATTGCGGGAAAAGAAACGTGCGGAATTTAAACCTAAGCTATTACATCCTGTGAGCAGTTACATAATTAAAAAAATGCGAGAAGGTAAATCTACGACTATTACAAGAAAATATGCATTCTATACAATAGTAAGAAAATAAATAGCAAAAAGAAATAAGAAAAAGGTTAGAAAAAGAGTTTGAATGTTTTTGTGTTTTTTTTATGAAAATATTTTAAGTGTTAATGATAATAAAACCTAAATCTAATTAATTTTAATGTTAAGAAAATGTTAATTAACCTAATTAATTAGTAAATAAAAAAAATAATGTCAAAAATTAATTATTGATTAAAAACCTAAACCTAATTTGTTAGGGTTTTTGAAAAAAAGGATTAAAGTTTGTTAGAAGTTAATAAAAAATAACTAAGAAAAGAATGAAATTAGGGTTAATAAATAGGGTTAGGAAAATAATGAGAAAAAAATGTTTGGGTGGATGTTGAACCCACGCCCCCTAGGGTATCAGCGCACCTGCTTTACCATTGAGCCATTACTGCTTTGGTGTTTAAGAATGGGAATCAATCAAGATATGATAACCTACACATTAGTTTGTAAAATAAGCACACAAAAATGTAAAAGGTCAGGATCGAACTCATTCCCTTCATAATACACACGCGCTTGCTTACCAACTGAGCCATATTGTTTAGTTGTTACTAGAACACAAACATATTATTATAAAATAAAACAATGCCTTTAATTTGAATTCAAAAGCAAGTCAGCACAAGTGGGGCTCTATTATTAAGATAGAGCTAATCACAATGCTCCATTATGCCACACTAGCCCTATCAGAGTCAACCAAAACTCAGAGACGCAGGAATCAAACTCCGATCATCTTCTTCAGTGAGTCCCAACGTCAAACCTGCAAAAACGGTAGATTCCAAGAAAAAGGGGGGCCCTACCCCCTAAATAGGCCCTCCTGGATCCAAATCAAGTGTTAGTTTTGGCTAAAAATGCCTACATCGTGAGTTTTGAAGAAAAAACCCTAGCTCGGTTCATCAATGGCCAATCATAGTTTCAATGTTATAAGCTTCATGTGATGCTTGGAACCTGTTCTAAATATGTACATATGAAGATCCGGGTAGTTAGTAACTATGAAGCACGCATGGAATGAAAGATTTAAGAATCAAGAATCTTACCAATCAAAGAAAGTGGTTGGGCTCATTTCAGGTGGTGAAGTGATTGGATATGAGTCTCGAAATGTTCCTTAGACCTTCAGGGAGTGATTGGAAACCTTGAATTACTTTGAAATTGCTTGGAATTTGAAAGTTGAATGTGAAGAAAAGTTGAAGATTTTTTCTCTTTGAAACCCTAATCTCTTGCATATTTTTCGTGTCCTTTTCATCTGGCATGGTTGTGTGTATTTATAAGAGTGATTTATGTTAACAAAAGTTGGATCAAATCTTGACAATTCATGGTGAAAATATTTGATTTGAAAATTATATGAAACTTGCTATTTTGGCCAAGATTTAATTCAAAGAGCTTCACACGGTTTTGCCAACTCAAATATATGATTTTTGACTCATGATTTGATTCAAAAATATATTCATGCACCTCTCATGATTTAATGGATATTTTATTTGATTTATTTTGATTTAAATTGAATAAAATCATAATAAAAGAAATAAAAATCGCAAAAAAATATATGAATGGGTTAAGAGGTTCTCTAATGTGTTATGAACACGTTTGGACCAGAAAACTTAGGCCTAATAGCCCAAAATTACAAATTTGCTCAATTTGGAGTTCGTGCATTTCCTCACAATTGCCGAACTTGTGCAACTCATAACTTGCTCAATTTTTGTCATATGAAGGTGATCTGGGACTTTTTGAAAATCTCAAGATGTCTCCTACAACTCTCATGTTGTTCATTTTTTCATTTGAAATGTTTATCTTGAAATATATTGCTTTGGAAAAAGATGACTATTTGTTGACTTTCAAAATGACTTGTAATGTTTGGGCTCATATCTCTCAAATGAAACATTTTTGGCCTTGAGCTTAGAGAGACAAAGTTGTAGAGAATTGAATTTCCATCAAAATGAGCATTGGTTGAGAAATTTATGATGAAGTATGTGAAATTTGTGCTTGGTTAAAGTTCAGTTGACTTCTCCTAAAGAAAACCCTAATTTAGTAACTTTTGACTTTTGATGAATCTTGAGTTTTCTTGATGAACCATGACAAACCATTGATCAAATGATAAATGTGAGTTCAAAATATTTATGTTGACCAAAAATCTAGAAGTTTGACTGTAAATTGGTCAAAGTTGACTTTTTTGTCCAATATAGTTGATTTTTAATCATCTGAGCAATTGACTGGGCAAACTTGTGCTGCAAGGCTTGAAACTTGGTATGAGGATACTTTGAATCATATGAGACACCATGAAGTCCATTTTATGCATTAGAAGTCCAATTTTCCCTGAGAAAACAAAAACTCTAGTTGTAGGCCACGACTTAGGAGGAGGATTCATCTGATCATTTCTTGAGTAGTCTTGAGTGTTTGAGAACCTTAGGAGTATGAGAAAGTATCTTGAATAAATTTGTCTTGAATAATGGGAGGTAAAATTTTGGGATACAACAACTTTCCCTGTTCAATCTTCTTAAACCTGAGGAGTTAGATTGACATGCTCGCCATTCAGGATCTAAAGGTGGAAGAGGATTGAACACTTAAGTGCCCAGAAATTTGCACTCACATGTGCACAAAGTAACACTGTTGGTTGATTATACTTCTTGAATGGACTTAAAGATGCCATTAGGAGATGTGATAGAGTGTCTTCATAGATAGGCTTATAGATGTCATCCAAATTATTTGTTGATAGGAGTATCGGAATGAGTCTACGCTTGACTGTATCTGAAGAATGATTTTCAGAAAAACTATGAAGGAAAATGCTTTTTAGAGCGGAGCCCTGAAGGAGATGCTTTTCAGAATTCAGTCTCTGAAGGGGAATGCTTTTCAGAATAAACCTCTGAAGGAGAATGCTTTTCAGAACGAAGCCCTAAAGGAGATGATTTTCAGAATTTAGTCTCTAAAGGAGAAATACTTTTCCGAATAAACCTTTGAAGGAGAATTCTTTTCAGAATTTAGCCCTAAATGGGATGCTTTTCAGAATTCAATCTCTTAAGGGGAATTTTTTTCAGAATAAACTTCTGAAGGAGAATGCTTTTCAGAATGAAGCCATGAAGGAGATGCTTTTCAGAATAAACCTCTGAAGGAAATGCTCGCCAGAATTCAGTCTCTAGGGGAATGCTTTTCAAAATAAACTTCTGAAGAAAATGCTCGCCATAATTCATTCTCTGAGGGGAATGCTTTTCAGAATAAACTTCTTAAGGGGATGCTTTTCAAAATAACCCTCTAAAGAAGAATGCTTTTCAGAATGAAGCCCTGAAAGAGATGCTTTTCAGATTTCAGTCTCTGAAGGAGAATGCTATTTAGAATGAAGCCCTGAAGGATATGCTTTTCAGAATAAACCTCTGAAGGAGAATGCTTTGGTCATGTAGATAGTCATCCCGTCCTGTTTCAGGAGTTGATCTATAATTTATTTCTAAATTAATGATAATATTTGCATGTCTACGAACTTAACTTGAAAAGACAAAGTTAGTTTTATGCAATGTCATGATGTATGTAACGCATTGTACAATGATGTTCTCAAAATAAATGAGAATAGTATATGTGTTTCGTATGAATATGTTATGATATTTTGTAAATGATGTATGGATGAAATATGTTATTGGAGCATATTCGTGTAGCAGTAGAAATGTTTAAGACTAAGCCATTAGATTGACTAGACTTATACATATCAAATTAAAAATTGCCACCGCACTTTATTGTTTCCAAAGGAATGGGAAAAGAGCGAATAACCCGAAAAGAGGGGGAAAGATTCTAGGTAAGGGGGTTGGTTATGCAAAGGGAAGGTATTAGCACCCTAAACATCTACGGTACTCCGCAAGAACCTCTTTGTAAAAAATATGTATATTTTGGCTATAAAATGTTGTATAAAAATAAATGGTGGAGGTGAGGAAAGAAATATATTTTTTATGATTTTTTTTGCACCCTCCGCAGTTGTGAAAATCAACAATGCCTCACTCAACACTCAAGTGGGAAAATATCTCTCTTCACTATATATTATAGAAGTATAGTTGTTTGCGTCACTACCAGGATTGACAAGAGCCTAATCTTTTGAGAAAAGTTTGAGATGAAAGCCAAGATGGAAAAATGGTTTGAATGAGATTGATTGATTTTTAATCTTCTCATAAAAAAATGTTAAGGTATTATTAATGTTGATTGAATTTTATTCATGATAATGTTTGAAAATGCATGGACCTAAGTCCAAGTTTATTATGAAAGTGGTTCAAGTTTAAAAACAATAAGGGTTTTCAAAAAGAGGAAGAAGATTTTTGAAATTAAAGAAGATGGGAGGAGAATAAGGGATTGTCCTAAATCATAAGGTAAAAGCTAGGGATAAGAACCATATAACAAACAAGAAGCCAATACTTGACATTATGAGTCAAGATAGAATTCCTATTTTTTGGATTGAAACCAAGCAAGCAAAGATACTAGACCTCTTGAAAGAACCAAACTTCAAGTGTATTAAGTCTTCACAAAAATTGGGCAAAGTAACGGCTGTATACGGGTGAATTCCAGATTACAAACAAAAAATGTAATCACAATGACTTGTACACAAAACAAACAAACAACCCAATGTCTTGAGGTAAACCTCAAGAACTCCAGACAAAATATCAATTAAGGTCACAAGATCTCCACTATAGGCCAAGGTTTCTAACCCTAAGTCCAAGAAGTCCAATACTCCATAATGCCAAGGATAGTAACCAAATAGTCCAAGTATCATTAAAGTTTTTTATGGTTCATGTTGATTATTAGGTGTCTTAGAAGAGAAAAGAAAATCTCAAGTGAGAAAAATAAAAATAACAAGAATATAAATGCTCAAGTGAGCAAAAAAAATGGCTAGAAATATAATGCTTAAAGTAAATGGTGCATAAAGCATAAAAATAAAAGGGCATAAAGTAAAAACAAAAGGTAAAATCAATAATTAGTGATTAGTGGTTAGTTGGGTGATCATCTTGTAACTTGCATTTGGAACTCATTAGAGGATTGGTAGAACCAAAGCCTCCACACAACAAGTTGCATTTGCTTTTTGTCAAGTACATCATCCATTTGGAATCCTCAAAAGTATCAATTAATGATCAATGATGATTAAGTGATCCGCGTTGACCAAAAGTATTGTAGATCCATTAGAGGATTGGTAGAACCAAATCCTCCACACAATGAATCTCAAGGTTATTGGATCAAAGGGATCAAATTAACATACTTGGGCTTGCAAACATAGGTTTGGGCCACGAATGATCATTTATTCGAACCGAGACAAAATTTAGCGCTATGTTAAGCAATCGTATGTGGACTTATATAGAAGTCGCACCTATTTTGAGGCCAGTCAATAGTAATCTATGCACCATTTATTTTGAGACATGATATAGAGATCATGCTCTAATAACACTTAGTGCAATAAGAAAAGGATGAGATAGAGAGGGGTGAGGAAGAATATACAAACCATATTTGAATTAAATTTTAATCAAACTATTATTAAAATCATTCATCCATTTTTGTGGAGTAAGACTCAACACTATGGATCCAATGATGTTAATAAAGTTCATGATCAAAATTCAATCCAAGTCAACCAGAAAATAATCACAAAATAATATTTCATTTAATATATACATTAAAAAAAGGTTTTAAAAAAAGGTTTTAAAATAGAAACAAGAAATAAAAATATCAACTATATTCAAATTAATCAAGAAAAATTAATTAAGGCCATAGAAAAATCAGAAAAGGACTCAAGTATTTTTATTAAATTTTTGGTAATTTTTGAAAGTCAGAAACTATTTTAAAACTAATTAAAATTGTTCAAACAAAAAGAGAATAGGTCAAAAAAATAGTAAACATCAATACAAAATTCCATAAAATTTTCAAAAAGTCAGAAATATACAAAATGATATTTATGAATTTTTTTTTAGAATTAAAAAATGCCAAAAAGTATTTTTAAAGTAATTAAAAGAAAGCAAATAATGAAAAAAATATAAAAAATATCAAATTTCAAAATAAAAATATGAAAAATTATTCATGAGATCAGAAATAATTAAAAGTATTTTTGTGAATTTTTTCATAATTTTTGGATAAAAAATAAAATAGTTATGAATTTTTGAAAATTAAATTAATTAAAATATAAAATCAGAAAATTAAATCAAGCCAAAAAGATAAGGGTCATCAGATCATAGTCAAAACGTGTTAGTAAGCTAATCCAATGGACCAGGCGCGCTGTGCTTGATATGGACCTGTTGGCTGAAGATTTCGATAATATTATTTAGAAGCCAAAAGAGATAAACGTTCTGATCGAAATGGAATTAAACGCCATATTTCGAAGTTGCAGAAGCAGTGTTTCGAATAAGGGTGTCAAAGCGTGAAGCTTCGAACGACAATTATGGGAACATAGTTAAAGGAGTCTCGGAACAACAGCGAGGCTGTGTTTGGGAAGAACGCTCGAAATAGAGAGACACCAAAAGCATTTAAAATTCAAATGGAAGCGGGACTTTCAAAGTTTGAAAGTTATGTGCTGGAGCATTTGGGGACACGTGGAAAGATGAAAGAAGCATTGTCTTGCATGTTCGAAACGTGGCATAATCCTGTAGCGAGACCGTTAGGGTCGAATTAGTATAAATAGAAGTCTTAGTATTAGGATTTCGGGGTGTCATATCTGTTATACAAAATACTCAATAACATTCAAACTACCACATGGCAAGGGAAACGAATGCAAGAGAAATGTATGTACGATAGCACCATGTATTTCTAACTTAATGAAAACCTTTTACCATTTCCAGTACTTTCCTCTATTCTTTTTGTCAGGCAACATTTACAAATTTTCTTATTTACAGTCTTTTTCACTTCGAAGTCTTTTCCTCAAAGTTTTACGTTTTACTGTTTTCTTTATATTTCGAGCACTTTATATTTCAGAGAACTGTCACATTTTCCATACCTTTACCTTCAAGTATTGACCTTCGAGCGCATACTTTTACTTAAAATCATTTACAGATTTCTTGCATTAAACGCTTTTTGCATATTTTAAACTTCTACATTCCAGAAACCTTTTATGTTAAACGTTTTGTAAGTCGAAACCATTTACTTCATTTTCATGCAGTTTTATATGTCTCTACAATCAGCATTACAATTAGCATTTATTCGTATAACTTAGTTTTCATATACATTTTGACTACATTTTTAGACTCGTAGAGAGAGATCGAAGTAAGCCAAACACTTATACAATATCAACCATGAATAATTGTTCGATTGTGAGAGTAACCTTAGTATCCAAGGAGTCCTAGGATCAATCTAGTCGATCATGTGAGTTACCAGAGAGATTTAATAACAGTAAGAAAGATTATTCGATAGTTTGGAAGACTAGCGGTTGTTTACCAGAAATCACTGGAAACAAATTGGCACACCTGATGGGACAAATAATTGGATATCAGAATTAAGGATTGTCGAGACGTAGCCATTACAAAAACGTAGGAACCTAAGAAGTGTGCTGTTTTATGAACCTGAGAAGTGGTAAGATAACCAACAGCAACCAACCTTTATCCAGAAGAAAACGTTTGGACAAAATGTCTAATTCAGACAATCAACAAGGAGACCAAGGTGGCCCACATGCAACAGGCACTAACGCGTCCATTTCGAGCGGAACATCTAATGTAATCCCTTCGAATGCACAGTCTGTTGCATCTTCAACCAGTAACATAGCCACCAATGGAGTAAGTGGCATATCAACTAATAGTTCGATCTTAGGAAATACTGGAACTATGGGCTACCCTGGGGGATTTGTTCCACCATCAGGGACACAATCCCATTTCGCCACACCATTAACTAGACCACCCGGTTTCGATGGGAATAGAATTAGAAGTTCTTCTTACGGAATGCCAACATCTTTTATGGCAGGTTTACACAATTCCACATCGAATTCATCTCCACAACTAGGATCTGGGTCTGGGGCTAATCAGTTTATGACAAATAACCAAGGGTCAGTGGGTTATAGCACGTTGCCTATCCTAACCACAGATAACCAGTTGGCTTTTAGGCAATTGATGGATGACAACAACCACAATATGATAGGGGTGTTAGCGCAAACCATGCAGGAAATATTTGCCCCAATAGTTCAGAATGTGACTGTGACGAACAGGGAAAACGCTGACAATATGAGTCGAATAGCAGATTTCTTTGCTCCCACAGAAAGGCGTAGGCAGAACCAGGCGGGATTTCGAACAAACATGCCTGTTATAGAACAAATTGCTAACGACCCAATTCGTAGACCACCCAGAGAAGAAGTTAACTTAGGGGCCAGAGCACCAAGGTTAGAAGCCCCAATAATCCCGGGTCCACAAAGGGAAGTTATGGAACCAGGGGCAAGGATCGAAAGGCCAGAAGCCCCAGAATTTCGAGAAGAACAACCTAGGGGAGTTGTTTTGGTTGGTCGAAATGAAGATGCCGATGCCGTCGTTCATAGGATTCGAAACGATAACATCTTGGCAGAAAATAACCTAACCACCATGATAGAGAGGATCATGGCCCAGAATGGCCTCAACACGGGAATGAGGAGGCCAAATTACGCTTCTCCTATACTGGATTGTATAATGCATACTGATTTACCAAGGGGATACAAAGTCCCTAAATTTACAAAGTTCGCTGGGGATACCAATGAGTCAACAGTCGAACACATAGCGAGATATCTAACCGAAGCGGGAGATATAGCCAATAATGAAGATCTCAGGATCAAATACTTCCCAAGTTCCTTGACAAAAAACGCCTTCACTTGGTTTACCACGTTGCCTCCTGGGTCTATTGACAGTTGGACTCTTTTAGAGAGATTATTCCATGAACAATTTTACATGGGACAATCGAAAATAAGTTTGAAGGAATTGGCCAGTGTTATGAGAAAGTTCACCGAACCCATAGATGATTATTTGAATAGATTTAGGCTGTTGAAATCCAGATGTTACACAGTAGTGCCTGAACATGAGTTAGTCGAAATGGCCGCTGGGGGCTTGGATTATTCTATTCGAAAGAAACTAGACACTCAGTATTTGAGGGATATGGCTCAGTTAGCCGATAGGGTTCGACAGGTCGAAAGACTAAAGGCCGAAAAAGCCAGAGTCTTTAAGAATAGTAAGAAAGAAAGGATTTCCTATGTTGGGACTGAGGAAGTAGAAGAATATCCTGAATTCGAATTCGAAGAGGTCGAAATCGACCTCGCTGAATTAAAACAGGCCCCGCCTTACTCTTGCAAAATGTTAGTTCCCACAAAAGGGAAAGATATTGTTGAAAATGAGAAAAGTGACAAGTTTCCAAAGAAGGTTTATACCTTCGACGTCACTAAGTGTGACGAAATTTTTGACTTGCTTGTCAAGGATGGCCAACTAATTGTGCCATCAAATGTCAAAATACCTCCTTTGGATCAGAGGAAGAAGAGGGGATTTTGCAAATATCATAGTTTCCTAGGCCACAAGACCTCACAATGTTTTCTTTTCAGGGACTTGATTCAAAACGCGATCAAAGATGGCAGACTAAAGTTTGCTGATAAGGTGAAGATGAAAGTGGACGAAGATCCTTTGGACGTCGCAGACACCAACTACTCCGAGCCTGCATGCATTGGAGAGGTCAACATGGTGGAAACTGATCGAAGCGACGCCCTAACAGAAGAAAAATACACTGGAGTTGAAAACTGGGTGATGGTCGAAGTCAGCGAGGAAGTCACTGAAGACATCCAGAATACGCCAGACACTTCGATTGCTGCACCTGTGGCTGTTGCAGGAGAAACCCAGGCTACTGAAGGCCAAGGGAATCAAAACGAAGGATTAACACAAGTCACTGAGGGCTTGAGGCTGGAATTGGAGAAAGTCCAAATTACGCAGCCAATTCCCCTTCAGAAGGAAATATGGGACACTCTAGGGGAACCCAGTGGAAAATTTGACTATCTGGTCAAATATTCTGCCCCAGAGAGTTCGAAGGTCCAGATTGAAGATATAAAGCCCACAGGATGGGGCGATGACGAAACTAAAGAGGGGGATGTGGAAATAAATATGGTGGACATGGAAAGACCCCGCTCTGAGATGGAGGAAGTGGAAAAATACTTAGAAAAAGAAAAGTACAGAATGGGGGATAATCACACTGGAGATGCTAGTCTCAAAGACTATCTCATGACGTGCCACAAAGGAGATCCAGGCATGATATTGTGCCCTAGGTGCAGCATCCTCTGCAACCAAAGAATTGCTGCAAATTTCGAAAGGGTACAGAGGGCTCGAACTGGCAACAATTGGCGCCAGGATTACCGGCTTTTTAGGTTCTATCCCAAGGCCGGAGAGAGTTTGCTGGAGTTTGTTTTTCGCTGCTACAAAGGGGCAACCAAGTGTTTGATTTGCCCAAGGTGTTCTGCTGTGTATGACCAAAGCATGGCCAGGGCCTTCGAAACGATTCCCTTCGCCCCTTGCTGGAACCATCAAGAAACTGCCCAGATGGGCCCACATTTCGACAGCAGACACAAACAGCGAAGGCCTGATAGCCCTCACCCCAAAGCTGCTCGAAGAGTGACTTTCAAACTCCCTACTGAAGTGCCAACCGATAGATGGTTACAAGTCAGAAATGACAAAGGCAAAGATAGATGGAGGAATGCTGAACGAAATGCACGCCATGCTGTGACATACAGGAGGCAATTCAACACACAAAAAAGGGAGGAAGTGAGATTAGAGAATTACAAAGGAAGGAACCCCATGTCAAGATCCCAGTGGCGCAGACAGCAAAGGATTCGAAAGGCTGAGAGAGAAGCTGTGGCAAACAAAGGGGATACTTCAACGAAAATACAAGGTGAATCGAGCACCAACAAACCAAAAAATCAAACTGAAGATAAACCTCCAGTCAATAGGAGGCTTTTCTCTGAAGACCAACGAGATGAACCAAAGGAATACACTCCAGGCCCAGAAGAGGATGAAGATATGATAACAGATAACTTCGAATCGGAGGGGGAGTCTTCATTTAACTTGAACTGTAACGTGGTGTCTGTGCTTCCCTGCGAATTTGGGCAGGAAACTGAAATCAACAAATATGAGAAGGAAGACACCACAGATTTGATGAAACACAGGCCCGTGTGCTACTACGTAATGGACAATGGGGTTGTTGAGGAACAAAATGCGTTCTTTGAACGTCCAGAACCTGCAATGAAGAACCATCTCAAACCACTTTTCATTCGGGCGAAAGTGGGTGTCCATGGTGTGAACAAAGGTTCAGGGATCAGTTGGCATAAGCCAAACTGCCTCGAAACAAAGTTTGGTTGGTAGGCAAAGAGAAGAATTTGGTTCTTGGCTGGGGTTATCCTTGAAGAGATGAGTCTAGGAAGCAAGAAAGCTCTCCATACATCCTGAATCTCCTTGCTCTTGATGGCTTCTGAGAGAGCCATGGTGAACCAAGAAGGTCCATGAGCCCTCGAAGCAAAAGGCGCCATGCTCTCTTCGAACTTGTGCCTTTTGGAGAATATCATGATGTACTTCGAGAATTGAACCTTGAAGTCATCCTTGTCATCATTAGGAGTTAGTCTTCGAAGCCTAGTGCCTTCGACTATCCTATCACTTATTTCAGAATCTTGCTCATCTATGGTGTTGGCGGTTGATAAGGAAGGTTCGAACATGGCATTTAGCCATAGTTGGAGTAACCAAAATGGGCCAGCTAATAGAATGTTTTTGGAGGTGTGGGATTTGAGGCTCGAAACAGCTGACCTCAGGCTCTCATAGAGGTCAACTAAGAGTAATTCACTTAGGCACACTTTGCGATTTTCGTGTAAATCCCTAGCTAGAGGAATGAACCTACTAGCTACCTGCAGGGATCTACTGCAGAAAACGTATCTAGACAGCCACAGGGTTAAGAAAGCAATGTGCTCTATGTCAGACACATTGTCCCCTTCAGCATGATAATGGCTGATAAATTTGGAAAAGCTGGCTAACTTGACTTCGAAGTCAATTATGCTTGAGTGCTCTTCGTTGTCAGGAACATAAGTTTCTCCCACTGGCGACAACCCAGTAATGGCCGCTATATCGAAGAAGGTTGGGGTAATCATTCCACCTGGGAGATGGAAAGTGTTGTAGGTACTATCCCAGAAATAAAGGGACGCAAACAGCAGAGGATGGCTATAGGTGAATCCAGGTTTCGATAGCTTAATGAGGTTATAAATGCCTAATTCTTCCCATTACTGGGATTTCTTGGCTTCTACTTTCGTGAACCAATTTTGATAAGCAATATCAGAAGTAGGGCAAGATCGAAATGGCTTAAAATTGCTTTTTACATAATCCAAAACAAATGGGTCCTTGGGAGGAACAGTTGGGGTTTCTATGTTATTTGAACTAAGAGATTCTACTGCCCTAGGGGCATCCATTTTGTTGAATAAGGGTTTGAAGCTATAACAGACGGGAAAAATTGTCCTGGTGTCCTTTAATATTTCAAAAACTGTAAGAGGGCCATTTAAGGCTAACCTCTTACCAGCAACATGGGTAGGGATGAGTACCTGTGATGCGTACAGCATTTCTTTTTCTTTGGAAATCATTTGAGGAGCAAGAGCAGATTGGCCTTGAATGGTGATGATTTTACTCTCCATGGTTGCTCCTGTAGTTTTTCCTTTCTTCTTGGAGACTTTCTTGAGTTGGGATGAAGTGGAAGAAGACATTTTTGTTGTTTGAAAGCTTGGATTGTTTTATGAGAGAAGAAGGGTAAAAATTCTGAGTATGAAAGGTTTAGAGTGTGAAAAGAAAAGAAGAAGATTAAGTTGATGTTTTATAATGAGAAGTTTAAACATCCACCGAATAAAGGTGTGATACGTGGAGATCATGGGTTGGTGTGATGAAGAGGTGGCGTGAAGTTGATATAGGTAATAGGCGTGATTTAAAAATAATCATTACTTATAACTGCACCACGCTGTGAAGTGACTCTGGGCGGTTAAGGAATCCAAAAGGTGCTATGATTGATGTGACTGGAGTCAAATGCATTAAATGTTACGATGATTCGAAAGTCCTATCGAAATCTTGTGTAGATGTTTAAAATAGGTATTTCTCAAAGGAATCGAAATACATATTTTAAAGGGGCAATTTGTTGGCTGAAGATTTCGATAATATTATTTAGAAGCCAAAAGAGATAAACGTTCTGATCGAAATGGAATTAAACGCCATATTTCGAAGTTGCAGAAGCAGTGTTTCGAATAAGGGTGTCAAAGCGTGAAGCTTCGAACGACAATTATGGGAACATAGTTAAAGGAGTCTCGGAACAACAGCGAGGCTGTGTTTGGGAAGAACGCTCGAAATAGAGAGACACCAAAAGCATTTAAAATTCAAATGGAAGCGGGACTTTCAAAGTTTGAAAGTTATGTGCTGGAGCATTTGGGGACACGTGGAAAGATGAAAGAAGCATTGTCTTGCATGTTCGAAACGTGGCATAATCCTGTAGCGAGACCGTTAGGGTCGAATTAGTATAAATAGAAGTCTTAGTATTAGGATTTCGGGGTGTCATATCTGTTATACAAAATACTCAATAACATTCAAACTACCACATGGCAAGGGAAACGAATGCAAGAGAAATGTATGTACGATAGCACCATGTATTTCTAACTTAATGAAAACCTTTTACCATTTCCAGTACTTTCCTCTATTCTTTTTGTCAGGCAACATTTACAAGTTTTCTTATTTACAGTCTTTTTCACTTCGAAGTCTTTTCCTCAAAGTTTTACGTTTTACTGTTTTCTTTATATTTCGAGCACTTTATATTTCAGAGAACTGTCACATTTTCCATACCTTTACCTTCAAGTATTGACCTTCGAGCGCATACTTTTACTTAAAATCATTTACAGATTTCTTGCATTAAACGCTTTTTGCATATTTTAAACTTCTACATTCCAGAAACCTTTTATGTTAAACGTTTTGTAAGTCGAAACCATTTACTTCATTTTTCATGCAGTTTTATATGTCTCTACAATCAGCATTACAATTAGCATTTATTCGTATAACTTAGTTTTCATATACATTTTGACTACATTTTTAGACTCGTAGAGAGAGATCGAAGTAAGCCAAACACTTATACAATATCAACCATGAATAATTGTTCGATTGTGAGAGTAACCTTAGTATCCAAGGAGTCCTAGGATCAATCTAGTCGATCCTGTGAGTTACCAGAGAGATTGAATAACAGTAAGAAAGATTATTCGATAGTTTGGAAGACTAGCGGTTGTTTACCAGAAATCATTGGAAACAGGACCTTAGTGGAATGTGCAGGGAATCAGAAAAAAGCAACCAATGAAATTAAAACGCTTGGCACACTATCATTGACTGAGACGAGACATGTCATCATCTTCAACCTCCAGCCACCCTGCAATGGAGATTTTGTGAGATCCTTCAAACGATAAAATTAGGATCCCAGACCAGTATCATTGGATTCGTCTCTTCGAGACGATCCTAACACCATCATCGCGTCAAATTTATATAAAGTATACAAAGAGATATGAATCAAAAACCCGGAAAATAGCGAGCACCTTCAATTTGAGATTTCTCTCTCAATTCTCAATGGATTTAAAAATTGTAAGAAGCACTAGAATTAGGAGAAGGAGTAGAACATGTTAGTGCTTTATTTGGATCCAAATGATGGAGAATTCTACCTTTTCGAAGTTCAAGAAAGAAACTCTGAAACTGGACTTTTGTAGCTTGGATTATGGCTCATTTTGCTTGGTTTAAGTTCTGGAGAGTTTGTATGATGCTTGAGGAAGATGAATGTGCAAAAAAATTTGGAGGAAAAGACTGAAATCTCAAAAACTGATTTCAAAAATTTCAAGCTCGTGTGAGGTTTTAACAAAGTGTTTTTGGCTTTCAAAGCTTGAGGAAATGAATGGGGAATGACCCTCTATTTATACGGAATCAAATGGAATGTTCAAGCGTGTGAAATAATGAAGTTTGGAGGCAAATCGTGTGAACTTGATACACAAGCAAAGTGTGATTTGATTTCCATCAAAACTCATCCATTCCTTGCGTTTTAATGCTCTAATCCACTTTGGCAACTTGGTTAAACATGTTTAAATCAAAAATGCGTGCTAATTTGATGTTTAGAGGCCAAAACATGAATTTCCAATTCTGACTTATGAAGAAACTTCAGTTCCAAGTTACCAAGTTCAATCCAATGGCATTCTCAGCTCAAGGGGTCTTAAGGCATGATTCTTGATGCTTTAGAAAGATGAGGTTACAAGCTTTGCAATGGAAAAAGAATGGAATAAAATGGATGCTTGAGCTGAAAGTTGTATTGGGTCAAAGTTGGGGGAAAAAGGTTGACTTTCCATACTTAGAAATATTTCAAATTTTTCTTCAAAAGTGACCTATAATATTTTGCATCCAAACATGGCCTTCCACTTAGAATTTGCTCTTGGCCAAAAAATATGGAATGAAATAGACCTCTTAAATGACACTTTGAAACTTGAACCATTCAAAATCTCCAAAAATTGAGAGAGTTATGAATTGTTGAAGTTGGCAAAAAATCATGAAATGACCTATAATCTTTTGTATCCTTAGGGCATCTTCCATCCATTTTATCATTTTTCACAGTAAAGAAGGCATAAAGTTCACATCTTCAAGATAATTGTGGAAAACGAGTGGGCTCAAGGTGATAAAAAATGACCAAGTTATGATCATTTGAAGTCACACATGAGCAAATGGAGGTTCATCTGGAGGACTTGTAATATTTATTCATCATCAAGCTTCTTCCACAAGAAAAATCCTTGGAACTTTTGAAGTGATTTTTTTATAATCCTTTGAAGAGAAGGATGTATTTGGAATCACTCAAAAATACCAAAATATGATCAAGATATGTTTCTTTGAAGTTCAAAACCCTAGCTCCTAGATCAAGAGAAATGCCTTGAGGAACTTTGGCAATTTTGAACAAACTTCTTGTATCAAAACAAATGTTTTGTAGATAGAAGTTGTTGACGATGATATTGAGAACTCATAAAAACCAAAACCACTTCCATATCTTGAGAATTAAGAGAAATATGCACTTGTGACCAATGGGAACAAGGCCTTGTCCAACCATGACAACTTCTCCAATCAACCCCTTGTACTTTTGAATCAATATTGATAATCTTGAAATGTGGTGAACCAAAATAACCTTGTCATGCCATTTATTCCAAAACAACTTCAATGATGAGGTTTGAACTTCTGAAACTTTATTGACTAGGGCATGGAAATAAACTCATGAACCCATGGAGAAACTTGCTAAATCTCATTGTCTTTACCTACATTAGTAACAAACAAGACAAACCAACATTGCATTTTATTAATTAAAAGAAGAAATCAAGACAATAATATTCATGGCCACAAAAGAAAACAAGTCAAGGTGCTTGGTGATTCCTCAAAGAGCAAAGCTAAAGATAAGGAGGGAAACCAAGAATCCCAATGTGATCTTGTTGTGACGGAATCAACATGGTATGATGAGGGGATCTTAGGGGAAATAATTGAGGTACAAAAATCCGTAGTCTTCGTATAACAATGTCTGGCTGGGGAAAATAAATCTCTGATTATTGTTGGGGATGGAGACAATAATTCTTAAGCTTTGTTTAAAATGCCTCTAGTGGAGATTTTTGCTTTCTATTTGAGGATATTTTGCTGGGGATCTTCGACTTCTGCTCGGGGATAAACGCATTTAAGGATAGTCGAGCATTTACCGTTCTTTGAAGGATTTGATTCTTATGTGTTTTGATTGGGGATAGAATAGATGGATAATCCTTTGATGCGCTCTTCTGGGGAACATAATGTTTGACTGATATCTGGCCGGAGAAGAGAATCTCGTCGGGGAATTACAATTATTGGAGAAATAAACTCTGTTGGGGAAATAAACCCCGTAGGTTGTGTTGAGGAAAATAATCTCTGATGAGGATTAGCTTGTGAAAATAGCTCTGAGGAGATTTTCTTTGTGGGGAATTTATGGTCAACTTGAACTTTATCCCGAATTCTAGAGTCTTTAGTAAATGTTAAGCATGCTTTCGTGCATATATTTGTAAACAGTAACCATATTCAAATGCATATGTTCATTCAATATAATCATTGGACGTTTTTGCAAACAAAATAGAGAAAGTAAAAACAATTTTGAATTTGAAGCATATTTGTATTAATTTGGAAAGTTTGCCTATAAACAGACAATGTTATACAAGGAGACAAAAATTCTAGTAAGAGGAACTCGTCATAAAAGAAAAAAAAAGTGGTACATAGAAAAATAGCTATGTGGAAACGATCCCATCGAGTTTCAACTCTGTTATTGCATGTGATCGGTGGAAATAGAACTGACTGTTTTTTAGCTGGTTTCGCGAAATGTCGCGGTAAGCAAGAGTCGCCACCGTCTTTTATGTTCTCCAACATGGAAAGGACAAAAGCACAACAAAATTCCTTCTTTGAGAATGTTTCTCGGTTCGGGAGGTAGATTATAGAAAGGGAAGGTGTTAGCACCCTTTCTATCTGTGGTTATCCACGGGCTCTTAGGTACTTGCTCTTATGTTTTCAAAATTTGTTTGATTTTCAAGTGTGTGTGGGTTTTGAAAAAAAGTTCGTTTGGAAAACTTCTAAGTAACTCTTGTATCAGTCCTCAAGAGTGTATGAAGTGTTTTGTTTGAAAACTTTTTGAAAGTGTGGGGTGCGAAAAGTTGTTTTTGTTTGTTTGAAAAGAGCAAGTACTTAAGAGAAGTCTACCTACTCTTAGGAATTAAGCTGTGTAAGAGTCCTTTAGATAGTGTTATCCCACCATTGAGAGGTAGGTAGCACCATCGTTGGAGGTGTTCGGGTCAATTCGATTGTAGGGACAGTGTGGTCACCGAAGCAATAGCAGGACACCTTAGAAGTTACCCTTATGTCCTAGATCCTTTTTAATCCGAGGCAACCGTTTCGAGGCAACTGTTTCGAGGCAACTGGATCATGGACATAAGAGCGACCGCTAAAACGTCCTATACTTGACGACCACATTTCGAGGCAACGAGTGAAGCTTACCCTAGAAGTGGCGTGTGTTTTGTGTGTTGTATTCAGTTAATGTTTGTCTTGGTAATTGGTGAGCTACGGGTTAATTTTATTTACCATACATTCTTGCATGCATTTAACAATTAAGGGGTGCAGAAAGTAAATTGCAGAAACATAAATCCTACGCTATTACAAGGCGCGGGTCTATACATCGCCAAAAATACAAAGACCCGTTTTGGTAAATAAGTACGAGAAATAGTAAATAAAGCAGTAAAATCCTAATTACTATTACATCCGGAGGCAGTTACAGAAATAATCAAAATAAAGAATTAAAACTAAAATGCGCGTGAAAGAATGAATCGGGAATGTCTTAAGGGTGTTGACCCTTTTAAGAAAAGAAATTGAATTTTTTGTCTTTTTTGTGATTAAATGAAATTAATAACTAATAATTAAACTAATTAATTAATTTATTAAAAGAAAATATTTTTGTGTTTTTATGTTTTTAATGAAAATAAAAATAAAAGGGAATAAAATTGAAAGTTAATAAACCTAATTCTAAACTTATTTTAATTATTAAAAGAAAAGTTAGAATTGCCTAATTAAACTATTTCAATTAATGTTTATTTACAAAAATAATATGAGAATAATAATAATAATAATAATAATAATGTTAATTCTATTTTATTTTTATTTTTTTATGAAAATATGTTAATTATGTTAATTGTCAATAAAAAAAGGGATAAGAAATAATAAAATAAAAAAAGAAAAGGACAAAATAATAAAAAAGGAGCAAACCCAAGGGGAGGGTTTTGGGCCAAATAGGAGGTGTATTGTTGAATTCTGGCCCATTTGAATCTTCAGCCACGTTGACTTCTTGGATTGCCTGCAGCATGCTTTGACTGAGCACATGGTATTCATCACTTTTTGTCCTTTGGATCTATGATTATGGCCACCTGGCGCTTGGATCTGTGAGGTTTATGGTGTTCAACGCTTGGGAATCTGCACAAGAACATATTGGAAAAAATAACATTTGAATTATGGGGGACCTGGGAATCGAACCCAGGTCCCAATGATTACCAGCCAACTCACATCAACCACTACATCATTCGCTTGTTTGTGTCAAGATACCACTTCATCGCGCCTTTTTTATTATCCTTCTCTTGTAATTACTTTTCCCCTTTTGTCATCCTAATAGATTGTTTTCCATTCTTCTTCTTTAAAGAGTAGAAAAAAAAGAGGCACCTTTATTCTCCCTTTCCTGCATACACAAAAACAAAAAAACAAAATGTTGACAAAAAAAAACGTAATTACACGCAGAGAGTGATGGCGGTTAGGAAACGGTGGTTCTCGGATCTGCAGCGGTTCTGCAAGATGTTTTGGTCTAATAGTGAAATTTAGTGAATAGATGTAAATGATAGTGGTTTGGAAATTCAGATTGAAAATTTGTTGGTAGTAGTCATGGATGGTGAAGGAAATTAAAGATTCGTGGTGTATAAAACACAAGTAAGAAAAGTATAAAAATTAGTAGTTAGCTATGTAAAAAAAAATGAATGGAGTACGAGAAAAAATTGTGAGCATGGATAGGGATTTTTTGCAGAGCTTTTTTTTTGGAATTTTTGTTTTTTCGTTTTAGAGAGTTCTAGCTCTTGTATGGTATAAGGAATGCTTGCATATCTCTTTTGTAATGAGTATTAATCAAAATAAAGAGCCTTGAAGCCTTGCCATCATGTTTGAGATTTTGCCATAACCTCCATTGAAACCACTTGCCATTTTTGTGAAAATTTGAATTTCTTGCTTGGAATAGACCTTGCACGAATTTGGAAGGTGAATGATGGTCTATCAAAGCTATTCAAACTCAAAGATATCCCTCACTTAATTTTCTTGATTTTTATTTGAATTTTAAAGATTTAAAATGATTTAAATCAAATAAAATTAAATAAAAATGGAAAAATTAATTTTTAATCTTGAAATAAATTGTGGGACACGTGGGAGGCATGTCCAAGCTGAACCAAGTGGAAAAAGTGGGCCCCTTTTGTCAAAAATGAAGTTTCAAGGATAATTGACTTTGGCCATTTCACAAATATTTCCCAACTTCTCCAATGCATATCTTGCTCAAATTTAAAGATATGAACATGTTCTTGGACATTTTGGAAAGGTCTTGAAGTTCTCTAACCAATGTCTTTGGTCCCATGTCATTTTGATTTACCAATCTCAAGTTATGGTCTTTGACTTAAAGTGCATTTTTGTTGACTTTTGAAAATGACCTATAATGTTGAAATTGATAACTTTTTGTGAGAGCATTTCTTGGACTTGGAATGTGAAGATGAATTGTAGGAAATTTCCTCCCCTTCAAGATGAGCATTGGATGGGATTTTTCTGATGAACCATGAAAACGTTATGCCTTGGTCAAGTTACAGTTGACTTTTCAACTGTCCAAAAATAGAAACTTTTGACACCTTGTTGATTTTTGAGACATTCTTGTGAAATCATGATCAAGACTTGATCAAATGATGATTGTGGCTTCAAAATAATATGTTGACCAAAATTTTGACTTTTGACTGCCAAATGACCATTTTGCCCCTACAGTTGATTGTGGAGCAGTTAGGGTTTTTTTACTGTGCAACTTGACCTTGTGAGCCTTGAAACTTGACATGTGGATGCTTGACAAAGTGTATGAGCATATGGGACTTGATTGGGCCCTTGAAAACCTCAACTTCCTTGTAAGAACCAAAACCCTAATTTTGTATGCCTTAGGAGGATGGTTGATTGTGCAGCCCTTGAGTAGACTTTGAACCATTTGAGGTGATGCTTGGCAAAACTTTGAAGATTATGGGAGGGAAAATTTTGGGGTACAACTGTTGCCCCTGTTCAATCTTCTTAGACCTGAGGATGTAGATTGGCTTGTGTGCCTTTCGTAATCCGAAGGTGGAAGATGATTGAACACTAGAGTGCCCAGAAATTTGCACTCACATAGTAGAGTATCAGCAGTGTGATAGCGGGAATGGGATTAAAGATGCCATTTGGAGAGGTGGTGGATAGGAGGATGGGCTTAAAGATGCCATCTGGAAGAAGTGACAGAACCTTGTCGGGAATGGGCTTATAGATGCCATTTGGAACTGTCATGGATAGTTGAATCTGAATAAGAAGTAGAATGGCTTCCGTGTATGGAGCATATCTAGTCTATGTTTGATTGCTGATGCCTGAATAAATAGTAGAATGTCCGCCGTGTCTGGGGTATATCCATACTGTGTCTGAATGAGTGATAGAATGTCATCCAAATCTGGATCGTATCTGGACTGTCTTTTGAATGAATCTGGACTAAACAATAGAATAGCATCCGGGCTGGAGCATCTCTAAGTTGTCTTTGAAAAGAACTCTGAATAAGCAAAAGAATAGCGTCCATATCTGGAGCATTTCCCAGCTATATCTGAAAGGAAACTCTTGAATAATCAAAAGAACAGCACCCATATTTGGAGCATTTCCAAGCTATCTCTGAAAGGCAATCTGGAAGAAGTATCAGAATGTCGCCATGCCTGGGTCACATCTGAACTATCTCTAGAAGGAGTCTTGAATAAGCAAAAGAACAGCATCCATATCTGGAGCATTTCCAAGCTATCTCTGAAAGGAAATCTGGAAGAAGTACCAGAACGTCGCCATGCCTGGGTCACATCTGAACTATCTCTAGAAGGAGTCTTGAATAAGGAAAAGAACAGCATCCATATCTGGAGCATTTCCAAGCTATCTCTGAAAGGAAATCTGGAAGAAGTATCAGAACGTCGCTATGCCTGGGTCACATCTGAACTATCTCTAGAAGGAGTCTTGAATAAGCAAAAGAACAGCATCCATATCTGGAGCATTTCCAAGCTATCTCTGAAAGGAAATCTGGAAGAAGTATCAGAACATCGCCATGCCTGGGTCACATCTGAACTATCTCTATAAGGAGTCTTGAATAAGCAAAAGAACAGCATCCATATCTGGAGCATTTCCAAGCTATCTCTGAAAGGAAATCTGGAATAAGTATCAGAACATCGCCATGCCTGGGTCACATCTGAACTATCTCTAGAAGGAGTCTTGAATAAGCAAAAGAACAGCATCCATATCTGGAGCATTTCCAAGCTATCTCTGAAAGGAAACCTGGAATGAGTATCAGAACGTCGACGTGCCTGGGTCACATCTGAACTATCTCTAGAAGGAGTCTTGAATAAGCAAAAGAAAAGCATCCATATCTGGAGCATTTCCAAGTTATCTCTGAAAGGAAATCTGGAAGAAGTATCAGAACGTCGCCATGCCTGGGTCACATCTGAACTATCTCTAGAAGGAGTCTTGAATAAGCAAAAGAACAGCATCCATATCTGGAGCATTTCCAAGCTATCTCTGAAAGGAAATATGGAAGAAGTATCAGAACGTCGCCATGCCTGGGTCACATCTGAACTATCTCTAGAAGGAGTCTTGAATAAGCAAAAGAACAACATCCATATCTGGAGCATTTCCAAGCTATCTCTGAAGAGAAAATCTGAATAAGCAAAAGAACAACATCCATCTCTAGAGCATTTCCTAGCTATCTCTTTAATGTAGATATGCCCTGTCTAGATATAGGTATCGAATCCACAATCAATCGCTCACAGATATGCCCTGGCTAGATACAAGTATCGAATCTGGAACTGCGATAGTTGATGGTAACCGTCTTTGGATTGACCTTTTTCCTGAAAAGGCAAAACATCAATTGTATGCAATGTCATGATGCATGAACTGCATGATTTTAAGATGTTCTCAAAAATAAATGAGATTTGTGTTGTATGATGCGTATGCATGCTATAATGTATGAAGATGTGATGTTTATGAATGTATTTTCGTCTAGGAAAATAAATCCTTGACGAATGCTGGGAAGTTGAATCCTAGGCTGATGTTGAAGAACAGAGTTCTTCGCTTCCGCTGGGGATAATGGTTGCAAGAATAAACCGGCAGGAGAAGATGACTCCGTCGGGGAATAAACTTGTTGGAGAGATTACTCTGCGGGGCATACTCTGTGGGAAGAGATGCTTCGCTAAGGTTTTGATGAGAACTCCGCTGGGGATTCCTGTTAATAAGCTATGTTGGAAGATTTGATGAACTCCGCTGGGGGATAGGAAGAACTTCGCCGAGGACGATCTTTCCGTGGCTTTTAGTTGAGGATAACCCAGTTATAAGCTCCGGTGGAGGATAACCTTTGAATAAAGTCCGGGGAGATGCGTTCGTGCTCTGCAGGGATAAGCTTTCAGAATCTACTGGGGATAAGCTTCCTACTGGGGAGATTGATTTCAACTCTCCTGGGGAGACTTTTTGGACTGTACTGGGGGAAGTGGCTCCACTGGATGTTTGTATTCCGCCGGGGAACAATCTTATATTAAGACTGCCGGGGATGCTTGCTGAGGAATAATCTGTATACTCTGCTGGGGAATATTGAGATTTTCTGGGGATATCCAACTTCCTTAAGGCTGACAGTAGACTAACTCTGCTTGGGGAGAGTGTCGCTGACTTGCTGGAGAATAATGTGCCTTTTCAGGGCTGATGGGAGACCAACTCTGCTTGAGGAGTATGGCTGAAGTCTGACTTACTCTGGGGGGGAGTGAAGGTATCTGGGTTGTTCCTCGGCCGAACCTACCTTAGTACCTTGGTGGACAGAGCAACCAGATCGCTTAGACAACTCATTATTGCCCCAGTTTCTGAGGGAGAAGGTACCTGTGGAGGTGTTTGACAACTGCCGTTGACAAATCTTCTTCTTGTAGGCAAGTGACGAGATGACGAGACATAGCCGTACGCTTTTGATCCCTAACTTTTGCCTGGACCGCCCTTTCGGGTTTTCAGTCCACCGGGATACCCATTTTTGCCTAAGCCGCCTTTTCAGGTTTTTGACTTGTCGGGTGTACAAATTTTTCATTTCATCCCTTGTTTTTGCCCGAACCCTTTTGGTTCGCCGGGAAGCCCTTATTTTTGCTTAGGTGTGTCAACCTAACGGGTCTTTGATTATGCGTAGTATTTTTTTCCGACTATGTCCGTGCTCTCAGAATGTAGGGAGGTGCCCCTGTTGGTAGTGTTGTATCGTCATACCACCAGAAGATCTTCGTTTGATCGTCCAATGCCCCAAGTGATCCAGATGGAGATTTGCCCCAAGCTGGTTGGCCTTTTGAGAGATTCTTCGAATCTTGACCTAACTGCCCCAGATGATGGACAATGATCATGCCATGCCCCTTGGTTGGGAGTGCTTTTGTTCATCAGATATTCTTCGTGCGAACTTCTATGTTGTTCAAACAAATAGTCATATGCAATCAATGTTATATTAAAAATGCAAAGCTTATGTCTGTCTTGAAGTTTTTGAAAATGCATTTTTTCAGTAAAACAAGCAAATTTTGTAAAATGTGATGTCAACTCAGTATTTTACAGCAAGCCTTAAGGAGTCAGGATACCTTTCGTAACAGTATGCCTTTGAACTAACCCATGCTTCAGCTAGGACTTTTAAGGGTTATAACGTGGCCTGGTTCAATGGTTTAAGAAACAAAGGATAAAGGCTCAAATTTTATTTGTACCCACCCGCTCTTCGTGATGTTCTTCAAACCTAAACTCAGCTAATCGTGCGTCAGACTTTGTTTTGAGTCTTTGCTATGATGTTCCGGTGATGGTTCGAATGTTGACAATTTATTTTGAATAGGCCGTCATTTCCTTTTTTTGGTTGAGGGTTTGTGAGACCTCTTTTTTTTTGATTTCGTTATCCCTGTTTTTTTGCCTGAACTGTTTCTTTTGTGATTACAGTCAGCGGGATGCCCCAGTTTTGTAAGTCTCCTTCATAGGTTTTGACTTTATGGGCGTTTATTTTGAGGGATAATGACTGCCTGTCTTTATGATTATTCAGAACCATCACGGTCTTTTGTTTTGTGAGGACCTCTTTGGTGCTATTCGTTGTGCACTTGGATCAACTGAGAGAACTACCCTGCCCCAGGTTATGATTAAGGGTTTTAATTTTCGAAAAGAAAAACTCCTACTTCTTTGGCTCAGAGGGGTTGACGAGGGATTGTCTTCCTTATAACTCCAGTGTTTAGGAATTGAAACAATGCCTGTACCTCATCAGCGGGGTGTATTCAAAAGCATATTGTAGATTGTGGTATCGTTTTCGCCATCCTCCCTCAAGAGGCTTAGAATTTTCAACCCAGAGTTGATCATCATAAAAATATGAAAACAATTTGCATATAGCGAATGCGAATATATTGATTCAAAACAGACATATGTGATGCATTGATAAAGTAATAAAGTTTGCTATGACAATAATTGTTTGAACAATCAAAAGAAAATTACAACTTGAAAAATCTAATGAACAAAAGTCTTCTAATTTGAACTAGTCACTTCAAGTGATGAATTTTGCAGGGATAGTAGAAGAACTCAGCCTGGCCATCTTGGGTGAATTCCACTGCTCCTTCATCAATCAGATCCTGGATCTTGTTCTTCAGAGACCAGCAGTCGTTTGTGGCATGCCCCGGGCTGTCCGAATGATAAGCGCAGTGGGCATTGGGGTTATACCTTGAAGGTGTCTTGTTGGGGTTCTTAGGAGGGTCCCTTAGAGTTACCAAATTCAACCTCAACAGATGTTGTAAAGCTTGAGACAGGGACGTGTTGAGCTTGGTAAATTTCCTCCTAGGCTTGTCTGGTTTGCTCTGATCAACCCGTTGCTCTGGGCGAGATTGCGGTTGGACCTGTGAAGTGGTAGCAATTTGGAGATGTCTAATCTTCACCATGCCAGACTCTTGTCCTCTTGGAAGTTGATCAATGACCTGGTCCCTGACTTGGACTGGTTGCTTCATGTCTTGATGAAGCTGACTGATCATGGTCCTCAATTCTTCTTACTCCCGAGCTAAACCTTGGATGAGAGCCATTTACCCCAGCATCTGGGTTCTCATTGTATCTATCTCCGCTTGCAGACGTTTCAGCCATTCGTCCTTGTCATCTTCGGGACTTTTCTTGGCCAAATTCCCCATGAGGAGTGTCCTCAACTCTTCCTGCCCCTTGGATAGGCTTAGGAAGATTTCCCTGAACTGAGTCTCTTGAGCATGAAGACCCTGGTTATCTTGTTGGGAAGCCGTTGCTGAAATAAACAGCAAAGAGGGTAAGTGACCTGTCAAAAGGGTATCTGTAATGCAATAACATGTATGTATGCATGCGATGTTTTCAAGGATCTCGCGGGGTAAACAAGAAAATTGTCAGAATTTGAATCTGGTAGCTTGATTGAAGGAACTTCCTGTTGTTGAGAGTCCTTCTTCAAGAGTTAGGCTCACCATATCGAGTGGGTCATATCCCCTGACAACCTCGGCTAGAGGAAAATAAATCCCCTTTGCCCTTTGCTAGACACTTTGATTCATCATGACCTGCATCACAAGCCCTTGAGATCCTTGAAATGGATTAGTTTTTATGCAAGATGCATGCAATGGTATGATGTTATGATATGCATGGAGTGATGTAAGTAAGCCCTGTAATGAGTCCCCATTAAGGACTGTAAACAAAACCTGCAAGGAACCCGTGTTGTTAGATAACAAGTATGCAAGTAGTTCAAGTATGAAGGCACACAAGTCACACAAGACAGCCCTTAGAGTTTAGGCCAGCATGAAGTTTGGTGTACTACCCTCTTGAAGTTGGTGGGCTCAAAAACTTGTCCTATCAAAAGTAACCGGGTTCTAAGGATCTCAATATCATTGGATTGTTTTCTGTGTTCATTGTTTCGATTTAGCCACTGAACTGGCGATCAAAATATTCCAAGAAAACAACCCTCAATGAGTGTAGTATCGAGTATCAACCAACTTCGGACTGCACCAAAGTCAGTTATCTCACTACCCCTAAAGAGGCCAGGATGGTTCAATTAAGGTTCCTAAGGTCAGTTGATGCTTCACGACACCACGCGGCGGCCCCGTACTCTCCTTGACTTGACTCAAGGGTTACCGGTACTCACCAAAGTGCCACAACAACGTAGCAGACTGCTTCAACCGTGTCGGTATACCCCGCACAGTTCCCTCACAGTCTTGTTGCTACTTTCTAAGAGGTATCCCCTGTAAGATTAAGATTGCGCCTAAGAGGGGGGGTGAATTAGGTGATGGTTGATTTTTGACTTATTTTATACTTTCTGGTTTTGATTTAGTGCTTTGAAAACTGTAAAGTGCAGAAAGTAAAGAGACACGGAGAATTATCCTGGTTCCTTCCACAACCCGGAAGTACGTCCAGTCCCCTTGCAAACACGCAAGAGATTTTACTATATTGTTAGAACTTTTACAAGACTCTTCCTAGTCTTATCCACTAAAGAACCTAACAAATAACCAAGAACACCCTCTTGGATTTCCAATAAGTCTAATGAGAACAATCCTCTCAAAAGATACCTCTTGTTTCCAATAATGGACAACAAGGAACAAAAGTAATCTAATACTTAATTCCAACAATCCTGGAAATAAGTTACACTTTGTATGTTTTTATGAAGTATGATTTCTTGAAAGATGTTGATCACTTAGAGTGACTTCTTTGAAGTTTCTTCTTTCTTCTCTTGTAAGCAATTCAAACTGTAACACAATGGTTAGATAATGCTCAAAGATTTCTGTTCTTTATATGTGTGAAAGTGCAGAAAATCTTTGTTCTTAAAAGTTAAGAAATATGAAGTTTGAATATTTTACAAAGTTCAGATTTTATTGCAAGAGAAGAGATTTTTATGATTTGAAATATTTTGTAATATATAGTAATCAAGATACCTTTCTAAAAGGACACTTTTCTGTTTGTAAAACTTGACAAGATGCAATGTTTGATCATGCAACTATTGGAGAAAAGGTATGAAGGATATCTTGAAACCAGTTCAGATTTTTCAAAGTTTTCAATGTGCAAATCGATTAACATAACATGCAAATCGATTACACGTGTTTGTAACGTTCAGAATTTCAAAAAGTTTGAAGTGTAAATCGATTAGCATGTTGTGTCAATCGATTTACAAGTGTTAAAAAATCAGTTTGTTCTGTGATCAATCGATTTACACAACCTGTAAATCGATTGCTGGCAGGAGCAAACAGTTTTTGAAAAAGCATGTGTAAATCGATTTACACAAGATGTTAATCGATTTACAGCAGAGAAAAACTTAAAAATTGTTTTGAAATATAATTGAAGTGATGTGGCAAGTGTGTATATCATTTTTGAGCATTTCTAATCAATGTAGTTTAATTGAGAATTGATATACTTGATTGCTTGCCAAGTTTCTTGAAGCTTTGAGTGAATGATGCTTTAAGATGATTTCCACTTCTTTTCCTTCTTTCCATAATGCTTGTTTGTCTTTCATCAAACTAGCTTGTTTGTCTTTCATCAAAACTAAAGTTGAGTTGAGGCTTGAGATTACATTCTCCCCCTTTTTGATGATGACAAACCATTTTCCTTTATGTGTTGATCAGAATTTGAGCAAAAGGTGTTTTCTCCCCCTGAGAAGATTTCTCCCCCTATGGAGAAAAAGATTTGAAAGTTTGCTCTGTAAAGACAATGAAAACAAACAACCATAAAGTGCTATTACATCCTTCTCCCCCTTTGACATTATCAAAAAGAAGGGAAAGATGCAACAAGAAAGTATACCAGAAAAAAATGTATAGGAACATGAATGAAAAACACAAAACTTTCAAAATTATCGAACAAAGTTTTAAGAACACAATACATAAAATGAACAAAATAAAACAAGACAAAATCCATAATGATACTTATACTAAGAATTTAATAACATTGATCAAGAACATTTTAGAAAGGTCCTTGATAAGGAAATTGTTGTTGAAGAGGGGGTTCGGTGTATTGAGGAGGCGGAGGTGCAGGATTGGTTGGGTCGTATGGAGGGATATGAAGATGTGAATAAAGATATGAAAATTGTTGGTTCACATCATTCTGAAAAGCATCTATTCGAGATGAGGTAGAGTCATTTATCTCCGTCCATCGAGCATTGATGTTAGAATTGAGAGAAGCAAACTGTTGCGTCATGAAATCCATAACATCTTGATTTGTGGGACCAGAAGCAGCAGCAGGAGGAGGAACTTCATGGTCTTCTTCATCTGCATTATGACCTTCATCGCCGACCACATCTTCTCCAATGTAAGTTATGGTTTTTGCTTCAGCATTGAAATGAACACCCATTCTTGAATCAACATTTTTGATGGAGATCCTAGTGGTGATTGGATCCATTTCAATCCGCTCAAATCCAGTGAAATCTATATCATAAGCTGCCATAATCCTTGTAATGAAATATGCATATGGTAGAAAGGTGGCCCTTGCGGCAACTTTTAGCATATGCATCACAATCAATTTTGCCCAATTAACCGGGATTCCATTTTTCCTTGCATAGATGATTTGAAGTTCTAGGTCGGTCACTGTACAATGATTCCCTGCTCTAGGAAACAAAATATACACCAGAAAATAGTGAAACAACCTATCATCAATATGGAAATTTCCAGCACTCCATGTGTCCCTAGCTGGAGTAACCCCGCCAAGACTGCGAATCCGCTTGGCACGGTATTCAGATTCTGATAACCTTCCAATGCTATAGAAAAATTCTCGCTTCTGATAGTTTTCCCAAGCAGCATCTTCTGGATCATAGAGGGTACTTCCAGAATATGGAATGTTCAAGATTCTGCCAAGAGTTTTGGAATACAAAGGGATTCTTTTTCCAAGGACATATGTATAACATTTGTTGTTGTCATAGCACATGTTGCTGTAGAAAATTTTAACCAGATCCGGGTAATAGAAACCATGTGAAGATATTAATGGTTCTAACCCATAAGCAATGAAATCTCTTTGAAATGAGAAGCATTCATCTGGAAAAGTAGATAACATACCAAACTTTGGAGTAGAGATGATTTTCTTTTGAAAATGCTTGAGAAATCTGTCCCGCTGTGGATCCGTGAGGTACTCGAGCACAGAGTTTTCAGATGATGACGAAGCTGGCTTCTTTCCTTTCTCTGAGGCAGAGGCTTTTCTCTTGGGAGCCATGGATCTTGTTAGGGTTTTGAAAAGAGAGATATAGAGTTCTTTTGTGTTGTTATGTGAGAGAGTGTGTTGGTGTTATGAGATAGTGAGGGAGTTTTGGTGAGATTAAATAGTATAGTAGGGTAAGTGAGGTCTTTATGAGACTTAATTTGATAATTTGGTCAAGGTTTTATTGATTGGGCAATAGAAAGGTGGGAGGTTGAGAGACAATGAATGTTTGACCAATATATTAAAAGCTCATATAGGTATCACATGATAAAACAAAATAAATTGCATAGAGAAAATACATAAAAAATGCTTCAGATTCTGTGGTAAATCGATTTACCCCTTGGTTAAATCGATTTACACAGAACATTTTTCATAAAAAGTAATTTTCGTTCAGTGGTAAATCGATTTACATATTGTGTAAATCGATTTACACACAAGATTTTATTAAAAAAAATGATTTGCTTCAGTAGTAAATCGATTGACATATTGTGTAAATCGATTTACACAGAAGATTTTATTAAAAGAAATGATTTGCTTCAGTAGTAAATCGATTGACATATGGTGTAAATCGATTTTCTTAAAGAGAAAATTTAAAACATCATTATTTTTAACATTTGAAACAATGTCTAACCACATATATATGTACATTAAGGTATAGTTAAGGATTGAGTGCACCTTAAATATCTTGTTCATCGAGGATTCCAAGTTCACGACGAATTTTGAAAAATGCATCCTTTGCAAGTGGTTTTGTGAAGATGTCCGCGAGTTGATTTTGAGTGTCCACAAATGTGATCTCGACATCTCCTTTGAGTACATGGTCTCGGATGAAATGATGTCTGATGTCAATGTGTTTCGTCCGGGAATGCATAACTGGATTTTTCGTAATATTGATCGCGCTTGTGTTATCACATCGAAGAGGAATGCATCCAAGGTTTACTCCATAGTCAAGTAATTGTTGTTTTAGCCAAATAATTTGAGCGCATCCACTTCCAGCCGCAATGTATTCTGCTTCGGCAGTGCTGAGAGCTACGCTTGCTTGCTTTTTGCATGACCATGAAACCAAGGCATTTCCAAGAATGTGACATGTTCCACTTGTACTTTTGCGATCAGTTTTGCAACCTGCATAGTCAGCATCAGAATAACCAACTAGATTGCACATACTACCTTTTGGATACCATAATCCGACGTTGGTTGTTCCTTTGAGATATTTTATTATGCGCTTGACTGCTGCAAGGTGAGACTCTTTAGGATTGGCTTGATATCTTGCACATAGGCAAACGCTGAACATAATGTCAGGTCTACTTGCTGTTAAATAAAGAAGTGAGCCAATCATTCCACGATACTTAGTTATGTCAATAGAATTTCCTGATTCATCTGGGTCAAGATAGGTGCCGGATCCCATAGGAATTGCACTTTCTTTGCTACTTTCCATCTCAAACTTCTTTATAAGGTCTTTGCAATATTTTGATTGGTTTACGAAGATACCATGTTTGAGTTGCTTAATTTGAAGACCAAGAAAGAAATTCAATCTTCCCATCATAGACATCTCAAACTCTCCTTGCATCATAGACGAAAATTCCTTGCACATATTTTGGTTAGTTGAACCGAAAACAATATCATCTACATAGATTTGTACAAGCAAGGTATGATGATTAACATTTTTTATGAAGAGAGTGGTATCAACTTTACCCTTTACAAACCCTTTTTCACATAGGAATGCGCTTAGTCTATCATACCAAGCCCTTGGTGCTTGCTTCAGCCCATAGAGAGCTTTCTTCAGTTTGAAGACATGATTAGGATGTTTGAAGTCTTCAAATCCGGGAGGTTGCTTTACATAGACTTCTTCATTTATGAATCCGTTGAGAAATGAGATTTTTACATCCATTTGAAAAAGTTCAAAGTCCAATGAGCATGCATATGCAAGTAATAGTCTTATTGCTTCCAAACGTGCTACCGGAGCAAAAGTTTCTTCAAAATCAATTCCTTCCTCTTGGTTGTATCCTTGAGCAACTAGTCTTGCCTTGTTTCGAGTGATTATTCCATTTTCATCCATCTTGTTTTTGAAAACCCATTTGGTTCCAATGATACGTTTATTTCCTGGATTAGGAACAAGTTCCCAAACTTCATTCCGCTCGAATTGGTTTAACTCTTCTTGCATGGCAAGGATCCATTGATCATCTTCTAGTGCTTGAGCCACTTTAGTAGGTTCAACTTGAGATACAAACGCCATATTTAAGCATGCATCCTTAAGATTTAGTCGAGTAGATACTCCTTTGCTAATATCTCCAATTATATTGTCAATTGGATGATCACGATGAGTTCTCCATTCTTGAGGAAGATCATCATCATTTTCATTTTGATGTGAAAGTTCATGTGTTTGTTCCGGATTGACAATTTTGCCATCTCCGCAGGAAATCTCATGAGATAAATCTATAGAATCATCATCATCACAAATAGCAACTTCCTCCTTGGAGGTGTTAGATTCATCAAAAGAAACATGCATTGATTCTTCTATAGTTAAAGTTCTTTTATTGTAAATTCTAAAAGCTTTGCTAGAAAGGGAGTAACCAAGAAAGATACCTTCATCCGATTTTTCATCGAACTTACCGAGATTGTCTTTGTCGTTGTTAAGGACAAAACATTTGCACCCGAAAATATGAAAGTGAGAGATATTTGGTTTTCTTCCTTTGTAGATCTCATATGGAGTTTTCTTTAGTATAGGTCTTATGATCACGCGATTGCTTACATAACATGCCGTGCTTACCGCATCCGCCCAAAAATATTTAGGCAAACTTGAGTCACTTAGCATGGTTCTAGCAAGTTCCACCAAAGACCTATTTTTCCTTTCAACTACTCCATTTTGTTGTGGAGTTCTTGGTGCTGAAAAATTGTGGAAGATCCCATTTTCTTCACAAAATTCTTCAAATAGACTGTTTTGGAACTCTCCACCGTGATCACTTCGGATTGATGTTATCTTTGATGACTTCTCATTTTGAACTTGTTTTGCATATCTCTTGAATGCCTTGAATGCTTCATTCTTGTGTACTAAAAACAAAGTCCAAGTGAAACGGGAAAAATCATCTACAATAACTAATGCATAAATGTTACCTCCGAAGCTTCTTGTTCTAGATGGACCAAAAAGATCCATGTGCAACAATTGAAGTGGTCTTGTTGTTGAAACCACATTCTTTGGTTTGAAAGTTGATTTGGTCTGTTTGCCCTTTTGGCATGCACTACATAATTTGTCTTTGATGAACTTCATCTTTGGTAGACCAATAACTAAGTCATGCTTAACCAATTTGTTCAAGTGCTCCATGTGAATGTGAGCAATCCTCTTATGCCATAACCAAGCGTCATTGTTGTTTACCATAAGACATTGTACCTTCATAGACAAATCATCTAGAGTAATCACAAAAATATTGTTAGATCTTATACCTTTGAGTTTTACCTCATTGGTTGCCTCATCCATAATAAGGCATTCTTCTTTGTTGAATTTGATCTTGAACCCTCTATCGCAAAGTTGACTTATGCTAAGAAGGTTGTGCTTTAATCCTTCAACATAGAGAACATCCTCAATTTGAATGGATGGAGGTGTGCCAACTATTCCAACGCCAAGAATCTTTCCTTTGGTGTTGTCTCCATAGGTGACATACCCTTTGGATTTATGTACTAGATATGAAAATTGGTGTACATCTCCTGTCATATGCTTTGAACATCCACTGTCATGATACCAAACATTTGAAGTGGATTTCAAGCATACCTACAAAAACAGATTATTTCTTGTTAGGTACCCAAGTTGCCTTGGGTCCTTCATAGTTAGTTCCCTTTTTCACCCATGCATAATGTCCACTAGCCATACTGAAATTTCTAATATAGCATGCATTTGGTGTGTGTCCAATAATACCACAGTAAAAACAGTTTGGAACAAATTTGCTCTTGTATCTAGGAATTTGTTTTCTTTTAGATACATTAGCCTTTTTCTTTTGATGATTATGAACAACTTGCTTCTTTTCTACTTTCTTGGGATTGGAACTATTACTAGCCTTTACAAAAACAGTGGGATTGTTACTTGGTTTCTTAGTATTCACATAACCAAGACCTCTTTTATCATTTGGATAACGTTGTTGGCTTAGTAATCCTTCCAATCCTATTTGTCCTTTTTCATATCGTTCAATGACTCTTTTCAATTGAACAATTTGAAAGACATTTGATTCACACTTGGAGCATGCAAAGTTTTCCTTTTCTTTTATAAAATTCTGTTTTTGAAGATCAAAATCTTTAGTCATGGTGTCAATTTTTTCTAGACAACTTAGAAGTTCTTTTTCTTGTTTTGACACCTTTTTGTATAAACTTTTGCATTCTTTCAAGAGTTCATCAATTGCACCTTGAACATCATCATCAAAAAGATTAAATTCATTACTAACCTCTTCTTCATTGTCGGAGTGATGCGATGCCATTAAGGCTAAGTTTGCACATTCGTCGCTTTCCGATTCCGATGAACTGCTCATATCATTATCTTCCCATGCTATGTAGGCTTTCTTTTGTTTTGAGTCCTTTCCTTTGAATCCATTTTTCTTTGGGAGATTTGGACAGTTTGGCTTGATATGTCCTTGCTTTCCACATTCATAACATGAGACATCTTGAGTTGATGTGGAGGCTTCTCTTTTCTTGAAGTGCTTTCTCTTATGTGCATGAGATCCGCCTTTGTCATTTCTGCCAAAAAACTTTCCAAGTCTTTTCACTAGAAGCATGAAATTTTCATCTTCTTCCGGATTGTCTTCTTTTACCACTTCTTTTGAATCAATTTTTAAGGCAATGTTTTTGGACTTCTTTTCTAGATTCTCATGTTTTTCAAGTCTACCGAGTTCCGTTTCGTATTCTTGAAGTTTGCCGAATAATGTAGCGGAAGTCATTGCGGAGAGACTCTTCTTTTCCGAGATTGCCGTTACCTTTGGTTGCCATTCCCTAGTCAATGATCTAAGGATTTTCAAGTTGAGTTCATCATTTGACAGGGTTTTACCAAGAGCAATTAAGTGATTTGTCAAATGCACAAATCTCTTTTGTAAGTCAAGAATGGATTCTCCGGGCTGCATTCGAAATAGTTCATATTCTTGACTCAAGGTATTTAGCCTTGATCTTTTTACTTCAGCCGTTCCTTCATGAGTTTGAACCAAGGTATCCCAAATTTCCTTTGCTGTTTTGCAGTTTGAGACACGAAAAAATTCGTCCATACTGAGAGCACCTTGAAGAAGGTTTATTGCCTTTTTGTCATAGAGAACTTTCTTTTTATCATCGTCGTCCCATACAGTTTTGGGCTTTGCAGACCCAACGCCATTGATTACCGTTATTGGGATAAATGGACCATTTTCAACAGCATCCCATACTTCCTCTCCTTGTGCTTCTAAATGCGCCTTCATGCGTATTTTCCAAAAGTCAAAATATTCACCACAAAATAGAGGAGGCTTGTTGTTACTACCACCATCTCTGAAAACTGGTTGATGATTTGCGGAAGCCATTCTGGATCTCTAGGAGCAGGTTACCTATAACCTGCTCTGATACCAATTGTAAGATTAAGATTGCGCCTAAGAGGGGGGGTGAATTAGGTGATGGTTGATTTTTGACTTATTTTATACTTTCTGGTTTTGATTTAGTGCTTTGAAAACTGTAAAGTGCAGAAAGTAAAGAGACACGGAGAATTATCCTGGTTCCTTCCACAACCCGGAAGTACGTCCAGTCCCCTTGCAAACACGCAAGAGATTTTACTATATTGTTAGAACTTTTACAAGACTCTTCCTAGTCTTATCCACTAAAGAACCTAACAAATAACCAAGAACACCCTCTTGGATTTCCAATAAGTCTAATGAGAACAATCCTCTCAAAAGATACCTCTTGTTTCCAATAATGGACAACAAGGAACAAAAGTAATCTAATACTTAATTCCAACAATCCTGGAAATAAGTTACACTTTGTATGTTTTTATGAAGTATGATTTCTTGAAAGATGTTGATCACTTAGAGTGACTTCTTTGAAGTTTCTTCTTTCTTCTCTTGTAAGCAATTCAAACTGTAACACAATGGTTAGATAATGCTCAAAGATTTCTGTTCTTTATATGTGTGAAAGTGCAGAAAATCTTTGTTCTTAAAAGTTAAGAAATATGAAGTTTGAATATTTTACAAAGTTCAGATTTTATTGCAAGAGAAGAGATTTTTATGATTTGAAATATTTTGTAATATATAGTAATCAAGATACCTTTCTAAAAGGACACTTTTCTGTTTGTAAAACTTGACAAGATGCAATGTTTGATCATGCAACTATTGGAGAAAAGGTATGAAGGATATCTTGAAACCAGTTCAGATTTTTCAAAGTTTTCAATGTGCAAATCGATTAACATAACATGCAAATCGATTGCACGTGTTTGTAACGTTCAGAATTTCAAAAAGTTTGAAGTGTAAATCGATTAGCATGTTGTGTCAATCGATTTACAAGTGTTAAAAAATCAGTTTGTTCTATGATCAATCGATTTACACAACCTGTAAATCGATTGCTGGCAGGAGCAAACAGTTTTTGAAAAAGCATGTGTAAATCGATTTACACAAGATGTTAATCGATTTACAGCAGAGAAAAACTTAAAAATTGTTTTGAAATATAATTGAAGTGATGTGGCAAGTGTGTATATCATTTTTGAGCATTTCTAATCAATGTAGTTTAATTGAGAATTGATATACTTGATTGCTTGCCAAGTTTCTTGAAGCTTTGAGTGAATGATGCTTTAAGATGATTTCCACTTCTTTTCCTTCTTTCCATAATGCTTGTTTGTCTTTCATCAAACTAGCTTGTTTGTCTTTCATCAAAACTAAAGTTGAGTTGAGGCTTGAGATTACATCCCCCAGATCCGGGTTAGGATCTATAGAACTCCCAAGACAGGCCCTCAATTTTAAAGCAAATAGATCAAGCAATTGAAAACATGATGATGAACTATTCCTAAGGTACACCTCACTTTATTAATATCCCCAGCAGAGTCGCCAGTTCTGTGATCGGTGGAAATAGAACTGACTGTTTTTTAGCTGGTTTCGCGAAATGTCGCGGTAAGCAAGAGTCGCCACCGTCTTTTACGTTCTCCAACATGGAAAGGACAAAAGCACAGCAAAATTCCTTCTTTGAGAATGTTTCTCGGTTCAGGAGGTAGATTATAGAAAGGGAAGGTGTTAGCACCCTTTCTATCCGTGGTTATCCACGGGCTCTTAGGTACTTGCTCTTATGTTTTCAAAATTTGTTTGCTTTTCAAGTGTGTGTGGGTTTTGAAAAAAAGTTCGTTTGGAAAACTTCTAAGTAACTCTTGTATCAGTCCTCAAGAGTGTATGAAGTGTTTTGTTTGAAAACTTTTTGAAAGTGTGGGGTGCGAAAAGTTATTTTTGTTTGTTTGAAAAGAGCAAGTACTTAAGAGAAGTCTACCTACTCTTAGGAATTAAGCTGTGTAAGAGTCCTTTAGATAGTGTTATCCCACCATTGAGAGGTAGGTAGCACCATCGTTGGAGGTGTTCGGGTCAATTCGATTGTAGGGACAGTGTGGTCACCGAAGCAATAGCAGGACACCTTAGAAGTTACCCTTATGTCCTAGATCCTTTTTAATCCGAGACAACCGTTTCGAGGCAACTGTTTCGAGGCAACTGGATCATAGACATAAGGGCGACCGCTAAAACGTCCTATACTTGACGACCACGTTTCGAGGCAACGAGTGAAGCTTACCCTAGAAGTGGCGTGTGTTTTGTGTGTTATATTCAGTTAATGTTTGTCTTGGTAATTGGTGAGCTACGGGTTAATTTTATTTACCATACATTCTTGCATGCATTTAACAGTTAAGGGGTGCAGAAAGTAAATTGCAGAAACATAAATCCTACGCTATTACAAGGCGCGGGTCTATACATCGCCAAAAATACAAAGACCCGTTTTGGTAAATAAGTACGAGAAATAGTAAATAAAGCAGTAAAATCCTAATTACTATTACATCCGGAGGCAGTTACAGAAATAATCAAAATAAAGAATTAAAACTAAAATGCGCGCGAAAGAATGAATCGGGAATGTCTTAAGGGTGTTGACCCTTTTAAGAAAAGAAATTGAATTTTTTGTCTTTTTTGTGATTAAATGAAATTAATAACTAATAATTAAACTAATTAATTAATTTATTAAAAGAAAATATTTTTGTGTTTTTATGTTTTTAATGAAAATAAAAATAAAAGGGAATAAAATTAAAAGTTAATAAACCTAATTCTAAACTTATTTTAATTATTAAAAGAAAAGTTAGAGTTGCCTAATTAAACTATTTCAATTAATGTTTATTTACAAAAATAATATGAGAATAATAATAATAATAATAATAATAATAATGTTAATTCTATTTTATTTTTATTTTTTTATGAAAATATGTTAATTATGTTAATTGTCAATAAAAAAGGGGATAAGAAATAATAAAATAAAAAAAGAAAAGGACAAAATAATAAAAAAGGAGCAAACCCAAGGGGAGGGTTTTGGGCCAAATAGGAGGTGTATTGTTGAATTCTGGCCCATTTGAATCTTCAGCCACGTTGACTTCTTGGATTGCCTGTAGCATGCTTTGACTGAGCACATGGTATTCATCACTTTTTGTCCTTTGGATCTATGATCATGGCCACCTGGCGCTTGGATCTGTGAGGTTTATGGTGTTCAACGCTTGGGAATCTGCACAAGAACATATTGGAAAAAATAACATTTGAATTATGGGGGACCTGGGAATCGAACCCAGGTCCCAATGATTACCAGCCAACTCACATCAACCACTACATCATTCGCTTGTTTGTGTCATGATACCACTTCATCGCGCCTTTTTTATTATCCTTCTCTTGTAATTACTTTTCCCCTTTTGTCATCCTAATAGATTGTTTTCCATTCTTCTTCTTTAAAGAGTAGAAAAAAAAGAGGCACCTATATTCTCCCTTTCCTGCATACACAAAAACAAAAAAAACAAAATGTTGACAAAAAAAACGTAATTACACGCAGAGGGTGATGGTGGTTAGGAAACGGTGGTTCTCGGATCTGCAGCGGTTCTGCAAGATGTTTTGGTCTAATAGTGAAATTTAGTGAATAGATGTAAATGATAGTGGTTTGGAAATTCAGATTGAAAAGTTGTTGGTAGTAGTCATGGATGGTGAAGGAAATTAAAGATTCGTGGTGTATAAAACACAAGTAAGAAAAGTATAAAAATTAGTTGTTAGCTATGTAAAAAAAAAGAATGGAGTACGAAAAAAAATTGTGAGCATGGATAGGGATTTTCTGCAGAGCTTTTTTTTTGGAATTTTTGTTTTTTCGTTTTAGAGAGCTCTAGCTCTTGTATGGTATAAGGAATGCTTGCATATCTCTTTTGTAATGAGTATTAATCAAAATAAAGAGCCTTGAAGCCTTGCCATCATGTTTGAGATTTTGTCATAACCTCCATTGAAACCACTTGCCATTTTTGTGAAAATATGAATTTCTTGCTTGGAATAGACCTTGCACGAATTTGGAAGGTGAATGATGGTGTATCAAAGCTATTCAAACTCAAAGATATCCCTCCATTAATTTTCTTGATTTTTATTTGAATTTTAAAGATTTAAAATGATTTAAATCAAATAAAATTAAATAAAAATGGAAAAATTAATTTGTAATCTTGAAATAAATTGTGGGACACGTGGGAGGCATGTCCAAGCTGAACCAAGTGGAAAAAGTGGGGCCCTTTTGTCAAAAATGAAGTTTCAAGGATAATTGACTTTGGCCATTTCACAAAAATTTCCCAACTTCTCCAATGCATATCTTGCTCAAATTTAAAGCTATGAACATGTTCTTGGATATTTTGGAAAGGTTTTGAAGTTCTCTAACCAATGTCTTTGGTCCCATGTCATTTTGATTTACCAATCTCAAGTTATGGTTTTTGACTTAAAGTGCATTTTTGTTGACTTTTGAAAATGACCTATAATGTTGAAATTGATAACTTTTTGTGAGAGCATTTCTTGGACTTGGAATTTGAAGATGAATTGTAGGAAATGTCCTCCCCTTCAAGATGAGCATTGGATGGGATTTTTCTGATGAACCATGAAAAAGTTATGCCTTGGTCAAGTTACAGTTGACTTTTCAGCTGTCCAAAAATAGAAACTGTTGTACCCCAAAATTTGCCCTCGCATTTTTTCCTCAAGAAATCACAGCTTCAGGCGTTTCCTGATTTCTCGGATTGGCTCAAGAATCGGTCAAACATATTTTTCTCGTCAGTCGGACACAATTAGGGTTTTAGTGGTTTTCAGGGCTCTAGAATGTTTCAAACAATTGGCTTAGGGTTTTGGTTGATTTTGGCTCAACTTTGATCAGGCGAACGTTCTTTGGCATTTAATCAGGAATTAGGGTTGTTCATGCACGATTCTTCAGAAATATTTAATTCTACGGTGCTTTGCAAGTTATTCCGGGATTTGGTTTGAATTCGCATTGTTTGGCTTAATCAATATAAAGAATGCATTTGGATTGAATTCACATTTGTTTGTTTGAACCAGTCAAAGGATACATTCAGTTTGGATTTGTAGTGTTGGGTAAAAATCAGTGAAAAGGGAATGCGCCTGATCAGTTGTTTTGATTAACTGTTGCTTTGCTTTGGATGTTGGAAATGCCAGGTTTAACTGATCAAATTACTAAAGCATTATGTATTTAAATTATTTATTATTCTAAGATTAAATGATTGGAATTTATTTTCAATTATTTTAATTAAAGAATTATAAATAATAAATAAACAATAGGAGGAAAAATATTTAATTGGATAAAGGAACTTTTATTAATTTTTAAATTAATTGTACAATTGTTTTGTTGTTTACAACAATGATTTTACATTAATTTAAATTTAAATAAAAAGAAAACTATCCTAAACATTTTTCTATTCTTCAATTCTTCATCTGCTATCCTTTGCTCCAGTGCTCCATTCAATTTTTTATCTGCAAATGAAAAAAAAGGAAAATTAATGGCAGATAAATAAAATAAAAGAGACAGATAAAATTACAGTTCATCATTAAGGGCCACTTATTGGGATCAGTTAACCCTCTCTGCAAATCACGAGATTTCTCCCGGTTCACAAAGAGGGACGAATATTTATTTGCTAAAAATGAATGCACAAAAGTCAAAATTGCACAATTCAAAAATTGTCAAACTGCATAGTTCAAAAGCAAGTGCAAATCAAACTACAAAGTCCAAACTGAAAAATTCAAACTTGCTGTCAAACTGCACAAAGCTACCAAAGCTGTCAAAACGAAGATTTGGAAGGATATCAAAAGATACAAAGTACAAGAAGCTGTCAAAAGAAGGGACAAATATGCAGAGGAAAATTGTTATGCAAGCAAACTATCTCATTTTCATCATTTCCCAAGTGGCCCTTTCGGAAAAGTACAGCATAAACATTATTTTAATGCAAAGTGTACTAGAGAGAGAGAAGAGAGAAGAAATGTTTAGGCTTACTGGCTTTGAGGCTTTAGGCAAGAAAGATATATAAAACAAAACTGAAGACAGTACAGGAAGGCAAACCAATACACAAAAAAGATTAAAAAAACTGCATAAGCCTCCAGTCTCAAAAACCTGGAACCTGTTTTGTTTACAAACCATAAAACCAGTGAAACCCAGCAAAAGGCTAAAGAAGGTAAAGAGTACAGAGTACCAGGGAGCTCAAGTGTTCGTCATCACGTTCTCCTCGCCACTAAGCCTCCAAGCACCTCCGTGTTCGCCCCCTCCTCCGTCAAGGTAGCATTCCCTTTTTTTTCCCTCATACACCTCAATAATAAACGGTCACGAAGCTTAATCAGAATTAATAATCACCAAAACTAAACATGCAAAAAAGGGGTTAACGAAAAACCTGAAGACATAAGCGAAAAATCATCACCTTCCAGTTACCACCGATTGAAACGAGCGTGAGGAGAGGTTGCATGATGGTGCTGGTGGCTCTGTGGCGAAGGGTATCATTCAGAGGCCATGGCGAGAAAGACCAAGCGGAGAAGACGAAGTAACCATAAGTGGCGCCGCTCTCAAAACCCTAAGTCCTCTTCTGAAAACAAAATGTGAGAACCCTAAAACTATGCGTTTCAGACGAGTGGGCCTAATCTGTTTCATAAAACTTAAAGCCCAAGCTAACTCCTAATTCACCCCCCTTGTTCTATTCATTTCCCCTAATTTGCATTTGGGCCTCAAACCCTTGAGCCCATTTCTGACTTATTTCACACTATTTTTTTTTAAAAAAACATCATATTCTTTTTTTATACATTTAAATCAACATAACCTTTTTTTATTTATTTACATCAAATATTGATTTTTATTTAACAAAATTACAATTTCAAACACAATATATTTTTCCTTTAACTTAAAGTATTTTTTATATTATTACATTATTATATAAAACACATAAAATACATAAAAATACATTTTTTATATACATAGTTTAATTAATTTAAAACATTTAACTTAAATATTCTTTGTATATATTAAACACAAAAAATATAAAGATACATTTTTTTATATCAAATGTAAAGTGACAATTTTCAAACTTAGAATACTTTCTTTTCTTAAATTTTCTTTTTGTTCATATTAAAGAAAATACAAGATTATTAATTAAATTAAATAAACATTTAATTTTTCATTTAGGTTAAATAATACTTAATAATACACATTAAAATTCACGTCTCTAACCTGTAAATAAATTACACATATATGCATACACTTACACAATGTACTTACATTTGATACATTATACATTTGCTTATTTTTGTATATACGTTACATTTACATTTGATCGCAAATTCGATTTGGTTGTAACTTATTGGACACTACATTCCTAAGTCTCATCCCCATTCGTAAATTTGTACCCGCACTCCCGGATACTTATTTTGTAATAGCGTAGATTTTACATTTCAGCAATTTACCGCTTTCAAATTATACCATGTTTAGACCTAGGGTTTGCATGTACATAAAATCAAACGCTAGATAACCTAATACAAGACAAATACACGAAATCAATACACAGTCACACTTGCACCCTCTAGGGTAATCCCACATGTTGCCTTCCAAAATGGGCCATGCTTGCACGTCGAGTTTCTTTGGCAAAACAAATTCAAATGATCATAAGTCCCTCGATGACGCTTTCGAAAATTGCCTAAATGGAATGATCATAGTCCCTTCAAAGAAAATTGCCAAAGACACTTGGCACCATTGCATTCATGGTCCATACGATGACCCGCGCCCGTCCCGTTAAACATCCTAAACGCAAGATTGTCCATCAATTTCAATGGTGGAACAAAATTGTTAAAAAAGGGTTGAAAACATAGAGAAAACCTTTGAGTACAATAGGGGTAAAGAAAGCTCTTAGTTACTTGAGATCAACTTGCAAAAACACTTGCCTTCTTTTCAAAAACCACACTTCACAAAACACTTTCAAAACAAACTCTCAAAAACATTTGAAACATCTTTTCGAAAAGATACACACCGTTGTATATACTCAAACACGAGTCATTATAATGGTTGCCGAAACAAAGGCGTCTATTCCAAAAACATTTTCAAAATACAAGCACACACCACAATTTCAAGCAATCGAAAATCAAGGCAAGTGATCTAAAAAACCAAGTAACTAAGAGCCCATGGATAACCATGGATGAGAAGGGTGCTAATACCTTCCCTTTTCATAATCTACCCCCCGAACCCACGAAATATCTCAAAAGGTTTTTGCTGTGCTTTTTTTAACCTTTCCTTTAGGATAAAATAAAAAGTCGATGGCGACTCTTGCTCAACCGAACAAGTGCGAATACAAACGCAAAACCATAGTCAGTTCTCCCACCGTATCACAGAACTGGCAACTCTGCTGGGGATGACTACTCAAAGTGGGGCTACCTTAGGGTTTAGATCACCTTTGTTTTCAATTGATTGCTTTGTTTGCTTTTACATTTTTGGGCTTTGCATCGGAGTTTCATAGATCCTAACCCAGATCTGGGGAATACCCTTTTTTTTTAGGTAGCATAATCTGTGAGGGACCTGTCCGGCGTAGACCGACATGGGTGAAGCAGTGGCTACGTTGGTGTGGCACCTTGGTCTGTACCTATATCCCTCGTGTTGAAACGGGGAGAATATGGGTCTTCCAAGGAGTCATTAAGCACCAACCGACCTTAGAACCCTAAATTGACCCAAACTTGGCCATTAGAACAGTAGCAGTATGCTACACTCATTGAGGCTAAACTCTCGCGATGGTTCTGGCCGCAAGAAAAGATTGCGATGCTGGAGTTATGACCGATTGAGGGTAGTCAATGATTTGAGATCCTCTAGAACCCGGTTACTTTCAATAGGACAGGTTTTAACCAACGAAACTGAAAGAGGGTAGTACCTGAACCTCATGCAAGCCTAAACCTAAGGACTTGTTTGCTTTGTGTGAATATGTTTGTCTGTATATACACTCACTTGCTTTTTTGCATACATGTACATAACATCATGACATCATACCATAACATTTTCAATAACCATTTCAAGGATCTCGAGGGTTCTTTTGATGCAGGGTTACATTGAACCAGACGTCTACCAAGGGGCAAAAGGTTTCTCCTCTAACCAATACCAATCAAAGATCAAGTACAACAACTTGAATCAGTGGCTATGACCCACTTGACATGGTGAGCTTGATTCTCGTGGAAAGACATCCACCGATACAAAGTTCTCCAGTCAAAGATCAAGTACAACAACTTGAATCAGTGGCTATGACCCACTTGACATGGTGAGCTTGATTCTCGTGGAAAGACATCCACCGATACGAAGTTCTCCAGTCAAAGTTCAAGTACAACAATTTGAATCAGTGGCTATGACCCACTCGACATGGTGAGCTTGATTCTAGTGGAAAGACATCCACCGGTGCAAAGTTCTCAAATCCAAGATCAAAGTTCAACCTCTAACATTTTCTTGTGTTTACCCCAAGAGATCCTTGAAAGCATGCATCCACATATCATGCATTGCATTTTGACAGTTTTCCTTTTTCAGGTTTCCTTACTCTCCTGCTGTTTATTTCAGTAAGAGATGGCTCTAGAAAGGTCTGTCAAAGACATCCAAGACCAGACTGCTCAGCTGCAGGAGATGTTTCTGAACTTGTCTCTGGGGCAAGAAGAGATGAAAGCTCTCCTCACAAAGGGCTTGGGGAATTCCAACAATGCCAGGAGTGATCAGCTTGCGGAGCTGCAATTTGATCTGACAACATTGAGGACCCAAGTGATGGGACAGTTGGTGGGACAGATGGCTCTCATCCAAGACCTATCTCAAAGACAAGAGGAACTCAGAGTTCTTGTCCGCCAACTGCTTCCAAACAACCAACTGGGGAAAGCATATGAGGTTGAAGAGCAAGTCACCACTCAGCCTCCAGCCACTCAAGAAGACAAGGGGAAAGCTCCTTCGCTTGCTTCAGGGTCACAAGCCCATCAACAACCTCGCCAGCGTCAACGGGGTAATCAGCGTAAGCAAGAAACGTCGGGAAGACAGTTCACGGAGACTGAGATACCATCATTCTTCATACTGAAGCGCCTGATGGAGGTCAACCTGCTTACCCTAAAGGATCCTCCTCAGAAGCTCAATATCTCCTCTCCTAACTATCGTCCCGACGCATTTTGTGTTTACCACTCCTACAGCCCGGGACACGACACCAACGACTGTTGGGCCTTGAAGAACAAGATTCAAGATCTGATCGACATTGGAGTGCTGGAACTCATGCCAGACGGTGAGATGAAAATCTTCCGTTAAAGGGTTCTCCACCTGAAGTGACAAAGCTCAAGCTGAAAGACTTTTGCTTCTTTTTGAATTTTCAAAGTTGTAATTTCTTTTGCTGTCAAACAATTATCTGTTGATGTTAAACTCTGTTTTCATTAATGCATTGCATATGTTTGTCTTGAATTCATCCATTCGTTTCACTACTCTTATGCTTTTCTTTATGACATCTGACTCTCGATAAAAAGCTGCAAGCCTTTAGAGGGAGGATGACGAAACAATACCACGATCTTATACATTATGCTTTTGAACAGACCTTGCTGATGATGTACATGCATTTCTTTCAAATCCCAAACACTGGAGTTATAAGGAAGATAATCCCTAGTCAACCCCTTCGAGCCAAAGAAGTAGGAGTTTTCTGTTCTAAACAATCAAAACCTTTGATATAAACCCGGGGCAGGGTAGTATCTCAGTTAAGTGCGCATTGAAGTCACAAACTCTCAGTTCGTAACACAACGAATGACGTCGAAAAAAAGCATTCCTTTGGAATCTAAAGACAAGGGTGGTTCCCTATCACATAGACAGTCAATCTCACAAAAGAGAAAAGCCCACCGAGCCAAAACCTATAAAGAGGGCTTAAGAAAGCTGGGGCATCCCGCTGACTGTAATCTCGAAAATGGGAACAATCAGGCAAAAGTTAGGGATAACAAATCAAAATCAAAATAGTGAGGTCATTACAAAATCCTGAACAACATGAAAAATGTTGAAAAAGAAAAAAGGAGATGATGACTGTCTCCCCAAATTCAACTGGTGAACCATCGCCCAAAAGTCATTCCAAACTCAAAACAGAGTATGACGCACAATTAACTGAGCTTAGGTTGAAGAACATCACGAAGAGCGGGTGGGCGTAAAAATACTTTGAGCCTTTATCCTTTGTTTCTTAAACCGTGAACCAAGCCACGTTACAACCCCTCAAAAGTCCTAATTGAAGCATGGGTTAGTTCGGAAGCGTACTGTTACAAAAGGTATCCTGACTCCTGTAAGGCTTTGCTCTAAATCTTGTGTTGATCTGTCTTATAAAAAGTTTTCTGCTAAAAATGCATTTTTCAAAACTTCAAGACAAACATAAACTTTGCATTGCTTGAATATCACTGTCTGCATCTGGCTTTTTGTTTGATAGCGAAGAATTTCATACAGCGAATGTTCGGAGGAACGAAAACTCTCTCAGTAAGTTAAAATCACTTCAAGAGGATGACACTTCCATTACAAATCTCCTATCAGCAAGGGGCATGACATGTCACCATCCAATTAACCTGGGGCAGTCCAGTCAAGGTCCAACAGATCTTTCAAGATTCAATTAACCTGGGGCAGTCCAATCAAGATTTCAAGAAATCTCTCAATATGCAGAGTAATCTGATTCAAGACTCCTTCATCACCACTTGGGGCATTCGAATGTCAAAAGTGTTCAACAAATCAACTATCACATTTCCAGACTCGATTCCTGTATCTAGCCAGGGCACGTCTGAAGAGTTTGAAGATTCGATTCCTGTATCCAGCCAGGGCATATCTATCAACTGACAACATTTTCAGATTTGATTCCTGTATCCAGCCAGGGCATATCTATTGACGACTATTTCCAGACTCGATTCCTGTATCTAGCCAGGGCACGTCTGAAGAGTTTGAAGATTCGATTCTTGTATCCAGCCAGGGCATATCTATCAACTGACAACATTTCCAGATTCGATTCCTGTATCCAGCCAGGGAATATCTGTTGACAACCATTTCCAGACTCGATTCCTGTATCTAGCCAGGGCACGTCTGAAGAGTTTGAGGATTCGACTCCTGTATCCAGCCAGGGCATATCTGTTGACGACTATTTCCAGATTCAACTCCTGTATCCAGCCATGGCATATCTGTTGACAACCATTTCCAGACTCGATTCCTGTATCTAGCCAGGGCACGTCTGAAGAGTTTGAGGATTCGATTCCTGTATCCAGCCAGGGCATATCTGTTGACAACTAATTCCAGATTCGATACCTGTATCCAGCCAGGGCATATCTGCGAGCAACCAATTGTAGACTCGACACCTGTATCTAGCCAGGGCACGTCTGCATGAAGAAATTGAAGATCAACACCTATAACAAGCCAGGAAATTATCTACATCACCACTTGGGGCATTCGAATGTCAAAAGTCTTCAAGAACCCGATGCAGTTTTACACGGACTCATCATCAGGAAATCCTACACAGATCTCCTCAAAACAGGAAGTCCCCAGTAGTTTGGCATACAACCCAAGCTTCTGATTTCCCCAACAGTGGTCCCAAGACTTCTCATTTTTCAACAGTTGAAGATTCTTGCCCTCCACAGCAGCAGCCAAGGAATTGTTCTCCCCAGCAGCAGTCAAGATTCTTTTTATCTTCAGCCATCTCGGATTCATCTATCCTCTGTAAGACAGCTCTTCAGCTTACATGCGCATTCATCACATTCATGTCATAAACGTTGATGTCACATACATTGCATCATGCATCATAACATTGCATACAACTAACCCTTTGCCTTTTCAGGTAAGATCAGTCGACAGACAAAGATCATCTCCCAAGATTCATCCAGAAATAGTTCAGATGTGACCCGGACACGGAGACATTCTGATACTTATTCCAGATTCATCCAGATGCAGTTTTATACGAGCACGTCATCAGGAAGCCCTACACCGGTTCCTCTTCCTCTTCAAGACTTCTGAAAACAGTTCACGGATTCTCCCGTAACGGATGTCAATCTATTGCTTATTCAGACCCCCAGTTCAAAGATGTTGCGAAACATGGAGGCCTTTCTGATACTCGTCCGCTCACCATTGACATACAGTTCAACATTTCCAAATGGCATCTTTAAGCCCATTCTCAGATGGCATCTTTAAGCCCATCCTCCTATCAGCAGTCACCAAATGGCATCTTTAAGCCCATTCTCAGATGGCATCTTTAAGCCCATCCTCCTATCAGCAGTCACCAAATGGCATCTTTAAGCCCATTTCCAGATGGCATCTCTAAGCCCATCCCCCGATAAGATTCTATCGCATCAAATGGCATCTTTAAGCCCATCACCAAATGGCATCTTTAAGCCCATTCACCTCTACCATCACATCACCGAGTGCAAATTTTCTGGGCACTTTAGTGTCCAATCTTCTTTTACCTTCAAGTCGCGAAAGGCAAACTTGCCAATCTAACTCTTCAGGTTCAAGAAGATTGAACAGGGGCAACTGTTGTACCCCAAAATTTGCCCTCGCATTTTTTCCTCAAGAAATCACAGCTTCAGGCGTTTCCTGATTTCTCGGATTGGCTCAAGAATCGGTCAAACAGATTTTTCTCGTCAGTCGGACACAATTCGGGTTTTAGTGGTTTTTAGGGCTCTAGAATGTTTCAAACAATTGGCTTAGGGTTTTGGTTGATTTTGGCTCAACTTTGATCAGGCGAACGTTCTTTGGCATTTAATCAGGAATTAGGGTTGTTCATGCGCGGTTCTTTAGAAAGATTTAATTCTACGGTGCTTTGCAAGTTATTCCGGGATTTGGTTTGAATTCGCATTGTTTGGCTTAATCAATATAAAGAATGCATTTGGATTGAATTCACATTTGTTTGTTTGAACCAGTCAAAGGATACATTCAGTTTGGATTTGCAGTGTTGGGTAAAAATCAGTGAAAAGGGAATGCGCCTGATCAGTTGTTTTGATTAACTGTTGCTTTGCTTTGGATGTTGGAAATGCCAGGTTTAACTGATCAAATTACTAAAGCATTGTGTATTTAAATTATTTATTATTCTAAGATTAAATGATTGGAATTTATTTTCAATTATTTTAATTAAAGAATTATAAATAATAAATAAACAATAGGAGGAAAAATATTTAATTGGATAAAGGAACTTTTATTAATTTTTAAATTAATTGTACAATTGTTTTGTTGTTTACAACAATGATTTTACATTAATTTAAATTTAAATAAAAAGAAAACTATCCTAAACATTTTTCTATTCTTCAATTCTTCATCTGCTATCCTTTGCTCCAGTGCTCCATTCAATTTTTTATCTGCAAATGAAAAAAAAGGAAAATCAATGGCAGATAAATAAAATAAAAGAGACCGATAAAATTACAGTTCATCATTAAGGGCCACTGATTGGGATCAGTTAACCCTCTCTGCAAATCACGGGATTTCTCCCGGTTCACAAAGAGGGACGAATATTTATTTGCTAAAAATGAATGCACAAAAGTCAAAATTGCACAATTCAAAAATTGTCAAACTGCATAGTTCAAAAGCAAGTGCAAATCAAACTACAAAGTCCAAACTGAAAAATTCAAATTTGCTGTCAAACTGCACAAAGCTACCAAAGCTGTCAAAAAGAAGATTTGGAAGGATATCAAAAGATACAAAGTACAAGAAGCTGTCAAAAGAAGGGACAAATATGCAGAGGAAAATTGTTATGCAAGCAAACTATCTCATTTTCATCATTTCCCAAGTGGCCCTTTCAGAAAAGTACAGCATAAACATTATTTTAATGCAAAGTGTACTAGAGAGAGAGAGAAGAGAGAAGAAATGTTTAGGCTTACTGGCTTTGAGGCTTTAGGCAAGAAAGATATATAAAACAAAACTGAAGACAGTACAGGAAGGCAAACCAATACACAAAAAAGATTAAAAAAACTGCATAAGCCTCCAGTCTCAAAAACCTGCAACCTGTTTTGTTTACAAACCATAAAACCAGTGAAACCCAGCAAAAGGCTAAAGAAGGTAAAGAGTACAGAGTACCAGGGAGCTCAAGTGTTCGTCATCACGTTCTCCTCACCACTAAGCCTCCAAGCACCTCCGTGTTCGCCCCCTCCTCCGTCAAGGTAGCATTCCCTTTTTTTTCCCTCATACACCTCAATAATAAACGGTCACGAAGCTTAATCAGAATCAATAATCACCAAAACTAAACATGCAAAAAAGGGGTTAACGAAAAACCTGAAGACATAAGCGAAAAATCATCACCTTCCAGTTACCACCGATTGAAACGAGCGTGAGGAGAGGTTGCATGATGGTGCTGGTGGCTCTGTGGCGAAGGGTATCATTCAGAGGCCATGGCGAGAAAGACCAAGCGGAGAAGACGAAGTAACCATAAGCGGCGCCGCTCTCAAAACCCTAAGTCCTCTTCTGAAAACAAAATGTGAGAACCCTAAAACTATGCGTTTCAAACGAGTGGGCCTAATCTATTTCATAAAACCTAAAGCCCAAGCTAACTCCTAATTCACCCCCCTTGTTCTATTCATTTCCCCTAATTTGCATTTGGGCCTCAAACCCTTGAGCCCATTTCTGACTTATTTCACACTATTTTTTTTAAAAAAAAACATCATATTCTTTTTTTATACATTTAAATCAACATAACCTTTTTTTATTTATTTACATCAAATATTGATTTTTCTTTAACAAAATTACAATTTCAAACACAATATATTTTTCCTTTAACTTAAAGTATTTTTTATATTATTACATTATTATATAAAACACATAAAATACATAAAAATACATTTTTTATATACATAGTTTAATTAATTTAAAACATTTAACTTAAATATTCTTTGTATATATTAAACACAAAAAATATAAAGATACATTTTTTTATATCAAATGTAAAGTGACAATTTTCAAACTTAGAATACTTTCTTTTCTTAAATTTTCTTTTTGTTCATATTAAAGAAAATACAAGATTATTAATTAAATTAAATAAACATTTATTTTTTCATTTAGGTTAAATAATACTTAATAATACACATTAAAATTCACGTCTCTAACCTGTAAATAAATTACACATATACGCATACACTTACACAATGTACTTACATTTGATACATTATACATTTGCTTATTTTTGTATATACGTTACATTTACATTTGATCGCAAATTCGATTTGGTTGTAACTTATTGGACACTATATTCCTAAGTCTCATCCCCATTCGTAAATTTGTACCCGCACTCCCGGATACTTATTTTGTAATAGCGTAGATTTTACATTTCAGCAATTTACCGCTTTCAAATTATACCATGTTTAGACCTAGGGTTTGCATGTACATAAAATCAAACGCTAGATAACCTAATACAAGACAAATACACGAAATCAATACACAATCACACTTGCACCCTCTAGGGTAATCCCACATGTTGCCTTCAAAAATGGCCATGCTTGCACGTCGAGTTTCTTTGGCAAAACAAATTCAAATGATCATAAGTCCCTCGATGACGCTTTCGAAAATTTCCTAAACGGAATGATCATAGTCCCTTCAAAGCAAATTGCCAAAGACACTTGGCACCATTGCATTCATGGTCCATACGATGACCCGCGCCCGTCCCGTTAAACATCCTAAACGCAAGATTGCCCATCAATTTCAATGGTGGAACAAAATTGTTAAAAAAGGGTTGAAAACATAGAGAAAACCTTTTAGTACAATAGGGGTAAACAAAGCTCTTAGTTACTTGAGATCAACTTGCAAAAACACTTGCCTTCTTTTCAAAAACCACACTTCACAGAACACTTTCAAAACAAACTCTCAAAAACATTTGAAACATCTTTTCGAAAAGATACACACCGTTGTATATACTCAAACACGAGTCATTACAATGGTTGCCGAAACAAAGGCGTCTATTCCAAAAACATTTTCAAAATACAAGCACACACCACAATTTCAAGCAATCGAAAATCAAGGCAAGTGATCTAAAAAACCAAGTAACTAAGAGCCCATGGATAACCATGGATGAGAAGGGTGCTAATACCTTCCCTTTTCATAATCTACCCCCCGAACCCACGAAATATCTCAAAAGGTTTTTGTTGTGCTTTTTTTAACCTTTCCTTTAGGATAAAATAAAAAGTCGGTGGCGACTCTTGCTCAACCGAACAAGTGCGAATACAAACGCAAAACCATAGTCAGTTCTCCCACCGTATCACAGAAACTTTTGACACCTTGATGATTTTTGAGCCATTTTTGTGAAATCATGATCAAGACTTGATCAAATGATGATTGTGGCTTCAAAATAATATGTTGACCAAAATTTTGACTTTTGACTGCCAAATGACCATTTTGCCCCTACAGTTGATTGTGGAGCAGTTAGGGTTTTTTGACTGTGCAACTTGACCTTGTGAGCCTTGAAACTTGACATGTGGATGCTTGAAAAAGTGTATGAGCATATGGGACTTGATTGGGCCCTTGAAAACCTCAACTTCCTTGTAAGAACCAAAACCCTAATTTTGCCTGCCTTAGGAGGATGGTTGATTGTGCAGCCCTTGAGTAGACTTTGAACCATTTGAGGTGATGCTTGGCAAAACTTTGAAGATTATGGGAGGGAAAATTTTGGGGTACAACAGTTGCCCCTATTCAATCTTCTTAGACCTGAGGATGTAGATTGGCTTGTGTGCCTTTCGTAATCCGAAGGTGGAAGATGATTGAACACTAGAGTGCCCAGAAATTTGCACTCACATAGTAGAGTATCAGCAGTGTGATAGCGGGAATGGGCTTAAAGATGCCATTTGGAGAGGTGGTGGATAGGAGGATGGGCTTAAAGATGCCATCTGGAAGAAGTGACAGAACCTTGTCGGGAATGGGCTTATAGATGCCATTTGGAACTGTCATGGATAGTTGAATCTGAATAAGAAGTAGAATGGCTTCCGTGTATGGAGCATATCTAGTCTATGTTTGATTGCTGATGCCTGAATAAATAGTAGAATGTCCGCCGTGTCTGGGGTATATCCATATTGTGTCTGAATGAGTGATAGAATGTCATCCGAATCTGGATCGTATCTGGACTGTCTTTTGAATGAATCTGGACTAAACAATAAAATAGCATCCGGGCTGGAGCATCTCTAAGTTGTCTTTGAAAAGAACTCTGAATAAGCAAAAGAATAGCGTCCATATCTGGAGCATTTCCCAGCTATATCTGAAAGGAAACTCTTGAATAAGCAAAAGAACAGCACCCATATTTGGAGCATTTCCAAGCTATCTCTGAAAGGCAATCTGGAAGAAGTATCAGAACGTCGCCATGCCTGGGTCACATCTGAACTATCTCTATAAGGAGTCTTGAATAAGAAAAAGAACAGCATCCATATCTGGAGCATTTCTAAGCTATCTCTGAAAGGAAATCTGGAAGAAGTATCAGAACGTCGCCATGCCTGGGTCACATCTGAACTATCTCTAGAAGGAGTCTTGAATAAGCAAAAGAACAGCATCCATATCTGGAGCATTTCCAAGCTATCTCTGAAAGGAAATCTGGAAGAAGTATCAGAACATCGCTATGCCTGGGTCACATCTGAACTATCTCTAGAAGGAGTCTTGAATAAGCAAAAGAACAGCATCCATATCTGGAGCATTTCCAAGCTATCTCTGAAAGGAAATCTGGAAGAAGTATCAGAACATCGCCATACCTGGGTCACATCTGAACTATCTCTAGAAGGAGTCTTGAATAAGCAAAAGAACAACATCCATATCTGGAGCATTTCCAAGCTATCTCTGAAAGGAAATCTGGAATAAGTATCAGAACGTCGCCATGCCTGGGTCACATCTGAACTATCTCTAGAAGGAGTCTTGAATAAGCAAAAGAACAGCATCCATATCTGGAGCATTTCCAAGCTATCTCTGAAAGGAAACCTGGAATGAGTATCAGAACATCGTCGTGCCTGGGTCACATCTGAACTATCTCTAGAAGGAGTCTTGAATAAGCAAAAGAACAGCATCCATATCTGGAGCATTTCCAAGCTACCTCTGAAAGGAAATCTGGAAGAAGTATCAGAACGTCGCCATGCCTGGGTCACATCTGAACTATCTCTAGAAGGAGTCTTGAATAAGCAAAAGAACAGCATCCATATCTGGAGCATTTCCAAGCTATCTCTGAAAGGAAATCTGGAAGAAGTATCAGAATGTCGCCATGCCTGGGTCACATCTGAACTATCTCTAGAAGGAGTCTTGAATAAGCAAAAGAACAGCATCCATATCTGGAGCATTTCCAAGCTATCTCTGAAGAGAAAATCTGAATAAGCAAAAGAACAACATCCATCTCTGGAGCATTTCCTAGTTATCTCTTTAATGTAGATATGCCCTGTCTAGATACAGGTATCGAATCCACAATCAATCGCTCACAGATATGCCCTGGCTAGATACAAGTATCGAATCTGGAACTGCGACAGTTGATGGTAACCGTCTTTGGATTGACCTTTTTCCTAAAAAGGCAAAACATCAGTTGTATGCAATGTCATGATGCATGAACTGCATGATTTTAAGATGTTCTCAAAAATAAATGAGATTTGTGTTGTATGATGCGTATGCATGCTATAATGTATGAAGATGTGATGTTTATGAATGTATTTTCGTCTAGGAAAATAAATCCTTGACGAATGCTGGGAAGTTGAATCCTAGGCTGATGTTGAAGAACAGAGTTCTTCGCTTCCGATGGGGATAATGGTTGCAAGAATAAACCGGCAGGAGAAGATGACTCTGTCGGGGAATAAACTTGTTGGAGAGATTACTCTGCGGGGCATACTCTGTGGGAAGAGATGCTTCGCTAAGGTTTTGATGAGAACTCCGCTGGGGATTCCTATTGATAAGCTATGTTGGAAGATTTGATGAACTCCGCTGGGGGATAGGAAGAACTTCGCCGAGGACGATCTTTCAGTGGCTTTTAGCTGAGGATAACCCAGTTATAAGCTCCGGTGGAGGATAACCTTTGAATAAAGTCTGGGGAGACGCGTTCGTGCTCTGCAGGGATAATCTTCTAAAATCTACTGGGGATAAGCTTCCTACTGGGGAGATTGATTTCAACTCTCCTGGGGAGACTTTTTGGACTGTACTGGGGGAAGTGGCTCCAATGGATGTCTGTATTCCGCCGGGGAACAATCTTATATTAAGACTGCTGGGGATGCTTGCTGAGGAATAATCTGTATACTCCGCTGGGGAATATTGAGATTTTCTGGGGATATCCAACTTCCTTAAGGCTGACAGTAGACTAACTCTGCTTGGGGAGAGTGTCGCTGACTTGCTGGAGAATAATGTGCCTTTTCAGGGCTGATGGGAGACCAACTCTGCTTGAGGAGTATGGCTGAAGTCTGACTTACTCTGGGGGGAGTGAAGGTATCTGGGTTGTTCTTCGGCCGAACCTACCTTAGTACCTTGGTGGACAGAGCAACCAGATCGCTTAGACAACTCATTATTGCCCCAGTTTCTGAGGGAGAAGGTACCTGTGGAGGTGTTTGACAACTGTCGTTGACAAATCTTCTTCTTGTAGGCAAGTGACGAGATGACGAGACATAGCCGTACGCTTTTGATCCCTAACTTTTGCCTGGACCGCCCTTTCGGGTTTTCAGTCCACCGGGATACCCATTTTTGCCTAAGCCGCCTTTTCAGGTTTTTGACTTGCCGGGTGTACAAATTTTTCATTTCATCCCTTGTTTTTGCCCGAACCCTTTTGGTTCGCCGGGAAGCCCTTATTTTTGCTTAGGTGTGTCAACCTAGCGGGTCTTTGATTATGCGTAGTATTTTTTTTCGACTATGTCCGTGCTCTCAGAATGTAGGGAGGTGCCCCTGTTGGTAGTGTTGTGTCGTCATACCACCAAAAGATCTTCGTTTGATCGTCCAATGCCCCAAGTGATCCAGATGGAGATTTGCCCCAAGCTGGTTGGCCTTTTGAGAGATTCTTCGAATCTTGACCTAACTGCCCCAGATGATGGACAATGATCATGCCATGCCCCTTGGTTGGGAGTGCTTTTGTTCATCAGATATTCTTCGTGCAAACTTCTATGATGTTCAAACAAATAGTCATATGCAATCAATGTTATATTAAAAATGCAAAGCTTATGTCTGTCTTGAAGTTTTTGAAAATGCATTTTTTCAGTAAAACAAGCAAATTTTGTAAAATGTGATGTCAACTCAGTATTTTACAGCAAGCCTTAAGGAGTCAGGATACCTTTCGTAACAGTATGCCTTCGAACTAACCCATGCTTCAGCTAGGACTTTTAAGGGTTATAACGTGGCCTGGTTCAATGGTTTAAGAAACAAAGGATAAAGGCTCAAATTTTATTTGTACCCACCCGCTCTTCGTGATGTTCTTCAAACCTAAACTCAGCTAATCTTGCGTCAGACTTTGTTTTGAGTCTTTGCTATGATGTTTCGGTGATGGTTCGAATGTTGACAATTTATTTTGAATAGGCCGTCATTTCCTTTTTTTGGTTGAGGGTTTGTGAGACCTCTTTTTTTTGATTTCGTTATCCCTGTTTTTTTGCCTGAACTGTTTCTTTTGTGATTACAGTCAGCGGGATGCCCCAGTTTTGTAAGTCTCCTTCATAGGTTTTGACTTAATGGGCGTTTATTTTGAGGGATAATGACTGCGTGTCTTTATGATTATTCGGAACCATCACGGTCTTTTGTTTTGTGAGGACCTCTTTGGTGCTATTCGTTGTGCACTTGGATCAACTGAGAGAACTACCCTGCCCCAGGTTATGATTAAGGGTTTTAATTTTCGAAAAGAAAAACTCCTACTTCTTTGGCTCAAAGGGGTTGACGAGGGATTATCTTCCTTATAACTCCAGTGTTTAGGAATTGAAACAATGCCTGTACCTCATCAGCGGGGTCTGTTCAAAAGCATACTGTAGATTATGGTATCGTTTTCGTCATCCTCCCTCAAGAGGCTTAGAATTTTCAACCCAGAGTTGATCATCATAAAAATATGAAAACAGTTTGCATATAGCGAATGCGAATATATTGATTCAAAACAGACGTATGCGATGCATTGATAAAGTAATAAAGTTTGCTATGACAATAATTGTTTGAACAATCAAAAGAAAATTACAACTTGAAAAATCTAATGAACAAAAGTCTTCTAAATTGAACTAGTCACTTCAAGTGATGAATTTTGCAGGGATAGTAGAAGAACTCAGCCTGGCCATCTTGGGTGAATTCCACTGCTCCTTCATCAATCAGATCCTGGATCTTGTTCTTCAGAGACCAGTAGTCGTTTGTGGCATGCCCCGGGCTGTCCGAATGATAAGCGCAGTGGGCATTGGGGTTATACCTTGAAGGTGTCTTGTTGGGGTTCTTAAGAGGGTCCCTTAGAGTTACCAAATTCAACCTCAACAGATGTTGTAAAGCTTGAGACAGCGACGTGTTGAGCTTGGTAAATTGCCTCCTAGGCTTGTCTGGTTTGCTCTGATCAACCTGTTGCTCTGGGCGAGATTGCGGTTGGACCTGTGAAGTGGTAGCAATTTGGAGATGTCTATTCTTCACCATTCCAGACTCTTATCCTCTTGGAAGTTGATCAATGACCTGGTCCCTGACTTGTATTGGTTGCTTCATGTCTTGATGAAGCTGACTGATCATGGTCCTCAATTCTTCTTACTCCCGAGCTAAACCTTGGATGAGAGCCATTTGCCCCAGCATCTGGGTTCTCATTGTATCTATCTCCGCTTGCATACGTTTCAGTCGTTCGTCCTTGTCATCTTCGGGACTTTTCTTGGCCAAATTCCCCATGAGGAGTGTCCTCAACTCTTCCTGCCCCTTGGATAGGCTTAGGAAGATTTCCCTGAACTGAGTCTCTTGAGCATGAAGACCCTGGTTATCTTGTTGGGAAGCCATTGCTGAAATAAACAGCGAAGAGGGTAAGTGACCTGTCAAAAGGGTATTTGTAATGCAATAACATGTATGTATGCATGCGATGTTTTCAAGGATCTCGCGGGGTAAATAAGAAAATTGTCAGAATTTGAATCCGGTAGCTTGATTGAAGGAACTTCCTGTTGTTGAGAGTCCTTCTTCAAGAGTTAGGCTCACCATATCGAGTGGGTCATAGCCCCTGACAACCTCGGCTAGAGGAAAATAAATCCCCTTTGCCCTTTGCTAGACACTTTGATTCATCATGACCTGCATCACAAGCCCTTGAGATCCTTGAAATGGATTAGTTTTTATGCAAGATGCATGCAATGGTATGATGTTATGCTATGCATGGAGTGATGTAAGTAAGCCCTGTAATGAGTCCCCATTAAGGACTGTAAACAAAACCTGCAAGGAACCGGTGTTGTTAGATAACAAGTATGCAAGTAGTTCAAGTATGAAGGCACACAAGTCACACAAGACAGCCCTTAGAGTTTAGGCCAGCATGAAGTTTGGGGTACTACCCTCTTGAAGTTGGTGGGCTCAAAAACTTGTCCTATCAAAAGTAACCGGGTTCTAAGGATCTCAATATCATTGGATTGTTTTCTGTGTTCATTGTTTCGATTTAGCCACTAAACTGGCGATCAAAATATTCCAAGAAAACAACCCTCAATGAGTGTAGTATCGAGTATCAACCAACTTCGGACTGCACCAAAGTCAGTTATCTCACTACCCCTAAAGAGGCCAGGATGGTTCAATTAAGGTTCCTAAGGTCAGTTGATGCTTCACGACACTACGCGACGGCCCCGTACTCTCCTTGACTTGACTCAAGGGTTACCGGTACTCACCAAAGTACCACATCAACGTAGCAGACTGCTTCAACCGTGTCGGTATACCCCGCACAGTTCCCTCACAGTCTTGTTGCTACTTTCTAAGAGGTATCCCCCAGATCCGGGTTAGGATCTATAGAACTCCCAAGACAGGCCCTCAATTTTAAAGCAAACAGATCAAGCAATTGAAAACATGATGATGAACTATTCCTAAGGTACACCTCACTTTATTAATATCCCCAGCAGAGTCGCCAGTTCTGTGATCGGTGGAAATAGAACTGACTGTTTTTTAGCTGGTTTTGCGAAATGTCGCGGTAAGCAAGAGTCGCCACCGTCTTTTATGTTCTCCAACATGGAAAGGACAAAAGCACAGCAAAATTCCTTCTTTGAGAATGTTTCTCGGTTCAGGAGGTAGATTATAGAAAGGGAAGGTGTTAGCACCCTTTCTATCTGTGGTTATCCACGGGCTCTTAGGTACTTGCTCTTATGTTTTCAAAATTTGTTTGCTTTTCAAGTGTGTGTGGGTTTTGAAAAAAAGTTCGTTTGGAAAACTTCTAAGTAACTCTTGTATCAGTCCTCAAGAGTGTATGAAGTGTTTTGTTTGAAAATTTTTTGAAAGTGTGGGGTGCAAAAAGTTGTTTTTGTTTGTTTGAAAAGAGCAAGTACTTAAGAGAAGTCTACCTACTCTAAGGAATTAAGCTGTGTAAGAGTCCTTTAGATAGTGCTATCCCACCATTGAGAGGTAGGTAGCACCATCGTTGGAGGTGTTCGGGTCAATTCGATTGTAGGGACAGTGTGGTCACCGAAGCAATAGCAGGACACCTTAGAAGTTACCCTTATGTCCTAGATCCTTTTTAATCCGAGGCAACCGTTTCGAGGCAACTGTTTCGAGGCAACTGGATCATGGACATAAGAGCGACCGCTAAAACGTCCTATACTTGACGACCACGTTTTGAGGCAACGAGTGAAGCGTACCCTAGAAGTGGCGTGTGTTTTGTGTGTTATATTCAGTTAATGTTTATCTTGCTAATTGGTGAGCTACGGGTTAATTTTATTTACCATACATTCTTGCATGCATTTAACAGTTAAGGGGTGCAGAAAGTAAATTGCGGAAACATAAATCCTACGCTATTACAAGGCGCGGGTCTATACATCACCAAAAGTACAAAGACCCGTTTTGGTAAATAAGTACAAGAAATAGTAAATAAAGCAGTAACATCCTAATTACTATTACATCCGGAGGCAGTTACAGAAATAATCAAAATAAAGAATTAAAACTAAAATGCGCGCGAAAGAATGAATCGGGAATGTCTTAAGGGTGTTGTCCCTTTTAAGAAAAGAAATTGAATTTTTTGTCTTTTTTGTGATTAAATGAAATTAATAACTAATAATTAAACTAATTAATTAATTTATTAAAAGAAAATATTTTTGTGTTTTTATGTTTTTAATGAAAATAAAAATAAAAGGGAATAAAATTAAAAGTTAATAAACTTAATTCTAAACTTATTTTAATTATTAAAAGAAAAGTTAGAGTTGCCTAATTAAACTATTTCAATTAATGTTTATTTACAAAAATAATATGAGAATAATAATAATAATAATAATAATGTTAATTCTATTTTATTTTTATTTTTTTATGAAAATATGTTAATTATGTTAATTGTCAATAAAAAAGGGGATAAGAAATAATAAAAAAAATAAAAAAATAAAAGGACAAAATAATAAAAAAGGAGCAAACCCAAGGGGAGGGTTTTGGGCCAAATAGGAGGTGTATTGTTGAATTCTGGCCCATTGGAATCTTCAGCCACGTTGACTTCTTGGATTGCCTGCAGCATGCTTTGACTGAGCACATGGTATTCATCACTTTTTGTCCTTTGGATCTATGATCATGGCCACCTGGCGCTTGGATCTGTGAGGTTTATGGTGTTCAACGCTTGGGAATTTGCACAAGAACATATTGGAAAAAATAACATTTGAATTATGGGGGACCTGGGAATCGAACCCAGGTCCCAATGATTACCAGCCAACTCACATCAACCACTACATCATTCGCTTGTTTGTGTCAAGATACCACTTCATCGCGCCTTTTTTATTATCCTTCTCTTGTAATTACTTTTCCCCTTTTGTCATCCTAATAGATTGTTTTCCATTCTTATTCTTTAAAGAGTAGAAAAAAAGAGGCACCTATATTCTCCCTTTCCTACATACACAAAAACAAAAAAACAAAATGTTGACAAAAAAAACGTAATTACACGCAGAGGGTGATGGCGGTTAGGAAACGGTGGTTCTCGGATCTGCAGCGGTTCTGCAAGATGTTTTGGTCTAATAGTGAAATTTAGTGAATAGATGTAAATGATAGTGGTTTGGAAATTCAGATTGAAAAGTTGTTGGTAGTAGTCATGGATGGTGAAGGAAATTAAAGATTCGTGGTGTATAAAACACAAGTAAGAAAAGTATAAAAATTAGTTGTTAGCTATGTAAAAAAAAATGAATGGAGTACGAAAAAAAATTGTGAGCATGGATAGGGATTTTCTGCAGAGCTTTTTTTTTGGAATTTTTGTTTTTTCGTTTTAGAGAGTTCTAGCTCTTGTATGGTATAAGGAATGCTTGCATATCTCTTTTGTAATGAGTATTAATCAAAATAAAGAGCCTTGAAGCCTTGCCATCATGTTTGAGATTTTGCCATAACCTCCATTGAAACCACTTGCCATTTTTGTGAAAATTTGAATTTCTTGCTTGGAATAGACCTTGCACGAATTTGGAAGGTGAATGATGGTGTATCAAAGCTATTCAAACTCAAAGATATCCCTCCATTAATTTTCTTGATTTTTATTTGAATTTTAAAGATTTAAAATGATTTAAATCAAATAAAATTAAATAAAAATGGAAAAATTAATTTTTAATCTTGAAATAAATTGTGGGACACGTGGGAGGCATGGCCAAGCTGAACCAAGTGGAAAAAGTGGGCCCCTTTTGTCAAAAATGAAGTTTCAAGGATAATTGACTTTGGCCATTCCACAAAAATTTCCCAACTTCTCCAATGCATATCTTGCTCAAATTTAAAGCTATGAACATGTTCTTGGACATTTTGGAAAGGTCTTGAAGTTCTCTAACCAATGTCTTTGGTCCCATGTCATTTTGATTTACCAATCTCAAGTTATGGTCTTTGACTTAAAGTGCATTTTTGTTGACTTTTGAAAATAACCTATAATGTTGAAATTGATAACTTTTTGTGAGAGCATTTCTTGGACTTGTAATGTGAAGATGAATTGTAGGAAATGTCCTCCCCTTCAAGATGAGCATTGGATGGGATTTTTCTGATGAACCATGAAAAAGTTATGCCTTGGTCAAGTTACAGTTGACTTTTCAACTGTCCAAAAATAGAAACTTTTGACACCTTGATGATTTTTGAGCCATTCTTATGAAATCATGATCAAGACTTGATCAAATGATGATTGTGGCTTCAAAATAATATGTTGACCAAAATTTTGACTTTTGACTGCCAAATGACCATTTTTCCCCTACAGTTGATTGTGGAGCAGTTAGGGTTTTTTTACTGTGCAACTTGACCTTGTGAGCCTTGAAACTTGACATGTGGATGCTTGACAAAGTGTATGAGCATATGGGACTTGATTGGGCCCTTGAAAACCTCAACTTCCTTGTAAGAACCAAAACCCTAATTTTGCTTGCCTTAGGAGGATGGTTGACTGTGCAGCCCTTGAGTAGACTTTGAACCATTTGAGGTGATGCTTGGCAAAACTTTGAAGATTATGGGAGGGCAAATTTTGGGGTACAACATTTCCCCTATGTATTTAAGCATCTCATCCCTTGCTAACAGAAGAAGTTGACGTTAGTGATAATGCTGGCTGTAAGTAGATGGGTGATCCAACGGGACATAGTCGTCTGCTTTAATCCCTAACTTTTGCTTGGACCTTCCTTTCGGGTTTTCAGTCCACCGGGATATTCTTTTTTTCCCAAGCCTCCCTTTCAGGTTTTCGACTTGTCGGATGTATAATTATATATATATATATATATATATATATATATATATATATATATATATATATATATATATATATATATATATATATATATATATATATATATATATATATATATATATATATATATATATATATATATATATATATATATATATATATATATATATATATATATATATATATATATATATATATATATATATATATATATATATATTATCCCTAATTTTTACCTGAGCCCTTTTCGTTCACCGGGATGCCCTTATTTTTGCCTAGGCCAGTCAACCTAGCGGGTCTCTTTTGTGCGTAGTAATTTTTTACTCTGTATGCATTCACAGGGTGTGGAAAATCTTCACCGTCCATGGTGATAAGTATCATAGCACTGCCAGAAAACATTTTCTTGATCACAAATGGACCTTCGTATGTGGGAGTCCATTTGCCCCTGGGATCACCTTGTGGTAGGATGATGCTATTTTATTACCAAATCACCAACCTGATACACCTGATGTCTAACTTTCTTATCAAAGGCCTTGATCATGCATTTTTTATACATCTTACCATGACAAACAACTGCGAGCCTTTTTTAATCAGTCAAACTTATCTGGTCAAGTCTAGTCTGAGTCCACTCATCTTCATCTAAACATGCGTCTTTCATAAACCTTATGGAAGGAATCTGGACTTTGACAGGTAAGACAACCTCCATACTATAGACTAGAGAGAACAGGGTTTCCCCAGTTGATGTATGTACTGAAGTGCGATAATCATGAAGAGAAAATGATAACATCTCATGCCAATCTTTGTATGTCACTGTCATCTTCTGCAAAATCTTCTTAATATTCTTGTTGGCGGCTTCCACTGTGCCATTCATATTTGGTCGATATGGAGAAGAATTGTGGTACTTAATTTTGAATTGCATGCACATTTCTGTAATCATAGTATTGTTAAGATCGGTACCATTGTCCATGATGATCCTCCCGGGTATGCCATACTGACAGATAAGGTTATGCTTAATGAACTGGGCCACGTCATTCTTTGTAACGGAGGCAAACGAGGCTGCTTCAACCCACTTTGTGAAATAATCAATAGCGACCAGGATGAAACGTTGTCCATTAGAAGCGGTAGGCTTAATCTCTCCAATCATATTAATGCTCCACGTCACAAACGGCCAAGGAGCAATCAAGACATTCAAAGGTATCAGAGGCACGTGTATTTTGTCGGCATAAATCTGGCATTTGTGACAAGTTCTGGAATGATGGTGGAAATCGGTTTCCATAGTAGACCAATAATAAACTGCTCTCAGAATTTTCTTAGCCATCGTATGCCCACTCGAGTGAATACCAAAGACTCCTTCGTGCATATCTTCCGAAATCTTTTCAGCTCCCTTCTTGTTTACACAACGAAGCAAATTCGAATCGTGATTACGCTTGTACAAAATTCCTTTACTCAGAAAGAACTTGGCAGAGAACCTCCTAGGAATTTCTTATCATTGATAGATGCCTCTTCAGGATATTCTTGAGTCTCGAGGTATCTTTTTACTTCCGCGATACCAAGGATTTTCTTCTACTCCATCAGTATCAACTTCGTAACAATGTGTCGGTTCATCTAGTCTCTCAATAGTAATTCGAGGAGCTCCCATCTCACTTTAAACATAGATGACATGGTAGCTAGTGTGTCTACCAATTGATTCTCTTCTCGTGGAATGTGTTCAAAAGTGATTTCTTTAAAGTACGCAATTAATGTCAACACATGCTCTCGATAAGGAATGAGATTTGGATGCTTCATATCCCATTCTCCCTTAATATGAATGATTACTATGGCCGAGTCCCCATATAGATTTAGGAATTTGATTCTCATATCGATGGCAACTTTGATACCCATGATGCACGCTTTGTACTCTGCCGTGTTGTTGGTACAGTCAAAACATAATCTAGCGGTGAAGGGCGTATGGCAACCCTTGGGAGAGACAATCACAACACCAATCCCATTACCAAGCGCGTTGGAAGCTCCATCAAAAACCATAGTCCAATGGGATCTCGGTTCAGGTCCGTCATACGGTCCAAGTTCTTCGTAATCAGTAGCTAGCATGATATTCTCATCAGGGAACTCAAAATTCATAGACTGATAGTCATCTACAGTTTGATGAGCCAAATGATCTGCTAATACACTTCCTTTTTTTACTTTATGAGTAGTGTACTGAATGTCGTATTGGGTCAAGACCATTTTCCATCTTGTTATTCTTCCGGAGAGAGAGGGTTTCTCGAATATGCATTTTATCTGATCCATCTTAGAGATCCATAAAGTAGTATGAGTCAACATACATTATCTTAGTCAGTGAGCAGCCCATGCCAAAGCGTGGTAAGTTTTCTCGAGTAGTGAGTATCTTATTTCACAGTCGGTAAACTTTTTGCTAAGGTAGTATATTGCATGCTCTTTTCGACCAGACTCGTCATGCTGCCCCATCACACACCCCATTGAGTTCTCTAATACTGTTAGGTACATGATCTGAGGTCTTCCTTCACCTGGTGGCATTAGAATTAGAGGTTTTTTGAGATACTCCTTGATTTTGTCGAAGGATATATAATAATCGCCGTTCCACTTCACTATTTGATCTTTCTTTAGTAACTTGAAGATTGGCTCACAAGTAGTAGTCAAATGGGAAATAAATCTGGAAATGTAGTTCAATCGTCCCAGGAAACCTCTGACTTCCTTCTCAGTATGGGGAGCTGGAATTTCTTGAATGGCTTTAACCTTGGAAGGATCAACTTTAATAATTTTACCACTAATGACGAAACCTGGGAGTTTACCGGATCTTACCCCAAAGGTGGACTTGTTTGGATTCATCCTCAATTTGTATTTCTTCAATCTCTCAAACAGTTTGTGCATGTGGTCAGGGTGTTCCTCTTCAGTTTGAGACCTGGTTATCATGTCATCAACGTACACCTCTATCTCGTGATGGATCATATCATGGAACAAAGCTACCGTAGCATGCTGATATGTTGCATCGGCGTTCTTCAAACCAAAAGGCATAACTTTATAACAGAAAATGCCCCACTGTGTGATAAAAGTAGTCTTCTCCCTGTCTTCAGGTACCATCTTGATTTGAGTATAACTGGAGAAACCATCCATGAAGTAAAATACTTTATGTTGACCGGTGTTGTCAACCAGAACATCAATATGTGGAAGCGGAAAGTCATCTTTGGGGCTTGCCTTATTCAGATCCATGTAGTCTATACACATATGCACCTTACCATCATTCTTAGGTGCTGGAACCACATTCGCGATCCACTGAGGATAGGATGTAACAGCTAAGAAACTTGAATTAAATTTTTTCATAACCTCAACTTTGATCTTTTAAGACATCTCAGGACGCATACGATGAACCTTCTTCTTTATAGAAATCCAACCTTCCTTCATCTATAAACGGTGAACCACAATATCAGTATCAAGCCATGGCATGTCTTTGTACGACCAAGAAAAGACCTCAACATAGTCCTGTAACATATGGATTAATCTCTTTTTAACGGTGTCCTCTAGGTTGGCACCTATCTTGATTTCTTTATTTTCCTCTTCAGTACCTTAATTCACAACCTCGACTTGCTCCTCATGCAGTCGTATGGCTCTTTATTCTTGCATTAAGAGCCTAGCAAGCTCTCCAAGTATTTCACAATATTTTTCACCTTCATCCTCGGCTTGGTAGATCTGATTTTCGAAGTCATAATTGGAAATAGAAGAATTGTTATCAATGGGATCCAGGATGGATATGGATATGCAATTTGTTGTGTAGGTGTGTGTAAGAACATATAGCCATTTTAGAAGAAAATAATGTAAAAGAAAAACAGAGAGCATAAAATTTGAATGCAAACATCCAATGAGTTATTAAATGAAAATATGCTGATGAATAATGACAACCCTAACAAATGGACCATTGTGCCCCGGGTAGGGCACAAGGCTTAAAATTTATTGTTTAAACTGCATAACCAAAAAAACTTGAAAGTAAGAAAAAAGAAAATAGCATTTACTCATGACTAAAGGATATTGGGATAAAGTCTTCAGTCTTCCAATTATTGAGCCCACTTCCAGTAGTAGGGAAGATCCAACTATTTATGTTGCATTCTCTATCGGTGCCTTCCATAGCAGAAACATCATCAATATCATTAACGCCCTTGTCATGATTAAGCATTGGTGAAGTGATCACATTAGGAGTCTCAGGAGGATCAAATTCAATTTCCTTAGCATTGATCATGTCTTGGATCTTATTCTTCAGAGCCCAACAATTGCTAGTATCATGCTCGGGACTATCGGAGTGATATGCTCACCTTGCATTGCGATTGTAACATGGAGAGGAAGTGTTGGGATTTTGAGGCGGTTCTCTCAATGTAATCGCCTTCAACATGTTTTGCAGTGCTTGAGCCAATGACATGTTGATTTTTATGAACTGTCTCTTGGGTGCATCTTGTTTACGCTGATTATTCTGTTGTTGTTGCACTGGCGCAGGATTATAGATCAGAATTGCCCCTACAAATTGGTTGTGGTCACTCTTATTACGACCCTTCTGGCCGTACACAACATTGGATTCTATCTTATCACTACAAGCCTTCCTCACAGTATTTGAATATGCGGCCACCTAGATTTTACCGCTTCTGATTCCATTCTCAACATGTTCCCCTATCAATATCAGTTTAGTGAAACCGCCCAAAGAAATTCCAAGCAGGTGATTATAGAAAGGACCTGTCAGTATACTCATGAACATGTCAACCAAATCTCTATCAGCCAAAGGAGGTTGAACTCAGCCTGCAAGATCTATCCATTTTTGTGCGTACTCTTTGAACCCTTCCTCAGAACCCATGGACATACTCTACAATTGCATGCGGGTTGGTGCCAAATCAGAATTATATTGATACTATTTGTAGAAAGCTGCAGTCAAATCTTCCCAAGTGTGAATATTGGCACCTTCAAGTTGATAATACCATTCCAGTTGTGTTCAATATAGACTCTCTTGAAAGAAATGTAGCCATAACTTCTTATCAGCAATGTATGGTTGAATTTTCTGAACTTATGACCTCAAGTGCAGCTTCGGGTAGGAAACACCATCATACTTGGCAAAGATGGGAGTTTTGAATTTAGGAGGAATGACAACTCCTGAAACCAGACCCAAATCATCAAAGTTCAATCTAGGAACCTTCTAGATTTCCATAGCTCTCAAACGCTCTTCCAGCAGCTTATACTTCTTGTCAGCAGAGGGATGTTGCTCATCCAAATAATTATCTTCCTCTTCATCAGGAAATTTGTCAGAACCATGGCTGCTTCTTTCAGTTTTCTCACTCTTACCATCTTCATCTAGTTTGTCATCTTCATCCGATGGGATATTAAGATATCGAGCTTGCTTGATTGGTCCTCTGAACCTCCTCCCCTTATTGAGGACGCCGATTGGTTTCTTTGTATTCTTCTTCCCTTTGGTGGCAAGGGCCTTCAATTCTTCCTACCCCTTGGCTAAGTTCAGGAACATCTGTTGGAATTTGGCATTCTGAGCTTGGAGATCTTTGACTGTCTGTTCGAGAGCCATTTTCTGCTGAAATAAACAATAAGAAAATGAGAAACTTGTCTTGGAAACCTGTTATGTAATTATATGTATGGCATGTAGATGCATATGAAATGTTTTCAAGGATCTCGTGGGATTTAAATTTGAAATATTAGAAATTAAATCTGGTTGCAGCTTAGTCTGAAGAACTTTGAGTCTTCATCTTTGAATGTATTTCCATAAGAATCAAGCTCACCATATCAAGTGGTTCCTATCCTCTAACTTAAGAGAATGTACTTTGATCTTGACGACATCTGGTTAGAGGAAAATAAATCCTCTTGCCCCTTTCTAGAAATTTGGCTTATGATAATCCTGCACCAAAGATCCCTGAGATCCATGAACTCTTTTAGGTACGTTGAAATGGACGGCGAGTTCATTGAGACCCCCTGTCAAAACTTTGAGGAGGTTCCACAGACTGTTGATGCAACCAAAACCACTGCCATTGTTCCAAAGACTACTAGGCCTCCACTGAAGATGGCTTCTCTGAAAGATGCCAGAGCAGTGGTTGAAGAAGGTGGGTGTACTATTTAGGGCCAACTCCTGGATATTCCTTACAAATATGACAAATCTTATTTGGGTTTTACATCAGGAGTTCAGAGGGTTGTTCGTCGCGCTCGTGCCGGAGGACCACCCTTACACATAAGCAATCATGGGGTTAATGCTTTGGAGGATAGTGACAGTGACTGTGATATGGACCAGTGGATCTTCCCAACTGTCAGTGGAGGACTCACCAACTAGAAGGCTAAAGACTTTGTGCCGATTACTTTTATTCAGGAGTAACTGTCGTTTTTTGTTTTTGGATATGTAATAAATGAATAATATAAACTCTAAGACCTTGTGTCTTACCCGAAGCACAATGGTTATTTTGTGAGGGTTATAATGTTTCATTATCATATGTCATTAATAAAGCATTGGACGTTTTTACATACAAATTTTGCGCTCTTTGCCTTTCTTTGCTGCTTTTTTTACTTTATTAAAACAACTATGTTCTTACACACACTCACATATCCAACTGCAGATCCACATCCACTCTGGATCCTATTGATAACGATTCTGCTATTGCTCATTATGATTTTGAAAATATGATCAACCAAGCTGAGGACGAAGGTGAGGAAGATTGTGAGGTACTAGGAGAGCTTGCCAGACTGTTACAATAGGAAGAAATGGAAATACAGCCTCATGAGGAGCCAGTTGAGACAGTGAACTTGGGTACTGAAGAGGACAAAAAAGAAGTCAAGGTAGGTGCTAACTTGGAGCCCGGTGTCAAACAGCGGTTAATATAAATGCTACATGACTATGTCGAGGTTTTTGCATGGTCATACGAAGACATATTGGGACTTAACACCGACATTATGGTTCATCGCCTACCGACACAAGAGAATTTCCCTCCAGTAAAACAAAAGGTTCGTCGTATGCGGCCGGATATGTCATAAAAGATCAAGGTTGGAGTCATGAAACTGTTCAATGTCGGTTTCTTAGTTGTCACGTCTTATCCATAATGGGTCACCAATGTTGTTCCAGTACCTAAGAAGGACGTTAAGGTACATATATGTGTGGATTAGAGACATGAATAGGGAAAGCCTCAAGGATGTCTTTCCGCTTACACACATTGATGTTTTGGTTGACAACATTGCATAACATAAGGTATTCTCCTTCATGGATGGTTTCTCCGGGTATAATCAGATCAAGATGGCACCTGAAGACATGGAGAAGACGACCTTCATCACACAGTGGGGCACTTTCTGTTACAAGGTTATGCCTTTCGGGTTGAAGAATGCTGGGGCAACCTATCAACAGGCCATGGTAGCTTTGTTTCATGATATGATCCATCACTAGATAAAGGTCTACATGGATGATATGATAGTCAGGTCTCAGACTGAAGAGGAACACCTTGATCACCTACAGAAGTTGTTCGATAGGCTGAAGATGTACAAATTAAGGCTGAATCCGAACAAGTGTACCTTCGGAGTAAGATCAGGTAATCTCTTAGGTTTCATTGTCAACAACAAAGGAATTGAAGTCGACCCTGCAAAGGTCAAAGCTATACAAGAATTGCCAACTCCTCGCACTGATAAGGAAGTTATAGAATTCTTGGGACGCTTAAACTACATAGCCAGATTCATTTCACATCTGACCGCTACTTGTGAGTCAATCTTCAAATTACTGAAGAAAGATCAAGCAGTGAAATGGAATGACGATTTCCAGAATGCCTTTGACATAATCAAGGAATACCTTCAAGATCCTCCAATTTTAATGTCGCCAGTTGAAGGAAGACCTCTGATCATGTACTTAACAGTGTTATAGAATTCAATAGGGTGTGTGCTGGGGAAGCATGACGAGGCTGGTCGAAAAGAGCATGCAATATACTACCTTAGCAAAAAGTTTACCGACTATGAAACAAGATACTCACTGCTAGAGAAAACTTGATGTGCTTTGGCATGGGATGCTCGCTGACTAAGATAGTATATGTTGACTCACACTACCTTGTTGATATCTAAAATGGATCTTATCAAGTACATCTTTGAGAAGCACGCTCTCTCCGGAAGAATAGCAAGATGGAAAATGATTCTAACTGAATACGACATTCAGTATACAACCCAGAAAGAAATTAAGGGAAGTATACTAGCTGATCATTTGGCTCATCAAGCTGTGGATGACGACTACTAATCCATGAATTTTGAGTTCCCGGACGAGAACATCATGCTAGTAACTGATTATGAAGAACTTGGACCGGATAAAGGACCTGAAAAAAGGATCCTGATGGACTATGGTTTTTGGTGGAGCTTCCAACGCTCTTGGAAATGGCATCGGCGCTATGATCATATCTCCTGAAGGATGTCATACTCCTTTCATGTCTAGGCTATGTTTCAACTGTACCAACAATATGGCTAAGTATGAAGCATGTATCATGGGTCTCAAAGCTACAATTGATTTAAGGATCAGATTCTTAAGTGTATTCGGAGAATCGACTTTGGTGATCATCCAGATCAAAGTAGAATGGGACACGAAGCATCCTAATCACGTCGCGTACAAAGAACATGTGTTGACATTAATCCCATACTTTGAAGAAATTACTTTTGAGCATTTTCCACAGGAGGAAAATCAACTAGCATACGCGCTAGCTACGATGTCATCCTTGTTCAAGGTTGGGTGGGATAATGAGGCTCCTCAGATCACCATTGAAATGATGGACGAGCTGGTATACTGTCACGAGATTAGTACGGAAGAAGTAGTGGACAAGCCTTGGTTCTACGAAGTTAAAAGATATCTCGAAGCCCAAGAGTATCCTGAGGGAGATTCAGTCAATGACAAGACATTCTTAAGAAGATTCTCTACCAAGTTCTTCCTCAGTAACGGGATCCTCTACAAGCGCAATCATGGTTCTACCTTACTTTAATGTGTAGAAAAAAGTAAGGCAGAAAAGATTATGGCTGATTTACACGAAGGTACCTTTGGCACGCATTCTAGTGGACATTTAATGGCTAAAAAGATCCTATGGGCAGGATACTACTGGTCCACTATGGAAGAAGGCTGCTATCAGCATTCACAAACTTGTCACAAATGCCAGATCTATACTGACAAGATACATGTGCCTCCAGTTCCTCTAAACGTCTTGACTGCTCCTTAGCCATTCGCAATGCGGGGCATCGACATGATTGGAGAAATTAGACCGACAACTTCCAATGGGCACCGCTTTATCCTGGTCTCCATTGATTACTTCACAAAGTGGGTCAAGGCAGCTTCATTCGCTTCTGTTACCAAGAATGTTATGGCTCGATTTATCTGATATAACATTATTTATCGGTACAGTATCCCTGAAAGAATCATTACAAATAATGGTACCAATCTCAACAACACCATGATCACCAAGCTTTACATGCAATTAAAGATTCAGCATCATAACTCTTCTCCCTATCGGCCGAAGATGAATGGCGCTGTTGAAGTTGCTAACAAAAATATCAAGAGAATCATACAGAAAATGACGGTGACATATAAAGTTTGGCATGATATGTTACCATTTTCTCTTCATGGTTACCGCACCATAATGCGCATATCAACAGCGGTATGGAAGTTGTCCTGCCCATTGAAGTCCAGATCCCTTCCTTGAGAATCATGAAGGATACAAGGCTGAGTGAAGACGAATGGGTCTACACTCGACTTGACCAGTTAAACCTAATTGATAAGAAGGGGCTTGCATTTGTTTGCCATGGTCAAATGTACCAAAAACGTATGATCAAATCTTTCAACAAGACGGTCAAACGTCAGGTATATCAGGCTGGTGACTTGGTAATCAAGTGCATCATACTGCCACAAGGTGATACCATGGGGAAATGAACTCCAACATACTAGAGGCCATTTGTAATCAATAACATATTTTCTGGTGGAGCCATGATCCTAACCGCTATGGACGGTGACGACCTTCCACACCCGATAAACACAGACATAGTTAAAAGATACTACGCATAAACAAAGACCCGCTAGGTCGACTGGCCTAGGAAAAAATTAGGGCATCCCGGTAAACCAAATGGTTTCGGGTAAAAATTAGGGATATACATGAAAGCAAATCTGTACACCCGGCAAGTCGAAAACCTGAAAAGGTGGCTTGGGCAAAAAAGGGTATCCCGTTGGACTGGAAACCCGAAATGGAGATCCATGCAAAAGTTAGGGATTTAAAGCGTATAACTATGTCCTGTTGGATAACCTTACATCCAGTCTTCAGTATCAACTATTAAGCTCAAAGCGGTACTAATCAATCCAATCAGCTTCGGAAAAGCAGCGAAAGGGATGAGACGCTCAAAGACATAAAGGCAACAGCAAAATGGGAACTTAACGGGATTATTTCACATAGCTTTCTTTCTTTGTATATTATTATGACGGCATTCTCTTACTAGGATGTTTGTCTCCTTGTACAAAAACGCTTATTTCAAAATTAATACAAAACTACTTCTTTGAAAGTTGCAAATTTCTGTTTTTATTTTTCTGTTTTCTGTGCGAAAACGTCCAGTGATTATTTTTGAACATATGCATTTGAATATGATTACTGCTTACAAATACACGCACAAAAATAGAAAGACAGTTGCTAATGACTTTAAGAAATGCGACAACATCTAAGGGCCATCCATAAGGTCCCTACAGATGTCTTCCTAGGCAGATACCTTCTCTAGCAGGTACAGAGGCAGGGGTATTCTACTACAAGGTCACTGCCATATTCTTAGCAGGTAACCTATTGATGTCAGTCGTTCTCGCATCCCCAGGAGAAGCAAAAATATCCAATTACTGCTCCAAAATCCCCAGTGAAGCTGCCAAGCATCTCAAGATTCCCCTACAGGAATTCCACAAAATCCCCAAGCAGTTTATGGAGTTCACCTTCCGCAACAAATTTTTGTAAAACTCAAGTATTTTATAAAACCTTATCCCTAGTAGAGTTTATTTCTCTAGCTACAGAAGTTCATCCCCCAACGGAGTTTATTTGTCCAAATTGGTGAAACATTCCAACAGAACTCTTCCTCTCGCCAAAATCATTCTCAAACAGAAGTCAGAGATCCTCGGTAGAGAAATGGAATCGCCAACAAAAATATCTCCAATCATTATCCCCAGCGGAAGTTGAAGAATCACTTTCTTCACTCACCAACAGCAGTCTGAGATTCAGCTTCTGAGCAGCAGTCAGGGATTTATTTTCCCAGCCAAAGATCCTGCATAACAGCATTACATGTTCATACATCATGGCATGTGCATACAAATACATATATCATAATCTCATTTATTTTGGGATCATCATACAATTCATACATCATGACATCGCATGAAACTGATTTTACCTTTTCAGGTTAAATTAGCAAATAGACAAATGTTATCAACTTTTACAACATGTCAAAGATTAATGCCCGAAACTAGACGGGGAAACTATCTGCACGACCAAGTGGTATGAACTCCTGAAACAAGATGAGTTTACCAATAAATGCAGTATACTACAGATTAATGCCCGAGAACAGAAGGGGAAACTATCTATGTGACTAGAAAAATAAGTTCTAGATTAATGCCTAAAATCAGCCAGGAAAACTATTTGTGGACTACCGATTATGGATTAATACCTGTAACAAGCCAGAAGAACTATCTACATGAAGAGATTGAAGATTAATACATGTAACAAGCCAGGAAAACTATCTTTCTTTCTTAAGTCAGAGATTAATACCTGTAACAAGCCAGGAGAACTATCTACATGAAGAGATTGAAGATTAATACCTGAAACAAGCCAGGAAAACTATCTTTCTTTCTTAAGTCAAAGATTAACACATGTAACAAGCCAGGAGAACTATCTACATGAAGAGATTGAAGATTAATACATGTAACAAGCCAGTAAAACTATCTTTCTTTCTTAAGTCAGAGATTAATACCTGAAACCAGCCAGGACATCTATCTCAACAACCGACAATTCTCAAATTCTAGATTAATACCTAAAACCAGACATGACAACTATTTGTGAATGACTGATCATAAATTAAACACCTGAAACTAGTCAGGAAAGCTATCTACATGACCAAATGAAGTAATCTTACACGGGTTCCTTCTCATATAGTCTAACATAGGCTCATCTTGAAGCAACCCTACACAGGATCTTTCTAATACATCTCCAGGTAACGGTTAATTCCATTATCCCTAACAAATCACTGGAAACCTGGACTTCAACCAGAACACAGCAAACTGCCATCTCCCTAGATATAACTCTTCAGCAAAGCCTTGGACAACTGAAGTTCCTAGACTCTATTCCCAAGGGTTTTCCTCAAATAGGAGAACAACAGAAACCCACATTCCCCAACAGACTCCTCCTCAGACAGATGGAACAGGAACCCCAAAGGGACCATGTGTAAATCAACATCTATTTTAGATGGCATCTTTAAGCCCATATCTGACGACTCTCTGTCATCTCCTCCAAATGGAATCTGTAAGCCCATTCCCTACATTATCAATCATCAGTGTTATTCCATGCGAGTGCAAATTTCTAGGCACTCTAGTGTTCAATCATCTTCCACCTTCAGATCACGAAAGGCATATAAGCCAATCTAAATCCTCAAGTTTAAGAAGATTGAACAAGGGAAACTGTTATACCCCAAAATTTGCCCTCTCATATTTTCCTAAGATCTTCCTCTTACATGGTGATCACAAGCATCTAATCAAAGGAAAGATAAATTTTTTTTAAGGTAAGCAAGGAGTCTTCGATTGGAATTTTGACAAAATCCTTCGATTGGCATGTTAAAAGGCCTTTCAATTGGTATTTGGACATGCTTCGATTAAGCGCCTAACCTCCTCCCAGTTTGCCTCAAATTTCCAAGCTTCGATTGAAGCCCTGGTCTTTTGCTTGTTTGTTGCACACCAACTTCGACTGGGCATGTTTTCCCTTTAAAATAGCCTCCTTCGATCCAAAGGGGAATGGCTTATTGTCAGTGCTCCTTCGATTGCACCATTGTCTTTGCATGCTGGCTTGACTCACAAATGCAATGGCTATCTACATGTAAGCTGGATCCTTGCTTCGATTGGGCATTTGTTTCCCTTGGAGCAAGCTTGTTTCCTACTTTTACTAGGAAAATTATCCCTTTGGGCGCGCCTTCAGCGCACAAAGCAAGAACTTCTCTAAACTGGCTTTGATTCACAAAGCTCCCACTGGGCAAAAGACCCCTCAGCGTGTCACCAGCGCACGTATGCCTCTTCAGCTTTCCTTCAGCATACAAGGCCAAGACTTCTTCAGGGTTGCCTTCGATCCACCAAGCAAAAAGCTTCTTTTGATGCGCCAGGCAAAAAAGTTGCCTTCGACCACAAGGCATTGGCCACCTTTGTGCCAGCTTCGCCTAGGCAATGACCTTCTTTACGCCTGCCTTGACTTGCTTCATGCTAGCATCCACAAGGCATAGGTTAACTTTGTACCAATTTCGACTGGGCGCTGACCCCCCTTTGAAACAATTGTATACACTTCAACACGCATGATAGCCCATACGAAGGACACACCAAATGCCCATTCGAATGAAACCCCAAAAGGACCATCTAAAGACCCATTTGAAGGAAGTAATACTAGAGCCAGTTGAAGGGTACATAAGAGGTACATTTTAAGAAGCATGCAAAAGGCCCAGTCGAAGGCTACACAAGAGGTCCAATCGAAAGAGGTAACTTAAGGCCAGTCGAAGAGTAACACTAGAGGGCATTCGAAGGAGCCAAAATGTCCACATACATTCAAATTTCAAAAAAGGACAAGATCCCATGTTTTTGAAATGTTACAAAATTTCATTCATGGCCTTGAAAACATTTGTTTATGGCAGTTTAAACTATTGTCTTCTTGTCCCCTCTCTTCTACTCTATATAAGCAGCGTGCTTGCAAGCCAAATGGACAGTTACACACACATTGGAGATACGCTTCCCCATAAACTCACCAAAGTTATCAAAAAATCTCATAAGTGATCCAAATCAAAGCAACCTTTAAATAAAGGTACCCATGTCATAAGTTAAATCAAAGCAATCATCAAACAAGGGTACCCACACCCATCATCACATATTCATCCGTCAACCATTGGTAAAAAGATCAATCTTTACATTTGCATGACACATCAACATTTGTAGTTTCATTGGATTTGTTGTTTAAGACTAAAGACCTGGGTTCGACCCCAGGTCTGCCTTTGTTTTGCTTCTAACACTTGTTGTAGATCCAACATAAATAAGGCCAGTTCGTACAGAATCGAAGGACCTGGGCTTGGCACCCAGGTCATGCTTTTCGTTTTGGCTAACATACCTTTGCATATTCAATTCCCTCATGGCATCCACCCCTAGATTGAAAGGCAATTATCTCTCCCTGGGTCGAAGGACAAACATTCTTCCTTGGATCGAAGGCTACCCTTTTTCCTCTGGGTCGAAAGCCACCTTCCTTTGGATCGAAGGCAACTTTTTTCCTCTGAATCGAAGCCATGGTTCTCCCTGGATCGAAGGATCCCCTCATTCCTTCATATTTTATTTTTGTTTTTTTTGTTATTTATTGATCCTTTTTATTTAAATTAATCTTAAATCAAAATCACAAAAAATATTAGGATAGCTTTTATTAATCAAATTAATTTATAAATAAATTAATTAATTATTTTAACATCTTTGTTAAAATTAAAATTAAAAAGATTTAGGCTTTATTTTCTTTTATACATAAATAAAAACAAAATAAAAAGATTTTTCACCTTAGGATTTTTCAGACACCTTTTCTACTTCGCACGCATTTATTTATTTTCATATTTTTCCATATTATTGTATCTGCCTACCAGATGTAATAGATTAAAACTAGGACATTTACTTCTTTATCCCTCTCATTCTTGTATAATATAAATCCCCTCCCTAAAGTATTGTAATAGCGTAGATTTGAGTTCTTGCACTTTAAATTTCTGCAAAATATTAACTGCTAGTAACTAGGCGAGTATGAAAAGACTAATAATTAAACGCTAGCAAACTTAACAAAAAGAAGAAAAAAAATAACTGAACATAATACACTCGCACATATACACCTCTAGGGTACCCCACTTTGGTTGCCTTCAGAAATAAAAACAGTCATGAGGCATGAAAGCTTTAGCAAAGATCCATAAATCAAAAGATCATAGTCCCTCGATGACCTTACAGTTGCCTTTCGGTAAATGATCTAGTCCCTAAACAAAATTTCTAAAGTGTCTCCATAAGTTTCCTTCGTGATTGTAACGTCCCTTTCGAATGTCCCTCATACATCCAATGATAGGGCTACCTACTCACTAATAGTAGGATAGCACTGTCTAAAGGATAGGGGGAAAAGAATCACCCTTTTCGAGTATCACAGTAGATAACTGTTAGAATTTTGCTCAAAAAAACATTTTGCACTTACACAAATACTACTTTTCAAAAGCAATTTTCAAAACATTTGCTTTGTTAACACTCTCGAGGACTGATACAAGAGTTAAATGCAAAGCAAATCATCACACTAAGGCATTCTCAAAACATTTTCAAACACACAAAGCATAAAAGTATTTCAAAATGAGAAAACCTCTAAGAGCCTATAGATAACTACGGATGGAAAGGGTGCTAACACCTTCCCTTTCCATAATCTATCCCCCTTACTCAGAAAATCTCGAAAATATCTTTTTCTGTTCTTTTCACCCTTTCCTTAATCTGGATAAAATAAAAGTCGGTGGCGGCTCTTGCTTACCGCGACATTTGCAAACACAAATGCAAAATCAGTATATAACAGTCGGTTCTTCCACCGTGTCATTATATCAATGGTTATCTACAAGTAAAAAAGCAAAACTAAGGCTCAAGTCCTAAAGTTCATGCAATTGAGGCTTTCAAACCTACACTAAACATTTTTAACAAGTATTGAAGAAAAATGATTTTGAACCTAACAAGATAAAAAAAACTTGGCATGTAAGTAAGGAACAAGTTAATTAAGATGTACAAGTATCCAAGTCAGTAACATACACAATAATATCTACCCTAATTAAGTCTCACAAGAAGAGAAAACATCACAAAGGATTAAATGCTAAACTAGGTGAAAGTTGAACATGCATCAACTCCTAAACTAATCAACATGAATTTACTTTGTACATGAAACAAACATGATAAAGACATCAAGATAAAAGATCATTTAAGCATTCAAACAACCTAACAAAGGTGTTATCTAAACATCTATCAAAACCACATAAGAGATTGCATAAGAAGAAACATACCAAACTAGGTTAGAGTTTACCAAGGCATAAACATATTTGGGCATGATCATGATTCATTGAGTACATGAAATACAAAGACATAAAAATCTAGTAATTACTCTTTTATACATGAAAACAAATTAACAAAGTTCTATTTAAAGACATCTTAAAGTCACAAAGGAGTTCAACAAGCAACAAGCTTATAACCAGGTTAAAATTGAACCAAACATCAACACTTGGAAATATGATCATGATTAATCAAGTATATGACTCAAGTACCAAAATGGAAGTCATTTAAACATGAAAATAAACTTGAAAAATAGGTTATATAAACATTAGTCAATGGATCATGAGATTGCACAAGTAGCAAGTTGCTAAACTAGGTCAAAAGTTAACAAACTATCAATAATTTTATAGCAACAAAGAATTAATCAAGACATGGCCTAAAAAGGATAAAATAGTCAAGATAAAATTGTACAATCATAATAGAGGATAAAGCATCATATCACCCAAAATCCCCCTAAATAGTGCACAAAGTGCATGCCTAAAACATTTCATCAATGCAAACAACAATGACAAATAGGCAAGGAATCGAGGCTCCAAATTATACACATCAAAAGGCATAAAAATGAATCAATTAAACATTAATTCATCATGAAAATATCCACAAATTTGGTGTCCAAGCATGCCTAAAAATTTGGCCAAGAATTGGTTCAAACAAGTATCAAACAAAAGTCCACAAGATGACATGAACACCTTTAAACACATTGAAAAAAATGACCTCAATTTAATACAAATTAATTGATAAAAAATAGAATAAAAATATAAAAATTTAGACAAGTCTCCAAACTAACCAAAACATGCTTTTATTTATTTTGTTCATGCCAAGAAACTCATATTCACATTTAAAAAGTGAAACTAGTCAAAATGTGAAACAAAGGGGATGGGGGTGCAAAACCCAATTCCAGAAATGAACTACTTTCAGTTCAAAGTGCCCCGGGTGGGCCTAAGGTGGGGGTGCATGTAGATACACACTTAGGTCCAGTCCACTTCTTATCAATCCAAACAAACAAAAATCCATATTTCTTTGTTTTCATTAATTCAATTGTTAATCAATTATCTCAATTAATAAATCAAGTAAATGTCAAAAGATGATGTGGCTAATACTAATTGTGTGGACCAATAGCATTACAGTGTTCCATGGTTTTAATTTTAAAACAACATATGTCACCAGAGCTAGGGCTCCAGTCATCTTCTCTGGCGTCGGGAAATAGTGGGGATTATACCTATCCCACTCGAATTTTCATGTAAAATTCAAATTTGGTGTCAAAAATGGAAAGCGGGCACACAGAAACAAGATTCTAAGGCATATTCGAACCCCTAATAGACATGAATTTCATAGATTATGCACTTAAGCTATCCAGCAAACATTGCCCAAAGAAGGGGACTCAGATGCAACCTATATGTATGCTTATATCATGATTGATGCCCTATCATGGTGATGGAAAGAATATAGTTGCAGATGTCTTACTTAACGGATGAGCGTCCGTTGTGCCTTGATCTTGCTTAAAATTACAAGAAAACTCTACTGAAACCTTCAATGAATCTCAATGATAAGGACATAATGCTCAGTTTTCTTCATGACCTCAAGAAGACTCTGATGCGAACTTCCTTGATGGAGGATGAAGATGCACTTGAAACAGATTGTACAATGAATCCAGATCCTCACAAGTGCGTACAGAGAGATTCTCTTGTGGAGAGGAAGAAGAAGAACTCGAGTACTCAGAGAATGGTTTATAGATGATAGAGGGATTCGAGCTTCAAGATTGGAGAATGAAGAGAGATTTTCCAGATCTGAATGAGAGTTTATTGTAACTTCTCTAACTATCTCTAACTGAATCATAACTAACGAATTTCAGGGAGGGAGAGGAGTTTATATAGATGATGTTAGTGTATGATTAGGATTCTCATCATAAGTTGAAAGTTGGTTTATTTTTTATGGAAAAAATGGAAAGTGGGATGAGAGTGAGGAAGTATGGCACGGGTAGCTCATGGAGTGAGTTGTTGTTATCTTTAGTGTACAAAAATAGAGAGTGTGATAAAAGTGATGAGGTGACTATGAATGAAAGAATAGAGAATGAGGAAAGAGTGTGAGTTGTAGTATAATAAGTTGTCACATAATTAGTCCACAAGCTCTATGGAAAAACATCTTTTAGTTTGAGCTCATTTTCGAAATCATGCATGCCATGAAGAGTTTGCTTGACTATATTGAGTAAGTGATGTGTGCATGCGTGCCATGCTGCATGATAATGATGCTCACTCACACAAAATGATTTATACTACTAATCCTGACCCTATGAAGAGACAGAGCCAACGGCCATGTAGCCAAGTTCATAAGTTGTCTCCTCCCCCCATATAACATCTAGGAGCATTGTTTTTCTTTTGTCTCCTTCTCTCGCCGAAGCTATTCGCTCGCCCGACAAGCTCCTCTCGCTTCTGCTTCTCCCGATGAAGTTGGGGCGAGTCACCCTCCTCATAAAAAAATCTAGGGGCTCTATTTTTCACCCTTCCCTTCGCCTCTTTCTCGCCTAGCACAACTTGGGCAAAGCTCACTCGCCCGACGAAGCATATGGCTTGCCCGACGAAGCAATGCGAACAAGTAATTCCATGTGCATTTTCTGCATTGCATCCGTCCAATTTTCTTGCAATTTCAACATACAACATGTTCTAAATCATCCCTAATACTCATGTTTTCATCATACAATACCAATACATCATATTATACATCATATACATCAAATTATGGCAAACATGGTAATTTCATCAATTTCATCAAGGTTCATCATATTCATCTTGTTATCAATTCACCACAAAACCCCAAACAACCTACATACATCTAAACCATATATCAATCATAATAACAAGGATAACTCCCTTACCTTAGATTCCCTTAAAAATCGATTCTTGTCCCAAGCTCTACAGATGATTCTCTCCCCCCCCCCCTCTCTCTCTCCATCTCTCTCTTTTCCTCTTCATTCCCTAGTTCTCTACAATGTTCATATCTTTTTCACGATTTTCTAGAATGAACATTGACACTCTTTTTCCTAGTTTAACCCTTGGACCCTTTCTATGGTCTTCCCATCTTACTCTCACTTATCCATTCGCAATTACTACTTTTCCCTTATTCCTTCTACACCACTCATATTTTATTTAATCAATAAATAATTATAAATAATTATTATTAAATCTAAATAATTCCAAAATTATTATTTAAATTCTAATCATCTCACATTATCTTCAAACTCACTACTATCCCAACACACAGTATCAGCGAACATCACAATGCATCATATAAATCATCAAGACATCACATACATTCACAAATACGTCATAAATACTCATCATAATTAATCAAATAATTAAATAAATAGTCTAATTAGTTTTGGGGTGTTACATTTATCCCGTCTTTCCCGATCGACATTGTACAACATCATCATCCTCAATAGAAATTTATCCTTCATGCTTATAATTATAAGAGTCGATTTATATTGGAGGGTCTGGTAGTCATCATGGAACTCCTTGTAGAAAGGGAAGTGAGATATCTTTAATTGATGAGTATCAAAACTAGTATCACTCTACAAAGTAGTAGGAGGCGATGGAGTTTCACCTTCAGGTGGAGCTTGAGTGCTCGCCTTCCCAGAAGGGGGCAAGGAGAAATTGGCACCGAAGGAGGAACCCTCATCTAGCCTTTAACCCTTCACGTTGGGCGAGTTTGGAGTGAATCCTTAGCTTTCATCTTTCTCTCTTTTATGGTAAAACCATCGGGGTGACTATGGGGGCTATTAGTGTTTGAATGAACAATCTGGATATTCTCCCATCTCTATATTTTCTCTTCAGTGTGATGCGGTGGGAGAACTGACTTGAGGTTTTGCGTTTGTGTTTGCAAATGTTTTGGTTTAGCAAGAGTCGCCACCGACTTTTATTTTATCCAAAAGGAAAGGTAAAAAACCACAGGAAAGACCTTTGAGATGTTTTCTTGAGTTCGGGGGGTAGATTATGAAAAGGGAAGGTGCTAGCACCCTTTTCATCCATGGTTTTCCATGGGCTCTTAGTTACTTGTTTTAGATCACTTGATTTGCTTTTTCAATTGTTTGAAATGGTACTTTGTATGGTTTTGAAAGTATTCTGAAAAGAGGCTATCGTTTTGGCAATCTTTGTAATGATTCTCGTTCGTAAGAATGTATACAAAGATGTTTGTCTTTTGAAAAATGTTTCAATGTTTTGAAAGTTGTTTGGAAATGTTTTGAAATTGTGTGTGTTTGTTTGAAAATAGAAAGGATGGTTTGTGTTGTACCCCAAAATTTGCCCTCCCATATTCTTCAAAATTTGTCAAGATCAATCTTCAAATGGATCAAGGATTGCACAATTCAAAGGCCTCCTAAGCCAGCTGAAATTAGGGTTTTGGTTCTTGCAAGGAAGTTGAGGTTTTCAAGGGCTCAATCAAGTCCCATATGCTCATATACATTGTCAAAGCACCTACATGTCAAGTTTCAAGGCTCACAAGGTCAAGTTGCACAGTCAAAAACCCTAAATGCTTCACAATCAACTGTAGGGGTAAAATGGTCATTTGGCAGTCAAAAGTCAAAAAATTTGGGCAACATCTTATTTTAAAGCCACAATCATCATTTTATCAAGTCTTGATCATGATTCTACAAGAATGGCTCAAAAATCATCAAGATGCAAAAGTTTCCATTTTTTGACAGTTGAAAAGTCAACTGTAACTTGACCAAGGCATAACTTTTTCATGGTTCATCAGAAAAATCCCATCCAATGCTCATTTTGAAGGGGATGACATTTCCTACAACTCATCTTCACATTCCAAGTCCAAGAAATGCTCTCACAAAAAGTTATCAATTTCAACATTATAGGTCATTTTCAAAAGTCAACAAAAAGGCACTTTAAGTCAAAGACCATAACTTGAGATTGGTAAATCAAAATGACATGGGACCAAAGGCATTGGTTAGAGGACTTCAAGACCTTTCCAAAATGTCCAAGAACATGTTCATATGATCAAAATTGAGCAAGATATGCATTGGAGAAGTTGGGAAATTTTTGTGAAATGGCAAAAGTCAACTATCCTTGAAACTTCATTTTTTTGACAAAAGGGCCCACTTTTTCCACTTGATTCAGCCTTGTCATGCCACCCACGTGTCCCATGATTAAATTCAAGATTAAACATTTATTTTTTCTATTTTTATTTAATTTTATTGATTTAATTCATTTTAAATCCATAAAATTCAAATAAAAATCAAAAAAATTAATTAAAGGATATCTTGTGGCTTGAATGGCTTTGATACATCATAATTCACATACCAATTTCGTGTAAGGCCTATTATGAGCATGAAAATTCAAATTTTGAGCAAACATGGCAAGTTCTCTAATGGTGGTAAAGAGAAAATCTTAAACATCATTACATTGGTTAAAGGCCCTTAATATTGATTGATTCTCATTCATAGACATATATGCAAGCCTTCCATACATGAATAAAGACCTAGAACTCTCTCAAACAGCATAACCAATTTCCAAAATTCCAAAGAAAAGTCACAAACTGAAATCCCTATTCCAGTGCAATTCGAACCTTTCTTTTGATCCAAACGCGTTCCCCACACTCCCAGGAACCTTTTGCCATCAAGAACAAGCCTTAGCCCTTCAAGAATCGCCTCCATACAGTCACACGGTTCATCATTTTTTCTTACAATCTGAATTCATTTTGCACGCATCCTTAACATGTTTTGAATATTGTTTTGACTTTCTAACATTGTGCTGAAACTTTTGACATGATTTAATTTGAGAATGGTGCCTTAAACTGAAAATCACCATGGACGGATGCTAGGTTTTCAAAGCTTTGGAATTGGGGTTTTTCTTATACTATAAAATTAATCCTCCAAACACCCATGGTCAAACTCAGCGTGATGAGACGAACATGATGGATACCTCGCGCCCTTTTTATATGGACTGAGCGCCTAGTCGCTATTTTTGATATTGGTATTTTGTGGGGGTTTAAAACCCCCGTTATTTGCCTGTGTTTTTTTGTTTCAGGGATGAAGAAGATGACTACGTGGAATGATGGGAATGGGCCATTCAAACATGGCACGCCTTTTTTGTGTTTTTCCAGAATATGCCTTTGTTTTGAATATAATATTTAACTCCCATTACTCTAACACACGCGCATGAGTGGTTCAGTGGCTGGAGACGTGGCTTGTAATATCTGGGACCTGAGTTCGATTCCCAGGTCCCCCATATATTTCTTCATGTTTTTCTTAACAATTTCCAGTGCAGCGTCTCATCAAATAATCCACCATAGACTCATACATCCAACATGCCATGTGTCCCCAGACAGTCATCCAAAGGCCAGGAGAGGGAGGAATACCATGTTCCAAGTCAAACGCGCTCTGGACAATCAAGGAGAGTCAAACGTGGCTTCTTAATGGGCCAAAATTCAATACACCTCCTATTTGGCCCCATACCCCCCCTTTGGGTTTGCTCCTTTTTTTATTATTTTGTCATTTTCTTTTTTTATTTTATTTCTTATTCCTTTCTTATTAACAATTAACCAATTAATTTTTTTATAAAAAAACAAAAAGAACTAACATCATTATTGTTATTATTATTTTATTTTTGTAAATAAATATTAAATAATTGAGTTAGCTTTAATTAGGCAATTTTAACCTTTTTTAAAATAACTAAAATAATTTAGAATTAGGTTAACTTAGAATTTTAATTCTTTTATTTTATTTCATTAAAAAAAACATAAAAACACAAAAAACATTTTTCTTTTAATAAATTAATTAATTAGATTAGGCTTTATTTAATTAATTGCATATTAATTCAAAAAAAAAAGGACAAAAATTCATTTCTTTTCTTAAAAGGGTCAAAACCCTTATGCATTCCCGATTAACTTTTATTCGCGCGCGGTTTATTTTGATTATTATGTAATTGCTTCCAAGAATGTAATAGTAATTAGGTTTATCGCCTTATTTAATTTCTCGTACTTATTTACCAAAACGGGTCTTTGTATTTTTGGCGATGTATAGACCCGCGCCTTGTAATAGCGTAGAATTTATATTTCCGCAATTTACTTTCCGCACCCCTAACTGCTAATATGCCTGCAAGAATGTATGTAAATAAAATTAACCCGCTAGCTCACAAATAACATGTATAAAAATATTAACCGAAAAACAACACACAAAGCACATGCCACTCCTAGGGTACACTTCACTCGTTGCCTCGAAACGTGGTCATCAAGTATAGGACGTCTTAGAGGTCACCCTTTCCTAAAGATCCAGTTGCCTCGAAACGGTTGCCTCGGATAAAAGGATCTAGGACATTAGGGTTACTTCTAAGGTGTCCTACCATTACTTCGGTGACCATATTATCCCGATAATCGAATTGACCCGAACACCTCCAACGATGGTGCTACCTACCTCTGAATGGTGGGATAGCACTATCTAAAGGACTCTTACACAGCTTAATTCCTTAGAGTAGGTAGATTCTTATAGGTACTTGCTCTTTTAAAAACAAACAAAAACATCTTTTCGCACCCCACACTTTCAAAAAAGTTTTCAAACAAAACATTTCATACACTCTTGAGGACTGATACAAGAGTTACTTAGAAGTTTTCCAAACGAACTTTTTCAAAACCCACACACACTTGAAAAGCAAACAAATTTTGAAAACATAAGAGCAAGTACCTAAGAGCCCATGGATAACCATGGATAGAAAGGGTGCTAAAACCTTCCCTTTCTATAAATCTACCTCCCGAACCGAGAAACATCTCGAATAAGTAATTTTGCTGTGCTTTTGTCCTTTCCATGTTGGAGAACATAAAAGACGGTGGCGACTCTTGCTTACCGCGACATTTCGCGAAACCAGCTAAAAAACAGTCAGTTCTATTTCCACCTGTCACAGAACTGGCGACTCTGCTGGGGATATAAAAGTGAGGTGTACCTTAGGATTAGACCACTCTTATGTTTTCAATTGCTTGTTTTGTTTGCTTTAAAATTGTGGGCCTGTTTCGGAGTTCTATAGATCCTAACCCGGATCTGGGGGATACCTTTTTAGAAAGTAGCAACAAACTGTGAGGGAACTGTGTGGGGTATACCGACACGGTTGAAGCAGTTTGCTACATTGATGTGGCACTTTGGTGAGTACCGGTAACCCTTGAGTCAAGTCAAGGAGAGTACGGGGCCGCCGCGTGGTGTTGTGAAGCATCAACTGACCTTAGGAACCTTACTTGACCATCCTGGCCTCTTTAGGGGTAGTGAGATGACCGACTTTGGTGCAGTCCGAAGTTGGTTGATACTCGATACTACACTCATTGAGGGTTGTTATCTTGGAATATTTTGATCGCCAGTTCAGTGGCTAAATCAAAACAATGAACATAGAAAACAACCCAATGATACTGAGCTCCTTAGAACCCGGTTACTTTTGATATGACAGGTTTTTGAGCCCACCAACTTCAAGAGGGTAGTACCCCAAACTTCATGATGGCCTAAACTCTAAGGGTTGTCTTGTGTGACTTGTGTGCTTTCAAACTTGACTACTTGCATGCTTGTTATCTAACACCTGAGTTTCTTGCAGGGTTTGTTTACAGTCCTTAACCTGGACTCATAACAGGGTTTACTTACATCACTCCACGCATAGCATAACATCATGCCATCATACCATTGCATACATCCTACATAAGGACTAATCCATTTCAAGGATCTCAAGGGTTTGTGATGCAGGTCATGATGTCTAGCAAGGGGCAAAGGGGATTTATTTTCCTCTAGCCAGGTTGATGACTTGAGTCAGGGGCTATGAACCACTCGATATGGTGCGCTTTGACTTTTGAAGAAGGGCTCTCAACAAACATGAAGTTCCTTCAATCAGGCTACCGGATTCAAATCCTAACAATTTTCTTGTTTACCCCGCGAGTGCCTTGAAAACATCGCATGCATACATACATATCATTGCATTACAGGTACCTTTTGTACAGGTCATTTACCTTCTTCGCTGTTTATTTCAGCAGTCATCATGAATCCTGAATCATCCAATGAACAAGCTATCAAGGCCCTCCAGGCCCAGAACGCCCAGTTCCAGGAGCTGGTCATGAGCTTAGCCCAGGGACAACAGGAATTGAAGACTTTGCTTTTGAAGAAGAAGAAGAAGAGGACTGTTTTGTTCAACCCTAGACGCAGATCTGGGAATACACTGCAGAATGAAGCTGAGCGGACTACTCCATCTGTTGGGGAAGGCAGTCACCAAGAGGGAAGGGTTCCTAGTCCCGTAGTCTCTGACACCGAGACAGATTTCAATGATGAACAGTACCCTCCTGCTGGGGACAGGTACAAACAGCTGGAGGACCGGTTAAATGCTATGGAGATTCAACGTGTGCCTGGGCTGGACTTTGGGGACCTGGGTTTATCTTCTGGGGTGGTGATCCCTCACAAGTTCAAGGCACCTGCCTTTGTAAAGTACGACGGGGCTTCCTGTCCTAAGTTGCACCTCCGTTCCTACGCAAGGAAGATCCAGCCCTACACGGCAGACAAGAATCTATGGATCCATTTCTTCCAGGAGAGTCTTTCAGGGACTCAACTCGAATGGTTCTATCAGCTGGATGGAACCACTATTTGTAACTGGGAGGACTTGGCTACTGCTTTTTATAAGCAGTATCAGTATAATGCCGACCTCGCTCCTACGCGTACCCAACTCCAGGGTATGTCACTGGGGACGCGTGAAGGTTTTAAGGAGTACGCGCAAAGGTGGAGAGACCTGGCTGGAAGGGTGCAGCCACCTTTGACTGACCGTGAGCTCGTTGACATGTTCTTGGGGACCCTGTCTGGTCCTTTCTTCAACCATCTTATTGGGAATTCTTCTGCTGGATTCACAGACTTGATCTTGACCGGGGAGAGGATTGAAGCTGGTATCAAGGCCGGAAAGATTCAAGAAGCTGCCCCTGCCGATGCTCATAAAAAGCCTTACAGTGGGAAGAAGGAGTCCAATGTTGTGCATAGTAAAAAGGGTCGCCATGATCAACATGTAGGGGCAACCCAGATCTTTAATCCTAGGCCTGCTCAACAAGGACAGGGGCAGCAACGTAAGGAGGTCGCACCCAAGAGACAGTTCACTAAGATCAACATGACACTGGATCAAGCGCTACAGCAAATGTTGAAGGCAGGGCTGATTACCTTAAGGGCTCCTCTCCGAAATCCAAACACTTCTGCTCCTAACTATCATCCCAATGATAGGTGCGCATACCATTCTGATAGCCCGGGGCATACTACAGACAACTGTTGGGCTCTGAAGAACAAGGTCCAAGACATGATTGATGCCGGAGAGATTCAGTTTGAAGCACCAGAAACTCCAAACATAATCACCGCTCCTTTGCCCAATCATTGAAGGCTTTTGTTTATTTGAATTTCCGAGTTGTAATTTTTGCTTACACAAACAATTAATGTCATAGCAAACTCTTTTATTTCATTAATGCACTACATATGTCTGTTTTTGAATTAATCCAATTATCTTCACTATATTCAAATTGCTTTCATATTTTTTTTTGTGATGATCCACGCTCGGTTAATAATTCTAAGCCTCTTGAGGGAGGATGACGAAAACGATACCACGACATTTACAGTATGCTTTTGAACGAACCCCGCTGATGAGGTACAGGCATTGTTTCAATTCCTAAACACTGGAGTTATAAGGATGATAATCCCTCGTCAACCCCTTTGAGCCAAAGAAGTAGGAGTTTTTTATTTTCGAAAATTAAAACCCTTAATCATAACCTGGGGCAGGGTAGTTCTCTCAGTTGATCCAAGTGCCCAACGAATGGCACCAAAGAAGTCCTTACAAAACAAAAGACAGTAATGGTTCCGAATGATCATAAAGACAGGCGGTCATCATTTCCAAAAATAAAAGCCCAACAAGTCAAAACCTATGAAGGAGACTTACAAAAGTGGGGTATCCCGCTGACTGTAATCACAAAAGAAGCAGTTCAGGAAAAAATAGGGATAACGAAATCAAAAAAGAAAGAGGTCCTACAAACCCTCAACACAAAAGGAAATGACTGCCTATTCAAAATAAATTGTCAATATCCGAACCATCACCGGAATGTCAGAGCAAAGACTCAAACAAGGTCTAACGTACGATCAGCTGAGTTTAGGTTTGAATAACATCACGAAGAGCGGGTGGGTACAAATAAAATTTGAGCCTTTAACCTTTGTTTCTTAAACCATTGAACCAGGCCACGTTACAACCCTTAAAAGTCATAGCTGAAGCATGGGTTAGTTCGAAAGCATACTGTTACGAAAGGTATCCTGACTCCTTAGGGCTTGCGGTAAAATAACGAGTTGACATCACAGTTTACAAAATTTACTTGTTTTATTGAAAACTTCATTTTTCAAAACTTTCAAGACAGACATAAGCTTTGCATTTTAACATAACTTTGTTTGCATATGACTTTTTGTTCGAACAACAGAGGAATTCACACGACGAATATCTAAGTGAACAGAAGTATTTCCAACCAAGGGGCAGACATGTTCATGGTCTACCATCTGGGGCATTTAAGTCAAGATTCGGAGAATCTCTCAAAAGGCCAACCAACTTGGGGCAAATCTCCATCTGGATCACTTGGAGCATTGGACGATCAAACGCAGATCTTCTGGTAGTAGGGCAACGCAACACAACAACAGGGGCACCCCCCTACATCCTGAGAGCACGGACATAGTCGAAAAAATACTGCGCATAATCAAAGACCCGCTAGGTTGACACACCTAGGCAAAAATAAGGGCTTCCCGGTGAATCAAAAGGGTTCGGGCAAAAATAAGGGATGAAATGAAAAATCTGTACACCCGGCAAGTCGAAAACCTGAAAAGGCGGCTTGGGCAAAAATGGGTATCCCGATGGATTGAAAACCCGAAAGGGAGGTCCAGGCAAAATTTAGGGATCAAAGCGTATGACTATGTCCCGTCATCTCGTCACTCGCCTACCAGAAGAAGATTTGTCGAATCGGCAGTTGTCTAACACCTCACAAGGTATCTTCTTCTCCCACATCAGAAACAGGGGCAATAATGAGTTGTCCAAGCGATCTAGTTGCTCTGTCAACCAAGGTACTAAGGTAGGTTCGGCTGAAGAACGTAACCAAGATACCTCCACTCCCCATGGAGTAAGACCAATCAGCAATACCCTCCTCAAGCAGAGTTGGTCTCCCATAAGCCCTACAAGGCACAATATCTCCAGCAAGTCAGCAACACTCTCCCCAAGCAGAGTTAGTCTACTGTCAGCCTTAAGGAAGTGGGGCATCCCTAGAAAATCTCAATATTCCCCAGCGGAGCATACAGATATTCCTAAGCAAGCATCCCCGGCAGTCTTGATCTAAGATTGTTCCCCGGCAGAATACCAGATACCCCAGTGGAACCATTCCCCAGTACAGTCTCAAAAAGTCTCCCCAGGAGAGTTGAATCAATCTCCCCAGTAGGAAACTTATCCCTAGTAGATTCTGGAAGCTTATCCTCTGCAGAGTACGAACGCGTCTCCCCGGCTCTATTCAAAGGTTATTCCCCACCAGGGCTTATAACTGGGTTATCCTCAGCTAATTACCACGGAAAGATCGTCCTCGGCGAAGTTCTTCCTATCCCCAGTGGAGTTCATCAAATTCCTCAACATAGCTTCTCAATGGAATCCCCAGCGAAGTTATCACCAAATCTCAGCGAAGTATCTCTTCCCACAGAGTAATTCCCCGCAGAGTAATCTCTTCAACAAGTTTATTCCCCAACGGAGTCGTCTTCTCCTACCGGTTTATTCCTGTAATCATCATCCCCAGTGGAAATGAAGAACTCTGTTCTTCAACATCAGCCCAGGATTCAACTTCCCGGCATGCGTCAAGGATTTACTTTCCCAGACGAAGATACATTCATAAACATCACATCATGATACATGCATATGCGCATCATGTCATACAATCTCGTTTATGTCGAGAACATCATTGCTTGATCCATATCATGCATTGCATACGACTGACCTTTACCTTTCAGGAAGGATACAGTTAAATAATCAGCTACGTCAAAGTAGACAAATACAGTCAAAAGAGACCAATCCAGTCAAAAAAGACAAATCCAGTCAAAGAAGACAAATCCAGTCAAAGAAGACAAGTCCAGTTAAATCCCAAAGGTTTTTCTGATGCTCATCCAGTCAAAGAAGACAGGTCCAGTTAAATTACTTCCTAAAGTCAAAGAAGACAACCCGTCGTTATAGACACCCGTCATTATAGACAACTCGTCATTGAAGACAACTCGTCATTGAAGACAACCCGTCATTGAAGACAACTCGTCATTGAAGACAACTCGTCATTTAAGACAACTCGTCATTGAAGACAACTCGTCATTTAAGACAACCCGTCATTGAAGACAACTCGTCATTTAAGACAACCCGTCATTGAAGATAACTCGTCATTATAGACACCTGTCATTGAAGACAACTCGTCATTGAAAACAACTCGTCATTTAAGACAACTCGTCATTAAAGACAACTCGTCATTGAAGACAACTCGTCATTAAAGGTCACTCGTCATTGAAGACAACCCGTCCATGAAGACAACCCGTCCAAAGAGACAACTCGTCAAGAAAGACAAAACCTCCTCTGGTTCAGTGAAATCCTAAAGATTTTTCTGAGATAACCTGTCAGTAGAGACAACCCATCAACCTTTTGAAATTCCAGATTCGATTCCTGTATCCAGCCAGGGCACGTCTGTACGCAATTTCTTGCTAAGGTATCTCTTACGCGATCGACACCTCCGGATGGCATCTTTAAGCCCATCTCCACAACTATCCATTACAATTCCAAATGGCATCTATAAGCCCATTCCCGACAAGGTTCTGCCACACCTCCAAATGGCATCTATAAGCCCATCCTCCTATCCACCATCTCTCCAAATGGCATCTGTAAGCTGTAAGTCTCAGAGTGCCTAAGAGGGAGGGGGGTGAATTAGGTCTTATAAAATTTATTCGGTTTTATGAGAATGCTTGGTAGTAATTTCTTTGATTAAGTGTTTGAAGGTTTTGTTTATATCTTTATCTTTTCCTGATTATGGTGATGAAAGCGATAAATTGGGAAAAGTAAAGAACACGGTGATATATCCTGGTTCCCCTCACAATTCGAGAGTACTCCAGTCCCCTTTCCAACACGAAAGAGATTTCACTATAGTTAGAATGATTGTACAGCCTATGCTTACTATCTAACCTATAGGGTGATCAAAGGTTCTTAACAAATTTAAGACCAAACAAACACTAATATGAATGAAGAACAATCCTCTTCAAAACACAACACTTACTTCCAACAATCCTGGATAGTAAGGGAAAAACCTTTAAGTAATACAATGATTTAGTTTGAAGTATATGGAGAGCTTTATCAATCTTCAATTGATCTTCTTCTTCAAGATAAAAACAATTCTCAACAATGTATATAAATGTTCACAATGTATGAATGAAACTTGTAATGATAATGAAAGTGTATATGGCAAGTTTCACAAAATTATGAACACATGAAAGTATAATTTCAAATGTGAGTAAATGAGAAAATTGTTAATGAAGAAGTATATTTGTTAATTTGAAAATTGAAGTATTGAACATATATGAAAATGTTATTGTGTTCTTGTTTTGAAAATCTGAAAAATCTGCATTTTATAAAGTTGTAAGAACCTCTTCATTCATGCCAATTCATATGAAAAGTTGCAATGCATTCATGAAAAGATACCACTTGAAAAATGTTCAAAAAACAAAGTAAAAGCTGCATTGGTTCTCTAGGAACCGGTTCCGACACTGACAGAACCCGGTTCTTAGTGAACATTAGAAGTTGGAATTCAAATTTTTCACGCAGGAACCGGTTCCCCTATTGGTACAACTCGGTTCCTAGTACAAAATCTAGGGACATGTTTTTTGAGAAATGCTGGAACCTGGTTCCCTGTTAGGGAGGAACCGGTTCCTAAAGCTTTATTTTCAAAAATACATTTTGAAAGATATTTCAAACAAAGTTTTTCTTGATGTTAAAGTTATGGAATATGTATATGTTGATGAATGCATATTGTGAACATCTATATTCAAGATTTAAAGAATTATTTATACCATTTTGACATTTGGTGATTTCTTTAATAATCTTCAATAATATTCAAGACTTTTATTTGATGTTGATAAGCTTTTTGCACATCCTTTGAAAGTTGATGTCCAAGTTGTCTTCATCAAAACACATGCTTTAAATATGACTTGAGAAGCTTGCAATTACATTCTCCCCCTTTTTGATGATGACAACCAAGTCTTGAAAACGCTTTCTTGAAATGTTCATGTTGTTTTGTGTAGCAAACATGTTGAGCAAATGCAAGGCTCCCCCTAAATTGTATGCTCCCCCTAAGTCCATGATTCTTTGAATTTTGGAGAGAGTTTGATATTTATTTGGGCCTGCAATTTCTTGAAACAAAACAACACACATGCATACTCTTCTCCCCCTTTGTTAACATAAAAAAGGATGAGAAAAAGAGTGAAAAAATACATATAAAAATTAAGACGTGTATCTTAAGAGAAACATTAGATATCACCTTCATCCAAAATACCAAGTTCTCTTCGGATTTTGAAGAAAGGTTCTCGAGCAAGCGGTTTAGTGAAGATATCTGCGAGTTGGTTATGAGTATCCACAAAAGTGACATCGACATCTCCTTTAAGTACATGATCACGGAGAAAATGATGTCGAATATCTATATGTTTGGTTCTTGAATGCATGACCGGATTCTTTGTAATATTGATAGCACTTGTATTGTCGCATCGAAGAGGAATGCATCCGAGATCAAGTCCGTAATCACGGAGTTGTTTCTTGAGCCAAAGAATTTGTGCACAACAACTACCTGCTGCTATGTATTCTGCTTCGGCCGTGCTAAGAGCAACACATGCTTGCTTTTTACAAGCCCATGATACTAATGCATTTCCAATAACGTGACAAGTACCACTTGTGCTTTTACGATCAGTTTTACAACCTGCATAATCCGCGTCAGAATAACCAATTAAAGTGCAAGTACTACCTTTTGGATACCATAGGCCGACATTGATTGTTCCTTTAAGATACTTCATGATCCTTTTAACTGCCATGAGGTGTGATTCCTTTGGATTTGCTTGAAAGCGAGCGCAAAGACAAACACTAAACATGATGTCAGGACGGCTTGCCGTCAAGTATAATAAAGAACCAATCATACCTCTGTACTTTGTAATATCAATTGGAGTACCGGATTCATCTTGATCAACATATGTATCGGAGCCCATTGGAGTGTTCATGGCTTTACAATTGTCCATATCAAACTTTTTCAATAATTCTTTGCAATACTTAGATTGATTGATAAAGATTCCATCTTCTAGTTGCTTGATTTGTAGTCCAAGAAAGTAGTTCATCTTTCCCATCATAGACATCTCGAATTCTCCTTGCATCATCAATGAGAATTCCTCACACATTTCTTTGTTAGTCGATCTAAAGATGATATCATCAACATAGACTTGAACCAATAAAGTGTTACTTTGGATTTTCTTAATGAACAAGGTTTTATCAACCTTACCCTTTTCAAAACCTTTTTCACACAAAAAATTGCTAAGTCTATCATACCATGCTTTTGGTGCTTGCTTTAAGCCATAAAGAGCTTTTCTCAACTTAAAGACATGTGAAGGATGTTTGAAGTCTTCAAATCCCGGGGGTTGTTTGACATAGACTTCTTCATTGATGTATCCATTCAAGAATGCGCTTTTGACGTCAATTTGAAAAAGCTGAAAATTTAATGAACAAGCATAAGCAAGTAAAAGACGTATAGCTTCTAACCTTGCAACCGGAGCAAATGTTTCTTCAAAGTCGATTCCTTCCTCTTGATTGTAACCTTGGGCAACCAACCTTGCTTTGTTTCGAACAATTAGACCATTCTCATCAAGTTTGTTCTTAAACACCCATCGGGTACCTATGATGTGTTTACCACTTGGTCTAGGAACAAGTTCCCAAACTTGATTTCTCTCGAATTGATTTAATTCTTCTTGCATAGCAATAATCCATTGATCATCTCCCGAGGCTTCATCAACTTTGGTAGGTTCAATTTGAGAAACAAACGCCATGTTTAAGCAAGCATCTTTTAGATTCAATCTTGTTGATACTCCTTGGCTAATGTCACCAATAATTTTGTCAATAGGATGGTCTCTATGAGTTCTCCATTCTTTTGGTAGATCATTGGTGTTTGAATCTTGTTGTACAATGTTTTCTTGATTTTCCGGTGATTTCTTAATTTGATCAATTGAAAGATCTTCCAGGGGTAAATCTATAGGATCATCATCATCACAAACGACTACTTCCTCCTTAGAGGGGTTAGTTTCATCAAAATATACATGCATAGATTCTTCAATAGTTAAAGTTCTTTTATTATAAATTCTATATGCTTTACTAGAAAGCAAATAACCAAGAAAAATACCTTCGTCGGATTTCTCGTCAAACTTACCGAGATTATCCTTGTCATTATTAAGAACAAAGCACTTGCATCCAAAAATGTGAAAGTGAGCAATATTTGGCTTTCTTCCTTTGAAGAGTTCATATGGAGTCTTCTTTATTATAGGTCTAATGATAACTCGATTTCCAACATAACATGCCGTACTAACCGCATCCGCCCAAAAATATTTAGGAAGATTTGCATCACTAAGCATTGTTCTTGCAAGTTCCACTAGAAACCTATTCTTTCTTTCAACTACTCCATTTTGTTGTGGAGTTCTTAGTGCTGAAAAATTATGAGAGATACCATGTTCTTCACAAAATTCTTCAAATTGTGCATTTTGGAATTCTCCACCATGATCACTTCTTATGGATACAATCTTTAGTGATTTTTCATTTTGGATTTGCTTAGCATACTTTTTAAAGGCTTTGAAAGCATCACTTTTCTGCACAAGAAACAAAGTCCAAGAATATCTAGAAAAATCATCAATAATGACTAAAGCGTATACATTACCTCCGAAGCTTTTTGTTCTTGATGGACCAAAGAGATCCATGTGTAACAATTGTAGTGGTCTTGTAGTAGACACCACATTCTTATATTTGAAAGTTGTTTTGGTCTGTTTTCCCTTTTGGCATGCAATACATAATTTGTCCTTGATGAACTTCATCTTTGGTAGACCAATAACTAAGTCATGCTTAACCAATTTGTTCAACTGCTCCATGTGAATGTGAGCGATCCTCTTGTGCCATAACCAAGCGTCGTTGTTGTTTACCATAAGACATTGTACCTTCAGAGACAAATCATCTAAAGTAATCATAAAAATATTGTTAGTTCTTATACCTTTGAGTTTTACCTCATTGGTTGCCTCATCCATAATGAGACATTCATCTTTGTTGAATTTGATCTTGAACCCTCTATCGCAAAGTTGACTTATGCTAAGAAGATTGTGTTTTAATCCTTCAACATAGAGAACATCCTCAATTTGAATGGATGGAGGTGTGCCAACTATTCCAACGCCAAGAATCTTTACTTTGGTGTTGTCTCCATAGGTGACATACCCTTTGGCTTTATGTACTAGATATGAAAATTGGTGTACATCTCCTGTCATATGCTTTGAACATCCACTATCAAGATACCAAACATTTGATGTGGATTTCAAGCATACCTACACAAACAAATTATTCTTTGTTATGTACCCAAGTTGCCTTGGGTCCTTCATAGTTAGTTCCCTTTTTCACCCACACATAATGCCCACTTGCTATACTAAAGTTTCTAACATAGCAAGCATTAGGTGTATGGCCTTTAATACCACAATAAAAACAAGTAGGTTAAAAGTTACTTCTATATCTAGAAGGATAAGATTTCTTCTTAGGAAATGTTTTCTTTTTCGATACATTAGCCTTTTTCTTTTGATGATTATGAACAACTTGCTTCTTTTCAACTTTCTTGGGATTGGAACTATTACTAGCCTTTACAAAAACAGTGGGATTGTTACTTGGTTTCTTAGAATTCACATAACCAAGACCCCTTTTATCATTAGGATAACGTTGTTGGCTTAGTAATCCTTCCAATCCTATTTTTCCTTTTTCATATCGTTCAATGACTCTTTTCAATTGAACAATTTGAAAGACATTTGATTCACACTTGGAGCATGCAAAGTTTTCTTTTTCTTTAATAAAATTCTGTTTTTGAAGTTCAAAATCTTTAGTCATGGTGTCAATTTTTTCTAAACAACTTAAAAGTTCTTTTTCTTGATTTGACACCTTTTTGTATAAACTTTTGCATTCTTTCAAGAGTTCATCAATAACATCTTGAACATCATCATCAAAAAGATTAAATTCATTACTAACCTCTTCTTCATTGTCGGAGTGATGTGAAGCCATTAATGCTAGATTTGCACATTCCTCGCTTTCCGAATCGGATGAAGAACTTATCTCATTATCTTCCCATGCAACATAAGACTTTTTGTTCTTGAACTCCTTTTTGCCTTTGAATCCATTTTTCTTGGAGAGTTTTGGACAATCCGGCTTTATGTGACCTTGCTTTCCACATTCATAACATGTGACGTCTTGTGTTGATGTGGAGGCTTCTTTATCTTTATGATTATAAAATTTCTTCCTCTTGACAAAGTTAGCATTATGAAGATTATTTTTATGACCAAAATATTTTCCTAACCTTTTTACAAGAAGCAAGAAGTTTTCATCTTCCTCCGATGCATCTTTATCTTGAATTTCCTTTGAATCAACTTTCAAGGCAATGCCTTTGGATTTCTTCTCTAAATTTTCATGTTTTTCAAGTCTATCGAGTTCCGTTTCATATTCTTGAAGTTTGCCAAATAATGTAGCGGAAGTCATTGCAGAGAGACTCTTCTTTTCCGAGATTGCCGTTACCTTTGGTTGCCATTCCCTAGTCAATGATCTAAGGATTTTCAAGTTGAGTTCATCATTTGTCAAGGTTTTACCAAGAGAATTTAAGTGATTTGTCAAATGCACAAATCTCTTTTGTAAGTCAAGAATGGATTCTCCGGGCTGCATTCGAAATAGTTCATATTCTTGACTCAATGTATTTAGCCTTGATCTTTTTACTTCAGTCGTTCCTTCATGAGTTTGAACCAGGGTATCCCATATTTCTTTTGTTGTCTTGCAGTTCGAGACACGGAAAAATTCGTCCATACTGAGTGCACCTTGAAGAAGGTTTATTGCCTTTTTGTCATAGAGAACTTTCTTTTTATCATCATCGTCCCATGCAGTTTTGGGCTTTACAGAACCAATGCCATTGATTACTGATATTGGAATAAATGGACCATTTTCAACAGCATCCCATGCTTCCTCTCCTTGTGCTTCTAAATGCGCCTTCATGCGTATTTTCCAAAAGTCAAAATATTCACCACAGAATAGATGAGGCTTGTTGTTACTACCACCATCTCTGAAGACTGGTTGATGATTTGCGTAAGCCATTCTGGATCTTTAGGAACAAGTTACCTATAACTTGCTCTGATGCCAATTGTAAGTCTCAGAGTGCCTAAGAGGGGGGGGGGGGTGAATTAGGTCTTATAAAATTTATTCGGTTTTATGAGAATGCTTGGTAGTAATTTCTTTGATTAAGTGTTTGAAGGTTTTGTTTATATCTTTATCTTTTCCTGATTATGGTGATGAAAGCGATAAATGCGGAAAAGTAAAGAACACGGTGATATATCCTGGTTCCCCTCATAATCCGAGAGTACTCCAGTCCCCTTTCCAACACGAAAGAGATTTCACTATAGTTAGAATGATTGTACAGCCTATGCTTACTATCTAACCTATAGGGGGATCAAAGGTTCTTAACGCCTTTAAGACCAAACAAACACTAATGTGAATGAAGAACAATCCTCTTCAAAACACAACACTTACTTCCAACAATCCTGGATAGTAAGGGAAAAACCTTTAAGTAATACAATGATTTAGTTTGAAGTATATGGAGAGCTTTATCAATCTTCAATTGATCTTCTTCTTCAAGATAAAAACAATTCTCAACAATGTATATAAATGTTCACAATGTATGAATGAAACTTGTAATGATAATGAAAGTGTATATGGCAAGTTTCACAAAATTATGAACACATGAAAGTATAATTTCAAATGTGAGTAAATGAGAAAATTGTTAATGAAGAAGTATATTTGTTAATTTGAAAATTGAAGTATTGAACATATATGAAAATGTTATTGTGTTCTTGTTTTGAAAATCTGAAAAATCTGCATTTTATAAAGTTGTAAGAACCTCTTCATTCATGCCAATTCATATGAAAAGTTGCAATGCATTCATGAAAAGATACCACTTGAAAAATGTTCAAAAAACAAAGTAAAATCTGCATTGGTTCACTAGGAACCGGTTCCGACACTGACAGAACCCGGTTCTTAGTGAACGTTAGAAGTTGGAATTCAAATTTTTCACGCATGAACCGGTTCCCCTATTGGTACAACCCGGTTCCTGGTACAAAATCCAGGGACATGTTTTTTGAGAAATGCTGGAACCTGGTTCCCTGTTAGGGAGGAACCGGTTCCTAAAGCTTTATTTTCAAAAATAAATTTTGAAAGATATTTCAAACAAAGTTTTTCTTGATGTTAAATTTATGGAATATGTATATGTTGATGAATGCATATTGTGAACATCTATATTCAAGATTTAAAGAATTATTTATACCATTTTGACATTTGATGATTTCTTCAATAATCTTCAATAATCTTCAAGACTTTTATTTGATGTTGATAAGCTTTTTGCACATCCTTTGAAAGTTGATGTCCAAGTTGTCTTCATCAAAACACATGCTTTAAATATGACTTGAGAAGCTTGCAATTACATAAGCCCATTCCTGCCATCACACTGCTGATACTCTACTATGTGAGTGCAAATTTCTGGGCACTCTAGTGTTCAATCATCTTCCACCCTTGGATCACGAAAGGCATACAAGCCAATCTACATCCTTAGGTCTAAGAAGATTGAACAGGGGCAACTGTTGTACCCCAAAATTTGCCCTCCCATATTCTTCAAAATTTGTCAAGATCAATCTTCAAATGGATCAAGGATTGCACAATTCAAAGGCCTCCTAAGCCAGCTGAAATTAGGGTTTTGGTTCTTGCAAGGAAGTTGAGGTTTTCAAGGGCTCAATCAAGTCCCATATGCTCATATACATTGTCAAAGCACCTACATGTCAAGTTTCAAGGCTCACAAGGTCAAGTTGCACAGTCAAAAACCCTAAATGCTTCACAATCAACTGTAGGGGTAAAATGGTCATTTGGCAATCAAAAGTCAAAATTTTTGGTCAACATCTTATTTTAAAGCCACAATCATCATTTTATCAAGTCTTGATCATGATTCTACAAGAATGGCTCAAAAATCATCAAGATGCAAAAGTTTCCATTTTTGGACAGGTGAAAAGTCAACTGTAACTTGACCAAGGCATAACTTTTTCATGGTTCATCAGAAAAATCCCATCCAATGCTCATTTTGAAGGGGATGACATTTCCTACAACTCATCTTCACATTCCAAGTCCAAGAAATGCTCTCACAAAAAGTTATCAATTTCAACATTATAGGTCATTTTCAAAAGTCAACAAAAAGGCACTTTAAGTCAAAGACCATAACTTGATATTGGTAAATCAAAATGACATGGGACCAAAGGCATTGGTTAGAGGACTTCAAGACCTTTCCAAAATGTCCAAGAACATGATCATATGATCAAAATTGAGTAAGATATGCATTGGAGAAGTTGGGAAATTTTTGTGAAATGGCAAAAGTCAACTATCCTTGAAACTTCATTTTTTTGACAAAAGGGCCCACCTTTTCCACTTGATTCAGCCTTGTCATGCCACCCACGTGTCCCATGATTAAATTCAAGATTAAACATTTATTTTTTCTATTTTTATTTAATTTTATTGATTTAATTCATTTTAAATCCATAAAATTCAAATAAAAATCAAAAAAATTAATTAAGGGATATCTTGTGGCTTGAATGGCTTTGATACATCATAATTCACATACCAATTTCGTATAAGTCCTATTATGAGCATGAAAATTCAAATTTTGAGCAAACATGGCAAGTTCTCTAATGGTGGTAAAGAGAAAATCTTAAACATCATTACATTGGTTAAAGGCCCTTAATATTGATTGATTCTCATTCATAGACATATATGCAAGCCTTCCATACATGAATAAAGACCTGGAACTCTCTCAAACAGCATAACCAATTTCCAAAATTCCAAAGAAAAGTCACAAACTGAAATCCCTATTCCAGTGCAATTCGAACCTTTCTTTTGATCCAAACGCGTTCCCCACACTCCCAGGAACCTTTTGCCATCAAGAACAAGCCTTAGCCCTTCAAGAATCGCCTCCATACAGTCACACGGTTCATCATTTTTTCTTACAATCTGAATTCATTTTGCACGCATCCTTAACATGTTTTGAATATTGTTTTGACTTTCTAACATTGTGCTGAAACTTTTGACATGATTTAATTTGAGAATGGTGCCTTAAACTGAAAATCACCATGGACGGATGCTAGGTTTTCAAAGCTTTGGAATTGGGGTTTTTCTTATACTATAAAATTAATCCTCCAAACACCCATGGTCAAACTCAGCGTGATGAGACGAACATGATGGATACCTCGCGCCCTTTTTATATGGACTGAGCGCCTAGTCGCTATTTTTGATATTGGTATTTTGTGGGGGTTTAAAACCCCCATTATTTGCCTGTGTTTTTTTGTTTCAGGGATGAAGAAGATGACTACGTGGAATGATGGGAATGGGCCATTCAAACATGGCACGCCTTTTTTGTGTTTTTCCAGAATATGCCTTTGTTTTGAATATAATATTTAACTCCCATTACTCTAACACACGCGCATGAGTGGTTCAGTGGCTGGAGACGTGGCTTGTAATCTCTGGGACCTGGGTTCGATTCCCAGGTCCCCCATATATTTCTTCATGTTTTTCTTAACAATTTCCAGTGCAGCGTCTCTTCAAATAATCCACCATAGACTCATACATCCAACATGCCATGTGTCCCCAGACAGTCATCCAAAGGCCAGGAGAGGGAGGAATACCATGTTCCAAGTCAAACGCGCTCTGGACAATCAAAGAGAGTCAAACGTGGCTTCTTAATGGGCCAGAATTCAACACACCTCCTATTTGGCCCCATACCCCCCCTTGGGTTTGCTCCTTTTTTTTATTATTTTGTCATTTTCTTTTTTTATTTTATTTCTTATTCCTTTCTTATTAACAATTAACCAATTAATTTTTTTATAAAAAAACAAAAAGAACTAACATCATTATTGTTATTATTATTTTATTTTTGTAAATAAATATTAAATAATTGAATTAGCTTTAATTAGGCAATTTTAACCTTTTTTAGAATAACTAAAATAATTTAGAATTAGGTTAACTTAGAATTTTAATTCTTTTATTTTATTTCATTAAAAAAACATAAAAACACAAAAAAACATTTTTCTTTTAATAAATTAATTAATTAGATTAGGCTTTATTTAATTAATTGCATATTAATTAAAAAAAAAAGGACAAAAATTCATTTCTTTTCTTAAAAGGGTCAAAACCCTTAGGCATTCCCGATTAAATTTTATTCGCGCGCGGTTTATTTTGATTATTATGTAATTGCTTCCAAGAATGTAATAGTAATTAGGTTTATCGCCTTATTTAATTTCTCGTACTTATTTACCAAAACGGGTCTTTGTATTTTTGGCGATGTATAGACCCGCGCCTTGTAATAGCGTAGAATTTATATTTCCGCAATTTACTTTCCGCACCCCTAACTGCTAATATGCCTGCAAGAATGTATGTAAATAAAATTAACCCGCTAGCTCACAAATAACATGTACAAAAATATTAACCGAAAAACAACACACAAAGCACATGCCACTCCTAGGGTACGCTTCACTCGTTGCCTCGAAACGTGGTCATCAAGTATAGGACGTCTTAGAGGTCACCCTTTCCTAAAGATCCAGTTGCCTCGAAACGGTTGCCTCGGATAAAAGGATCTAGGACATTAGGGTTACTTATAAGGTGTCCTACCATTGCTTCGGTGACCACACTGTCCCGATAATCGAATTGACCCGAACACCTCCAATGATGGTGCTACCTACCTCTCAATGGTGGGATAGCACTATATAAAGGACTCTTACACAGCTTAATTCCTTAGAGTAGGTAGATTCTCATAGGTACTTGCTCTTTCAAAAACAAACAAAAACATCTTTTCGCACCCCACACTTTTAAAAAAGTTTTCAAACAAAACACTTCATACACTCTTGAGGACTGATACAAGAGTTACTTAGAAGTTTTCCAAACGAACTTTTTCAAAACCCACACACACTTGAAAAGCAAACAAATTTTGAAAACATAAGAGCAAGTACCTAAGAGCCCATGGATAACCATGGATAGAAAGGGTGCTAAAACCTTCCCTTTCTATAAATCTACCTCCCGAACCGAGAAACATCTCGAATAAGGAATTTTGTTGTGCTTTTGTCCTTTCCATGTTGGAGAACATAAAAGACGGTGGCGACTCTTGCTTACCGCGACATTTCGCGAAACCATCTAAAAAACAGTCAGTTCTATTTCCACCGATCACAGTTTGCAAATTGACCAAGTAACTAGAAGCATCTACCTACTCAAAAGTCTTTCCTACACATTTTTATTCCTTTGACATTGTTGTTTTACCATTGTATTTGGTAAACAACCCTATCTTTGGATGTTAAACGGGACGTGCGTGGGTCATCGTACGACCATGATAACAATATTGCCAAGTATCTTTAGCAAGTTTTGAGGGACTTAAGATCATTTGTTTTAGGCAACTTGTCTAACGTCATCGAGGGACTATGATCTTTTGTTTTTGTTTTATTTTTCCAAGATACCTAGCATGCATACCATGGCCATTTTAAGGCAACAAAGTGGATGAAACCCTAGGGGTGCTTGTGTGCAAGGTGTTGTCATTTTTCATTCATTTTTGTCTTGTATTAAGTCATGCTATTTGTTTAATTTTTGGTCTTTGCATACAAAACCCTAGTTTACTATCATGGTATATGAAAGCAATAAAATGCGTAAAGTAAATCTAGACTATTACAACAATATTATGGGAAGGGGGATACAAGTTTTGAATAGGGGGATATTGCTCAAAAATAAAGCCCTAAAACTATTACAACCAAATTGAATTTATTGTACAAATAAATAAATAAGCAAATATTTAAATATGCAATAAAATGTAAATATGCAAAAGATGTTTTTGTATTGATTTTATGTATGTAAAAATAAATTTATTTAAGTCTTAAAATAAGAAAAATAAAATGATTATTTTTGAAGGGGTGAAAACCCTAATTTTTGTTTAAAAGAAATATTGTTTTTTCTAATTATTTATTTATCCATTTTTGTTTAAGAAAAATAATAATAATAATATATACAAAATGTTAAAAAGTTGAATATTGTATGAAAATATTATTTTAAGTGTATAAATAATAAAAATAAAAAGGTATGATATTTTAATATTATTTACAAGTTTTATTTAAGAAAATAAAATATAAAATCCTAACAAACTATTTATTGTGCAAAAAATAAAATAAATAAAATATGATAAAATGCAAAAAATAAAGAAAATATTTTTTGTGATTTTAAATGTTCAGAAAAAATAAATAAAGTCAGAAAATATAAATTATGCAAGAAAATATAAAAAAAATAAAAGAAAATGATCAGGGGGTGCAGAAGCAGAATGGAGGGTGCAAATAGAAGCAAGCCCAAGCGCCAGGCCCAAGCCACTTCGTCCCTGACCTTCGTCTTCGCGTGCACGCCCTGTTTCAGTTCAAACCTGTTCTTGCTATTCTTTGCATAAAATCAAAAATGTATAACATGTAAAATGTAGCTCATGATTCCATGATTCCAGTGATATAAAGAACATGACCTAACTCTAAAAGACCAAGGAGAATTTTAGTGGCCCTAAATTTTGACCTAGTTTTTTCAGCAACTTCAACAATCAAATACTCCTAGCTCAGTTAATATAAATGGAATCTACGCATATGTACAGCTCAAGCAACTTAAAGACTACATTTTTGCTTCACAAACCTAAGCTTAATGATGCCCAAATAGAGAGATAGAAACTTGACAAATACCTTGTTTAGTTGAGTTTGGATATGGCAATGTGGGCACTTTGAGTGAGGCCTGAAGTACTTGTGAGCTTGCTTGAAGTTCCCTCAACCTTTCCCAATGCTGAGATGGCCTTGAAGTTGCTTGAAACTCCCTGTAGAAGTCAACCTGCAAACTCAGAAAATGGAAATGGTGAAGCTCGAAACAGGGGTTACAGTTGCTTGACAAGGGCCTGGACAATTTAGGTGTTATGTATGGAATGTGTTTGAAGTGATTCCAAGAAAAACGCACGAGGCAAAATGGAAATGGCTTGTGATTTGCAGAGGTTGCCCTGTTTTGGGCAGAAATGGGATTTTTGTGTTTTAGGGTCTTTGAGAGCTTATAAATTCGTGTCTTAGGCTTGCTACAATATTCTGAACTTGTTTGAAATGATACCAAGGCTTGCTCTTATCAGATATCCAAGTTGTGTGGACTTTTGCAAGTTTGCTTGCTTTTGAAGAAAAGTTTAAATGGCAATGCCCAAAAGCTTGTACTTGCTAGTTCCTTAGCTGCACATAGTTGGTAAGCTTTGCCTGATATTTGTGGACTTTGTTTGCAACAAGAGATTAGGTCCATGGCTCAAGATAAACAAAGTTGCAAAAAGCAAACTTTATGGAAATGGTATTGTTACCTTTATGCCATAAATGAATTAATTCATTGTGCAAAGCTCCATAGGTCAGAACAAAGCCAATATCCAATGTATTTGCATTCAATTATAGAGTTTAGAAAGGATTAGGACATGTAATTCAAGTACAAACATGTTTGAAACTGATTTGCAAGTTGTAACATTGTGCAAAATGCCTTGGACAAAAGTGATAATTTTCCATTTTCATTTCTTTGATTCTCCCTAACCATAAATGATCTTGGAGAGTTCTTGAACATTTTGGAAGGCTTGTAACATTATCTATAATCAATCTTTGAAATGCATTTTGAGATTCCTCTTGTAACTAGGTGAAAAGTTGCCATGAAGTTAGGTCAAAAATCTACCTAAACTAGGGCAAAATTTCACTAAGTTAAAAGTTTTATGGACCCCTATTCACAAAATCATAACTTGAGATCCAAGCATTTTTTTGGAAAACTTTATGAATCAAAGTTGTAGATTTCATGGAGGACTACAACTTTAATGTTGCAAGTTTTCTTTGAATCCAATTGCATCATGGTGAAAAAGTTGGGAAAAAATAAGAAATTTTCATAACTTAGAAAATTTCCAAGTTATGAAAAATTTCAAACTTAAACCCTAATTTCCAAATTTAAGTTTCTTGGTAAACAAGTTTCACATTTTGACACATCTTGATGAAAAATGACCCTTGGCACTTGATTTTGACCAAAAAGTCAAAGTTTGACTTTTTAGTGTACAGTTGATTTTTGACCAGTTGACTGGAAAATTCATCTGTCAATCCAATGCATTTGAGATCTTTTGAACTTTGTGATTAGGTAAAGATGATTCCATTGAGTCCTTGAAACCATTTTTGAACCCAATTTGACATTGGCTAAGTGAAAAATCAAAAATTGCCCTTCCACAGTCAAAACCCCAATTTTGACCATTTTGCCCTTTTGATGATCTGATCAAATTTCTTAAGGAGTTGTGGTCCAAACTTGATCAAATGGTTCATATGAGTCTATAATGTTCATTTGGATAAAAAAATTATGAGGTTTTACTGTAAATTGGCCATGGTTGACTTTTTCTCCAATACAGCTGATTTTTAAATCAATTGTCCAATTGACTGGGCAAAAATGTGATTCAAGGCTTGAAACTTGGTATGATCAATCTTAAAGGTCCAACATGAAGTATGAAAGTCACATGAGGCATTGAAAGTCCAAAAATCCCTGTGCAAACTCAAACCCTAATTTCAGGTCATCAGTGCAAGGTGAGGTCTTGAGTTGAGCAAACCCTAATCTGTCTTGAGTCCAAAGAGTCTTGTGGGGAAAATCTTGATAAAATGAGAGGGCAAATTTTGGGGTACAACAGTCAGCAATGATCATCACCATCTGATCTACAAAATAATGTACAAAGGTTACAAATATTGTCTAAAAATACCTATGAAGGAAATGGAGTATTTTAAATTACCTAAATAAGTAGCGGAGTGTTTGTCACTTTCCAATCAAATTTTTATTACTGAACGACAATCCATAACTTCGAACTTCAACATGAGGCAAACATTCCTCACCTCCTCGAGGGTAAAGAAAATTCCTTGTCTTATCTCGTGATTGCCATAAGATCTCTTGTCCAGGATAGGGGGAAGAGGGGGCGTCATCAGCCACCAACATTCCTAAAGAATCCTCTTGCCCCATCACACATATTGTCCTTCCAAAATTTGTAGTGATTGGAGTGTGTGATACGGTGGGAGAACTGACTTGGGTGTTTTTCGTTTGATTGCAAATGTTGCGGTTAGCAAGAGTCGTCACCGACTTTTCTTTTATCCAAAAGGAAAGGTGAAAAAGCACAGGAAAGACCTTTGAGATTGTTTCTTGAGTTTGGGGGGTAGATTATGAAAAGGGAAGGTATTAGCACCCTTTTCATCCATGGTTTTCCATGGGTTCTTAGTTACTTGCTAGATCACTTGCTTTTGTTTGAAATTGTGCATTGGTGTGGTTTTTTAAAGTATTTTGTAAAGAGGCCATTGTTTAGGCAAATTTTGTAATGATTCTTGTTCATAAGAATATATACAAAGGTGTTGATCTTTTGAAAATGTTTTCAAGTTTGAAAGGTGTTTTTAAAGTGTTGGTGTTTTGAAAATAGCAAGGATGTTTTGTTTTGAAATAGAGCAAGTAATTAGGAGCATTCTACCTACTCAAAAGTCTTTTATGTTCATTTACTCTTTCCTTTGACATTGTTATCTTACCATGGATTTGGTAAGTAACCTTATCTTTAGATGTAAACGGGACGGGCGTGGGTCATCGTATAACCATGATTAGCAATGTTGCAAGGTATCTTAGCATTCTATTTTAGGGACCAAGATCATTTGAAAGGCAACATAGATAGCGTCATCGATGGACTATGATCTTATATTTTGCTTGTTTTTGCTAAGATACCTCACATGCATAATATGGCCATTTTGTAAGGCAACCAACTGGATATACCCTAGGGGTGCTTGTGTGCAAGTGTATTGTTTTTCATGTTTGGTTTTGTCTTTGATTAGGATTTTCTAATTGATTGGTTTTAGTCTTTTCATACAAACCCTAATTACTAGCATTTGTATATAAAGCGATAAATTGAGGAATTTAAAATTAATACGCTATTACAATACTTGTGGGAGGGGGTGTACAAATTACAAATGGGTATTGCAAGAAAATAAAGCCTAATTATCTATTACAACCATATTAAATTTGTACAAGAATTGAATAAATAATGTATAAAATGAATAAATATACAAGAATGTAAATGTAAATAAAATTAATGTTTTGTTTGGATTTTTTAGGAAAGAGGGCTTTTGTTTTAACCTAATTAATTATAAGAAAAATAATTAATTAAATTAGTCAAGAGTAAAACCTAAATTTACTAGGAAAAGAAATCATATAAAACTCTAATCTATTAATTGATTAAAAAGGAAAATAAGTTTATAAGAAGAATATTTTTGGTATTTTTGTCTTAAAAATAATTTATAGTATTATAAAAAAAATTTGGTCTTTTTATATATTAAAATAATATATTTAAATTGTGTAAAAGAAAATAATTAAAACCCTAGTTTTTTAATTAAATTTACAAATCAATTAGTGAAATAAATAAAGTATGATTAAATAAAATAATAATTTTTTTGTTTAAAAAATAAATAAATTATATCAAAATATAAATCTATATTTTTATATTTTTTCTGATTTTTTTTAGTATTTAGATAAAATATTTAAGAAAATAAATAAATAAAAAATGAGAAAAATAAAATAAAATGGGTCAGGGTGTGAATAGCCAGCAAGGGGGTTAGAAGTGGAAAAAAAACATAAGGCCCAAGGGATGAGGCCCAGCGCTGCCAAAAAGTCAGAATATGTGAAAAATGTAAAAAAAAAATCCCAAAAGGGTACCACTGGGCTTGAACCCAGGTCCCTATAGTCACAGGCGCGCGCTTATACCACTGGAGTGGCTATACATCCGTTTATATAAATCAAACCATAAATATATATGGTAAACACGTTCCTGAGGCCAACTTCATCTTCAACCACACGCCCAGCCAGAACCTCTGTATCTTATTCAATTCTCAACAAAAATGAAAAATGTAAACAGGAAACTTGTAGCAAATTTCCTCACGATTTCAGAAAATACAAAGCAACAAAATTATAGATCAAAGATAAGCATGAATTTTAATGGCCCTAATCTGAAACCTAAAAATTTCAGAAACTTCAATCTTAAAATTCTCTAAGCTCAAGTAATATAAATGAAAACTATGGACATGGTTAGCTTTAGGGCAATGATATCTACACTTTTCATTCACAAATAAATCATTAATGATGCTTGTATGAAAAGTTCAAAGTTGAGATAACTTACCTTGCAAGAGGGTATCGTTTTTTGAGTTTGAGGAGCTTTTAGTGAGTTCCAATAATTGGATTAGCTTCCTCAAGTTCCCAGGAAGCTAATGTGATGCTTAGCTTGAGCTGAAAGTGCTTGAGGAGTTCTGGAGAAGTCAAGGTGCAAGGTGCTGTTTTTGAAAATGGTGGATAATGAAGGAGGTGTTACAGTGGTGTTTCAGGTGTTGTAATTGTTTATGTATGTTATTTAGAAGCTTTTGAAAGTAAAAGGCCAAGAAACGCACGAGAAAATTTGGAGATTGGATTCAAAACTCAGAAAAAGCAAGTTTTGAGGTGTTTTTGGTGATTCTGTGTTCTTTGTGTTTTAAGGGCTTAAGCATGCGTGTGATTTGTGGCAAATGACTTGTGTATGTATAAGCAAAATGTCTTGAGTGCTTTGGAGAGTCAGTAGTACACGTTACAAGCTAAATGCTATGTTACTTGATTTTCAAGAAAAGTGGGAAAACAAGTTTTAAGAGGAAGTACAAGCATGGGCTGAGTGATTGTAAGTGTCTAGACAAGTTTCTCTTGAGTTATAAGACATGTATGATCATAAAAGAATAAGTTCAAGGCTCAAGAACAAGTTTTATGCAAAAATCCACTTTATCAAAATGACATTGTGCACTTTCTTCCCAAAATGGATATAAAGCATGGCCTTGCATTGAATGCTTGAATTGAGACATCTAACAGATGTGCAAGCAGTTAATTTTGGAGTGCCTAACAAGTTTGAGGCTTGCAAAGTAGAGGTTATGCAGCATAAGTTTGAATCTTGAATCTTGTTCATCACAAAATGACTTGTAATTCAAGTGTGAAAACCCTAACTTCATCTCTTCGATTCTCCCTACTCAAAAATGATCTCAAGGGGTTCTTGGACATTTTGGAAATCTTGTAATGTTCTCTACAACCCCTCTTTGAATCACTTTTTAAAATTCCACTTGGAACTATATGAAAAAGTGCCATGAAGTTAGGTCAAAATCCTGACCAAATTAGGGCAAAATTTCACTGTTTTGTTTCATGACCATGTGTTCTTAAAATTATAACTTGAGATCCAAGAACTTTTGAAGGAGTTATGTAAATAAATGTTTTAGATTTAATGGAGATCTACAACTTTCATGTTGAAAGTTTCTTTTGAATCATCTTGCATCATGGTGAAAATTTTGCTCAAAGTTGTGAAAAAATAAGAAATTTCCAACACTTAGAAAAATTTCTAAGTTTAGAAATTTTAACTTTTCAAAATGAAATCTTGAATTTTTGATTTCTTGATGAATAAGCTTCATATTTTTACATGCTTTGATGAATTGTTATCTTTGACATTTGATTTTGACCAAAAAGTCAAAGTTTGACTTTTCAGTATACATTTGACTTTTGATCAGTTGACTAAAAATTCATCTGTCAATCCATTGGGCTTGAGCAATGTTTTGAGCCATGTCATTAGGTGAAAATGATGCAATTGGAATCTTGAGATAATTCCTTAAACTAATTGATCATTTGCTAGGTCAAAAATCAAAAATTGCCCTTTCCTAGTCAAAACTCTAATTTTGACCATTTTGCCCTTTTGAAGATTTGATCAAATTTCTTGAGGAATTGTGATCCAAACTTGATCAAATGATACATATGAGTTTAAAATGTTGATGTGGATAAAAAATTATGAAGTTTGACTGTAAATTGGCCACAGTTGACTTTTTCCCCAATACAGCTGATTTTTAGGTCAACTGACTGAGCAAAAGTGTGATCCAAAGCTTGAAACTTGACATGAGTAGTCTTGAGGGTCCATAATGGTCCATGAAAGTCATATGGGGCATTGGAAGTTCAAATATCTCTGTGCAATCTCAAACCCTAATTTTGGTCATCGGTGCTTAAGGAGGTGTCTTGAGCTGATCAACCCTAGTGCAGTCTTGAGCCAAAGGAAATCTTGTGAGAAAATTCTTCATAAATGAGAGGGCAAATTTTTTGGTACAAAAACTACCCCTATTCAATCTTCTTAAGCCTGAAGAGTTAGACTGGCGAGTTTTTCCATTCGTGACTCAAAGGTGGAAGATGATTGGACATTAGAGTGCCTAGAAATTTGCACTCGGTGACGTGATGGTTGATGGCATAGGGAATGGGCTTACAGATTCCATTTGGAGGGATGATGGGAAGTTGTTGGAGATGGGCTTGTAGATGCCATCCAGAAATGATTGTTGAACCGTATATGTAAGCTAAAACTGAATGAATACCAGAATGGCGTCCGTGTCTGGAGCGTATCTGTAGTGTATCTGAAAGCTGAATCTGAATGAGTATCAGAATAGCGTATGTGTATGGAGTGTATATGTACTGTATCTGAAAGCTGAATCTGAATGAGTATCAGAATAGCGTCTGTGTTTGGAGCGTATTTGTACTGTATCTGAAAGCTGAATCTGAATGAGTATCATAATAGCGTCTGTGTTTGGAGCGTATCTGTACTATATCTGAAAGCTGAATCTGAATGAGTATCAGAATGGCGTGCGTGTCTGGAGTGTATCTGTACTGTACCTGAAAGCTGAATCTGAATGAGTATCAGAATAACGTCCGTGTCTGGAGCGTATCTGTAATGTATCTGAAAGCTGAATCTGAATGAGTATCAAAATGGCGTTCGTGTCTAGAGCGTATCTGAACTGTATCTAAAAGCTTTGAACATGAATGAGTATCAGGATGGCAGCCGTGTTTGGAGCGTATTTGTACTGTATCTAAGAGTTTTGAACATGAATGAGTATCAGGATGGCATCCGTGTTTGGAGTGTATCTATACTGTATCTGAGAGTTGAATCTGAATGAGTATCAGGATGGCATCTGTATCTGGAGCATATCTGAATTGTATCTGAAGATTGAATCTGAATGAGTATCAGGATGGCATCCGTGTCTGGAGCGTATCTGAACTGTATCTGAGAGCTGAAACTGAATGAGTACCAGGATGGCATCCGTGTCTGGAGCGTTTCTGAAATGTATCTGAAAAGCCTTTGAACATTGTTAATGGTAGCAATTGATTAACCTTATCCTGAAAATGGTAAAATGTTAGCTAATATGCAATGTCATGTTTTATGAAATGCATGGTGTAATGAGATTGTGATACATGCATTTGTGTTATCGATGTTTATGATATATGGATGCGATGTATGCGTATGTGAGCTAATTTGCTGCACTGCTTGTTGGATTTGGGGAATATAAGTCCCTGACTGCTGCTGAGGATATGGAGTGCAAGTATTCATGCTTTGAAGTGTTGATGAATTTCTACTTAGAGAAATAAACCTTGTTGTAAGGGAAATGTCGTGTGCTGCTTGTAAAATCCTGAGAAATTTGGCGACTTCTAACAGGGAGTGATAACTGGAAGTTTTGTTCCGCTGGAGATTAAACTGCACATTGCGGGGGATTTTATGGAAATACCTTAGAGAGATTTCCCTATATCTTAAATCCATGAGTGGTTGTCTTTCTATTTTGTTCATTTGTAAATGGTAGTTACATTCAAATGCATATGTTCAAAAATAAATCATTGGACGTTTTCGTAAACAAAACACTTAAGTAAAGAAAAACAAATAGTTTTGCACTTTCAAAGGGACATCTTTGTATTGACTTTGAGTAAGTATTTTTGTACAATGAGACAAACATTCTAGTAAGAGAATGCCGTTGTAAAAAAATGAAAATTTGATACAAAAAAAAGATAGCTATATGAAATGATCCCATGGGGTTCCCATTCTGCTATAGCCTTCGTGTCGCTGAGCATCTTATCTATTTGTTTCCTTGCCCGAAGCTGATTGAATTGATCAGAACCATCGAGTTTGCAGGTTTTCCGTAAGGTGATCCAACAGGGACATAGTCATATGCTTTTATTCCCTAACTTTTGCTTGGACCGCCCTTTCGGGTTTTCAGTCCACCGAGATACCCTTTTTTTCCCAAGCTGCCCTTTCGGGTTTTCAGCTTTCCGGGTGTACAAATTTTTTGTTTTATCCCTAATTTTTGCCTGAACCTTTTTGGTTCGTCGGGATGCCCTTGTTTTGCCTAGGTGTGTCAACCTAGCGGGTCTCTTATGCATAGTATCTTTTGACTATGTCCGTGTTCACAGCGTGCGGCAGGTCGTCGCCATCCATGGTGGTCAAGATCATTGCTCCACCAGAGAATATGCTTTTAATTACAAATGGCCCTTCATATGTAGGAGTCCATTTGCCCCTGGGATCACCCTGCGGTAGTATGATACGTTTGATCACCAAATCCCCGACTTGATACACTTGGCATCTGACCTTTTTGTTGAAAGCCTTGATCATTCGTTTTTGATACATTTGACCATGACAGACGGCAGTAAGTCTTTTCTCATCAATCAAATTCAGTTGATCAAGTCGAGTCTGGATCTAATCGTCTCCGTTCAGACCTGCATCCTTCATAATTCTCAGAGAGGGGATCTGGACCTCAATAGGCAAGACAACCTCCATGTTGTATACCAGAGAGTAGGGTGTTGCCCCGGTTGATGTGCGCGCTGTGGTACGATACCCATGGAGAGCGAATGGTAGCATCTCATGCCAGTCTTTGTACGTGACTTTCATTTTCTGTATGATCTTTTTTATGTTCTTATTCGCGGCTTCGACAACACCATTCATCTTTAGCCGGTAAGGGGAAGAATTGTGATGCTGGATCTTGAATTGCTTTCATAGGGCGGTGATCATAGTATTGTTTAGATTCGTACCATTATCTGTGATGATCCTCTCCGGGATACCATACCGACATATGAGATTCTGTTTAATGAACCGGGCTACAATATTCTTAGTAACAGAAGCGAAAGAGGTTGCCTCAACCCACTTTGTAAAATAGGCAATGGCCACTAAGATGAAGCGGTGTCCATTAGAGGTTGTTGGTTTGATTTCCCCAATCATATTGATGCCCCACATAGCGAAGGGCCAAGGATCCGTCAAGATATTCAAAGGAGCTGGAGGTACGTGCACCTTATCAGCATAAATCTGACACTTGTGGCAGGTTCGAGAGTGTTGATAGCAATCTGCTTCCATGGTAGACCAGTAATAACCTGCCCGTAGGATCTTTTTTGCCATCATATGCCCACTGGAATGAGTGCCAAAAGTTCCCTCATGTAGATCAGCCATGATCTTTTCTGCTTCAACCTTGTCTACACAACGGAGTAAAACAGATTCATGGTTGCGTTTGTAAAGAATGCCATTACTAAGGAAGAATTTAGCAGATAATCTCCTTAAGAACTTCTTATCATTGACTGAAGCTCCTTCAGATATTCTTGAGCCTCGAGATACCTCTTGACTTCGTGAAACCAAGGATGGTCCACTACTTCTTCAGTATTAATCTCATGACAGTGAGATGGTTCATCCAACTGTTCAATGGTGATCTGGGGAGCCTTGTTATCCCATTCAAGTTTAAACATGGATGACATTATGGCTAGTGTGTCTGCTAGATGATTTTATTCTCGCGGGAAATGCTCGAAGGTAATCTTCTCAAAGTGTGGGATAAATGTCAACACATGTTCTTTGTAAATGATAAGGTTAGGGTGTTTGGTGTCCCATTCCCCTTTGATCTGGCTGATGACCAAAGCTGAATCTCCGAATACATTTAAGGATTTGATCCCCAAATCTATGGCAGCTTTGAGACCAAAAATGCACGCTTCATATTCTGCCATGTTATTTGTACAATTGAAGCAGAGTCTTTCCGTAAAGGGAGTATGACATCCTTCAGGAGATATGAGTACAACACCTATACCATTACCGAGTGCGTTGGACGCCCCATCAAAAACCAGGGTCCATCGGGATTGGTGCACCCCAAAATTTGCCCTCTCATGTTTCCCAAAGCCTTCCCCTTGCATGGTTGATCACGAACTCTTGCCTAAGGAAAAGGAAAAATTTTGAGTGATGCTTTAAGGACATTTCGATTTGCATTCTGAAGAAGCACTTCGATTGGCATTCTGAAAGATACTTCGATTGGTATTCTGAAAGACCTTTCGATTGGCATTCTGAAGAAGCACTTCGATTGGCATTATGAAAGATACTTCGATTGGCATTCTGAAGGACCATTAGATTGGCATTCTGAAGGAGCATTTCGATTGGCACTCTGAAGAAGCATTTCGATTGGCATTCTGAAGGAGCACTTCGATTGGCATTCTGAAAGACCCTTCAATTGGCATTCTGAAGGAGCATTTCGATTGGCACTCTGAAGAAGCATTTCGATTGGCATTAAGGACAAGTACTTCGATTGGAATTCCAAAAAGGTCCATTCGAAGAAGCATTCAAAGGGTCCATTCGAAGAAGCTTTCGAAGAGCATTCGAAGGAGGTTATCAGCCCATTCAAAAAGGAGCATTCGAAAGAAGCCATCAGCCCATTCGAAAGGGAGTGTTCGAAGGCCAGCTGCTTGTCATTCAAAATTCAAAAAGGGACAGGATCCCATGTGTTTAGCCAACGTTACAAGCTCTCATTCATGGCTTTCAAACACATGATTAACGTTACGAATCCTCCTTCATGGCTGTCAAAACACACAATCAAGGTCATTTAAACCTTTGTCTTCCCGTCCCCTTCACCCCCTCTATATATAGAATTCACAAATGCTGCAAAAACACACGAAAAAGATACAGAAAAATAGAGAACTTGGAGAGACGCTGCCCAGAATTTTCCAAGCCAAAGCTGCCACCCAGCGAACGCCTCCCCCCTCAGAACTACAGGTCGAAGCACCTCTGTTTGGTAAAAGAAAAATCTAATCTCAATCTCACTCTCAAATTCATTTCGATTGCATATTCATATTTTTTGTTTGTGAATGATTTAATGTGCTTCATGTGAGCTACAGTGCAGAGTTGAGATTGTGCCATTGCTTGGGCACAATCTGAGTTTATCCTTCGAATCCCAGGATAAAACAAACCCAGACCCAGGTTCAGCAGGTGCGAATAAGAGGAGATTCGAACCAGGGGGGTTAAGTCCCCCCTGGACTTTTAATATGTGTTTCGTTTTGCAGGAACCTCATGCTCAGCTTCTTGTTGAGAGCTTCGAAGCTCAACAGTTTAGCTTCGAACTGGACCCAGGACTTCCAGTTCGAAGGATGACATGTCCAGATCGAACCCCCTCAGAGTGCATCCCCTCATGCACCTTTGATCCAACCTCTTCACTGGGTCGAAAGACAGCCTGCCTCTCTTTCGACCCAGGCCTCCAGAATTACTTTTTTTTCTTCTTATTTTGTTGCCTGGCCCATTTGTACTCTGTTTATTTTGTTTCCTTTTATTCCTTTTAGTTTTAGTTCTAATTAAAAATCATAAAAAATAAACAACTTAGAATTAGGATTTAATTTACTTAATCATTTTAACTTATTTTCTCCAATTTTAAAATCGGTAGACTTAGGTTTTATTCAAATTCAATCTTTTTTTTATAAACAAAAATACAAAAAATATTAGGTTTGTTTTAGAATAAATTTTAATCAGTATTTTTTTAATTAATTAAATTTGTCTTAACTGAATATTTAGCATTTTCTCAAAAAAATAAAATAAAACAACAAAAAGATTATATGCTAGGTTTTTTAAGTTTCATGCGCATTTATTTTATCGTAACTGCTTATTATTCCCCCAATTTTGGACATGTAAATAATCCCCTCCCCGAAGCCTTGTAATAGTGTAGTATTTACAGTTTCTGCACTTTAAATTCCTGTACATATATTAACTGCTTAGATGTATGCTAACTAGGATTGTATGACAATATCTAAAAACAAATGGTAGAACACCTAAAAATATAAAGATAATATAAACTGAAAATTGACACACTTGCACATGTCACTCCTAGGGTACACCTCATTTGGTTGCCTCAAATGTGGTCATTAAGTATAGGATGTTTTAGAGGTCGTCCTTTTTGTCCCAAGATCATAAGTTGCCTCGAAATGGTTGCCTCGATAAAAATGATCTAAGATATTAGGATTACCACTAAAGTGTCCTAACGTTGCTTTAGTGACCACAAGTCCCTTAAATCGAATTGACCCGAAAAACTCCAACGACGGTGCTACCTACTCCTCAATAGTGGGATAGCACTGTCTAAAGGACAGTTTCACAGTTTAATTCCTTTTCGAGTAGGTAGATGTTCTTAAGTACTTGCTCTCTTTTAAAACAAAACAAAAACTTTTCGCACTTACACTTTCATCAAAAACAAAACTCTTTTCAAAACCCACAATCACAAAGAAAAGCAAACCTTTTGAAAACATAGTGAGAAAGTACCTAAGAGCCCGTGGATAACCACGGATAGAAAGGGTGCTAACACCTTCCCTTTCTATAATCTACCTCCCGAACCCGAGAAACATTCTCGAAAAGGAATTTTTTCTGTGCTTTTGTCCTTTCCCTTGTTGGATAAAATAAAAGACGGTGGCGACTCTTGCTTACCGCGACACTTTGTGAAAACAAACGCAAACGCGAACCATCATATTAAAAAACAGTCAGTTCTCGTTCCCATCGATTACAGAACTGGCGACTCTGCTGGGGAATATTAAGAAGTGAGGTGTACCTTAGGACTAGATCACTTGTGTTTTCATTTGTATTGCTTTGTATGCTTTTAATTTTGTGGGCTTGTATCGGAGATCTATAAATCCTCCACCCGGATTTTGGGAAACATTCATAGATAGCAATACATTGTGGAAACTGTACGGGGTATACCGACAAGGTTGAAGCAATAGCTATATTAGTGCGACATATTTGTGAGTACCGGTAGCCTTTGAGTCAATTAAAGAGAATACGGGGCCGCTGAGTGATGTCACCAAGTACTAATGACCTAGAACCTTACTTGACCATCTTGGCCTTTTTAGGGGTAGTGAGATGACCGACTTTGGTGCAGTCCGAAGTTGGTAGATACTCGATACTACACTCATTGAGGATTGTTTTCTTGGAATATTTTGGTCGCTAGTTCAGTGGCTAAACCAAAATGATGAACATAGAAAACAATCCAATGATATTGAGCTCCTTAGAACCCGGTTACTATTTATAGGATAGGTTTTGAGCCAACTACACTCAAGAGGGTACTTACCTATGAAACTCCATGCCAGCCTAAACTTAAGGCTGTTTGTGTGACTTGTGTGCTTTCAAACTTGAACTACTTGCACATTCTTGTCATCTGACAAGATGAGTTCCTTGCAGGTTTTGTTTACAGTCCTTATCCAATAATTTGGACTTATTGCATGGTTTACAACACCTCACACTTTTGCTTAAACGCATAGCATACACATCATAACATCATACCTTAGCATTTCCTTAACCATTTCAAGGATCTCAAAAGTTTGTGATGCAGGTCATGATGAACCAAATGTCTAGCAAGGGGCAAAGGGGATTTATTTTCCTCTAGCCAAGGTTGTTTGGGAAATCAAAACATGATAACTTGAGTCAGGGGCTATGACCCACTCGATATGGTGAGCTTGACTCTTGAAGAAGGACTCTCAGCAACATGAAGTTCCTTCAATCAAGCTACCAGATGCAAATTCTAACAAGTTTCTTGTTTACCCCGCGAGATCCTTGAAAACATTGCATACATATATCATACATATCATTGCATAACAGGTCTCCCAATACAGGTCTCTCATGTTCTCGCTGTTTATTTCAGCAATGGTTTTCCAACAAGACAACCAGGATTTTCATACTCAAGAGACTCAGTTCAAGGAAATCTTCCTAAACCTATCCAAGGGGCAGGAAGAGTTGAGAACACTCCTCATGGGGAACTTGGTCAAGAAAAGTCCTGAAGACGATAAGGATGAACGGCTGAAACATCTGCAAGCTGAAGTAGATGCATTGAGAACCCAGATGCTGGGGCAGATGGCTCTTATCCAAGGCTTAGCTCGGGAACAAGAAGAGCTGAGAACTATGATCAACCAGCTTCATCAAGACAGATACAACAACATGAAGCAAATAGTCAAAGTCGGGGACCAAGTCATTGATCAGCCTCCAAGAAGACAAGAGTTTGGTATGGTGAAGAATGGACCTCTCCAAGTTGCTACTACCTCAAGAGTCCAACAACAACCTCACCAAAAACAACAGGTTGATCAGAGTAAGCCAAATATGGCCAAGAGGCAATATACTAAGATCAGCATGTCACTAGCTCAAGCGCTACAACACATGTTGAAGAAGGAGCTGATTACATTAAAAGCTCCTCATCTGAACCCTAAGACTTCTTCTCCTAACTACAACCCGGATGCAAGATGTGCTTATCATTGTGGTAGCCCAGGGCATGACACAAACAACGGTTGGGCTCTGAAGAACAAGGTCCAAGACATGATTGATGAAGGAGCATTGGAATTCACACAAGATGGTCAGGCTGAGTTCTTCTATCATCCCTCCAAGGCTCACCATTTGAAGTGACTAGTTCAAACTAAGAGACTTTTGTTCATTTGAATTCTGAAGTTGTATTTTTCTTTGCTTATTCAAACAATTATTATTATGCCAAACTTTGTTTCATTAATGCATTGCATATGTTTGTCTTGATTTGATCCGATCATTTTAATTACATTTAAACTATGCCTTTTACTCATTCAACTCTTGCTAAAATTTACAAGCCTTTAGAAGGAGCATGATGAAACAATGCCATAATCTCATACAGTATGCTTTTGGACAGACCTTGCTGACGATGTACAGGCATTTCTTTCAAATCCTAAACACTGGAGTTATAAGGAAGATAATCCCTTGTCAACCCCTTCGAACCAAAGAAGTTGGAGTTTTTCTTTTCACAAATTGAAACCTTTGATTTAAACTTGGGGCAGGGTAGTCTCTCAGTTAATTCAAAAGATATGCATTGAAATCGCAAAACTCTCAGTTCATAATACAACGAACGACATCAAAAGCATTCCTCTGGAATCAAAATACAGTCGTGGTTCCTTATCTCATAGGCAGTCAATCTCTCAAAAAAAACAACCCACTGAGCCAAAACCTATAAAGGAGGTTTAAGAAAGCCAGGGCATCCCGCTGACTGTAATCTCGAAAACAGGAACAGTCAGGCAAAAATTAGGGATAACAAATCAAAAGAACGAGGTCATTACAAATCCTCGACAACAAAAAGGACTGCCTTCAAAAATTCAACTTGTGTGAACCATCACCAAAAACGTCGTTCCAGACTCATTTGGAGTTCAAATGCACAATTAACTGAGTTTAGGATTGAAGAACATCACGAAGAGCGGGTGGGTACAAATATACTTTGAGCCTTTATCCTTTGTTTCTTAAACCGTGAACTAAGCCACGTTACAACCCTTCAAAAGTCCCAACTGAAGCATGGGTTAGTTCGAAATCATACTGTTACAAAAGGTATCCTGACTCCTGTAAGGCTTTGCCCTAAATCTTGTGTTGAATTTGTCTTATAAAAAGTTTTCTGCTAAAAAAAAAACGCATTTTTCAAAACTTCGAGACAAGCATAAACTTTGCATTATTTGAATATCACTGTTTGCATTTGGCTATTTGTTTGACAGCAGAGAAATTCACACAACGAATATCCGATGAACGAAAGCCCTCTCAGTGAACAAAATCACTTCAAAAAGGATGACACTTCCATTGACAAAACTCCTATCAACAAGGGTACTTGACATGTCACTACCCAGCACACCTGGGGCAGTCCAGTCAAGATTTCAAGAAATCTCTGAAGAAGTGCAAAATAGCCAGGGGCAAATCTCCATCTAAATCACTTGGGGCATTGGACATAAATTCCGGCAACGAATCTTGCATGATCAAACATCTTCTGGTAGTATGGAAACACAACACTACTGACAGTGACAACTCCCTACATCCTGAGAGTGTGGACATAGTCAGAAAATACTGCGCATAATCAAGACCCGCTAGGTTGACTGACCTAGGCAAAAATAAGGGCTGCCCGGCGAACCAAAAGGGTTCGGGCAAAAAAATAAGGGATGAAAATGAAAAATCTGTACACCCGGCAAGTCGAAAACTTGAAAAGGCGGCTTGGGCAAAAAAGGGTATCCCGATGGACTGAAAACCCGAAAGGGCGGTCCAGGCAAAAATTAGGGATCAAAGCGTACGACTATGTCCCGTCATCTCGTCACTTGCCTACTAGAAGAAGATTTGTCACTTCAATAGGCAATGACCAAGTACCTCACGGGTGGGGATAATACTCGATCCACTGGACCTCCGCAGGCACCTTCTCCCGCAGAAACAGGGGCAATAAAAATTGTCCAAACTGTACAACTGCTCTGCTCACCAGGTACAAAGGTAGATTCAGCTGAAGAATATGGCTAAGATACTTTCATTCCCCGCAGAGTAAGACAGTAATAATAGCTCTCTCAGCTGAGACTTGCAACTATGAACGGATCAACAATACTCTCCCCGAGCAGAGTTGGTCTACCATCAGCCCTAAGAAGTTTGGGTATCCCCAGAAGGTCTTAATATTCCCCAGCGGAGTATAAAGATATTCTCCAGCAAGCGTAAGAGCATCCCCGACAGTCTTAATATTCCTCAACAGAGTATAAGAATGTTTCCCAGAGGAATACAAGATACCCTCAGTGGAGCCATTTCCCCAGCGCAGTCTAAAAAGGCTTCCCCACCAGAGTTGAATCATCTTACCCAGTAGATTCTGGAAGTTTGTCCCCTGCAGAATACAAATGTATCTCCCCAGCCAAAGTCAGAAGGTTATCCTCACAAAAGTCTAATTGGGTTATCCTCAGCAAAGTTGCAACTGAAAGATCATCCCCAGCGAAGTTCTTTCTTTCCCCAAGCAGGACTTCTATCCTCAACAGATTCAATATCACCAGCAATGGTAATCAATCCCCAGCGGAGTTCATCATCAAAATCCCCAACATAGCTTATCAACGGAATCCCCAGTGGAGCTTATCATTAAAATCCTCAGCAGAGTATCTCTTCCCCACAGAGTATTTCCCCGCAGAGTAATCTCTTCATCAAGTTTATTCCCCAACAGAGTTCTTCTCTCCTGCAGGTTTATTCTCACAATCATCTTCGTTCATCATCCCCAGCGGAAACGAAGAACTCAACTCTATTCGCCAGCAGCTCCGGGATTTGTTTTCCCCAGCTAAAACATCACATTCCCATACATCATGATACATACATATACGCATCATACGAATACAATCTCATTTATTTTGAGAACATCATTGCCTGATCCATATCATGCATTGCATATGACTGACCTTTACCTTTCAGGAAAAATGCAGTTAAGTTCTCAGCTTAGTCGAAGATCTGACCAGTTCTTAAATCTCAATTGAATTATCATCAGTTGAATTTTCAGATAAGGTTCTCAATCTCGACAATTTTCCTCCATCATAGTGTGGACAAGTTCTATAACCTCGGCGGTTTACTCCATTGAGCACGAGACAGTTCCTAGATCTTAATGAAGATGTTTCCCTACGTCATAGTGTGGACGAGTACTATAACCTCAGCGGTATACTCCATTGAGCACGAGTCAGTTCCTAGATCTTGATGTTTTCCTCCGTCATAGTGTGGACAAGTTCTATAACCTCAGCGGTTTACTCCATTGAGCACGAGACAGTTCCTGGATCTTGATGAAGATGTTTCCCTACGTCATAGTATGGACGAGTACTATAACCTCAACGGTATACTCCATTGAGCATGAGTCAGTTCCTAGATCTTGATGTTTTCCTCCGTCATAGTGTGGACAAGTTCTATAACCTCAGCGGTTTACTCCATTGAGCACGAGACAGTTCCTGGATCTTGATGAAGATGTTTCTCTACGTCATAGTGTGGACGAGTTCTATAACCTCAACGGTATACTCCATTGAGCACGAGACAGTTCCTAGATCTTGATGTTTTCCTCCGTCATAGTGTGGACGAGTTCTATAACCTCAGCGGTTTACTCCATTGAGCACGGGACAGTTCCTGGATCTTGATGAAGATGTTTCCCTACGTCATAGTGTGGACGAGTACTATAACCTCAACGGTATACTCCATTGAGCACGAGACAGTTCCTAGATCTTGATGTTTTCCTCCGTCATAGTGTGGACGAGTTCTATAACCTCAGCAATTTACTCCATTGAGCACGAGACAGTTCCTGGATCTTGATGAAGAAGTTTCCCTACGTCATAGTGTGGACGAGTACTATAACCTCAACGGTATACTCCATTGAGCACGAGACAGTTCCTAGATCTTGATGTTTTCCTCCGTCATAGTGTGGACAAGTTCGATAACCTCAGCGGTATACTCCATTGAGCACGAGACAGTTCCTAGATCTTGATGAAGATGTTTCCCTACGTCATAGTGTGAACGAGTTCTATAACCTCAACGGTATACTCCATTGAGCACGAGACAGTTCCTAGATCTTGATGTTTTCCTCCGTCATAGTGTGGACGAGTTCTATAACCTTAGCGGTTTACTCTATTGAGCACGAGACAGTTCCTGGATCTTGATGAAGATGTTTCCCTATGTCATAGTATGGACAAGTTCTATAACCTCAACGGTTTACTCCATTGAGCACGAGACAGTTCCTAGATCTTGATGTTTTCCTCCGTCATAGTGTGGACAAGTTCTATAACCTCAGCGGTTTACTCCATTGAGCACGAGACAGTTCCTAGATCTTGATGAAGATGTTTCCCTATGTCATAGTGTGGACGAGTTCTATAACCTCAACGGTATACTCCATTGAGCACGAGACAGTTCCTGGATCTTGATGAAGATATTTCCCTACGTCATAGTGTGGACGAGTATTATAACCTCAACGGTATACTCCATTGAGCACGAGTCAGTTCCTAGATCTTGATGTTTTCCTCCGTCATAGTGTAGACAAGTTCTATAACCTCAGTGGTTTACTCCATTGAGCACGAGACAATTCTTGGATCTTGATGAAGATGTTTCCCTACGTCATAGTGTGGAAGAGTACTATAACCTCAACGGTATACTCCATTGAGCACGAGACAGTTCCTGGATCTTGATGAAGATGTTTCCCTACGTCATAGTGTGGACGAGTACTATAACCTCAACGGTATACTCCATTGAGCACGAGTCAGTTCCTAGATCTTGATGTTTTCCTCCGTCATAGTGTGGACAAGTTCTATAACCTCAACGGTATACTCCCGGTGAGCACGAGACAGTTCCTAGATCTTGACGAAGATGTTTCCCTACGTCATAGTGTGGACGAGTACTATAACCTCAACGGTATACTCCTGGTGAGCACGAGTCAGTTCCTAGATCTTGATGTTTTCCTCCGTCATAGTGTGGATGAGTTCTATAACCTCAATGGTATACTCCATTGAGCACGAGATAGTTCCTAGATCTTGATGAAGATGTTTCCCCCCAATTGAATTATGAACAGTTTCTTAAAATTCAACTGAGGCATTCTCCCAGTTGAAGTACAGGCAGGTTCCTAAATCTCAATGAAGTTAGACTTCCCCAGTGGAATCTCCTACAACAACAGGTATGCAAGTTTTCGCTAAGGAATCTCTTATGCAATCGACACTCCTGCAGATGGCATCTATAATCCCATCCTCCTACCAATAATCTTCAAATGGCATCTGTAAGCCCATTCTTGACATCACAATGATGATACTTCACCATGCGAGTGCAAATTTCTGGGCACTCTAGTGTTCAATTATCTTCCACCCTCGGATCACGAAAGGCTAGAAAGCCAATCTATATCCTCAGGTTTAATAAAATTGAATAGGGGCAACTGTTGCACCCCAAAATTTTCCCTCTCATGTTTCCCAAAGCCTCCCCCCTTGCATGGTTGATCACAAACTCTTGCCTAAGGAAAAGGAAAATTTTTGAGTGATGCTTTAAGGACATTTCGATTTGCATTCTGAAGAAGCACTTCGATTGGCATTCTGAAAGATACTTCGATTGGCATTCTGAAAGATCCTTCGATTGGCATTCTGAAGAAGCACTTCGATTGGCATTCTGAAAGATACTTCGATTTGCATTCTGAAGGACCCTTCGATTGGCATTCTGAAGGAGCATTTCGATTGGCACTCTAAAGAAGCATTTCGATTGGCGTTCTGAAGGAGCACTTAGATTGGCATTCTGAAAGACCCTTCAACTGGCATTCTGAAGGAGCATTTCGATTGGCACTCTGAAGAAGCATTTCGATTGGCATTAAGGACAATTACTTCGATTGGAATTCCAAAAAGGTCCATTTGAAGAAGCATTCAAAGGGTCCATTCGAAGAAGCTTTCGAAGAGCATTCGAAGGAGGTTATCAGCCCATTCAAAAAGGAGCATTCGAAAGAAGCCATCAGCCCATTCGAAAGGGAGTGTTCGAAGGCCAGCTGCTTGTCATTCAAAATTCAAAAAGGGACAGGATCCCATGTGTTTAGCCAACGTTACAAGCTCTCATTCATGGCTTTCAAACACATGATTAACGTTACGAATCCTCCTTCATGGCTGTCAAAACACATAATCAAGGTCATTTAAACCTTTGTCTTCCTGTCCCATTCACCCCCTCTATATAAAGAATTCACAAATGCTGCAAAAACACACGAAAAAGATACAGAAAAATAGAGAACTTGGAGAGACGCTGCCCAGAATTTTCCAAGCCAAAGCTGCCACCTAGCGAACGCCTCCCCCCTCAGAACTACAGGTCGAAGCACCTCTGTTTGGTAAAAGAAAAATCTAATCTCAAGCTCACTCTCAAATTCATTTCGATTGCATATTTATATTTTTTCTGTTTGTGAATGATTTAATGTGCTTCATGTGAGCTACAGTGCAGAGTTGAGATTCTGCCATTGCTTGGGCACAATCTGAGTTTATCCTTCGAATCCCAGGATAAAACAAACCCAGACCCAGGTTCAGCAGGTGCGAATAATAGGAGATTCGAACCAGGGGGGTTAAGTCCCCCCTGGACTTTTAATATGTGTTTTGTTTTGCAGGAACCTCATGCTTAGCTTCTTGTTGAGAGCTTCGAAGCTCAACAGTTTAGCTTCAAACTGGACCCAGGACTTCCAGTTCGAAGGATGACATGTCCAGATCGAACCCCCTCAGAGTGCAGCCCCTCATGCACCTTCGATCCAGCCTCTTTACTGGGTCGAAAGACAGCCTGCCTCTCTTTCGACCCAGGCCTCCAGAATTACTTTTTTTCTTCTTATTTTGCTGCCTGGCCCATTTGTACTCTATTTATTTTGTTTCCGTTTATTCCTTTTAGTTTTAGTTCTAATTAAAAATCATAAAAAATAAACAACTTAGAATTAGGATTTAATTTAATTAATCATTTTAACTTATTTTCTCCAATTTTAAAATCGGTAGACTTAGGTTTTATTCAAATTCAATCTTTTTTTTTATAAACAAAAATACAAAAAATATTAGGTTTGTTTTAGAATAAATTTTAATCAGTATTTTTTTAATTAATTAAATTTGACTTAACTGAATATTTAGCATTTTGTCAAAAAAATAAAATAAAACAACAAAAAGATTATATGCTAGGTTTTTTAAGTTTCATGCGCGTTTATTTTATCGTAACTGCTTATTATTCCCCCAATTTTGGACATGTAAATAATCCCCTCCCCGAAGCCTTGTAATAGTGTAGTATTTACAGTTTCTGCACTTTAAATTCCTGTACATATATTAACTGCTTAGATGTATGCTAACTAGGATTGTATGACAAGATCTAAAAACAAATGGTAGAACACCTAAAAATACAAAGATAATATAAACTGAAAATTGACACACTTGCACATGCCACTCCTAGGGTACACCTCATTTGGTTGCCTCAAATGTGGTCATTAAGTATAGGATGTTTTAGAGGTCGTCCTTTTTGTCCCAAGATCATAAGTTGCCTCGAAATGGTTGCCTCGATAAAAATGATCTAAGACATTAGGATTACCACTAAAGTGTCCTAACGTTGCTTTAGTGACCACAAGTCCCTTAAATTGAATTGACCCGAAAAACTCCAACGACGGTGCTACCTAGTCCTCAATAGTGGGATAGCACTGTCTAAAGGATAGTTGCACAGTTTAATTCCTTTTCGAGTAGGTAGATGTTTGTTGTACCCCAAAATTTGCCATCCCATATTCTTCAAGATTTGTCAAGATTAAACTTCAAAATCTCTCAAAGGTTGCACAGTCCAATTGCCTCCTAACAGTCAAAAATTAGGGTTTTGGTTCTGGCAAAGAAATTGAAGCTTCCAAGGGTCCAAACAAGTCCCACATGCCTATAAACATTGTCAAACATCCTCATGCCAAGTTTCAAGACTCACAGCACAAAATTGCACAGTCAAAAACCCTAATTGCTTCATAGTCAACTGCAGGGGCAAAATGGTCATTTGACAGTCAAAAGTCAAAATTTTTGGTCAACATCTTATTTTGAAGCCACAAACATCATTTGATCAATTCTTGATCATGATTCTCAAAGCATGGCTCAGAAAGTCTCAAGATGCAAAAGTTTCTATTTTTGGACAGTTGAAAAAGTCAACTGCAAATTGACCAGGGCATAACTTCCACATGGTTTATCATAAAAATTCCATCCAAAGCTCATTTTGAATAGAATGACATTTCCTACAACTCATCTTCACACTTCAAGTCCAATAAATGCTCTCACAAAAAGTTATCAATCTCAACATTATAGGTCATTTTTAAAAGTCAACAAAAAGGCACTTTAAGTCAAAGACCATAACTTGAGATTCGTAAATCAAAATGACATGGGACTAAAGGCATTGGTTAGAGGACTTCAATACATTTCCAAAATGTCCAAGAACATGATCAAAGCTTAAAAATTGAGCAAGATATGCCTTGTGGAAGTTGGGAAATTTTTGGGAATTTTGAAAAGTCAACTTTGCTTCAAATGCCTCAAAATTACTAATGGGCCTCAATTTCTTCCATGAATCATCACCCAAAAGCTATGCACGACCCATTGACATCCAAGGGAGTTATTTCATCATTTTTTATTAATTATTTGAATTTTTATTATTATTAATTCACTTAATTAAAATTAAATATGAAAAAAATATCAAATGCCACCTTTCAAATCTTTTTATGCAGCATATGCACTCTTTATGCACTCAATATTCGTGTATCATCCAAAAGGGAAAGAATATCTCATGATTGGCAATGATTGGTATGGAAAAGTTTGAAGAAAAGATATGCAAAATCAAAAATTCAAAAGCATTAAAACAATGGATCATGGGCTTATTTTTCTAACCTAATTCATTCACACATATATGCACAACTGAAACCTAGGCAAAAGAACAAGGAAGCTGCGCTGAAACCTCAAGAACAAACTTGCACTTTTTCACAAAAAATCTCAAAATTGTTTTCATAGCTAGAGCTTGTTTCAAAGATCAAAAACCATTCCAATACACTCCTGACACATCCAGGAAGCTTTTTCAATCAAAACCACGCCTCCATACTCAAGGAATTGGTAGATTGAAGTCTCACTTTTCATAAAATTATTCTTAATCGTGTTTTGATTTCTAGACATTTTCCATGCATTTTAATGATTGATTTATACTAACATGATCTCTCTGAAGCTATTGGTACCATCCAATTGAATTATTAAGCCCTGTACACGAATCCACCATGAAAGCTGCTTAGGGTTTCAGAGCTCCAATTTTGGGGTTTCTTTCATATGGAACAATTGGCCATTCAAACCTATACTATTGGAATCAGGACCTCCCAACGAACGGAATCCACCCATCGCGCCCTTTTTCTTTTTGATCATACGTTAATCGCTATTTTCCAGGTTTAGGGTTAGTGGGGGTTTAAAACCCCCGCTATCTATTCTTATTTTTCAGGCAAAACAAAGAAACCATGAAGAAGATGCTGAGTTGTTGGCACATGACTGGGCAGTTTGAATTTAGCGCGTTTTTATTTTTGTTCAGCATAATATTACTTTTTCCATTATATTGATCATTGTCCATTAAGTTAACAAATAAACGTGTTTGGCTTGGTGGAAGATGACTTGTCATACAGGTACTGGGACCTGGGTTCGATTCCCAGGTCCCCTTATATATTTCATATTTTTCTCATTAGCATGTTCCAGCGTAGCTCACACTCAAAGGAGTACCATATGCCTTCGCCAGCTTGCCTGCCAAGTGTCCAAGAGACCAATCCAAGGGCCAGGATGGGCAGTCCACCATGGACACCAGTCAACCACTCCTCACCCGCGCCAGAAAAGTCAAAAGGGCCTGATTCTAGTGGGCCAAAAATGCTTTAATACACCTCTCAAAAGGCCAACACCCTCATGGTTTGCATCACATTTTCTTTTTTCATTTTCTTTTCTTCTTTTTATTTTAATTGTTTTTTTCTTTTGTTTTATTTAATTCACCAAATTTAATTTTCATAACATAAAAATCAGAAATCATAAAAATAAAAAATATGTTTATTTAATTTTTAATTCCTTAATAGTTTTTTTTGTAAATAAATTTCAATAATCAAATTAGTTTAATTTTAGGTTTTCAACTTTAATGTTTTTCTTAAATAAACTAAAAAATGTAGAAATTAGGGTTTTAGTATTGTTATTCTTTTTCTTGATAAATAACTTTTTATTCTTATCATTATTAATTATTAATTATTTTTGTAAATACTCACTTAATTAATTAATTAGTGTAAATTAGGTTAAAACTTGAACATTTTTCTTAAATAATTAAAAACAACTTAGAACTAGGGTTTTGTTAAATTTCTAATTTTAATTCTTTTTCTCTTTATTTCATAAATACCAAAAAAAAACATAAAAATAATTTCCTTTTCTTTATTTAATCATTAATCATTTCCCAATTTCAATTTAATTCATTTAAAAGGGTCCAACGCCCTCGCACTCGATTCTAATTTCTTTTCGCACGTTTATTTTTATTTCCTTTTTAAATATAATGTATTTGCCCCAAAGCTTTGTAATAGTAATTAGGACATTTACTTTCCGCACTTTTATTCAAAATCGGGTCTTTGTTAATTTGGTGATGTATAAACCCGCGCCTTGTAATAGCGTAGGACTTTTATTTTCCGCATTTTAATTTCCGCACCTTTTAACTGCTAATCACATAAAAGAATGAATGGCCCAAATAAAATCAAAGCGTAGCTCACCCAATGCATGATCAAGATAAAATATAACTGAAAATGACACACAATTCACACACCACTCTTAGGGTACGCCTCACTGTTGCCTTGCCCCTCGAAACGTGGTCGTCGAGTATAGGACGTTTTAGTAAGTCCTCATGTCCATGAACATGGCATGGGGGTAGCTTCTAAGGTGTCCTACTGTTGCTCTGGTGACCACACTGTTGCCTTACCTTCGAAACGTGGTCGTCGAGTATAGGACGTCTTAGTGAGTCCTTATGTCCATTGATCTAGTTGCCTCGAACAAGTTGCCTCGGAACGGTTGCCTCGGAATAGTTGCCTCGAAACAGTTGCCTCGGAATAAAAAGATCAATGGCATAAGGGTAGCTTCTAAGGTGTCCTATTGTTGCTTCGGTGACCACACTGTCCCTACACTCGAATTGACCCGAACACCTCCAACGGTGGTGCTACCTACCTCTCAATGGTGGGATGGCACTACCTTAAGGACATTTACACAGCCTAATTCCTTAGGGTAGGTAGATGACTCATAGATACTTGCTCTATTCAAAAACAAATCAAAACTCTTTTCACACCGACACTTTCAAAAAAGCTTTCAAAACAATTTTTCAAACACTCTTGAGGACTGATACAAGAGTCATTCTGAAATCTTTAAACGAAACTTTTTCAAACCCACTCACCCTTGAAAAGCAAACAAACATTTTGAAAACACAATGAGCAAGTATCTAAGAGCCCATGGATAACCATGGATAGAAAGGGTCCTAACACCTTCCCTTTCTATAAATCTACCTCCCGAACCGAGAAACTATCTCATAAGGAATTTTGCTGTGCTTTTGTCCTGTCCATGTTGGAGAAAATAAAAGACGGTGGCGACTCTTGCTTCCGCGACATTTCGCGAACCCGCGTTAAACAGTCAGTTCTATTTCCATCGATCACAATGTTCTTAAGTACTTGCTCTCTTTTAAAACAAAACAAAAACTTTTCGCACTTACACTTTCATCAAAAACAAAACTCTTTTCAAAACCCACAATCACAAAGAAAAGCAAACATTTTGAAAACATAGTGAGCAAGTACCTAAGAGCCCGTGGATAACCACGGATAGAAAGGGTGCTAACACCTTCCCTTTCTATAATCTACCTCCCGAACCCGAGAAACATTCTCGAAAAGGAATTTTTTCTGTGCTTTTGTCCTTTCCCTTGTTGGATAAAATAAAAGACGGTGGCGACTCTTGCTTACCGCGACACTTTGTGAAAACAAACGCAAACGCGAACCAGCATATTAAAAAACAGTCAGTTCTCGTTCCCACCGATCACAGGGATCCTTGTTCAGGTCCGTCATATGGTCTGAATCCTTCACAGTTGTTTACCATCGTGATGTCTTCATCTGGGAATTCGAACTTCATGGACTGGTAGTCCTCCACAGCTTGGTGATCCAGGTGATCAGCTAGTACACTGCCCTTTATTGCTTTCTGGGTAGTATACTGTATGTCATATTCTGTCAGGATCATCTGCCATCTCGCTATTCTCCCAGAGAGGGCAGGTTTCTCGAAGATGTATTTTATTGGATCCATTTTAGATATCAATAAGGTAGTATGAGTTAGCATATACTGTCTTAGGCGGCGAGCAGCCTATGCCAGAGCGCAACAAGTTTTCTCGAGCAGTGAATATCTTGTTTCACAGTCGGTAAACTTTTTGCTCAGGTAATAAATAGCATGTCTTTTTCGGCCAGACTCATCATGCTGCCCCAGCACACACCCCATTGAATTTTCCAAAACAGTTAGATACATGATCAATGGTCTTCCCTCGACTGGTGGCATTAAAATAGGAGGCTCTTGCATGTACTCTTTGATCTTGTCGAAGGCAGTTTGGCACTCATCATTCCATTTGACTACTTGATCTTTCTTCAGTAATTTGAAGGTTGGTTCACAAGTAGCTGTCAGGTGAGAAATGAATCTGGCAATGTAGTTTAACCGTCCTAATAATTCTCTGACTTCCTTCTCAGTACGAGGAGCATGCATTTCTTGTATAGATTTCACCTTGGAAGGATCGACTTCAATACCTTTTCCGCTAACAACAAAGCCAAGGAGTTTACCAGACCTCACTCCAAACGTGTATTTATTTGGGTTCAACCTCAGCTTGTATTTCTTTAGTCTCTCAAAGAGTTTCTGTAAATGGTCAAGATGCTCTTCTTCCGTTTGAGATCTGGCTATCATGTCATCCACATAGACCTCTATTTCGTGATGTATCATGTCATGAAATAGAGCTACCATGGCACGATGATAGGTTTCCCCATCGTTCTTCAACCCAAATGGCATAACCTTGTAGCAGAATATGCCCCATTGTGTGACAAAGGTTGTTTTCTCCATGTCCTCAGGCGCCATTTTGATTTGGTTGTAGCCTGAGAAACCGTCCATGAAGGAAAACACTTTATGTTATGCCGTATTGTCAACTAGAATATCAATGTGGGGAAGTGGGAAATCATCCTTAGGGCTCTCTCTATTCAAATCTTTGTAGTCAATGCACATTTGTACTTTCCTGTCCTTTTTAGGCACATGAACAACATTGGCAACCCATTGCGGATAGGAAGTAATGGCCAAGAATTTGACGTTGAATTGTTTCACGACTTCTGTTTGATCTTCTCTGACATGTCTGGTCGCATGCGACAGACCTTTTTTTTTATCGGTGGGCAATCTTCTTTTGTTGGTAGACGATGTACCACGATGTCTACATCAAGTCCTGGCATGTCTTCGTACGACCAGGCAAAGACCTCAAAATAATCATGTAACAACTGAATCAGACGCTCTTTGATACTGGGTTCCAGATTGGCACCCACCTTGACTTCTCTCTTGTCTTCTTAGTTACCTAAGTTAATTGTGTCCACTGGTTCCTCGTGGGGCTGTATGGTCCTCTCTTCTTGTTGTAGTAACCTGGCGAGTTCCCCTGGCACTTCACAATCTTCCTCACCTTCATCTTCGGCTTGGTAGATTAGATTTTCAGAGTCATAAAAGGCCATAGCAGAATTGTTACCCAAGGGATCCCGAATGGATGTAGATATGCATTTTGAATGTGAGTGTGTGTAAGAGTATAGCTATCTTTGAAAGAAATGAAAATGTAAAAAGAAAAAACAATGAGCACAAAGTTTGTATGCAAAAACGTCCATGATTCATTGATGTCATGTGGAAATGAGATAATAACCCTTACAAATGGACCATTGTGCCTCGGGTAAGACACAAGGTTTAAGAGTCTGAATTGTTTAATATTACAGGTCCGACAAAATTTAAAGACAAATTACTGTTGGATAAAAGTGATCGGGACAAAATCTCTAGCTTCCCAGTTGTTGATCCCTCCACTGACAGTTGGGAAAATCCAATCCTCCAGGTCATAGTTGTCTTCATCATCCTCCACCGTGTTGACTCTGTGGTTGCTGATCTTCAAGGGTGATCCTCTGGCACGAGCACAACGTACAACTTTTTGGGCTCCTGAAGTGAAACACAAACCAAATTTGTCAAATTTGTATGGGATATCTAGGAGTTGGCCCCAAATAGTGCACCCACCTTCTTCGATCACTGCCTTGGCATCTTTTAAAGACGACATCTTAAGCGGAGGCCTTGTAATCTTTGGGACTTGAGAAACAGCCTTGGTCACTGCCACAGTTTGTGAGACTTCTTTAAAGTTCTAGAATGGAGTTTCAATAAATTCACCATCTAATTCCATATATCTGAAGGAATTTAGATGACTGACCATATACTCTTCTCTCCATGAACAGTGATGGTTTTCCCCTGAATCAGATATTTCAGCATTTGATGCAACATAGAGGTAACAGCACCAGCATTGTGAATCCACGGTCGGCCTAATAAACAGGAATATGAAGGGCGAATATCCATTACATAAAAAGTAGAATCAAATGTTTGGGTTCCAACTTTTATGGGGATAATCGCTTCCCCATGCACCATCCTTTTTGAGCCGTCGAAGGCCCTCACTACTATGTTGCTAGGTTTCAAGGTCAATCCTTCACAGTCAAGCCTATCAAGAGCCTTTTTAGGCAACACATTCAGAGATGAATTGGTGTCAACCAAAACATTAGCCAAAGTCGTGCCCCTGCATTCGACTGAGACATGCAATGCCTCGTTATGCTTCCTCCCCCTTGGCGTTAAATCAGCATCCGAAAAACCTAAACCATTATATGCGGTCAAGCTGGCTATGCAGTCTTGGAACTGATCAACAGGAATGATTACAGGTTCACAAATAGCTTTTGGAGGAGCAATTTCTGGATAGAATACCCTTCCACTTAGGGTTATCTTGCTAGTCCCTGCGATATTACTGATATCAGAGTCAACTTTCTCAGAGCTTGAATTTTCAGCAGCTGGCCAATCTTGCTCGATACCGTGATAGTAGACATCACCTTCATAATTCCATGGGACGGTTTTGTCTGACGAATACGGGATTGGTCCAGGCATTATAATTATCAACGAGGCTACTTTAGGAACTGATGTAATCCTAACGGGTCTTTTGGTGGAGACCCAGGAAGAATTCTCGGAAATGGTCACTATGGAAACGTCATTATAAGAAACAGTTGGAGTAGAAGTCTTCGAACAAAATCTCCTTGTCATCTATTAGGCGTTGAACACCTGCTTTTAACAAATGATAGCTGGTTGGTGAGGATAAACAGAAATGACAGCTTTCATCACAGCTTGGGAATACACCGACATTTAACAAGTTCTTTTTTATAGTTAGGAGTGAGGTCACAAGTTCATCAACCAAAGTAACAAACATATCTTCCTCAACGGCGTTGACATCACGACCGTGCTTGGGCATAGGGGCAATGATAACATTGGGAATTTCTGGCGCGTCAAATTCAATCTCTTTGGCTTCAAGAAGGTCTTGTACTTTTTTTCCAGAGCCCGACAATTGTTAGTGTCATGGCCAGGACTCTCAAAATGGTATGCACAGCGAGCATTAGGATGATAATGAGGAGAGGTTGTGTTAGGATTCTTTAGAGCTTCTTTCAAAGTCACTAGATTAGATCTTAACAAATGTGGCAATACTTGAGATAATGTCATATTAATTCAGGTGAACTGTCTGTCTGGTCTTTCCGTTATTGGCTGGTTGCTTCTTTGTTGAGCAGGTGCGGGTTTAGGAATCATGGCAACCCCCACCATTGGACGGTGTTCAGTCATATCTTAATTTCTCTGAGGATATACATCAACAACTTATTTTTTTCCAATGAATGGTTTTCTTACAGCAGCAGAGGATGCATCTTTTTTAATCTTCCCATTCTTTATCCCAGTTTCCACTCTTTCTCTGGTCAATATCAGTTCGGTAAAACTTGCCGAGGAACTCCCAATCAAGTGATTAAAGAAAGGACCAGACAGGGTGCCCAAAAACATATCTACTAACTCTCTTTCAGATAAGGGAGGTTGGACTCTTCCTGCTAATGTTAGAACAAGATTGGTTCTGATCATATCTCAGAGTTTTGATGATAACAATAAAATATATTTTATATAATTGATACTCTGATGAGCATATTTATTTGTTTCAGATAATATTTTGACTGAAGTATTTTCCTAGATGAAAATCATTTTGACGTGCTGAGCTGAAAATAAATGAAGAAGTTCTTTGATGAAAGAACTATTTGTTTTAGCGCAAGTTCTGATGCTGACTCTGATAAGAAACTTTTTTATGCATCTTCTAAAGCTTAGCAAGTTTCCATGTGAACTTTGTTCAGAAGAATTCTGCAAGAAAACGCTGATAAGAAGATTTGCAAGCATATTCTGAAGCAAGACATGAAGCTAGTTCTGATTGAATAAAGAAGCTAACAAGTCTTGTCAAGTTTCAGGAAACATGCTCTGACAAGTGTCATTTGTTCATTTAATGCAAAGACGGCTACATGCACTCAAGTGTCTATGCTAGTTCATTGTAAAATGCAATACTGCAAGCAAACACGTAAACAATGATTGCTCTCCACTTTTGAAGGCAGCAACGGTCGTTTTCTTCATGCTATAAATAGAAGATCATTTATTGCAAGCCAACACCCCAACTACGTGAAAATATTCTGCTGCTCACAAATTATTTTACAAACACTTTGTGCAAAACTAATCTTAGTGAAAACTCACAGTTTGTGATATAGCTTTCTAAGAAGAAATTTGTTTCACTATCTGTAAAGATTTAATTCTTGTATTTGTTCCTTGAGAGACCAAGCTTGGTCAGATTTCTCAAGAAGGCTAGGACTAGTTTGAGTCTTAGTGGTGTTAGTCACTTGTAAGTTTACTTGTGCTTTGAATTGTTAGTCACAACAGTTTGGTTGTGTAATTGTAATATGAAATTCCGGGAATGTCACAGACTCAGAATGTCTAATGGAATGTTAAGACCTCTGATCTGACATTAAGCGCTGTACAAGTAGAATAGGTTGTACTTTTGATATCTGTTCTATAACAGTCACTGGACTAACAGAGCCAGCAACACGCAGGTTCTGATTTAATGAAGTTCAGAACAGTTAAGGTTAATCTTATACATTGATGTTACGAGGAATGCTGTGACATCAAGGTAAATAACCAATACAGAAAGTAAATAACACACAGAATTGTTCACCCAGTTCGGTTCGACCAACCTACATCTGGGGGCTTCCAAGCCAGGGATAAAGTTCACTATTAGTAGTATCAATTCAAAGACCCTACAGCCAACACACCCGTTGACAGCCTTCTCACTTAATCACTACCTAATGACACTTTTACCTAAGATCCAATCCTAGATATGAGACCCCTCTCACTCCCCCTCAATCACCGCAGTGATAACTTTCTATAGTACTTAAACTGTTCAGAAGATACACTTCCATTACACATCTTGATCATGCTTAAAAGCTTCAATCAAGTACAATGCATACATCCTTTAACCTACAGGTTTCAAGGAGTATGGTGACCATCCCACAGCCCGGGTGGTTCACAACTAGCCCTAAGTGATTACATCTTGTCAATCAGCGAACTCCCCTTAAATTAGGTTACAATGCTTCTATTTATAACCCTATTTACCCAGCTGGATTTGAGCCTTCACATCACAGCAATGCAGCTCTAACAACCTGCATAAAATAAGCAGAAAACTTCTGCTACAAGTTAGGTCTTCAATCGAGCTTTTCTCCTTATCCTTAGCTTCTGATTGAATCTTCTAGGGCTCCACGTATGCCTTTAATTTTCGCTACTTGTTATGCATTCTATTTGGCAGAATATTCTGCATAACTTTAGGAACAGAACTGCATCAGTCTTGACAGTTCAGTAGCTTGATGTCTGGTATGATGTTATGACATCTCTTGAGACATGTTGTTCCAGAGCATGTTTAGGCATTTACAATAGAATTTTCAGGCTGTTCCTATTGTACATTACATTACATTATTGTTGCTATTTGTTTTACAAGAGATGAGCCAATCCCAAACGAAGGCACTTACAATCTCCCCCTTTGGCTAATTTTGGCTAAAACAAATACAACAATAATACTCACCATTCAGGACCTCTTGTGGCACAGGAGGAAGAGGATGCACCTTATTCCCTTTTAGACCACGAACCATTTCTTGTCACTGATGGTGGAAAAAGAGGACCGTGGGAGATAAACTATCCTTTCAGAGGCATCAGAGAACCTTTAAGGAGTGACCAGAATATCTCCCTTGTAACTCAGAACACAGGTCACAACTGTGTTCATAACTCAGATCACAAGTCACAAAGAAATTCACGCCATTTGAATTTCTGCTGAGTTTGTGACAAGTCTTTGTGATCAAAATTTTGAGTAGTAGCTGCTGCAACGAGGACAGTTTCTAACAGTACTCCTTTCTCCCCCTTTTTGGCCAAAAATTGCCAAGGAAAGCCCTCACAAAACCAGATCCAAGAACAGTTTTCCCAAATCCGTATAAACCCCATGATGGTTGTGAGAGAAAAGAATGTGTGACAGGAGGTTATATAAGGAGATACCAGGTTAAAAAAAAGATGGTAATATAAAATCTTGGTCAAGGATACCTGTTAGAGCATGTGCACATTTCAGACTGACTGTGCATGTATTGTTTGTTTCTGTCAATACCCCAAAAAAGATCCAGTCCTAATACATGCATAAATTTTGGTCAAAGTAATTCCTGAATAAAATCAGCCTTTGACCCATTTTCGGGACTGAAGATTTATTCCTTCTAGGAAACAGACTACCAATGACGTGGCGAAGTTATTTTCCCGTATTCTTCTTGATTTCCCCAAGGTTGCAATGTCGTTGATAATGTCATGACACTTACTTAGACATTACCTTGCATTTTTCAACAGCAGCCTTCTTTTTACTTCTCTCATTTAGGCACAGAGAGGGGCACTTTAACCAGCTAGTAGCAAGAGATTTTAAGCATGGCCATCACTCATGCTTTGTGTTGCTGAGATTCAATACACCCAAAAGACTCTAAATTCTTCTGATCTTCCATTCACTAGTAGTTGTTGGAGCTAGTGAAGTCTGATTTGCTAGACCAATTTGCTATTGATAAGAGCAATTCTTCAATCTCCTGTTGTTGAGACATTATCCATGACTTCACAATGTCATATTATCAGAACACATAAACATCAGCATACCACTGCCCTCTTCTGACTTCTGATCTTCAGATTAAGTCCAACATTACAGACTCTCCCTTCAATGTATATTGTAATTGGAAAAGTGCAACACTCAGTGACTTCCCTTGTTAAGGCCAATCAAAACAGTGGCGTGGAAACCAGTAGCACTAGCTCTGAGGTGGTAACTTCAAGCACCCTGAACTAGTCTTAGAATAGTAAGAACATCTCTGATTCATGCCCTTGCGCTTCCACACTTATCATGTCTCTCATGTAGCCATAGTCTGAAACCAACCTCCAACCTTCTTAGTGTGCTTACAAGCTTTACTAAGATTTAGACTTTCTAGAAGGATTAACCTTTGATCATGTCATCCTTCTGTATAATATATTTACTAGTAGTTGCTAATACTAGTAAATTTCTTCAGACCACAACAGTAGTTATGCGTTGTTAAGCATACTTCTTTTAAACACAAGTAGAATCTACTTATTCCAAACCAACAATAAAACTGCCACACTAGAATATTAAGATTCACAGTTCCAAGTCTCTGCCACGGACTTCTAACAATAAATGATGTTACAGCATGAACCTATCTGCTTGGATTCTGAAGTTAACATCCAGGGGATTGATGCCCTTTTATATTCCCCATAAGAAAGGTGTGATTACTCACCAGAATATTCTTAGAGAGAAATAAACTCTCTACCAAGTTCTGAGTAATAGGTTCAGAATACAGCCTTGCATACATATTAGACAAACAATTAGTCTCCCATCCAAGTGCTTATATATATATATCTTTATGCAAGATCCTAATGAATACTTAGTCTCCCGTCAAAGTATTCATTATTAGTTAGATTATGCCATCTTCTCAAGGTAGGATAATTATTCTAACAATCTTCTGCTCCATGCATGAAAAACCAACTGCTGAAGCGGCCCTTCGTTTGAGATGATGTTGCACCATCACATCTGACATTGATCTCAACCATATGAACCTGGCTTATACTATGGTTTTGGATGAACATCCAAAGCAATCAAAGCACACTTTTCTTACATCCTTTATGATCAGACCCACAACAACCACATAACCATGCAGCAACTAGCATGAATCACCTTCACCTTGACCCTTGAACAGTACAAGGAGTTAATCGTACCATACTCAACTAACAAGTGCATCCTAGGTGATGGGGATGACTTGTCAAAGTGTAGATATCCACCATTTGACTTTGTAGAGACTTAAGTGAATTCTCCTTCACATGCTGCAGTTTATGTGATTGGTAGACATACCCTGTTCTATTCCTATCCTCTTAGGAAATCACTAAGATCATGAGAAATAAACTCAAGCATCTTATAGAACAAGGTAAGATGAACTCCCTTTCATATCAGCTTGATCATACAGTGTTGAGCTCTTTACTTTAGACACATAGTATGTACTCTTCATTTGGAATTTGCCACAGGTTTCAAATTAAGAGTCCTTAGTTTACTTGCTGTACAAGTTTCAGGTTGCCACATTCTGTAACTTGTACTAGAAGAAACTTCATTATCAATCATGAGGATGTTCACTAAATCTGGAACTTATCTGTCTTTCCTCAACAACTGATGTCTTCACATATTTATCACATAAAGATTCTGCTTCCATTATCTAATCATACTAGATGATCATGACTGATTACTTCTTCATATTTGTTAAGTATATTTACTTGGCTGAAGACACAGAAATCATATGAGGGGAAACCTGGAAATCACACTTTAAAGTCCTTTTAAGTGCTTTTAGCTCAGTACATATACTCCCTTGATCAATTATTTCAAACCAGATGTCTCCTCTTCCAGATCAGGAGTAGGTTCCAAACATATGTATTCGTACTACAAGTGTTTAGCACCCAGAACATCTGTTCTTCAACTGGCAGTTGCATGATGTTCTAACATCCTCAAGCATATCAGTTCCATCTCCTTGGAACACATCATCCTTGATAATCTTCAAGCAGCTTGTAGACGTATACGAGAATCATTGATCAATTGATACTCATCAACACTAATAATAAATGCCTTGCCTTTATGAGTGGACTTGAGGACATTATTGATAGATTGCAAAATCTGCTTACAAATTCTGTTGAAAATAATAACCCTAGAGTTCTTCTTTCACTTTAGGCGTTGTATCAGAAGCTATGCAGCGGAATAGCAGTACTTCAACAGAACCTACACAATGCTTACTCCATACATAAGGATTGAAAATAAATCAATCCTACAAGTTGTTTGCTTCTTCACCAAGCAACTTCCTAGACCCAACTCTACAGCCTGGTTAAAAGGAAGCTTTATACACACAGATGATACCTTATCAATATCTTCACTCCCGCATGAAGGTTTTGATAATATTCTTCTTTGTACAGGTTGAACAATGCACTCCAAAATCTTCACTCCCACATGAGGTCTTTGAATTTGTTCAAACACTTTCATCTTCCTTCAACATTGCTGATCAGATTGATCTACTTTCTCCCAAATTGGTCCATCCTCCACTCCTAGGGACCAAACAATATGAACACTACTGGTTCAAACAATATTCTACCTTGTACACAACCGGAAAGTATCCCCCATGGATCTCATCCAGAGACAGACAGGATGCCTGCTCTGATACCAATTGAAATTCCGGGAATGTCACAGACTCAGAATGTCTAATGGAATGTTAAGACCTCTGATCTGACATTAAGCGCTGTACAAGTAGAATAGGTTGTACTTTTGATATCTGTTCTATAACAGTCACTGGACTAACAGAGCCAGCAACACGCAGGTTCTGATTTAATGAAGTTCAGAACAGTTAAGGTTAATCTTATACATTGATGTTACGAGGAATGCTGTGACATCAAGGTAAATAACCAATACAGAAAGTAAATAACACACAGAATTGTTCACCCAGTTCGGTTCGACCAACCTACATCTGGGGGCTTCCAAGCCAGGGATAAAGTTCACTATTAGTAGTATCAATTCAAAGACCCTACAGCCAACACACCCGTTGACAGCCTTCTCACTTAATCACTACCTAATGACACTTTTACCTAAGATCCAATCCTAGATATGAGACCCCTCTCACTCCCCCTCAATCACCGCAGTGATAACTTTCTATAGTACTTAAACTGTTCAGAAGATACACTTCCATTACACATCTTGATCATGCTTAAAAGCTTCAATCAAGTACAATGCATACATCCTTTAACCTACAGGTTTCAAGGAGTATGGTGACCATCCCACAGCCCGGGTGGTTCACAACTAGCCCTAAGTGATTACATCTTGTCAATCAGCGAACTCCCCTTAAATTAGGTTACAATGCTTCTATTTATAACCCTCTTTACCCAGCTGGATTTGAGCCTTCACATCACAGCAATGCAGCTCTAACAACCTGCATAAAATAAGCAGAAAACTTCTGCTACAAGTTAGGTCTTCAATCGAGCTTTTCTCCTTATCCTTAGCTTCTGATTGAATCTTCTAGGGCTCCACGTATGCCTTTAATTTTCGCTACTTGTTATGCATTCTATTTGGCAGAATATTCTGCATAACTTTAGGAACAGAACTGCATCAGTCTTGACAGTTCAGTAGCTTGATGTCTGGTATGATGTTATGACATCTCTTGAGACATGTTGTTCCAGAGCATGTTTAGGCATTTACAATAGAATTTTCAGGCTGTTCCTATTGTACATTACATTACATTATTGTTGCTATTTGTTTTACAAGAGATGAGCCAATCCCAAACGAAGGCACTTACATAATATGTTTGATTATAGTGAATTAAGTCCTTATTGAGAAACGCGAAATCACCTTGGCGGGTGGATTAAAGTAGTTTGAGTTCAAACGAACCAGGATAAAAATAACTGTGTTTTTCCATTATTGTTGAGCCTTTAAGAAAAAGAAAAAGAGAAACTTATTCAACCCTCCCCCCTTCTAAGTGTTTTCTCACCCTTCAATTTGTATCAGAGCTTGACTTTGAGCGCTAACACTTAACCGTGTCAGGAAAAGATCCAGAAGGAAAACACAAATGGCAACTGAACAAAACAATAATAACTACAACAAACCTCCAGTGTTTGATGGAGAAGATTTTGAATATTTGAAAGATAGACTAGAAAGTTTCTTTCTAGGTCATGATAGTGATTTCTGGGATATAGTCTTGGATGGTTACACACATTCTATAGACTCAGAAGAAAACAAGATTGATAGAAAAAATATGGATAGACAACAAAAAGTTGATTTCAAAAATCACCACAGAGCTAGAAATATTTTTCTAAATGCTATCTCTAAAATGGAATATGAGAAGATCACAAATAGAGATACAGCACATGATATGTTTGAGTCTCTCAAAATGACTCATGAAGGAAACGCTCAAGTGGAGGATTCTAAAGCTCTGGCTCTCATCCAGAAGTATAAAGCCTTCAAAGTAGAAGAAAGTGAATCTATAGAAGCTATGTTCTCAAGGTTCTAAACTCTGATCGCTGGACTGAGAGTTCTGAACAAGGGATACACTAAGGCATACCACGTTAAGAAGATCATTAGAAGTTTACCCAGAAGATGGGCACCTATGGTCACTACTTTCAAAGTATCAAAAGATCTGAACAACGTGTCTCTTGAAGAACTCATCAGCGCTCTAAGAAGTCATGAGATAGAACTTGATGAGCACGAGCCTCAGAAGAAAGGTAAGTCTGTTGCCCTTAAATCAATTAAACAATATGAAACTAACGCTTTTCAGGCTGAAGAAGGAAACTCTGAAGAATCTGCGTCAGAAGAAGATGAACTATCCTTGCTCTCCAGAAGGATCAACCAGATGTGGAAGCATAGACAGAAGAAGTTTAGGAACTTCAAGAAGTCAGAAGATAAACCAGAATCTTCTGGATACAAAAAGTCAAACAAAAGAGAGATAATCTGTTATGAATGTAAAGAACATGGACACTACAAGAGTGATTGTCCAAAACTACAAAGAGAAAGACCAAATAAAAAGTTTGGTAAAAAGAAAGGCATGATGGCCACCTGGGACGATTCAGAATCCTTTGAAGATAAATCTGATTCTGAAGATGAGAACACCAACCTAGATCTGATGGCTACCATAGCAGATGACTCAGACTGTGAGTCAGAACCAAAAGAGGTATTCTCTGAATTTACTAGAGCTGAACTTGCTGAAAGTTTATCAGAACTTTTGGAAAACTATAGTCAACTCAAAATCAAATACAAGAAACTCAAAAAGAGTCTTGCATCTGATCTTGAGAAACATGAAACAGAAAAATATGAACTCAAAGAAAATAATTTTAAACTTAAAGAGGAAATTCAAAAAGTTCAAAAAATTTCTAGTTCAGATTTTGTGTCAAGTTCAAAAGATATTCTTAAAGAATATGACTGTAGCTTTCAAACTTTTCTTGCTGAAAGCATAGATAGAAGCAAAATGGATTCAATGATCTATGGAGTTAATGGGAACAATAGAAGAGGAGTTGGATATGAAACTCCCAAAGGGAAGGAGACATATATACCAAAACCTATTGCTAAGATGACTTTCACATATAAACCTCTGAACAAACAATTCAAATTTGGACACACACATGATATTAAATATACATCACACTCTGGAAACTCTTATGCTAATCCAAAGTTCAAACAGGACTTTAAATACTCTAACCCAAGAGGATCCAAAAAGATATGGGTACCTGAAGGAGAAAATAATATTTGTTGCAGATGTCCTTAACAACTCAATTGAGACACCAGTCATGATACCTGGACTCTGGGTGCTCACAACACATGACAGGAAGAAAGTCTATGTTCCAAAACCTGGAATTTAAATCTGGAGGAGACGTCAAGTTTGGAGGTAATCAAAAAGGGAAGATTATTGGTTCTGGAACCATTGGAAACGGTAACCTTCCTTCTATCTCTAATGTTTTATTAGTAGAAGGATTATATCATAACCTGTTGTCCATAAGTCAATTAAGTGACAACGGTTATGACATTATCTATAATCAAAATTCCTGTAGAGCTGTTAGTCAAAAAGATGGAACAATCCTCTTTTCTGGAAAGAGAAAGAACAACATATACAAAATTGATTTGTCAGATCTTAAAACTCAATGTTAAATGCCTTTTGTCTGTTAGCGATGAGCAATGGGTATGGCACAGAAGATCGGGACATGTCAGCTTAAGAAAAATCTCTCAATTAAATAAACTAAATTTAGTCAGAGGACTTCCCAATCTGAAGTACAACTTAGAAGCTCTGTGCGAAGCATGTCAAAAAGAAAAAATTTCAAAACCTTCTTTTAAATAAAAAAATGTTATTTCTTCTTCTAGGCCATTAGAACTACTTCATATTGATCTGTTTGGGCCAGTTAAAACTGCACCCATCAGAGGCAAGAAGTATGGATTGGTCATTGTTGATGACTACAGCAGATGGACATGGGTTAAGTTTTTAAAACACAAGGATGGGTCACATTCTGTGTTCGTTGACTTCTGTAACCAAGTGCAAAACGAAAAAGATTTTAGAATTATAAAAGTTAGAAGTGATCATGAAGGAGAATTTGAAAACCATTATTTTGAAAAATATTTTAAAGAAAATGGTATTGTTCATAATTTCTCTTGTCCTATAACTCCCCAACAAAATAGAGTTGTAGAACGAAAGAATAAAATGTTACAAGAAATGGCCAGAACCATGATCAATGAAACAAATATGGCTAAGCACTTTTGGGCAGAAGTTGTGAACACAACATGTTATATTCAGAATAGAATCTCTATAAGACCTATTCTTGAAAAGACTCCCTATGAATTGTGGAAAAATAGAAAACCCAACATTTCTTATTTCCATCCTTTTGGATGTACTTGTTTTATTTTAAACACTAAAGATAATCTGAACAAGTTTAATTCTAAAGCACAAAAGTGTTTTCTGCTTGGATATTCTGAACGCTCAAAAGTCTATAGAGTATACAACACATAAACTCTGATTGTTGAAGAATCAATCAAAGTCAGGTTTGATGATAAGCTTGGCCAGCAACAGCCAAAGCAATTTGATATTTCTGTAGGTACAGAAGATCTTCTCTCAAACTCTGAAAGGTCAGAAGCAAAGGAAGACTCAGAAGATCCTCCTCTTGACAATGCTTTGGATAATCTAAAAATCTCTGAACAACCCTCTCAGAAAAGATTTCCCAGAATCTCTTCAGCTCATAAAGAAGACGTGATTATTGGAAGGAAAGAAGATCCCATCAGAACAAGATCCTCTCTCAGAATCAATGAAGAATCATTTTTTGGATTGGTATCTCTGATTGAGCCAACCTCTATTGATGAAGCCCTGGAAGACACTGATTGGATCCTAGCCATGCAAGATGAACTCAATCAATTTTCCAGAAACGATGTATGGGATCTAGTTCCAAGACCTAAAGGATTCAACATTATAGGAACTAAATGGGTTTTCAGAAACAAACTAAATGAGCAAGGAGAGGTGGTCAGAAACAAAGCACGACTGGTTGCACATGGTTATAGTCAACAAGAAGGAATTGATTATAATGAAACCTTTGCCCCAGTCGCCAGGTTAGAATCTATTAGATTATTAATTTATTTTGTTGTTCAAAATAACATGTCATTATATCAAATGGATGTTAAAAGTGCATTTTTAAATGGCTATATAGAAGAAGAAGTCTATGTCCATCAACCTCCTGGCTTTAATGACTCAAAGTATCCAGAACATGTTTTTAAATTAAAAAAGTCTTTATACAGTTTAAAACAAGCTCCCAGAGCTTGGTATGAACGTTTGAGTAATTGTCTTTTAGAAAAAGATTTTATCAGAGGGAAAGTGGACACAACTTTATTCAGAAAGACATTTAAAAATGACATTTTAATTTGTCAAATTTATGTTGATGATAATATTTTTGGAACCTCTAATATCTCCCTTGGAAAAGAATTTGCTGAGACCATGCAGGCAGAAGTTGAGATGAGCATGATGGGAGAATTGAAGTTCTTTCTGGGAATACAAATTAACCAGACTCCAGAAGGTACTTACATACATTAGACGAAGTATGTTAAAGAACTTCTGAAGAAATTTCATATGTCAGAAAGCAAAGATGATAAGACACCAATGCATCTAACATGCATTCTGGGAAAATATGAGGTAAGTATGAAGGTAGATCAGAAGCTCTACAGAGGTATGATTGGATCCCTTCTCTATCTAACTGCATTTAGACCTGATATATTATTCAGCGTATGTTTATGTGCTAGATTCCAATCAGATCCTAGAGAATCTCACTTAACTGTTGTTAAGAGAATTCTGAGGTATCTGAAAGGTACTACTAATCTGGGTCTGTGTTACAGAAGACCAGAAGATTTCAGACTAGTAGGTTATTGTGATGTTGAATCTGTTGGAGATAGAATTGAAAGAAAGAGCACCTCTGGAAGCTGCCAGTTTTTGGGTGACAGTCTTATCTCGTGGTACAGCAAGAAGCAAGCAACAATTGCACTTTCAACAACAGAAGTTGAGTATATATCTGCTGCTGGATGTAGTTCTCAGATGATCTGGATGAAAAGTCAGCTAGAAGATTTTAATCTTTATGAGAGTAAGATTCCTATCTTCTGTGACAATACCTCTGCAATTTGTCTTTCTAAAAATCCCATTTTGCATTCTAAAGCAAAACACATAAAAATTAAATATCATTTTATAAGGGACTACATTCAGAAAGGAATTTTAAATTTAAACTTTGTAAAAATAGACCATCAATGGGCTGATATTTTTACCAAACCCCTTTCAGAAGATAGATTTAAATTCATTTTGAAAAATATTTGTATGGAATTATGTCCTGAATAAAATTGTATTTATCTTATGTGTTTGCCTTCAGAATATTCTAAAATGAATGTTCTGATTAACAACTCTTCAGAAGTTAGAAGAGAAGTTACATCAGAAGCTATATATAAAGTTCTGAAATGCTCTAACGTTTCATTACAAGTATAGTTCAACAGTTCATTATATCAAACAACTGTCTCATGCAACCTTCAGGAGATGAACACGTGGTGTGTTTCCGAAAGGTCATGCATGCTAAGCTATTGACGTTGTTCCTAGGTAACTATTATGATTTGCTCAAATCTCACGCTTTCCCCTCAATTTTCATTATCATTAAATGCTAGTAATGATTAGATTCTTTTTAATTCATTTTAAAAAAAAAACTCTTTTTACAGTTTTATTTTTTTAAAACCTATTTCTCAAAAATTTCCATATAAATACCTTTCTAAAACCCCTTTCTCACTTTTTACCTTCTCTTTCAAAATTCAACCGTCTCTGTGTATTTTTCTCTGCAACCCTTTTCTTCTCTCAACCTAAGTGCTCAAATGGATTCCTTCTCTACACATTCTGGAAACATCCAATCTGAACAGTACATCATCCCTGAGAGAACTACTCTCATTCCAGTGGATAGTCTAGAAGTTATAAGTGAATTGATGGTGGATTTTGATAACCTAAAATAAAATGGGGTTGACCTTCTTCCTACTGTGGAGTTTCAAGGATGGGGAAACTTCTGTGGGAAACGTTCAAAAGAACCTTAGATGCTGATTCACTGAAGTTGCAAGACTTATGTCATTCTCAGGTGCTTGAGAACTTCTCCAAACATCTGCATGCCTTCCAGTCAGAAGCTGCTGATATTTGGGACAAGAAGTCTACTCTGATGATTGCTAATTCTCCAGCTGGTCAAATGGACATTTCAGAAGATGAGTCTGAAGATGCCTCTGAAGATTTAAATCCTCTGGCAATAGTTATGTTTAATCAACCTTCTGCTAAAGCTACACATGAACCTGTACCGACTCTTATGGTTGATCTGGGCACTCCTCTTTCAACTTTTGTTCGTTCTGACTCAACGATTTCTACTCCAAAGGTTGTATCTACTGAAGCTTCTTCATCCTCTGCTCCTACTTCACTTGTTATGGATACTCTGAATGAGCTTAAGAGGGAAAATGAATCTATTCATGAGCGTTTGGACAAACAAGATGAGACTAACAAAGAAATCAGAAATTGGATGATGAAACAAGAGGAATCTGCATCTGAGATCAAGAATCTTCTTATGGCTCTTGTTTCTAAAAAATCTTAGTGTCGTTCTATTTCTTGTTTTTGTTTGTTGTTTTGTACCTCTGAATCTTTTTTATTAAATCCCTTACGCTCTTCAATTATTTTTATATACTTTTTGATTATGCCAAAAAGGGGGAGAAAATGAGTATTTTGATCTAACCTCTGATTAACAGTTATGGGACTAAGTCTAAAACATTCTAACAAAATACAAAGATTTCTTTCTATGTTTAAAATAATTTTGCAGGTATCACTAAACTCTGGAAGTTTAATTCAACTGAACATTATCTTCAAAAGACTTACTAAAGAAATCCTAGAAGAAAATTTCAAAGCTTTGATGAAAATTCTCAGGAAGTTTTTCTTATAGAAATATTTATTTCAGGGGGAGATTCTTATCTCTTGTTCAATTTTATTTCTAAATCTGAATATTTTTGTCATCATCAAAAAGGGGGAGATTGTTAGAACAAGATTGGTTCTGATCATATCTCAGAGTTTTGATGATAACAATAAAAAATATTTTATATAATTGATACTCTGATGAGCATATTTATTTGTTTCAGATAATGTTCTGACTGGAGTATTTTCCTAGATGAAAATCATTTTGACGTGTTGAGCTGAAAATAAATGAAGAAGTTCTTTGATGAAAGAACTATTTGTTTTAGCGCAAGTTCTGATGCTGACTCTGAAAAGAAACTTTTTTATGCATCTTCTAAAGCTTAGCAAGTTTCCATGTGAACTTTGTTCAGAAGAATTCTGCAAGCAAGCGCTGATAAGAAGATTTGCAAGCATATTCTGAAGCAAGACGTGAAGCTAGTTCTGATTGAATAAAGAAGCTAACAAGTCTTGTCAAGTTTTAGGAAACATGCTCTGACAAGTTCTGTTTGTTCATTTAATACAAAGACGACTACATGCACTCAAGTGTCTACACTAGTTCATTAGAAAATGCAATACTGCAAGCAAACACGCAAACATTAATTGCTCTCCACTTTTGAAGGCAGTAACAATCGTTTTCTTCATGCTATAAATAGAAGATCATTTATTACAAGTCAACACCCTAACTACGTGAAAATATTTTGCTGCTCACAAATTATTTTACAAACACTTTGTGCAAAACTAATCTTAGTGAAAAATCACAGTTTGTGATATAGCTTTCTAAGAAGCAATTTGTTTCACTGTCTATAAAGATTTAATTCTTGTATTTGTTCCTTGAGAGTCCAAGCTTGGTCAGATTTCTCAAGAAGGATAGGACTAGTTTGAGTCTTAGTGGTGTTAGTCACTTGTAAGTTTACTTGTGCTTTGAATTGTTAGTCACAACAGTTTGGTTGTGTGATTGTAATCTGTTTGATTATAGTGAATTAAGTCCTTGTTGAGAAAGGCGAAATCACCTTGGCGGGTGGACTGGAGTAGTTTGAGTTCAAACGAACCAGGATAAAAATAACTGTGTCTTTCCATTATTGTTGAGCCTTTAAGAAAAAGAAAAAGAGAAACTTATTCAACCCCCCCCCCCCCCCCCCCCTTCTAAGTGTTTTCTCACCCTTCAGCTAAGTCCCTCCATTTTTTAGCATAGTCTTTGAAGCCTTCACTTGAAACCATGGCCATACTCTGGAGTTGAGTACAAGTGGGAGCAAGATCAGCGTTGTATTGGTATTGTTTGTAAAAGGCAGTGGCCAGATCTTCCCAATTATGAACATTGGCTCTTTCTAACTGATAAAACCAATCAAGTTGAGTTCCTGACAGACTGTCTTGAAATAAGTGTACCCATAAATCCTTGTCAGTAGTATGAGGCTGTATTTTCCTCACATAGGACCGGAGATGCATTTTGGGACATGAAACTCCGTCGTACTTGGCGAACACTGGTGCCTTGAATTTTGGAGGAATGACAATCCTCGATACTAACCCCAACTCCTCAAAGTCCAGTCCAGGCACTTTTTGAATTTCCATTTCACTTAACCGTTCTTCCAGATGCTTATACTTGTCGTCGGCTGGAGGATATTGTTCTTCAGAATAATCTTCTTCTTCCTCTTCCTCTTCTGAATCTGGTTGGGCAACTGCTTCCTTGCCTTTCCCATCTTGATTGTCTTTATCACCATATGACGTTGCAAAGTCGAGGGTCCTTCTTGCTTGACCTTGGAATCTTCTTCCCATATTTAGAACTCTGGTTATTTTCTTTGTTTTCTTCTTTTTCTCTTCAACCAGCAAGGTTTTCAACTCTTCTTGTCCTTTGGCTAGAGTTAAGAACATCTGTTGAAACTGAGCATTTTGTGCTTGGAGGTCCTTCACCGTCTGCTCGAGATCCATATTACTGAAATAAACAGTAGAAAGATGAGGAGACTTGTTGCAAGAAACCTTCTTATGTTATGATGAATGGTAGATGCATATGTAATAATTTCAATGATTTTAAATAGTCAAATTTGTTTTATACAAAAAAAGGAAACACTCGTTATATTAATAAATTAAATTTTGAGTACATCAATGCCTCTTTGGGCAAAACAATACAAAAACTCTAAGATAAAAAGGTGGTACACATCCTCTTTGGTGCGATGTAGGCATTCAGAGTCTGCTCCTCATGAAGTTGCTTAGTGAGTTCCAAAACCTTCTTCTCGCTAGCGTAGAATTGGGCTTCGAAAGTGTCCCGCTCCCCCTTGAGTTGTATCTAATATCTTTGTAAGTCTTCAAGAGAGGTGGGCATGTCAGGATGCAGAATAGTGTATGGAACATCTCCTTCCATGATAGGCTCAATGATTACAGGGAGAATGGAGGGATAAGGCATCATAAGACTATGAGCACGAGCTCATACCCATTTGAGGTAAGGCTCAAGAGGGATGGAATTCTTGTGCCCTAATGTCTTACTATCTACCTTGTTCAACATCCTCCAAGCTCGGATAAATCTATGGTGATGACCTTGATCGTCGTTCTTGTAGTCAAATACCAAACCTTGAATGAGCATCTCATGTGGGCCATCCCTTCGGGCGTAACCAAACTGTCTTAAGGCTAAGAAAGGGTTGTAGGTGATACCTCCTCTAATGCCAAGTAAAGTGACATTAGGGAATTCTCCACAACGGTCGACAATAGTAACATTCTCTAAGGATCGGGAACACCAATGAATGTCTGAATGTTTGAGCGTCATCAACCTTTGTGATCACCTTGAACCTTGCTCGTTCTTCAATACAGATTGGGGAAGATGCGAAATAAACCATCTCGCCAAAAGAGGAGTACAACACATAAGGATACCCCTTTTCCTCATAGTGCGAGTGTGAAAAGAATGTAGGATGTCCCCAAGAAAAGTAGGCACCAGGTTGCAGGATATGAAGATTTTAACGGTGTTCACATCTATGAGTTGGTCGGGATTTGGAAACAAAACCATCACATAGATGAGGAGAGCCAAAATTTCTTCAAAAGCTTGCAAATCCAAAGAGTTCCAACAGTTTTGGGCTTTCTCAAACAAGAACTTTGTTAGGAAACCCTTGACATCACTCCTTGTTTCCCAATTAGTTGTGATATCAGATGGTTGCAAATGTAGAGCTTGAGCAATCTCTTCTAGCTTTGGATCTCTTTCCATACCGTTGAAAGGTAGTTGATTGAGAATGGGAATCCTCAAGAGTTGGGAGAATTCTTCCAAAGTTGGCACAAGTTGATAATCGGGAAATCTGAAGCAATGATGTAAAGGATCAAAGAACTGAAAGAGCACCTTCATCATGTCTTTATCAGTGTTGGAGGTGACCAAGTTTAGGAGACGACCATGTCTTTCGGTGAATGGAGAATTTTCAGGAATCCTTGAAGCTGACTCTTTAAGTTGAGGAGGGATCCTTACAAGATTGACTTGAATGGTTTTCCTGCAGATATAATCCATATCCTACAAAACAGAACAAAGATAAATCCCAAAATCCTTGAAATGGTTAGTGAATGAATATGATGTTATGATGTTGATGATGTTATGTACAAGTAAATATACACAAACAAAGCAAATAAGTCCTTAAGTTTAGGCTTGCATGGAGTCTTATAGGTAAGTACCCTCTTGAAGTTTAGTTGGCTTAAACTTGTCCTAGCAATAGTAATCGGGTTCTAAGGAGCTCAATATCACTGGTTTGTTTCCTTGGTCATTGTTTCAGCACAAGCCTCTTCAATGGTGACCAAAATATCCCAAAAAACCAAACCTCAATGAGTGTGGTATCGAGTATCTACCAACTTCAGACTGCACCAAAGCCGGTCATCTCACTACGTCCTAATGGCCAAGTTGGTCAAGTAAAGGTTATAAAAGTTCATTAGTGCTTCATGACATCACTCAGCAGCCCCGTATTCTCCTTGATTAACTCAAGGGCTACCGGTACCCACAAATATGTTGCACCAACGTAGCTATTTCTTAGACCATGTCGGTATACCCCACACAATTTCCATAATGTATTGCTACTTACCTATAAGGTATCCCAAATTCGGGTAGAGGATTCAAACCCAAACAAAAAACCATAATGTAAAGCATACAAGTCAAACAATGAAAGCAAGTAAATATGATCTAACCCTAAGGTAACCCCACTTTTAGAATTTTCCCCAACAGAGTCGCCAGTTCTGTGATGCGGTGGGAGAACTGACTTGGGTGTTTTGCATTTGATCGCAAATGTTGCAGTTAGTAAGAGTCGCCACTGGCTTTTCTTTTATCCAAAAGGAAAGGTCAAAAACCACAGGAAATACCTTTGAGATTGTTTCTTGAGTTCGGGGGGTAGATCATGAAAAGGGAAGGTATTAGCACCCTTTTCATCCATGGTTTTCCATGGGCTCTTAGTTACTTGCTAGATCACTTGCTTTTGTTTGAAATTATGATTTGGTGTGGTTTTTGAAAGTATTTTGTAAAGAGGCCATTGTTTAGGCAAATTTTATAATGATTCTTGTTCGTAAGAATGTGTACAAAGGTGTTGATCTTTTGAAATTTTTTTCAAGTTTGAAAGGTGTTTTGAAAGTGTTGATGTTTTGAAAATAGCAAGTATGTTTTGTTTTGAAATGGAGCAAGTAATTAGGAGCATTCTACCTACTCAAAAGTCTTTTATATTCATTTGCTCTTTCCTTTTACATTGCTATCTTACCATGGATTTGGTAAGTAGCCCTATCTTTGGATGTAATCGGGACGGGCGTGGGTCATCATATAACCATGATTAACAACGTTGCAAGGTATCTTATCATTCTCTTTTAGGGACCAAGATCATTTTAAAGGCATTGTAGATAGCGTCATTGAGGGACTATGATCTTATATTTTGCTTGTTTCTTACATGCATAATATGACCATTTTGTAAGGCAACTGTGATCGGTGGGAATAGAACTGACTGTTTAAAGCTGGTTTCGCAAAATGTCGCGGTAAGCAAGAGTCGCCACCGTCTTTTATTTTCTCCAACATGGAAAGGACAAAAGCACAGCAAAATTCCTTATGAGAATGTTTCTCGGTTCGGGAGGTAGATTTATAGAAAGGAAAGGTGTTAGCACCCTTTCTATCCATGGTTATCCATGGGCTCTTAGGTACTTGCTCTTATGTTTTCAAAATGTGATTGAGTTTTGAAAAAGTTCGTTTGAAAACTTCTAGGTAACTCTTGTATCAGTCCTCAAGAGTGTATGAAGTATTGTTTGAAAACTTTTTGAAAGTGTAAGGTGTGAAAAGTATTTTGTTTGTTTTTTAAAAGAGCAAGTACCCATGAGTCGTCTACCTACCCTAAGGAATTAAGCTGTATAAGTGTCCTTTAGGTAGTGCCATCCCACCATTGAGAGGTAGGTAGCACCACCGTTGGAGGTGTTCGGGTCAATTCGATTGTAGGGACAGTGTGGTCACCGAAGCAACGGTAGGACATCTTAGAAGTAACCCTAATGTCCTAGATCCTTTATATCCGAGGCAACCGTTTCGAGGCAACTGTTTCGAGGCAACTGGATCTTTTAGACAAAGGGCGACCTCTAAGACGTCCTATACTTGATGACCACGTTTCGAAGGCAACGAGTGAGGCGTACCCTAGAAGTGGTGTATGCATTGTGTGTTGTATTCAGTTTAATGTTTGTCTTAGTAATTAGTGAGCTAGGAGTTGTTTTTATTTACATACATTCTTTCATGCAAGTTTAGCAGTTAAGAGGTGCAGAAAATAAATTGCGGAAACATAAATCCTACGCTATTACAAGGCGCGGGTCTATACATCGCCAAAAATTACAAAGACCCGTTTTGATAAATAAGTACGGAAAGTAAAGCAGTAAAAGTCCTAATTACTATTACATCCGGAGGCAGTTACATAATAATCCAAAAATAAGGAATTAAAATTAAAATGCGCGCGAAAGAAAGAATCGGGAATGCCTTAAGGGTGTTGACCCTTTTAAGAAAAGAAATTGATTTTTTTTTTGTGTTTTTGGAATTAAAATGAAATTAAAACTAACTAATGACTAATTAATTAATTTAATTAAAAGAAAATATTTTTTTGTTTTTTATGTTTTTAATGAAATAAAAATAAAAAAGAGAAATAAAAATAAAAGTTAACTTTACCTAATTCTAGATCTATTTTAATTATTAAAAAAAGGTTAAAATGGCCTAATTAAAAACTAATTCAATTATTGTTTATTTACAAAATAAAATAATAATAATAATAATAATGATGTTAGTTTTTTTTATTTTTATAAAAAAATATCAGTTGGTTAATTGTTAATAATAAATAAATAAAATAAAGCAAGTAAATAAAAAAGAAAATGTCAAAACAAAGTAAAAAGAAGAGCAAAACCCAAGGGGTGTGGGCTGAAATGGAGGGTGCATTGTTGGAATTATGGCCCATTAAGCTTCAGCTCGTTTGACTTTCTTGGATCGCCTACGCATGCGCTGACTCCAGAGTATGGTGTGCTAGCCTTTTGGACCTTTAGATCTGCATCCATGGACACTTGGCATGCGCTTGAAGGAGGTGTATGATGGAAGTTATTTGAGGATCTGCACAAGAACGCCTCAAAGAAAATAATATGAAAATTATGGGGGACCTGGGAATCGAACCCAGGTCCCAGTGGTGAACCAACACATCACCAACCACTGCATCACTTTGGTGCGTTTGTTAATAACATAGAAAAGAAATATTATAAAAAGCAAAAGCGTTATATGCTGAAAAAAACAAAAAGAGCGCGCATGATTTTGAATGGACCTATGCCTGGTTGCCACGCCATCGTCTTCAAGCTTTCCTGCAAACATAAAACATATAGCGGGGGTTTTAAACCCCCACAAAATACAAGCATTATGGAAATAGCGATTAGACGCTCATGAAGCATAAATTAGGCGCGAGGTGTGTATTCGATTCGTCTTGTCTCTCTCAATTCAACCATGGGTGTCCTGAGGGCCAATTTTTCTGTATGTGAGAAACCCCAATTTGAAAGCTTTGGAAAACCTAAATATCTCCCATGGTGATTTGCGTTTTACGGCCTTATAATCAAATTAAAACATACAGAAAGCTTTGTAACAATGTCAGCAGTGCATAACCATGATCAAAATGAATCAAAAAGGCGTAAAAATGGAGTTTTGATTTTCAAATGATGGAAAAACCGTGTGACTTGTGTAGTGTGATTCTTTGAGTGATTTGGCTCAATTCTGATTGCCAAAGGTTCCTGGCAATGCAAGGAGTGTGTTTGGATTGAAGGAGAGGTTTGAATGATGCTGCAAATAGGTTTTCAGTTTGTGAATTTTCTCTTGAAAATTTGAAAGTTGTTTGGCCGTTTTTGAGTATTCTAGGTTGTGAATGGTATCAGGAATGCTTGCATATGTCTTTTGTAATGAGTATCAAACAATATAATGAGCCTTGAAGCCTTGCAATTATGCTTGAGATTTTGCCATAACCTCCATTGAAACCACTTGCCATTTTTGTGAAAAATTTGAATTTTGTGCTCATAATAGGTCTTGCACGAATTTGGAATGTACTTCATGGTGTATCAAAGCAATTCAACACAAAATATATCCCTCCATTAATTTTCTTGATTTTTATTTGAATTTTAAAGATTTAAAATGAATTAAATCAAATAAAATCAAATAAAAATGGAAAAATTAATTTTTAATCTTGAAATAAATTGTGGGACACGTGGAAGGCATGGCCAAGCTGAAACAAGTGGAAAAAGTGGGCCCTCTTTGTCAAAAATGAAGTTTCAAGGATAGTTGACTTTGGCCAATTCACAAAAATTTCCCAATTTCTCCAATGCATATCTTGCTCAATTTTAAAGATATGAACATGTTCTTGGACATTTTGGAAAGGTCTTGAAGTCCTCTAACCAATGCCTTTGGTACCATGTCATTTTGATTTACCAATCTCAAGTTATGGTCTTTGACTTAAAGTGCCTTTTTGTTGACTTTTGAAAATGACCTATAATGTTGAAATTGATAACTTTTTGTGAGAGCATTTCTTGGACTTGGAATGTGAATATGAATTGTAGGAAATGTCCTCCCCTTCAAGATGAGAATTGGATGGGATTTTTCTGATGAACCATGAAAAATTTATGCCTTGGTCAAGTTACAGTTGACTTTTTAGCTGTCCAAAAATAGAAACTTTTGCATCTTGATGATTTTTGAGCCATTCTTGTGAAATCATGGTCAAGACTTGACCAAATTATGATTGTGGCTTCAAAATAAGATGTTGGCCAAAAAATTTGACTTTTGACTGCCAAATGACCATTTTGCCCCTACAGTTGACTGTTGGGCAAATGGGACTTTTGACTGTGCAACTTGACCTTGTGAGCCTTGAAACTTGACATGTAGGTGCTTGACAATGTGTATGAGCATGTGTGACTTGATTGAGCCCTTGAAAACCTCAACTTCCTTGCAAGAACCAAAACCCTAATTTGTCTGGCTTAGGAGGATGGTTGACTGTGTAGCCCTTGAGTAGACTTTGAACCATCTGAGGTGATGCTTGGCAAAACTTTGAATAATATGGGAGGGCAAATTTTAGGGTACAACAGTTTCCCCTGTTCAATCTTCTTAGACCTGAGGATGTAGATTGGCTTGTGTGTCTTTCGTGATCCGAAGGTGGAAGATGATTGAACACTAGAGTGCCCAGAAATTTGCACTCACATAGTTGAGTATCAGCAGTGTGATAGCGGGAATGGGATTACAGATGCCATTTGGAGATATAGTGGGTAGGAGGATGGGCTTATAGATGCCATCTGGAGATGTGACAGAACCTTGTCGGGAATGGGCTTATAGATGCCATTTGGAACTGTAATGGATAGTTGAATCTGAATAAGAAATAGAATAGCTCCCGTGTCTGGGGCATATCTAGTCTATATCTAATTGCTGACGTCTGAACGAGTAGTAGAATGACTGCCGTGTCTGGGGTATATCCATACTGCATCTGAATGAGTGGCAGAATGTCATCCGAATCTGGATCGTATCTGGACTGAACAACAGAATAGCATCTGGGATGGAGCATCTCTAAGTTGTCTTTAGAAGTTGGGATCTGAATAAGAAGTAGAATAGCATCCGGGTCAGGAGCATATCTAAGTTATCTCTGAAAGGAAATCTGGAATGAGTATCAGAATGTCGCCATGTCTGGGCCGCCTCTGAACTATATCTGGAATAAACAATAGAATAGCATCCGTGGTTGGAGCATCTCTAAGTTGTCTTTAGGAGTTTGAATCTGAATAAGCAGTAGAAAAGCATCCGGATCTGGAGCATCTCTAAGCTATCTCTGAAAAGAAATCTAGAATAAGTATCAGAACGTCGCCATGCCTGGGTCACATCTGAACTATCTCTAGAAGGAGTCTTGAATAAGCAAAAGAACAACATCCATATTTGGAGCATCTCCCAGCTATATCTGAAAGGAAATCTGGAATAAGTATCAGAACGTCGCCATGCCTGGGTCACATCTGAACTATCTCTAGAAGGAGTTTTGAATAAGCAAAAGAACAACATCCATATCTGGAGCATTTCCAAGCTATCTCTGAAAGGAAATCTGGAATAAGTATCAGAACGTCGCCATGCATGGGTCACATCTGAACTATCTCTAGAAAGAGTCTTGAATAAGCAAAAGAACAGCATCCATATCTGGAGCATTTCCAAGCTATCTCTGAAAGGAAATCTGGAATAAGTATCAGAACGTCGCCATGCCTGGGTCACATCTGAACTATCTCTAGAAGGAGTCTTGAATAAGCAAAAGAACAACATCCATATCTGGAGCATTTCCAAGCTATCTCTGAAAGGAAATCTGGAATAAGTATCAGAACGTCGCCATGCCTGGGTCACATCTGAACTATCTCTAGAAGGAGTCTTGAATAAGCAAAAGAACAGCATCCATATCTGGAGCATTTCCCCGCTATATCTGAAAGGAAACTCTTGAATAAGCAAAAGGACAGCATCCATATTTCGAGCATTTCCAAGCTATCTCTGAAGAGAAAATCTGAATAAGCAAAAGAACAACATCCATCTCTGGAGCATTTCCTACCTATCTCTTTAATGTAGATATGCCCTGTCTAGATACAGGTATCGAATCCACAATCAATCGCTCACAGATATGCCCTGGCTAGATACAAGTATCGAGTCTGGAGCTGCGACAGTTGATGGTAATCATCTTTGGATTGACCTTTTTCCTGAAAAGGCAAAACATCAGTTGTGCAATGCCATGATGTATGAAATGCATGATGTCACGATGTTCTTGAAATAACTGAGATAGTGTAGTATGCACTTTATCATGTATGTAAGCAGGATGTATAAAATGTGAAATGTTTATGAATGTATTTTCGTCTAGGAAAATAAATCCTTGACGAATGCCGGGAAGATAACTCCCAGGCTGATGTTGAAGAGTAGCGTTCTTCGTTTCCGCTGGGGATGATGGTTGCAAGAATAAACCGGTAGGAGAAGATGACTCTGTTGGGGAATAAACTTGTTGGAGAGATTACTCTGCGGGGAATACTCTGTGGGAAGAGATGCTTCGCTGAGGTTTGATGATAACTCTGCTGGGGATACCGTTGATGAGTTATGTTGGAAGATTTGATGAACTCCGCTGGGGAATAGAAAGAGCTTCGCCGAGGACGATCTTTCCGTGGTTTTTAGCTGAGGATAACCCAGTTATATCCTGGTGGAGAATAACCTTTGAATAAAGTCCGGGAGACGTGTCCATGCTCTGTAGGTGATAAGCTTCCAGAATCTACTGGAGATAAGCTTCCTATTGGGGAGATGGATTCAACTCTCCTAGGGAGACTTTTTGAGACTGTACTGGGGAAGTGGCTCCACTGAAGTGTCTGTATTCCGCCGGGGAACAATCTTAGAATAAGACTGCTAAGGATGCTTGCTGAGGATATTTTTATACTCCGCTGGGGAATATTGAGATCTTCTGGGGATACCCAACTTCCTTGAGGCTGACAGTAGACTAACTCTGCTTGGGGAGAGTGTTGATGACTTGCTGGAGATATTGTGCCTTCTCGGGGCTGATTGGAGACCAACTCTGCTGGAGGAGAATTGTTGAATCTTGTTTTACTCGACAGGGAGTGAAGGTATCTTGGTTATGTTCTTCAGCCGAACTTACCTTGGTACCTTGGTGGACAGAGCAACTAGATCGTTCAAACAATTCTTATTGCCCTTGTTTCTGTGGGAGAAGATACCTGTGGAGGTGCTAGATAATTGCCGATTGACAAATCCTCTTCTTGGTAGGCAAGTGACGAGATGACGGGACATAGTCGTATGCTTTTGATCCCTAACTTTTGCCTGGACCACCCTTTCGGGTTTTCAGTCCACCGGGATACCCCTTTTTGCCCAAGCCGCCTTTTCAGGTTTTCGACTTGCCGGGTGTACAAATTTTTTCATTTTCATCCCTTATTTTTGCCTAGGTATGTCAACCTAGCGGGTCTTTGATTGTGCGTAGTATCTTTTCGATTATGTCCACGCTCTTAGGATACAGGAAGTTGTCACTGTCAGTAGTGCAATGTTACCATGCCGCCAGAAGATCTTCGTTTGATCGTCCAATGCCCCGAGTGATCCAGACGGAGATTTGCCCCTAGCTGGTTGGCCTTTTGAGAGATTCTCATAATCTTGACTTAACTGCCCCAGATGATGGACAATGATCATGCCCTGCCCCTTGGTTGGAGGTGCTTATGTTCATTAGACATTCGTCGTGCGAACTTCTATGCTGTTCAAACAAATAGTCATATGCAAGCAATGTCATATTAAAAATGCAAAGCTTATGTCTGTCTTGGAGTTTTTGAAAATGTATTTTTTCATAAAAGCAAGTGAATTTTTTGTAAACTGTGATGTCAACTCGTTATTTTACCGCAAGCCTTAAGGAGTCAGGATACCTTTCGTAACAGTATGCTTTCGAACTAACCCATGCTTCAGCTAGGACTTTTAAGGGTTGTAGCGTGGCCTGGTTCACGGTTTAAGAAACAAAGGATAAAGGCTCAAATTTATTTGTACCCACCCGCTCTTCGTGATGTTCTTCAAACCTAAACTCAGCTGATCATGCATTAGACCTTGTTTGAGTCTTTGTCCTGATATTCCAATGATGGTTCGAATATTGACAGTTTATTTTGAATAGGCAGTCATTCCCATTTTTTTGTTGAGGGTTTGTAGGACCTCTTTCTTTTTTTATTTCATTATCCCTGTCTTTTGCCTGAACTGTTTCTTTTCGTATTACAGTCAGCGGGATGCCCCAGTTTTTGTAAGTCTCCTTTATAGGTTTTGACTTAATGGGCTTCTATTTCTGAGAGGTAACGACTGCCCGTCTTTATGATTATTCGGAGCCATCACTGTCTTTTGTTTTGTAAGGATTCCTTTGGTGCCATTCGTTGTGCACTTGGATCAGCTGAGAGAACTACCCTGCCCCAGGTTATGATTAAGGGTTTTAATTTTCGAAAAGAAAACTCCTACTTCTTTGGCTCAAAGGGGTTGACGAGGGATTATCATCCTTATAACTCCAGTGTTTAGGAATTGAAACAATGCATGTACCTCATCAGCAGGGTCTGTTCAAAAGCATACTGTAGATTATGGTATCGTTTTCGTCATCCTCCCTCAAGAGGCTTAGAATTTTAGATCAAGAGTTGAACATCAAAAGAAAAGAAAGCAATTTGAATATAGTGAAAACAATTGTATTAATTCAAAACAGACATATGCGATGAATTTTTGAAATAAAAGAGTTTGCTATGACATTAATTGAATATGCGAGCGTTGATCATCACAAAAAATATGAAAGCAATTTGAAATAGTGAAAATAATTGGATTAATTCAAAAACAGACATATGCAGTACATTAAAAGAGTTTGCTATGACATTAATTGTTTGTATAAGCAAAAAAATTACAACTCGGAAATTCAAATAAACAAAAGCCTTCAATGATTGGGCAAAGGAGCAGTGATTATGTTTGGAGTCTCTGGTGCTTCAAACTGAATCTCTCTGGCGTCAATCATGTCTTGAATCTTGTTCTTCAGAGGCCAGCAGTTCTCCGTAGTATGCCCCGGGCTATCAGAGTGGTATGCGCACCTATCGTTGGGATGATAGTTAGGAGCATAAGTGTTTGGATTCCGGAGAGGAGCCCTTAAGGTAATCAGCCCTGCCTTCAACATTTGCTGTAGCGCTTGATCCAGTGACATGTTGATCTTCGTGAACTGTCTCTTGGGTGTGACCTCCTTATGTTGCTTCCCCTGTCCTTGTTGAGCAGGCCTAGGATTAAAGATATGGGTTGCCCCTACATGTTGATCATGGCGACCCTTTTTACTATGCACAACATTGGACTCCTTCTTCCCACTGTAAGGCTTTTTATGAGTATCAGAAGGTGTAGCTTCTTGAATCTTTCCAGCCTTGATACCAGCTTCAATCCTCTCCCCGGTCAAGATCAAATCGGTAAACCCAGCAGAAGAATTCCCAATCAGATGGTTGAAGAAGGGACCAGACAGGGTCCCCAAGAACATGTCAACGAGCTCACGGTCAGTCAAGGGCGACTGCACCCTTCCATCCAGATCCCTCCATCTTTGCGCATACTCCTTAAAACCTTCACCCGTTCCTAGTGACATACCCTGGAGTTGGGTACGTGTAGGAGCGAGGTCGGCATTATACTGATACTGCTTATAAAAAGCAGTAGCCAAGTCCTCCCAGTTACGAATAGTGGTTCCATCCAGCTGATAGAACCATTCGAGTTGAGTCCCTGAAAGACTCTCCTGGAAGAAATGGATCCATAGATTCTTATCTGCCGTGTAAGGCTGGATCTTCCTTGCGTAGGAACGGAGGTGTAGCTTAGGACAGGACGCCCCGTCATACTTCACAAAGGCAGGCGCCTTGAACTTGTGTGGGATCACCACCCCAGAAGATAACCCCAAGTCTCCGAAATCCAACCCAGGCACACGTTGAATCTCCATAGCATTTAACCTGTCCTCCAGCTGTTTGTATCGGTCCTCAGCAGGAGGGTATTGTTCATCGTTGAAGTCTGTCTCAGTGTCAGAGACTACGGGACTAGGAACCCTTCCCTCTTGCTGACTGCCTTCCCCAACAGATGGAGTAGTCCGCTCAGCCTCATTCTGCAGTGTATTCCCAGATCTGCGTCTAGGGTTGAACAAAATAGTCCTCTTCTTCTTCTTCTTCAAGAGCAGAGTCTTCAATTCCTGTTGTCCTTGTGCTAAGCTCATGACCAGCTCCTGGAACTGGGCGTTCTGGGCCTGGAGGGCCTTGATAGCTTGTGCATTGGATGACTCAGGATTCATGATGACTGCTGAAATAAACAGCGAAGAAGGTAAATGACATGTACAAAGGGTACCTGTAATGCAATGATATGTATGTATGCATGCGATGTTTTCAAGGATCTCGCAGGGTAAACAAGAAAATTGTTAGAATTTGAATTTGGGTAGCTTGATTGAAGGAACTTCATGTTGTTGAGAGTCCTTCTTCAAGAGTCAAAGCTCACCATATCGAGTGGGTCATAGCCCCTGACTCAGGTTATCAACCTTGGCTAGAGGAAAATAAATCCCCTTTTCCCCTTGCTAGGCACTTTGATTCATCATGACCTGCATCACAAGCCCTTGAGATCCTTGAAATGGATTAGTCTTTATGCGGGATGCATGCAATGGTATGATGTTATGCTATGCATGGAGTAATGTAGGTGTTGTACCCCAAAATTTGCCCTCGCATTTTTCTCAAGAAATCTCAGCTTCAGGCGTTTCCTGATTTTTCAAACTGGCTCAAGAATTGGTCAAACGGACTTTTCTCGTCAATCAGAGCAAAATTAGGGTTTTATTGATTTTTCAGGGCTTTGGATTGTTTCACACAGTTGGCTTAGGGTTTTGATTGATTTTTGGCTCAATTTTGATCAGGCGAACGCTCTTTGAAATTTAATCATGAATTAGGTTTTTGGGGCACGTTCTCAAAAGGATTTAATTTCTACAGCATCTTGCAAGTTATTTCGAGGTTTGGGTTGGATTCGCATTTGTTTGACCTAATCAGTAAAAAGAGGCATTTGGTTTGAATTCACGTTTGTTTGATGGAACCAGTCAAAGGATATATGCAGTGTGGATTTACAGTGTTTGGTAAAAATCGGTGAAAAGGGAATGCGCCTGATCAGTGTCTTGATTAACTGTTGCTTTGCTTTGGAGATACCAGGTTTAACTGATCAATGTGCTAAAGCATTGTTTATTTAAATTATTTATTATTCTAAATTAAGTGATTGAAATTTATTTTTCAATTATTTTAATTCAAAGAGTTTTAAATAATAGATAAACAATAAAGAAGGAGGAAATAGAATTGATTGGATAATAAAGACTTTTATTTATTCTTGAATTATTTGTACAATTATTGTTTATAATTTAATTACAAACAATGGTTTTACATTAATTTAAATTTAAATAAAAAGAAAACTATCCTATTTTTTCTAATTCTTCAGTCTTCATTTAGTACCCCTCTCCATTCAAGTATTCATCTGCAAAAGAAAAGAGAAAAAGTCAAAAAAAGCAGATAAATAAATAATGACTGATGAATAGAGTTCATCATTAAAAGCAAACGGCCGGGATCAGTTGACCCTCTCTGCAAATCACGGGATTTCTCCCGGTTCACAAAGAGGGATGAAAAATATTTACAAATTAAAGATGAATGCACAAATATAAAAATTGCACAATTCAAAAAGATGGTCAAACTGCATAGCTTCAAACAGTGGTGCAAATCAAACTATGAAGGCAAACAGATTGGTCTAACTAAAGACACAAATATCATCAATACTGTCAAGAAGCGTACAGCATAGAAAGGAGAAGACAAAATATGCAATATTCAACATGTATTGTAAGCAGGATATCAATGCATCATTTCCCTAGGCCAATTTGCTTTTTCAGAATTTATGCATAATAAGCAATTTAATATGCTTAAATATTGGAAAGAGAGAGAAGAAAAGAGGAGAAGTGTGGGCTTACTGTTTGGCTTTAGGCATAAAGAAAATATAGAAAGCAAAACTGCAATAAGACAGTGAGGCAAAAGGCTAAAAGAAGCATATATCAGTGCTACCCAAATTAGACAGAGATATACAGCAGAAGTAATCACAAAACAGGAAATGCCAAAACCTTGCAAGTCTGCCCAGTAGCTTGACCCAAGAAAAGATGCCAAAGCTTGAGATATTCAAAAAGATCTTAGGCGCCAAGGGACCAAGGGGCTGGAAGACAAAGAAAAAATATATAAAATTGCAACAGCAAAGCCATACGGAGGACAGACATAAAAAACAAAAAAAACCCACACAAAAGATATACAAACTGCATAAGCCTTCCAACCTAAAAAAACCCTACTGTCATAACCATAACCAAAGCCCTCCAACCTGTGAAGCTTCACAAGCAACAAAATCTGTAAGGCCATATCAAAATAAAAAGCTCAGAACCCAACATAACCTGCAAGGATATCAGTTCCAAACCTAAAAGCCAAAATCCTGCATATGCCATAAATCCCAAAGCCTGCTGAAACCTCAAAAACCATATAACCTGTCAAAAAACCTAACACGAAGCCTAAAGCCTCAAGCCTCACCTCACCTGAAGCCTAACATAAACCAGAAAAACCCCAAACCTGATTGAGCCGTCAAAACCAATATCACAAAAAAAAATCATTCAAAACCATAAACATATGGCCTAAACCAGAACCTGCCTAAGCATAAACCAGCAATACATGGCCTAAAACCTTAACCATTCAAAGTCAAATATATCACAAAAAATAGCATATGCCCATAACCAGAAAACCTTACCAGTTGCAAAAGCCAACAACTCAAAGCATATCTCATCAACACTAAAAAGACCCAACATCACAAGCCTCAGAGAAACTCTCATCATAGGCGAACAAACCAAACATCATCATGGGCCATTAATTCAAGCATACAGTAGAAGAAGAAGAAGAAGAGAGGCTAATCAAAGCAAAAGCTTCAACAATAGCATGTTACAGTTATAGCATTCAAGCCCTCAGAAAGATATCATCACAGGGCAATCAGAAAGCAAGCAACATAAGCATACGAGCAAAATAGGCGACAGAAGTCAAGGCAAGGTATCAAACAAATCAGCAATCTCAGCATGAAAAGGCATCACATTTCAACAGGCAAATCAACATAGACAACAAAAGCATCAAAGGCAACGTGTATACAGTAGGAGAGAAGAAGAAAGAAGTGAAGTTTCAAAAAAGGATTTTCAGTCAAATCATCATCAAACCCTAAGGTAGCAAAAAGGTAAAGGTTACCAAAGAGCAAGCTCAGCATCGCCTCCGCCGTTTTCCTCGTCGTCCCGGCCTCCTACGCACGCTCCCACTTTCCTCCTCCGTCTCCAAAGGTAACCTTTTCTTTCTTTCTCTTTCAAAACCTCAGATAACCATTAACGAACAAAAAATCAGGACCAAAAATGAACAAATCAACGCATGCAAATCGTAACAAACCTAAGCGAAATAAGAAAATGAACTCACCGAATCCGTCGCACCTGATGCCATCGCTGGAGGGAAGAGGAGAGTAGAGAGTGCTGGTGGCCATTGAGGAACTCAGATGAAGAATCACGCAAAGAAGGCAAAAACCATGAAGAACGCCGCCGCTGCTCACAAAACCCTAAGCGTGATCCCAACTGAAATGAATATCAGGAACCCTAACCAAAAAAAACCTTGTCTCAAGCAAATGGGCTTCGCCCTTTCCCAGCCTAAGCCCATCCCATTCTTTTTAACCAAAAAAACCATTGATCTTTAAATTAACTTTACATTAATCTTTGCTTTATTAAATACATTCACTAATATATTTTTCTCATTAACTAACCACTTTTTTTTATAAGCTTCTTAATACTAATGTTGGTTTTATTGTTACACTAATAATACTTTTTTATACTAACATAATTAAATAATATACAAGTGCATAAGAATAACTCTTGAAATATCACTTATATAATAGTTGAAAGATGCATTTTACATAATATAATTAAAATTGAAAACATTTTTTTTCTTTTCATTTAATTAAAATATTTTTGTACATAATGAATAAAGATACATTGTTATACATAATTTAATTAGAATTTAAAACATTTGATTAAAAAATTCTTTTCATACATATTAAAGAAAATACAAGATTACAAGACTAATTAATTAAATAAACATTTAATTTTTCTTTAGGTCAAAACAAATACTTAACAATACTTAATACACAGTTAATTTCACATTGTCGCACCTGTAAATAATTACATATACAAATACACATATGCACGTACACTTACACAATATACTTGTATTTTAATACATTATACATTTGCTTACGTTGACATTCGTTACATTTACATTTGATTGATTCGATTTGGTTAACTCATTGGATACTATATTCCTAAGTCTCATCCCCATTCATAAATTTGTACCCCAACTCCCGGATACTTATTTTATAATAGCGTAGACTTTACATTTTTGCAATTTACCGCTTTCAATTATACCATGGTTAGACCTAGGGTTTGCATGTATATAAAATCAAACGCTAGATAACCTAATACAAGACAAATACATGAAATCAATACACAATCACACTTGCACCCTCTAGGGTAATCCCACACGTTGCCTTCTAAAATGGGCCATACTTGCACGTCGAGTATCTTTGGCAAAACAAATTCAAATGATCATAAGTCCCTCGATGACGCTGTCGAATGTTGCCTAAAAGGAATGATCATAGTCCCTTCAAAGCAAATTGCCAAAGACACTTGGCACCATTGCACTCATGGTCCATACGATGACCCGCGCCCGTCCCGAATAAACTTCCTAAACGCAAGATTGTCCATCAAATTCAATGGTGGAACAAAATTGTTAAAAAGGGTTGAAAACATAGAGAAAACCTTTGAGTACAATAGGATAGACAAAACTTTTAGTTACTTGAGATCAACTTGCAAAAACACTTGCCTTCTTTCAAAAAAAACCACAATCCACAAACACTTTCAAAACAAACTCTCAAAACATTTGAAATATCTTTTCGAAAAGATACACGCCTTTGTAAAATATTCGAGTAAAGAATTGTTACAAGGTTAGCCTAAGACAAGGCATCTTCTTCCAAAACATTTTCAAAAACACTCACACATACACCATTTTCAAGCAATCGAAAATCAAGGCAAGTGATCTAAAAACCAAGTAACTAAGAGCCCATGGATAACCATGGATGAAAAGGGTGCTAATACCTTCCCTTTTCATAATCTACCCCCCGGACCCACGAAATATCTCAAAAGGTTTTTGCTGTGCTTTTTTAACCTTTCCTTTAGGATAAAATAAAAAGTCGGTGGCGACTCTTGCTCAACCGCACAAGTGCGAATACGAACGCAAAACCACAGTCAGTTCTCCCACCGTATCACAGAACTGACGACTCTGCTGGGGATTGAACTTAAAAGTGGGGTTACCTTAGGGTTTTTAGATCACCTTCTTGCATGATTAATTGTTTGCTTTGCTTGCTTTACCTCTTATGGTTCTCTTGTTTGGGCTTGAAATCCTATACCCGGATTTGGGAAACATTCATAGATAGCAATACGTTGTGGAAACTGTGCGGGGTATACCGACACGGTCGAAGCAATAGCTATATTAGTGCGACATATTTGTGAGTACCGGTAACCCTTGAGTTCAATCAAGGAGAATACGGGGCCGCTGAGTGATGTCACTAAGCACTAATGACCTAGAACCTTACTTGACCATCTTGGCCTTTTATTAGGGGTAGTGAGATGACCGACTTTGGTGCAGTCCGAAGTTGGTAGATACTCGATACTACACTCATTGAGGGTTATTTTCTTGGAATATTTTGGTCGCTAGTTAAGTGGCTAAACCAAAACAATGAACACAGAAAACAATCCAATGATATTGAGCTCCTTAGAACCCGGTTACTATTTATAGGACAGGTTTTTAAGCCAACTACACTCAAGAGGGTACTTACCTATGAAACCTCATGCAAGCCTGAAACTAGGGTTGGTGTGATTTGCTTGTACATATGTTTTGTGCATACATCATAAACATCATGAAGCATCATATGCATTCACTAACCATGTCAAGGGTTTGGATCTTCATCTTTGTTCTTGTTTTGTAGGTCATGGAAATTCCTCGCAGAAATACCATCCAAGTCAACCTTGTGAGAATCTCTCCTCAACTCAAGGAGCTCACCTCAAGAATTCCGAAAAACTCATCCTTCAGTGAAAGACATGGTAGACTGCTCAGTTTAGTCAACACCAACATTGAGGAAGACATTATGAAAGTGTTATTCCAGTTCTTTGACCCTCTTCACCACTGTTTCACTTTCCCTGATTACCAGTTGGTGCCCACTTTGGAGGAGTTTTCTCAACTCCTGATAATTCCTATCCTTAATCAACTACCCTTCAACGGTACGGAAAAGGAACCAAAGCCGGAAGATGTTGCTCGAGCATTACATCTACAACCATCCGACATCAAGGGGCATTGGGAAACCAGAAGCAGCGTCAAAGGATTCTTAGCAAAATTCTTGTTTGAGAAGGCACAAGAATGTTGGAATTCATTGGACCTACAAGCCTTTGAAGAGATTGTGGCACTCCTTATCTATGGGTTGGTCTTGTTCCCAAATCCTGACCAATTGGTAGATGTCAACGCCGTCAAAATCTTCTTGTCCAGAAATCCAATACCAACTTTGCTTGGGGACATCCTTCACTCATTTTACACACGAACAATGAGAAAGAGGGGTGTTCTCATGTGCTGTACTCCTCTCCTTGCAAGGTGGTTTATTTCGCACCTTCCACAATCTGTCTTGAAGAATGACCAAGGTTCAAGGTGGTCCCGACGGTTGATGACTCTTACTTATTCGGATGTGCATTGGTGTTCTCGGTCCAGAGAAAATGTCATCATTGTCGATCGTTGCGGAGAATTTCCTAATGTTCCTTTACTTGGAATCAGGGGAGGTATCACCTACAACCCTTGCCTAGCTTTGAGGCAATTTGGGTATGCACGGAGGGATGGCTCTCATGACATGTTGATCCCTGACCTAGTTTTTGACTTCGACAACGATGCGCAAGGACTTCGCCAAAGATTCATCAGAGCTTGGGGAAAACTCAACAGGGTTGATAGCAAGACTCTGGGACACAAGAACTCCATCCCTCTTGAGCCCTATCTCAAGTGGGTACGAGCCCGAGCCCAAAGTCTAATGATGCCTTATCCTCATGTACTCCCAGTGATTAAAGAGCCCGTCAATGAGGGAGAGGTTCCCTACACCATTCTACATCCAGACATGCCCACATCGTGGGAGGAAATGCAAAAAAGTTGGATTCAGCTCAAGGAGGAACGGAATACTTTTGAAGCTAGCTTCTACGCCAGTGAGAAGAAGGTTCTAGAGCTTACCCGCCGACTCCATGAGCAAGATGCCCTCAACACCTACATCGCACCAAAGAGGATGCGCAATGTCTTTTTGCCTTGAGAAGTTATTTTGTAACATTTGGCCCATGGGGCATTTATGTACTAACAAATTTCCTCTTATTAATATGACGTGCATTCTTCTTTGTCTGAAACAATTTTGAATGTCCTAAATCCTTGAATGCATTGCATACATAAGCATATCATCCATCATGTGCATAAGCAGGTCTCTTCAACAGGTTTCCTTATCTGTCTGCTATTTATTTCAGTAGGATGGATCTCGAGCAAACAGTCAAAGACCTGCAAGCTCAAAATGCACAATTCCAGCAACTCCTGATGACCTTGGCTAAGGGTCAGGAGGATATCAAGACTCAATTGGGGAACAAGGACCCAGTGAAAAAGAAGAAAAAGAGACTCGGAGTGGCTACTTTAGGGAGAAGATTTGAAGGAGAGGCCAGGAGAGTGCTTGAATTCCCTCTTACTTCTGATGAAGGAACCAGTAAAGGAGGTGGAGCTGCGGTACCTTCCGAGTCTGATGCGGAAGAAGAGGAGGTCGAAGAGGATGAAGATTATTCTTATCAGCAATACCCTCCAGCTGATGATAAATACAAGGGTTTAGAAGACATGTTGGCCGCCATGGAGCTACAAAGGGTACCAGGTTTGGATTTTGAAGACTTGGGTTTGGTCGCCGGGATCGTGATTCCCTCAAAATTCAAAGTGCCAGTGTTTGTGAGGTATGATGGGCTGTCCTGTCCCAAAATGCATCTCAGGTCCTACGTGAGAAAGATCCAACCCTATACGGCAGATAAAAATCTTTGGATTCATTTCTTTCAAGACAGCCTTTCTGGAGCTCAGTTGGAGTGGTTTTATCAGCTAGAGGGAACCAGCGTCCGCAATTGGGAAGATTTGGCCACCGCTTTTTACAAATAATACCAGTACAATTCTGACCTTGCTCCTACTCGTACCCAACTCCAGGGTATGTCACTAGGAACAGGCAAAGGATTCAAAGAATATGCACAAAAATGGAGGGATTTGGTTGGCAGGGTGCAGCCTCCTTTAACCGATTGTGAGCTCGTCGATATGTTTCTTGGGACCCTATCTGGGCCATTTTTCAATCATCTAATTGGTAACTCTTTCGCGGGGTTTACCAATTTGATCTTAACAGGCGAAAGAATTGAAGCTGGCATCAAGTCAGGAAAGATCCAGAAGGGTGTTGCTGCAAGTGTTGAGAAGAAGCCTTTTAAGAAGGAAACGGCTGTGGTATATTCTCAGAGAAGAGCAGGGAAGATGGAGCGCCGGCCAACTGTGGGGGCCGTAATGATTCAAAATACTCCAAGTGAGCAGCCTCGCTATAACCAGTCCAGACCAAATCAACAACGGGTGGAACGGCCACAACGGCAGTTCACCCGCATTAATATGACTCCAGCGCAAGTGCTTCCCCATCTGTTAAAGTTGAATCTCGCCACCATCAAGGAGGCACCAAAGAATGTGAATATGTCCTCTCCGCATTATCATCCTAATGCTAAATGCGCCTACCATTCAGACAGTGTTGGGCACGACACCAATGATTGTTGGGCACTCAAGCATAAAATCCAAGACCTGATAGAGGCGAAGGAAGTGGAGTTTGACGCTCCGGAGAAACCTAATGTGATATCTGCACCCATGCCGAAGCACGACCGAAATGTTAATGCCATTGAAGAAGATTTGTATGTTGCTGATGTCAAGGATCTGATAACTCCATTGCTAACCATTAAGTTGAATCTGTTAAGGACCGGGATCTTCCCGGGATGTAAGGAAGACTGCTATTATTGTTACTCTCTGCCGTTTGATTGTCCGTTGCTGAAGAAAGGCATCCAGGGCCTTATGGATAGTCGACAAATTTTGTTTGAAAAAGTTTCTGCTGTTCCAATTCATACTGAAGATGTCTCAATCATAACCATTCACGCCAATCTTTCCAAGGCCGTCAAAAAGCCTGTTAAGATTACGCCAGCTACGAAATCTATTCCTTTAAAGATAACAATGCCAGGGCCTGTCCCCTATGTTTTTGAGAAGTCGATCCCATGGAACTATGGCGGTGACGTCTATTACCATGGTATTAAACAAATCGAAATAACTGAAGAAAGTTCGGATGATGACGAAGCCAGCATTGGAAACCTTGCAGGCACGAGCAAAATCACCCGGAGCGGGAGAATATTTTCTCCAGAGATTGCCCCTCCAAGAGCAATCTTTGGACCCTCATCTGCCGAGGTCATCCCTGCACCAATAAAACTCTCTGCTAGAACCCCTCTGATTGAAGATGTTGTTGTCCCTAGTACTGTCTCTCCCACCACTGCTGACAAAGGTAAGGGAATCCAAGATGAGCTCCTCGGGATGAGGGCTCAACCCTTGGTCATCCCGGAAACCTCCAAAAAGGAAATGGATGAGATCTTGAAAATAATCAAAAGGAGTGATTACGATGTGGTAGAACAGCTAGGGCAAACCCCCTCGAAGATCTCCATGCTGGCACTACTACTTTGCTCAGAAGCGCACGCTAAAGCCCTGATAAAATTCCTGAAGGCAGCCCATGTGCCCCAGGAAACCTCTGCAGATCAATTTCAAAATTGCATGGCTAGCCTTACTGCGGACAATGGATTAGGTTTCTCTGATGCCGACCTAACTCCTAAAGGTAGAAACCACAATGATGCTTTGCACATTTCAGTCGAGTGCCGGGGAACCACCCTCGCGCATGTCTTGGTCGACACTGGTTCGTCGCTGAATGTATTGCCTAAGAAGGCCTTGGACCGGCTAGATTGTGAAGGGTTGGAGTTGAAGCCGAGTGATATTGTTGTCAGAGCTTTCGATGGGTCGAAGAGAATGGTCCATGGGGAGGTTGAAATTCCCGTCAAGATAGGTACTGAGGTGTTTAAGTCTACCTTCTATGTGATGGACATCCGTTCGTCATACTCTTGCTTGCTGGGTAGGCTTTGGATACACCATGCTGGGGCAGTCACCTCTTCCTTACATCAGATGTTGAAGTATCCTGTCAAGGGAAAGATCATTACCGTCCATGGCGAAGAGGAGTACATGATTAGTCACTTGAATTCATTCCGATATGTGGAGGTAGAAGGGGAGTTAATTGAGACCCCTTTTCAGCATTTTGAAGAGGTCCTTCCTGAAATAACAGTAGCAAAATTGGCAGCTGAGATACCGAGGCAGATGGCCAGGATGGCATCTCTGGAGGATGCAAGGGCCGCAATAAAGGAAGGGAAGAATTCAGCATGGGGGCAGTTACCTGACATCCCACATAAGACCGACAAGTTTGGATTAGGGTTCACAGCCGCAGGCCAGAAAGCTATGCGCCGGTCGAAGATTGAAAGGGCGCCAGTCAAAATTTCTCCCTACGGAATCAACGCTTTGGAGGATGAAGACAAAGAGAGCAACATCGAAGGGTGGATTTACCCGACTGTCAAAGGAGGATTGAGCAACTGGGAGGCAAAAGACTTTGTCCCCATCACTTTTATTCATCAGTAATTTATCTGTCAAACATTTCAATTCGGTCTGTAATATCTATTTTCAAACAATCCGTACACTATCTTTCACCTCATGCCTTGCCCGGGACATGTAGGTCCATTTGTAAGGGTTTTGATTATTTTTCATATCCATATGCCATATTTAACGATTCATTGGACATTTTTTCATTTGATAAACTGCTTGTGTTCATTTTCTTTCCTTTTGCATTTTTTGTTTAAGGATGGCTATCCCTTACACACACCCACGCTCACAAATGCAGGTACCCATCCACTCCGGATTCCATGGGTGACTATTCTGCTATATCCTTCAATAACTCTGAAGATCTGGTCAATCAAGCCGAGTATGAAGATGACGAAGGTTGTGAAGTACCAGGGGAACTAGCCAGACTTCTACAGCAAGAGGAAAGAGCCATCTTACCTCACGAAGAGTCATTGGAGACTGTCAACTTGGGAACCGAGGAAGACTGGAAGGAAGTGCAAGTGGGTGCCAATCTGGAACCAAATGTCAAGGAACGTCTGATACAGTTGTTGAATGAGTACGTTGAGATCTTCGCCTGGTCTTATGAAGATATGCCGGGTTTAGACACAGACATCGTAGTTCACCGTCTCCCCACAAGAGAGGATTGTCCACCGATCAAGCAAAAAGTTCGCCGAATGAGGCCTGACATGTCTGAAAAGATCAAAGCAGAAGTGATGAAGCAATTCGACGCTGGCTTCCTGGCTGTTACGTCCTATCCTCAATGGGTCGCTAACATCGTGCCAGTACCTAAAAAAGATGGCAAAGTCAGGATGTGTGTGGACTACCGGGATTTGAATAGGGCCATCCCCAAAGATGATTTTCCACTTCCACACATTGACATTCTAATCGACAATACAGCTCAGCACAAAGTGTTTTCCTTCATGGATGGATTCTCGGGCTACAATCAAATCAAAATGGCCCCCGAGGATATGGAGAAAACAACTTTTGTCACACAATGGGGCACTTTCTGTTACAAGGTGATGTCGTTCGGACTGAAGAACGCAGGGGCAACTTATCAACGCGCCATGGTAGCTTTATTTCATGATATGATACATCATGAGATTGAAGTTTACGTGGACGATATGATAGCTCGGTCACAAACAGAGGAGGAGCACCTTGAACATCTAGAAAAGCTGTTTGCCAGGCTGAAAGAATACAAACTCAGGCTGAATCCGAGTAAATGCACTTTTGGAGTTAGGTCTGGTAAACTTCTAGGATTCATTGTAAGCAACAAAGGCATTGGAGTCGATCCAGCAAAAGTGAAAGCAATACAAGAGATGCCTGCTCCCCGTACTGAAAAGGAGGTTAGAGGATTCTTGGGGCGCGTGAACTATATTGCCAGATTCATCTCTCATCTGAATTCTACCTGTGAGCCAATCTTCAAACTCTTGAAGAAAGATCAGGTAGTTGAATGGAACGACGATTGCCAAACCGCTTTTGATAAGATCAAGGAGTATTTGCTAGAACCTCCTATTCTGATGCCACCCGTCGAAGGAAGACCATTGATCATGTATCTAACCGTTTTGGATAACTCAATGGGGTGTGTCTTGGGCCAGCATGACGAGTCTGGTCGAAAAGAGCATGATATTTATTACCTTAGCAAAAAGTTTACCGACTGTGAGACTCGCTACTCACTGCTCGAGAAAACTTGCTGCGCTTTGGTATGGGCTGCTCGCCGACTAAGACAGTATATGTTGACTCATACTACCTTGTTGATTTCCAAAATGGATCCTATCAAGTATATCTTCGAAAAGCCCGCTTTATCTGGAAGAATAGCTAGATGGCAAATGATCCTAACTGAGTACGATATCCAGTACACCACTCAAAAAGCTATAAAAGGGAGTGTACTAGCTGATCATCTGGCTCATCAAGCTATCGAAGATTATCAACCCATGAGATTTGACTTCCCAGACGAGGACATCATGAGTCTGGACAGCATTGAAAGTAACGGACCGTATGACGGACCCGAAAAGGGATCCCGATGGACCCTGTACTTTGATGGTGCTTCAAATGCACTTGGAAATGGTATCGGCGCAGTACTCATTTCTCCGGAGGGTTGTCACACACCTTTCACAGCCCGACTTTGCTTCAGCTGCACAAACAACATGGCTGAGTACGAAGCTTGCATCTTTGGTCTCAAGGCTGCTATAGACTTGGGGATCAAGTCTTTGATTGTATTTGGGGACTCGGCTTTGGTTATCAGTCAAATCAAAGGAGAGTGGGATACCAAGCATCCTAATCTTATCCCATACAAAGAACATGTCCTGACATTGTTGCCTCACTTCGAGCAAATTACCTTCGAGCATTTCCCGCGAGAAGAGAATCAGCTAGCAGATGCCTTAGATACAATGTCCTCCATGTTTAAACTCAATTGGGATAACGAGGCTCCCCAAATCACCATCGAGCGAATGGATGAACCTGCACATTGTCACGAGATTAATACCGAAGAAGTAGTGGAACAACCCTGGTTCCATGAAATCAAAAGGTATCTCGAGACTAGAGATTATCCCGAAGGAGCTTCCGTAAATGACAAGAAGTTCTTAAGGAAATTTGCTGCCAAATTCTTCCTGAGCAACGACATCCTTTACAAAAGAAGCCATGATTGTGTATTACTCCGATGCGTAGACAAAGCTGAAGCAGAGTTGATCATGACTGATATACACAGCGGTACATTTGGCACTCACTTGAGCGGGCATACAATGGCTAAAAGGATCCTAAGGGCAGGCTATTACTGGTCTACCATGGAAGCAGACTGCCATCAACATTCCCGTACTTGCCACAAATGTCAAGTCTACGCTGACAAAGTTCATATCCCTCCGGTTCCTCTCAACGTTCTGACTGCTCCTTGGCCATTTGCAATGTGGGGCATTGACATGATTGGAGAGATCAAGCCCACGGCTTCCAACGGACATCGCTTCATCCTAGTTGCCATTGATTATTTCACCAAATGGGTCGAAGCAGCTTCCTTCGCCTCTGTCACTAAAAATGTGGTTGCCCGCTTCATCAAGCAAAATCTCATATGTCGGTATGGTGTTCCAGACAGAATCATCACAGACAATGGTACAAATTTGAATAACACAATGATCACCGCTCTGTGCGAACAGTTCAAGATTTATCATCACAATTCATCTCCCTATCGGCCGAAGATGAACGGTGCTGTTGAAGCTGCGAACAAAAACATTAAGAAGATCATTCAGAAAATGACAGTCACTTACAAAGACTGGCATGAGATGTTACCATTTGCTCTGCATGGATACCGTACGACGGCACGTACTTCAACCGGGGCAACCCCATTTTCTTTGGTATATGGCATGGAAGTTGTCCTGCCTATGGAAGTTCAGATTCCTTCTCTAAGGATTATGAAGGACGCAGGTTTGAATGAAGATGATTGGATGCAGACCCGACTTGATCAACTCAATCTGATCGACGAAAAGCGACTCGCTGCTATATGCCATGGTCAGGCGTATCAAAAGCGAATGATCAAGGCCTTCAATAAGAAAGTCAGACGTCAAGTGTATCAAGTTGGAGATCTCGTAATCAAGCAGATTATCTTGCCGCAAAGTGATCCCAGAGGAAAATGGACTCCTACATATGAAGGACCATTTGTGCTCAAGAGCATATTTTCTGGTGGTGCAATGATTCTGACCACCATGGACGGCGACGATTTGCCGCACCCTGCGAACGCAGACATAGTCAAAAGATACTACGTATAAAATAACCCGACAAGTCGAAAACCCGAAAGGGCGGCTTGGGCAAAAATGGGCATTCCGGTGGATCGAAAACCCGAAAGGGCGGTTCAGGCAAAAATTAGGGATAAAAATATAAAAAAATATGTACACCCGGCAAGTTGAAAACCCGAAAGAGCGGCTTGGGCAAAAAGGGGTTTCCCGGTGGATCGAAAACCCGAAAGGGCGATTCAGGCAAAAGTTAGGGAATTAAAGCGTATGACTATGTCTCGTCGGATCACTTCAAAGACAATCTCTTCATCAACCAGTTCCAGGCTTCTGATCAATCCAATCATCGGCAAACGAAGCGTTGAATGGACAGATATTCAGAGTTGTGAAGGCTATAGCGGAATGGAATCCCATGGAATTATTTCACATAGCCATCTTTATTTTGTATAAATCTTTCAAATATTTACGACAAAATCCTCTTACTAGGATGATTGTCTCCTTTGTACAAATATACTCAGAGAAAGTTAATACAAATACTTTTCCTAGAAATTTGTGTCATTTCCTTTTCTTTTCTCTTGCACTATTTGTTTTATTTTGAGAAACGTCCAATGTTTTGTTAAAAAGGCATATGCATTTGAACATAACCATTTCCTTACGAATCATGAAAGAGGATTACTGATAGGTCAAAGGTGCAGTTGGATATCTTGATACCTTTTCAAAGGAAACCCCCAGGAGATTTGGAATCCATATCCCCAGCAAACCCTGAAGCCGATCCCCAGTAGATTTTGGAAGCTTATCCCCTGCAGAGTACGGACGTCTCTCCCGAGTTTTATTCAAAGTTATTCCTCACGAAGGATTATAACTGGGTTATCCTCAGCTTATTGCCACGGAAGATCGCACTCGCCAAAATTCATCCTACCTCCAGCGGAGTTCATCAGAGTTCCCCAACATGACTTGTCAATACAATCCCCAGAGGAGTTTATCTTTGTTATTCCCAGCCCGAGAATCCTCCAGAACTCATTTCCCCTCAGAATTTAAGTTTCGGTATCCCCAGCGGAGCCAAACTAATGAACCTTCTCCCCACAGAGTTTTGTTCCCCAGTGAAGTCGCCAGAGATACTTCCCACCAAGCTGAAGATTCTCAGTCTTACCTCCCCAGCATGAGTCTATTAGAGTGGAACTCCCCAGTAGAAGTCATCAGGAATTCCCCAGAAGATTGGTATACAACCCCAGCTCCTTTTTTCTCCAGCAACAACTAGGAATTATTCCTCCCAGCAGCAGTCAGGATACTGTTATCTTCAAGCCATCCCGGATTCATCTATCCTTTGCAAGACAGCTCTCCAGCTTACATGCGCATCCATTTACATTCACACTACATAACATACATTACATCATGCATCATGACATTGCATATAACTAACTCTTTGCCTTTTCAGGTAAGATCAGTCGAAAGACTAAAATCATTATCTTCCAAGATTCTTTCCAGGAATAATTCAGATGTGACCCAAACACAGCGATATTACGACACTTATTCCGGATTCATCTCGATGTGGTTTTACACGAGCTCATCATCAGTCAACCCTACACCGGTTCCTCTTCCACTTCAAGATTTCTGAAAACAGTTATGGATTCTTCCCAACAACGGATGTTAATCTATCAGCTTGTTCAGATGCAACCATTGAAAACAGTTTACGGACGCTTCCCAACAACGGATGCTGCTCTATTGCTTATTCAATCTCAAGACTTCTAAAAACAGTTCACGGGTTCTCCAAGTAACGGATGTTAACCTATCACTTGTTCAGACTCTTCTCAACTTTTGAAAACAGTTTACGGACGCTTCCCAACAACGGATGCTGCTCTATTGCTTATTCAATCTCAAGACTTCTGAAAACAGTTCACGGGTTCTCCAAGTAACGAATGTTAACCTATCACTTGTTCAGACTCTTCTCAACTTTTGAAAATAGTTTACGGACGCTTCCCAACAACGGATGCTGCTCTATTGCTTATTCAATCTCAAGACTTCTGAAAACAGTTCACGGGTTCTCCAAGTAACGGATGTTAACCTATCACCTGTTCAGACTCTTCTCAACTTTTGAAAACAGTTTACGGACGCTTCCCAACAACGGATGCTGCTCTATTGCTTATTCAACTTCAAGACTTCTGAAAACAGTTTACGGACGCTTCCCAACAACGGATGCTGCTCTATTGCTTATTCAACTTCAAGACTTCTGAAAACAGTTCACGGATTCTCCAGACACGGATGTCAATCTATTGCTTATTCAGACCCCCAGTTTAGAGACGTTCCGAAACATGGAGGCCTTTCTGATACTCGTCCACTCACCATTGACATACAGTTCAACATTACCAGATGGCATCTTTAAGCCCATCCCCCGACAAGATTCTACCGCATCCGATGGCATCTTTAAGCCCATCACCAAATGGCATATTTAAGCCCATTCACCTCTACCATCGCATCGCCGAGTGCAAATTTTCTGGGCACTTTAGTGTCCAATCTTCTTTTACCTTCAAGTCGCGAAAGGCAAACTTACCAATCTAACTCTTCAGGTTCAAGAAGATTGAACATGGGCAACTGTTGTACCCCAAAATTTACCCTTGCATTTTTCTCAAGAAATCTCAGCTTCAGGCGTTTCCTGATTTTTCAAACTGGCTCAAGAATCGGTCAAACGGACTTTTCTCGTCAGTCAGAGCAAAATTAGGGTTTTATTGATTTTTCAGGGCTTTGGATTGTTTCACACAGTTGGCTTAGGGTTTTGATTGATTTTTGGCTCAATTTTGATCAGGCGAACGCTCTTTGAAATTTAATCAGGAATTAGGTTTTTGGGGCACGTTCTCAAAAGGATTTAATTTCTACAGCATCTTGCAAGTTATTTCGAGGTTTGGGTTGGATTCGCATTTGTTTGACCTAATCAGTAAAAAGAGGCATTTGGTTTGAATTCACGTTTGTTTGATGGAACCGGTCAAAGGATATATGCAGTGTGGATTTACAGTGTTTGGTAAAAATTGGTGAAAAGGGAATGCGCCTGATCAGTGTCTTGATTAACTGTTGCTTTGCTTTGGAGATACTAGGTTTAACTGATCAATGTGCTAAAACATTGTTTATTTAAATTATTTATTATTCTAAATTAAGTGATTGAAATTTATTTTTCAATTATTTTAATTCAAAGAGTTTTAAATAATAGATAAACAATAAAGAAGGAGGAAATAGAATTGATTGGATAATAAAGACTTTTATTTATTCTTGAATTATTTGTACAATTATTGTTTATAATTTAATTACAAACAATGGTTTTACATTAATTTAAATTTAAATAAAAAGAAAACTATCCTATTTTTTCTAATTCTTCAGTCTTCATTTAGTACGCCTCTCCATTCAAGTATTCATCTGCAAAAGAAAAGAGAAAAAGTCAAAAAAAGCAGATAAATAAATAATGACTGATGAATAGAGTTCATCATTAAAAGCAAACGGCCGGGATCAGTTGACCCTCTCTGCAAATCACGGGATTTCTCCCGGTTCACAAAGAGGGATGGAAAATATTTACAAATTAAAGATGAATGCACAAATATAAAAATTGCACAATTCAAAAAGATGGTCAAACTGCATAGCTTCAAACAGTGGTGCAAATCAAACTATGAAGGCAAACAGATTGGTCTAACTAAAGACACAAATATCATCAATACTGTCAAGAAGCATACAGCATAGAAAGGAGAAGACAAAATATGCAGTATTCAACATGTATTGCAAGCAAGATATCAATGCATCATTTCCCTAGGCCAATTTGCTTTTTCAGAATTTATGCATAATAAGCAATTTAATATGCTTAAATATTGGAAAGAGAGAGAAGAAAAGAGGAGAAGTGTGGGCTTACTGTTTGGCTTTAGGCATAAAGAAAATATAGAAAGCAAAACTGCAATAAGACAGTGAGGCAAAAGGCTAAAATAAGCATATATCAGTGCTACCCAAATTAGACAGAGATATACAGCAGAAGTAATCACAAAACAGGAAATGCCAAAACCTTACAAGTCTGCCCAGTAGCTTGACCCAAGAAAAGATGCCAAAGCTTGAGATATTCAAAAAGATCTTAGGCGCCAAGGGACCAAGGGGCTGGAAGACAAAGAACAAATATATAAAATTGCAACAGCAAAGCCATACGGAGGACAGGCATAAAAAACAAAAAAAAACCCACACAAAAGATATACAAACTGCATAAGCCTTCCAACCTAAAAAAACCCTACTGTCATAACCATAACCAAAGCCCTCCAACCTGTGAAGCTTCACAAGCAACAAAATCTGTAAGGCCATATCAAAATAAAAAGCTCAGAACCCAGCATAACCTGCAAGGATATCAGTTCCAAACCTAAAAGCCAAAATCCTGCATATGCCATAAATCCCAAAGCCCGCTGAAACCTCAAAAACCATATAACCTGTCAAAAAACCTAACACGAAGCCTGAAGCCTGAAGCCTCACCTCACCTGAAGCCTAACATAAACCAGAAAAACCCCAAACCTGATTGAGCCGTCAAAACCAATATCACAAAAAAAAAATCATTCAAAACCATAAACATATGGCCTAAACCAGAACCTGCCTAAGCATAAACCAGCAATACATGGCCTAAAACCTTAACCATTCAAAGTCAAATATATCACAAAAAATAGCATATGCCCATAACCAGAAAACCTTACCAGTTGCAAAAGCCAACAACTCAAAGCATATCTCATCAACACTAAAAAGACCCAACATCACAAGCCTCAGAGAAACTCTCATCATAGGCGAACAAACCAAACATCATCATGGGCCATTAATTCAAGCATACAGTAGAAGAAGAAGAAGAAGAAGAGAGGCTAATCAAAGCAAAAGCTTCAACAATAGCATGTTACAGTTATAGCATTCAAGCCCTCAAAAAGATATCATCACAGGGCAATCAGAAAGCAAGCAACATAAGCATACGAGCAAAATAGGCGACAGAAGTCAAGGCAAGGTATCAAACAAATCAGCAATCTCAGCATGGAAAGGCATCACATTTCAACAGGAAAATCAACATAGACAACAAAAGCTTCAAAGGCAACGTGTATACAGTAGGAGAGAAGAAGAAAGAAGTGAAGTTTCAAAAAAGGATTTTCAGTCAAATCATCATCAAACCCTAAGGTAGCAAAAAGGTAAAGGTTACCAAAGAGCAAGCTCAGCATCGCCTCCGCCGTTTTCCTCGTCGTCCCGGCCTCCTACGCACGCTCCCACTTTCCTCCTCCGTCTCCAAAGGTAACCTTTTCTTTCTTTCTCTTTCAAAACCTCAGATAACCATTAACGAACAAAAAATCAGGACCAAAAATGAACAAATCAACGCATGCAAATCGTAACAAACCTAAGCGAAATAAGAAAATGAACTCACCGAATTCGTCGCCCCTGATGCCATCGCTGGAGGGAAGAGGAGAGTAGAGAGTGCTGGTGGCCATTGAGGAACTCAGATGAAGAATCACGCAAAGAAGGCAAAAACCATGAAGAACGCCGCCGCTGCTCACAAAACCCTAAGCGCGATCCCAACTGAAATGAATATCAGGAACCATAACAAAAAAAAACCTTGTCTCAAGCAAATGGGCTTCGCCCTTTCCCAGCCTAAGCCCATCCCATTCTTTTTAACCAAAAAAACCATTGATCTTTAAATTAACTTTACATTAATCTTTGCTTTATTAAATACATTCACTAATATATTTTTCTCATTAACTAACCACTTTTTTTTTATAAGCTTCTTAATACTAATGTTGGTTTTATTGTTACACTAATAATACTTTTTTATACTAACATAATTAAATAATATACAAGTGCATAAGAATAACTCTTGAAATATCACTTATATAATAGTTGAAAGATGCATTTTACATAATATAATTAAAATTGAAAACATTTTTTTTCTTTTCATTTAATTAAAATATTTTTGTACATAATAAATAAAGATACATTGTTATACATAATTTAATTAGAATTTAAAACATTTGATTAAAACATTCTTTTCATACATATTAAAGAAAATACAAGATTACAAGACTAATTAATTAAATAAACATTTAATTTTTCTTTAGGTCAAAACAAATACTTAACAATACTTAATACACAGTTAATTTCACATTGTCGCACCTGTAAATAATTACATATACAAATACACATATGCACGTACACTTACACAATATACTTGCATTTTGATACATTATACATTTGCTTACGTTGACATTCGTTACATTTACATTTGATTGATTCGATTTGGTTAACTCATTGGATACTATATTCCTAAGTCTCATCCTCATTCATAAATTTGTACCCCCACTCCCGGATACTTATTTTGTAATAGCGTAGACTTTACATTTTTGCAATTTACCGCTTTCAATTATACCATGGTTAGACCTAGGGTTTGCATGTATATAAAATCAAACGCTAGATAACCTAATACAAGACAAATACATGAAATCAATACACAATCACACTTGCACCCTCTAGGGTAATCCCACATGTTGCCTTCCAAAATGGGCCATGCTTGCACGTCGAGTATCTTTGGCAAAACAAATTCAAATGATCATAAGTCCCTCGATGACGCTGTCGAATGTTGCCTAAAAGGAATGATCATAGTCCCTTCAAAGCAAATTGCCAAAGACACTTGGCACCATTGCACTCATGGTCCATACGATGACCCGCGCCCGTCCCGAATAAACTTCCTAAACGCAAGATTGTCCATCAAATTCAATGGTGGAACAAAATTGTTAAAAAGGGTTGAAAACATAGAGAAAACCTTTGAGTACAATACGGTAGACAAAACTTTTAGTTACTTGAGATCAACTTGCAAAAACACTTGCCTTCTTTTCAAAAAAACCACAATCCACAAACACTTTCAAAACAAACTCTCAAAACATTTGAAATATCTTTTCGAAAAGATACACGCCTTTGAAAAATATTCGAGTAAAGAATTGTTACAAGGTTAGCCTAAGACAAGGCATCTTCTTCCAAAACATTTTCAAAAACACTCACACATACACCATTTTCAAGCAATCGAAAATCAAGGCAAGTGATCTAAAAACCAAGTAACTAAGAGCCCATGGATAACCATGGATGAAAAGGGTGCTAATACCTTTCCTTTTCATAATCTACCCCCCGGAACCACGAAATATCTCAAAAGGTTTTTGCTGTGCTTTTTTAACCTTTCCTTTAGGATAAAATAAAAAGTCGGTGGCGACTCTTGCTCAACCGCACAAGTGCGAATACGAACGCAAAACCACAGTCAGTTCTCCCACCGTATCATAGTAGGTAAACCCTATTATGAGTCCAGATTAAGGACTGTAAACAAAACCTGCAAGAAACTCAAGTGTCAGACAACAAGCATGCAAGTAGTCAAGTTTGAAGGCACACAAGTCACACAAGATAGCCCTTAGAGTTCAGGCCAGCATGAAGTTTGGGTACTACCCTCTTGAAGTTGGTGGGCTCAAAACCTGTCCTATCAAAAGTAACTGGGTTCTAAGGAGCTCAATATCATTGGATTGTTTTCTGTGTTGATTGTTTCAATTTAGCCACTGAACTGGCAATCAAAATATTCCAAGAAAACAACCCTCAATGAGTGTAGTATCGAGTATCAACCAACTTCGGACTGCACCAAAGTCAGTTATCTCACTACCCCTAAAGAGGCCAGGATGGTTCGATTAAGGTTCCTAAGGTCAGTTGATGCTTCACGACACCACGCGGCGGCCCCGTACTCTCCTTGACTTGACTCAAGGGTTACCGGTACTCACCAAAGTGCCACATCAACGTAGCAGACTACTTCAACTGTGTCGGTATACCCCGCGCAGTTCCCTCACAGTCTTGTTGCTACTTTCTAAGAAGGTATCCCCCAGATCCGGGTTAGGATCTATAGAACTCCCAAGACAATGCCCACAATAATAAAGCAAACAAAACAAAGCAATTGAAAACACAAGTATGATCTATCCTAAGGTACACCTCACTTTAAAGTTTCCCCAGCAGAGTCGCCAGTTCTGTGATCGGTGGGAATATAACTGACTGTTTAAAGCTGGTTTCGCGAAATGTCGCGGTAAGCAAAAGTCGCCACCGTCTTTTATTTTCTCCAACATGGAAAGGACAAAAGCACAGCAAAATTCCTTATGAGAATGTTTCTCGGTTCGGGAGGTAGATTTATAGAAAGGGAAGGTGTTAACACCCTTTCTATCCATGGTTATCCATGGGCTCTTAGGTACTTGCTCTTATGTTTTCAAAATGTTTGCTTTTCAAAATGTGAGTGGGTTTTAAAAAAGTTCGTTTGAAAACTTCTAGGTAACTCTTGTATCAGTCCTCAAGAGTGTATGAAGTATTGTTTGAAAACTTTTTGAAAGTGTAAGGTGTGAAAAGTATTTTGTTTGTTTTTGAAAAGAGCAAGTACCCATGAGTCGTCTACCTACCCTAAGGAATTAAGCTGTATAAGTGTCCTTTAGGTAGTGCCATCCCACCATTGAGAGGTAGGTAGCACCACCGTTGGAGGTGTTCGGGTCAATTCGATTGTAGGGACAGTGTGGTCACCGAAGCAACGGTAGGACACCTTAAAAGTAACCCTAATGTCCTAGATCCTTTATATCCGAGGCAACCGTTTCGAGGCAACTGTTTCGAGGCAACTGGATCTTTTAGACAAAGGGCGACCTCTAAGACGTCCTATACTTGATGACCACGTTTCGAAGGCAACGAGTGAGGCGTACCCTAGAAGTGGTGTGTGCATTGTGTGTTGTATTCAGTTTAATGTTTGTCTTGGTAATTAGTGAGCTACGAGTTGTTTTTATTTACATACATTCTTTCATGCAAGTTTAGCAGTTAAGGGGTGCAGAAAATAAATTGCGGAAACATAAATCCTACGCTATTACAAGGCGCGGGTCTATACATCGCCAAAAATTACAAAGACCCGTTTTGATAAATAAGTACGGAAAGTAAAGCAGTAAAAGTCCTAATTACTATTACATCCGGAGGCAGTTACATAATAATCCAAAAATAAGGAATTAAAATTAAAATGTGCGCAAAGAAAGAATCGGGAATGCCTTAAGGGTGTTGACCCTTTTAAGAAAAGAAATTGATTTTTTTTTGTGTTTTTGGAATTAAAGTGAAATTAAAACTAACTAATGACTAATTAATTAATTTAATTAAAAGAAAATATTTTTTTGTTTTTTATGTTTTTAATGAAATAAAAATAAAGAAGAGAAATAAAAATAAAAGTTAACTTTACCTAATTCTAGATCTATTTTAATTATTAAAAAAAGGTTAAAATGGCCTAGTTAAAAACTAATTCAATTATTGTTTATTTACAAAATAAAATAATAATAATAATAATAATAATAATGATGTTAGTTTTTTTTTATTTTTATAAAAAAATATCAGTTGGTTAATTGTTAATAATAAATAAATAAAATAAAGCAAGTAAATAAAAAAGAAAATGTCAAAACAAAGTAAAAAGAAGAGCAAAACCCAAGGGGTGTGGACTGAAATGGAGGGTGCATTGTTGGAATTATGGCCCATTAAGCTTCAGCTTGTTTGACTTTCTTGGATCGCCTACGCATGCGCTGACTCCAGAGTATGGTGTGCTAGCCTTTTGGACCTTTAGATCTGCATCCATGGACACTTGGCCTGCGCTTGGAGGAGGTGTATGATGGAAGTTATTTGAGGATCTGCACAAGAACGCCTCAAAGAAAATAATATGAAAATTATGGGGGACCTGGGAATTGAACCCATGTCCCAGTGGTGAACCAAAACATCACCAACCACTGCATCACTTTGGTGCGTTTGTTAATAACATAGAAAAGAAATATTATAAAAAAGCAAAAGCGTTATATGCTGAAAAAAACAAAAAGAGCGCGCATGATTTTGAATGGACCTATGCCTGGTTGCCACGCCATCGTCTTCAAGCTTTCCTGCAAACATAAAACATATAGCGGGGGTTTTAAACCCCCACAAAATACAAGCATTATAGAAATAGCGATTAGACGCTCATGAAGCATAAATTAGGCGCAAGGTGTGCATTCGATTCGTCTTGTCTCTCTCAATTCAACCATGGGTGTCCCGAGGGCCAATTTTTCTGTATGTGAGAAACCCCAATTTGAAAGCTTTGGAAAACCTAAATATCTCCCATGGTGATTTGCGTTTTACGGCCTTATAATCAAATTAAAACATACAAAAAGCTTTGTAACAATGTCAGCAGTGCATAACCATGATCAAAATGAATTAAAAAGGCGTAAAAATGGAGTTTCGATTTTCAAATGATGGACAAACCGTGTGACTTGTGTAGCGTGATTCTTTGAGTGATTTGGCTCAATTCTGATTGCCAAAGGTTCCTGGCAATGCAAGGAGTGTGTCTGGATTGAAGGAGAGGTTTGAATGATGCTGCAAATAGGTTTTCAGTTTGTGATTTTTCTCTTGAAAATTTGAAAGTTGTTTGGCCGTTTTTGAGTATTCTAGGTCGTGAATGGTATCAGGAATGCTTGCATCTGTCTTTTGTAATGAGTATCAAACAATATAATGAGCCTTGAAGCCTTGCAATTATGCTTGAGATTTTGCCATAACCTCCATTGAAACCACTTGCCATTTTTGTGAAAAATTTGAATTTTGTGCTCATAATGGGAAGTACACGAATTTGGAAGGTGAATGATGGTGTATCAAAGCAATTCAACACAAAATATATCCCTTAATTAACTTTCTTGATTTTCATTTGAATTTTAATGATTTAAAATGCATTAAATCAAATAAAATTAAATAAAAATGGGAAAAATTAATTTTTAAACTTGAAATAAATTGTGGGACACGTGGGAGGCATGGCCAAGCTGAAACAAGTGGAAAAAGTGGGCCTCTTTTGTCAAAAATGAAGTTTCAAGGATAATTGACTTTGGCCATTTCACAAAACTTTCCCAACTTCTCCAATGCATATCTTGCTCAATTTTGAAGCTATGAACATGTTCTTGGACATTTTGGAAAGGTTTTGAAGTCCTCTAACCAATGTATTTGGTCCCATGTCATTTTGATTTACCAATCTCAAGTTATGGTCTTTGACTTAAAGTGCCTTTTTGTTGACTTTTGAAAATGACCTATAATGTTGAAATTGATAACTTTTTGTGAGAGCATTTCTTGGACTTGGAATGTGAAGATGAATTATAGGAAATGTCTTCCTCTTCAATATGAGCATTGGATGGGATTTTTCTGATGAACCATGAAAAAGTTATGCCTTGGTCAAGTTACAGTTGACTTTTCAGCTGTCCAAAAATAGAAACTTTTGACACCTTGATGATTTTTGAGCCATTCTTGTGGAATCATGATCAAGAATTGATCAAATGATGATTGTGGCTTCAAAATAAGATGTTGACCAAATTTTTTGACTTTTGACTGCCAAATGACCATTTTGCCCCTATAGTTGAATGTGGAGCAATTAGGGTTTTTTACTGTGCAACTTGACCTTGTGAGCCTTGAAACTTGACATGTAGGTGCTTGACAATGTGTATGAGCATATGTGACTTGATTGAGCCCTTGAAAACCTCAACTTCCTTGAAGGAACCAAAACCCTAATTTGACTGGCTTAGGAGGATGGTTTGAACTGTGTAGCCCTTGAGTAGACTTTGAAGCATTTGAAGAGAATGTTTATCAAAACTTTCTGTGTTCATTGTTTCAATTTAGCCACTGAACTGGCGATCAAAATATTCCAAGAAAACAACCCTCAATGAGTGTAGTATCGAGTATCAACCAACTTCGGACTGCACCAAAGTCAGTTATCTCACTACCCCTAAAGAGGCCAGGATGGTTCGATTAAGGTTCCTAAGGTCAGTTGATGCTTCACGACACCACGCGGCGGCCCCGTACTCTCCTTGACTTGACTCAAGGGTTACAGGTACTCACCAAAGTGCCACATCAACGTAGCAGACTGCTTCAACCGTGTCGGTATACCCCGCACAGTTCCATCACAGTCTTGTTGCTACTTTCTAAGAAGGTATCCCCCAGATCCGGGTTAGGATCTATAGAACTCCCAAGACAATGCCCACAATAATAAAGCAAACAAAACAAAGCAATTGAAAACACAAGTATGATCTATCCTAAGGTACACCTCACTTTAAAGTTTCCCCAACAGAGTCGCCAGTTCTGTGATCGGTGGGAATAGAACTGACTGTTTAAAGCTGGTTTCGCGAAATGTCGCGGTAAGCAAGAGTCGCCACCGTCTTTTATTTTCTCCAACATGGAAAGGACAAAAGCACAGCAAAATTCCTTATGAGAATGTTTCTCGGTTCGGGAGGTAAATTTATAGAAAGGGAAGGTGTTAGCACCCTTTCTATCCATGGTTATCCATGGGCTCTTAGGTACTTGCTCTTATGTTTTCAAAATGTTTGCTTTTCAAAATGTGAGTGGGTTTTGAAAAAGTTCGTTTGAAAACTTCTAGGCAACTCTTGTATCAGTCCTCAAGAGTGTATGTAGTATTGTTTGAAAACTTTTTGAAAGTGTAAGGTGTGAAAAGTATTTTGTTTGTTTTTGAAAAGAGCAAGTACCCATGAGTCGTCTACCTACCCTAAGGAATTAAGCTGTATAAGTGTCCTTTAGGTAGTGCCATCCCACCATTGAGAGGTAGGTAGCACCACCGTTGGAGGTGTTCGGGTCAATTCGATTGTAGGGACAGTGTGGTCACCGAAGCAACGGTAGGACACCTTAGAAGTAACCCTAATGTCCTAGATCCTTTATATCCGAGGCAACCGTTTCGAGGCAATTGTTTCGAGGCAACTGGATATTTTAGACAAAGGGCGACCTCTAAGACGTCCTATACTTGATGACCACGTTTCGAAGGCAACGAGTGAGGCGTACCCTAGAAGTGGTGTGTGCATTGTGTGTTGTATTCAGTTTAATGTTTGTCTTGGTAATTAGTGAGCTACGAGTTGTTTTTATTTACATACATTCTTTCATGCAAGTTTAGCAGTTAAGGGGTGCAGAAAATAAATTGCGGAAACATAAATCCTACGCTATTACAAGGCGCGGGTCTATACATCGCCAAAAATTACAAAGACCCGTTTTGATAAATAAGTACGGAAAGTAAAGCAGTAAAAGTCCTAATTACTATTACATCCGGAGGCAGTTACATAATAATCCAAAAATAAGGAATTAAAATTAAAATGCGCGCGAAAGAAAGAATCAGGAATGCCTTAAGGGTGTTGACCCTTTTAAGAAAAGAAATTGATTTTTTTTTTGTGTTTTTGGAATTAAAATGAAATTAAAACTAACTAATGACTAATTAATTAATTTAATTAAAAGAAAATATTTTTTTGTTTTTTATGTTTTTAATGAAATAAAAATAAAAAAGAGAAATAAAAATAAAAGTTAACTTTACCTAATTCTAGATCTATTTTAATTATTAAAAAAAGGTTAAAATGGCCTAATTAAAAACTAATTCAATTATTGTTTATTTACAAAATAAAATAATAATAATAATAATGATGTTAGTTTTTTTTATTTTTATAAAAAATATCAGTTGGTTAATTGTTAATAATAAATAAATAAAATAAAGCAAGTAAATAAAAAAGAAAATGTCAAAACAAAGTAAAAAGAAGAGCAAAACCCAAGGGGTGTGGGCTGAAATGGAGGGTGCATTGTTGGAATTATGGCCCATTAAGCTTCAGCTCGTTTGACTTTCTTGGATCGCCTACGCATGCGCTGACTCCAGAGTATGGTGTGCTAGCCTTTTGGACCTTTAGATCTGCATCCATGGACACTTGGCCTGCGCTTGGAGGAGGTGTATGATGGAAGTTATTTGAGGATCTGCACAAGAACGCCTCAAAGAAAATAATATGAAAATTATGGGGGACCTGGGAATCGAACCCAGGTCCTAGTGGTGAACCAACACATCACCAACCACTGCATCACTTTGGTGCGTTTGTTAATAACATAGAAAAGAAATATTATAAAAAGCAAAAGCGTTATATGCTGAAAAAAACAAAAAGAGCGCGCATGATTTTGAATGGACCTATGCCTGGTTGCCACGCCATCGTCTTCAAGCTTTCCTGCAAACATAAAACATATAGCGGGGGTTTTAAACCCCCACAAAATACAAGCATTATGGAAATAACGATTAGACGCTCATGAAGCATAAATTAGGCGCGAGGTGTGCATTCGATTCGTCTTGTCTCTCTCAATTCAACCATGGGTGTCCTGAGGGCCAATTTTTCTGTATGTGAGAAACCCCAATTTGAAAGCTTTGGAAAACCTAAATATCTCCCATGGTGATTTGCGTTTTACGGCCTTATAATCAAATTAAAACATACAGAAAGCTTTGTAACAATGTCAGCAGTGCATAACCATGATCAAAATGAATCAAAAAGGCGTAAAAATGGAGTTTCAATTTTCAAATGATGGACAAACCGTGTGACTTGTGTAGCGTGATTCTTTGAGTGATTTGGCTCAATTCTGATTGCCAAAGGTTCCTGGCAATGCAAGGAGTGTGTCTGGATTGAAGGAGAGGTTTGAATGATGCTGCAAATAGGTTTTCAGTTTGTGAATTTTCTCTTGAAAATTTGAAAGTTGTTTGGCTGTTTTTGAGTATTCTAGGTCGTGAATGGTATCAGGAATGCTTGCATATGTCTTTTGTAATGGGTATCAAACAATATAATGAGCCTTGAAGCCTTGCAATTATGCTTGAGATTTTGCCATAACCTCCATTGAAACCACTTGCCATTTTTGTGAAAAATTTGAATTTTGTGCTCATAATAGGTCTTGCACGAATTTGGAATGTACTTCATGGTGTATCAAAGCAATTCAACACAAAATATATCCCTCCATTAATTTTCTTGATTTTTATTTGAATTTTAAAGATTTAAAATGAATTAAATCAAATAAAATCAAATAAAAATGGAAAAATTAATTTTTAATCTTGAAATAAATTGTGGGACACGTGGGAGGCATGGCCAAGCTGAAACAAGTGGAAAAAGTGGGCCCTCTTTGTCAAAAATGAAGTTTCAAGGATAGTTGACTTTGGCCATTTCACAAAAATTTCCCAACTTCTCCAATGCATATCTTGCTCAATTTTAAAGCTATGAACATGTTCTTGGACATTTTGGAAAGGTCTTGAAGTTCTCTAACCAATGCCTTTGGTCCCATGTCATTTTGATTTACCAATCTCAAGTTATGGTCTTTGACTTAAAGTGCCTTTTTGTTGACTTTTGAAAATGACCTATAATGTTGCAATTGATAACTTTTTGTGAGAGCATTTCTTGGACTTGGAATGTGAATATGAATTGTAGGAAATGTCCTCCCCTTAAAGATGAGCATTGGATGGGATTTTTCTGATGAACCATGAAAAAGTTATGCCTTGGTCAAGTTACAGTTGACTTTTCAACTGTCCAAAAATAGAAACTTTTGCATCTTGATGATTTTTGAGCCATTCTTGTGAAATCATGGTCAAGACTTGACCAAATGATGATTGTGGCTTCAAAATAAGATGTTGACTAAAAAATTTGACTTTTGACTGCCAAATGACCATTTTGCCCCTACAGTTGACTGTTGGGCAAATGGGACTTTTGACTGTGCAACTTGACCTTGTGAGCCTTGAAACTTGACATGTAGGTGCTTGACAATGTGTATGAGCATGTGTGACTTGATTGAGCCCTTGAAAACCTCAACTTCCTTGCAAGAACCAAAACCCTAATTTGACTTGCTTAGGAGGATGGTTGACTGTGTAGCCCTTGAGTAGACTTTGAACCATCTGAGGTGATGCTTGGCAAAACTTTGAAGAATATGGGAGGGCAAATTTTGGGATACAACAGCAACCAAGTGGATATATCCTAGGGGTGCTTGTGTGCAATTATATTGTTTTTCATGTTTGGTTTTGTCTTTGATTAGGGTTTTCTAATTGATTGGTTTTAGTCTTTTCATACAAATCCTAATTACTAGCATTTGTATATAAAGCGGTAAATTGCGGAATTTAAAATTACTACGCTATTATAATACTTGTGGGAGGGGGGTGTACAAATTACAAATGAGGATTGCAAGAAAATAAAGCCTAATTATCTATTACAACCATATTGAATTTGTACAAGAATTGAATAAATAATATATAAAATGAATAAATATACAAGAATGTAAATATAAAGAAAATGGATGTTTTGTTTGGATTTTTTAGGAAAGAGGGGTTTTGTTTTAACCTAATTAATTATAATAAAAATTATTAATTAAATTAGTAAAAAGTAAAACCTAAATTTACTAGGAAAAGAAATCAAATAAAACCCTAATATATCAATTGATTAAAAAGGAAAATAAGTTTATAAGAAGAATATTTTTGGTATTTTTGTCTTAAAAATAATTTATAGTATTATAAAATATTTTTGGTCTTTTATATATTAAAATAATATATTTAAATTGCGTAAAAGAAAATAATTAAAACCCTAGTTTTTTAATTAAATTTACAAATCAATTAGTGAAATAAATAAAGTATAATTAAATAAAATAATAATTTTTTTGTGTAAAAAATAAATAAACTATACCAAAATATAAATCTATGTTTTTATATTTTTTCTGATTTTTTTTAGTATTTAGATAAAATATTTAAGAAAACAAATAAATAAAAAATGAGAAAAAGAAAATAAAATGGGTCAGGGTGTGAATAGCCAACAAAGGGGTTAGAAGTAAAAAAAAACATAAGGCCCAAGGGATGAGGCCCAGCGCTGCCAAAAAGTCAGAATATGTGAAAAATGTAAAAAAAAATCCCAAAAGGGTACCACTGAGGCTCGAACCCAGGTATCTATAGTCGCAGGCGCGTGCTTCTACCACTGGGGTGGCTATACATCAGTTTATATAAATTAAACCATAAATATATATGGTAAACACGTTCCTGAGGCCAACTTCATCTTCAACCTCACGTCCAGCCAGAACCTCTGTATCTTATTCAATTCTCAACAAAAATGAAAAATATAAACAGGAAACTTGTAGCAAATTTCCTTATGATTTCATAAATGCAAAGCAATAAAATTATAGATCAAAGATAAGCATGAATTTTAATGGACCTAATATGAACCCTAAAAATTTCATAAACTTCAATCTTAAAATTCTCTAAGCTCAAGCAATATAAATGAAAACTATGGACATGGTTAGCTTTAGGGCAATGATATCTACACTTTTCATTCACAAATAAATCATTAATAATGCTTGTATGAAAAGTTCAAAGTTGAGATAACTTACCTTGCAATAGGGTATCATATTTTGAGTTTGAGAAGCTTTTAGTGAGTTCCAATGATTGGATTAGCTTCCTCAAGTTCCCAGGAAGTTAATGTGATGCTTAGCTTGAGTTGAAAGTGCCTGAGGAGTTCTGGAGAAGTCAAGGTGCAAGGTGTTGTTTTTGAAAATGATGGAAGATGAAGGAGGTGTTACAGTGGTGTTGCAGGTGTTGGAATTGTTTGTGTATGTTATTTAGAAGCTTTTGAAAGTAAAAGTCCAAGAAACGCACGAGCAAATTTGGAGATTGGATTCAAAACTCAGAAATGGCAAGTTTTGAGGTGTTTTTGGTGATTCTATGTTCTTGCTGTTTTCAGGGCTTAAGCATGCGTGTGATTTGTGGAAAATGACTTGTGTATGTATAAGCAAAATGTCTTGAGTGCTTTGGAGAGTCAGAAGTACAAGTTACAAGCTAAATGCTATGTTACTTGATTTTCAAGAAAAGTGGGAAAACAAGTTTCAAGAGGAAGTAAAAGCATGGACTGAGTGATTGTAAGTGTCTAGACAAGTTTCTCTTGAGTTATAAGACATGTATGATCAGAAAAGAACAAGTGCAAGGCTCAAGAACAAGTTTTATACAAAAAGCCACTTTATCAAAATGGCATTGTGCACTTTCTTCCCAAAATGGATATAAAACACGACCTTGCATTGAATGCTTGAATTGAGACCTCTAACATCTGTGAAAGCAATTAATTATGGAGTGCCTAACAAGTTTGAGGCCTTCAAAGTAGAGGTTATGCAACATAAGTTTGAATTTTGAATCTTGTTCATCACAAAATGACTTGTAATTCAAGTGTGAAAACCCTAACTTCATCTCTTTGATTCTCACTACTCAAAAATGATCTCAAGGAGTTATTGGACATTTTGGAAAGCTTGTAGTGTGCTCTACAACCCCTCTTTGAATCACTTTTAAAAATTCCCATTGGAACTATATGAAAAAGTGCCATGAAGTTAGGTCAAAATCCTGACCAAATTAGGGCAAAATTTCACTAAGTGTTTTGTTTCATGACCATGTGTTCTTAAAATTATAACTTGAGATCAAATAACTTTAGGAAGGAGTTGTGTAAAGAAATGTTGTATATTTCATGTATATCTACAACTTCCATGTTGAAAGTTTCTTTTGAATCATCTTGCATCATGGTGAAAATTTTGCTCAAAGTTGTGAAAAAATAAGAAATTTCTAAGTTTAGAAATTTTAAATTTTCAAAATGAAATCTTGAATTTTTGATTTCTTGATGAATAAGTTTCATATTTTTACATTATTTGATGAATTTTGATCTTTGACATTTGATTTTCACCAAAAAGTCAAAGTTTGACTTTTCAGTATACATATGACTTTTGATCAGTTGACTAAAAATTCATCTGTCAATCCATTGGGCTTGAGCAATGTTTTGAGCCATGTCATTATGTCAAAATGATGCAATTTTACTCTTGAGATCATGCCTTAAACCAATTGATCATTTGCTAGGTCAAAAATCAGAAATTGCCCTTTCCTAGTTAAAACTCTAATTTTGACCATTTTGCCCTTTTGAAGATTTGATCAAATTTCTTGAGGAATTGTGATCCAAACTTGATCAAATGATACATATGAGTTTAAAATGTTGATGTGGATAAAAAATTATGAAGTTTGACTGTAAATTGGCCACAATTGACTTTTTCCCCAATACAGTTGATTTTTAGGTCAACTGCTCAATTGATTGAGCAAAAGTGTGATCCAAAGCTTGAAACTTGACATGAGTAATCTTGAGGGTCTATAATGGTCCATGAAAGTCATATGGGGCATTGGAAGTTCAAATGTCCCTGTGCAATCTCAAACCCTAATTTTGGTCATCAGTGCTTAAGGAGGTGTCTTGAGCTGATCAACCCTAGTGCAGTCTTGAGCCAAAGGAAATCTTGTGAGCAAATTCTTGATAAATGAGAGGGAAATTTTTGGGGTACAACAGAGTGGAACATGAAAAGGAACTTCCTTGGTAGACCACCTAAGGACACTCATCTACCATTCACAACTCTAGTGGTATAGAAAGAGAAAAAGACTCATACAATAGGAGTAACATCGCAGTCCTCATAAACTATCTCAAAGGCCCTAATAAAACTCCAAATGTTAGGGAATAATTAGAAGGGTTCGACATTGAGAATCCTCAAAACCTACATGGAGAAAGGGGGAAAAAGAACCCCCATGTCCTTGATACAAGAGAGGTAGAAGTAAAAGTAAGGAGAATAAGTTTTAGAGGAGACAGACGTGGTCAACCTCTCCGACGTCGATCATGACTCCAAAATAACAATGTCTTCATCTTTTAAAGAGGAAAACTCCACTTCTGATTGGAAATGGAGGATATATTCATCTGAAGTGTAATAAGGTCCAATATCTTCGACGTTCTTGGACATGAAGGAGGGGGTATCCATTGTCTTTTTGTTCTTGGGAAAATAGTATGACAAAAAGAAATCATCACCATATTGACAATCATTAAAAGAGGCGACTATTACCCTTAAAACCTATGGTCTTATGCTAACATAAGCTCTATTTAGAACGTTTCTTCATAAACCCTATTCACTATAGAAAAAAGAAAGAAAAAGGGAAATCCATACCTAGAAGAAGGCTGTGAACAAAGAATCAAGAATGAAAAAGAGCTGGGAAGTTCATATGAGCTTGTAGAAATGGGAGAAAATAGAGAAATTAAGGTGGAGAGAGAAATCTTTTATAGAGGAGTTGGAACTACGGAAGACCTTTTAGAATCCCCATAATTTTTAAAAGCTCATCATGTATCTGACACGTGCCACTAGCATTTAAGGTCTCGAGAAATAGGCTATCATTACTTACATTAACTAGAAGTAAGTGTGAACATCTGAATGATTGATTGCCATTTCCATTTCATCTCTCAATTAAGGGCTTACACAAATAAAGTGGTTGTCTTTAGCTTGAAGGACTTGCCTTACCTTAAAAAGGTCGCCTTCAGCTTGATGAACTCTCCCTAAGCTGAGGGGATCACCTCTCATTAAAAAAGCCACCTTCAGTTGAGAGACTCACCCCCAAGCTTAGAAAAGTACCTCACAAATGAAAGAAACCTTGAAAACACTTCACCATCAATAAAACCCTCGTGCTTGAGGAACTGTGTAGCATTATATTTGTGAGGATCCCAAACAAGGGCGACTCTTGGGTCCTCTCCTAGAGTAATGTCGCCCGAGCAACATCCACACAAAACATGAGAGGCTCGCCCCAAAATAGATGACATGTATAGTACGTTTATCTCCCGTTAATTATGTGAGAAGGAGTCACACTATGACTCTATGAGAAATAGGTAGTCAACAGTCTTCCCTAAATCAAGGGGGCCGTTAATTCCTCTAAAGGGTTTCCTAAAACCCTAGGCCCACAAATGCTCTATAAATACTTCTTCCCCATTGGGAGAAAGGGAGAAAAATCTTAACTCTGAAAAATCACACATTACGTACTCAAAAGCATATAGACAGAGCCTTTCACCTTACGTGAGAAGATCATCTAAACCACCATAAATACCACCATACAAGGCTTCTTGTTGTTGTGTGCAAGATCTAACCACGATACATCATAATATACCTACTAAGGCCTATGAGTTCCCCTACCCTTGCATAGGTAACATGCACACCTGTACTTTTTTTAATAGTACAACCTATTTTCCCTATCCTTTCATAGCTCAATGATGAATACATGGATATACTTTGTCAAAAAGAAAAAAAAGTGAAAATATGCACACACCATACATGTTCTTTTAGCCACAAGTAACTTTTCTATGGATCCTTGCCTCAGGGCTTACTTCGTACATGAATGGAAAAAATGGAGGTGCATCAAAGAGGAACTCAATCATTTAATGCATCCTTATACAGGTTAGAAATGTAATACCCTATTTCCTCAAACGCATAATTATACAATAAATCAGAGATTTTGCACAACTTTTTCAAAACTTTTGCACATAGGATGTTACCCATCTCAAAATACACGCACCTGCTGATCATTTAACACATAATTTAAATAAACATTTAAACATAATATTTTAAGATACGCTATTTGACTTAGGATGTTTACACGACATCCGACTTATTTAATTTGTACTCGGGATATTTATACGACATCCAACTCATTTGATAGCATGGCAACAAAGTTGTAATTAAGATACACAACACTTTAAGTCTCATAATAAAACTTCATATTAAAATAAAAGCATTGACTCGTAAGTCTTCTCCAAATCCTAAAGACACCAAAACATAAATATATTACAACATACATTGTTGCTCAGGAAATCTCAACATGAACAAGAAATCTCTCCATACTGTTACATATCAGTGCATAACCCAAAACTAAAGCAAAGAAACTAAAAGACATATTTATAAGAGTTAGCTTGCACTCACAACAACGTCTCTACTCTTGAGTATCTGCATGATGCCCATGTAAAGGCAACCTTCAAACATAAGGGGTGAGAATTCATTTCAATAACAACGATATAGAGTGTAAGATATAGTACAACATTTCCGCAACTTTATTCTCACACCCAATTCATCAACATACTCAATAAAATCACATATTTATCCTTTAATTTATGAGGAAAGAGGCAGGATATCAATTGATGAATGAAACCTTTCCAACATGAATATCAGTCAATATTTATTCTTCTAGTAATTTATTTTTAGTTATTTTGCATGATGCTCGTTTATATTGGATATTCTTGTTGCAACTTACATTGTTTATTTGTTGTTTTTAGTTTAAATTTTTCTGCCTTGATTTATGTTTTCTTAATTTTAGGTTAGTTTTCATGTTTAGTTTAATTCCATGCACTAGTTTTCTTTTTACGTTTTTTATAATAGATAATTGATGTTGTCCCACAAGGTTTAAATTCACTATTTAGAAACATGATCTATAGTTTAGGTTTAATTGAACAAACTTGCATGAAGTATAAATAATCTTTTGTCAAAAGCTATAGATCTTAAGATTAATCTTTTGGTTATTCTTGAATACAAGTTTCATTGTGAATTTTTTCCTTTTTCAAAATATACTTCAATTGAAAGCAAGAAATTAATCAACCATTCATTTTCAAGAGAGATTGTGTGAGTTTTTCATTATTCACTTAAAATTGTACGAAACCATCAGTTAATTATCTAATGTTATTTGATTGGTTAATATAATTCGCTTGACTTATTGGAAAACCATGGAAGGATTAAGACATTGTTTGATTATCGAGAGAAATCCAATTGACTTTTAAAGTCAACAAGTGAGCAAGTGATCTCTCGTACCCCTATTGAGATGAATGTTAAAAATTTGTTTTATTTTTGAAAAATTACCACCCTAAACCAGAATAGAAAAACAAAATGATGTTCTTTGTCCTTAGTATTAGGAGATCATTTTTCATATAGTGAAGTTGTAAACAAGTTAGGGAGAAACATGTTGTATAGTGTCAAAATGTGGAAGATGAAAAATTGAAAGTGAGGCATAAATAAATTGAAAAATTGAAAGTGAGGCATAAATGAAAAATTGGCAAAGAAATTAAAGAAAAAGAAAAAGAGTGCCAAGAAATGAAAAACACCAAAAGAAAGAGAAAAGTAAAAATAATGGGGTAAAATAGTATGAAATGGAAAATAAAAGAGAGTGTGTGACAAATGTTGAATATTATTTCTCTCTTAAACCTAAGGTTCTTTGATAAAATGTTTGCAAATATATAAGTGATGATCAATCTAACTAAAGTGAATGCAGGTGTATGGCATGAGAGAAACATTCATCCTTCTGAGAGATACAATAATGAGGCGCCAATTATGGAATAATGTGCTCGTAGGTACAACTGTTTGAAATCAATAATGATCTTGTTGGTTTTAAATATGAAAACAAATTATGTCAAATGGAATTATGTGAAGTCCTTATCTATCAAGACCGTTCAATAATCAATATATTTTTTTATGAGATCAAATGTCAAGCCACTACAATAATGACAACACCTTATAGAAAATGACATTTGGTGAAGTCTTTAGTGACAATTGGTCCGATAATCCATGATGATGACATGCAATCGAGAAGCTATGTCAAGCCTCGTCAGTTAGAAGAGTCAAGTTCACATTGAGTTGCTAAGTCATCGATGAATCTAACAAAGTGACTTAAAGCTCTAAAGTTGTGAAAGAGAGTATGTTAAGTGCGTATCTGAGTGATCAATTTAATGTAAAGGCATAAGAGTAATTCTTAAGATACTAAGGAAACTCACAGACACACACCCATACACACACTCAAAGATGTTTTTAAAGCCTTTCTTATTTTACAAAAACACGTGAAAAACTTTTTATATGCGTACTTAATTGATTAAGGATTTGTTTAATCAATTATGAGTGCTTTTTACACTAGTTAATCAATTACTAGGTTATAGTTAACCGACTAATATATTTCTAACACCTCCAATCGATTTGAGAAGCCTTTTATCAGTTAATGAAGATATGGTTCAAAACTTTTTCATATTTGGCTTGACTAATCGATTAATAACTAGAGTTAATCGATTAGAACATTAAAAAAATCCATGGATTATTTCCTGTTTGAGCTAAATCTTTTCTTATATAAAGAGGACTTCTGTCCATTTCATTTCACACTAAAATTCGAATTTGAAGTCTCTCTCTCTCTCTCTCTCTCTCTCTCTCTCTCTCTCAATTTATACTCTTATTTTGTATTTTTTTCTATTCTTTCACCAAAGTTTTCTTAGTACCGAGAGAGTGAAAAATATTTGTGAGAATTTTGTTGTATTGATGATGTGTTAGTGTTGTATTTTTACTCAAAAGGGTATGTTTTGTTGTGTACTATCTTTGTAAAGTTTGTTGTTTAGATCCTGAGCTTAACCATTTAACCCAATTTTGTTCATGAGCTCAGCCTGATAAAAACTCTATTTGGTAAAATCTATGTTTAGTTCTTGAGATTATCTTGTTAAAATCTCTATTTGGTTAATGAATTTAGCTTGTAAATTTTTTTTTGGTTCCTGAGCTCAACTCAGTAAAAGCTCTATTAGACTCGTGAGATTAGCCCGTTAAAATCTATGTTTGGTTTGAAGATTAACTTGTGTAAAATCTCTTGTTTTATTGTAAGAAGGTTCATGGACATATCCCATGAAAATATCAAAATATGTCTTAAGAGAAAACTATTGTAGACATTAGTAGGTCAGGTGATTAGACCAAACATATATAAATATTTAGTGCATCCCTGCATTTTTTATCTCTTTATCTTTCTATGTTTTTGTTTTTTCCAATATATTTCTCTCTCTCTCTCATATTCCTCTATTTAATCATTTCGTTAATTAATCTATGAATGTTTTATAAAACTAAGTTAAACGTTTTTTATAAATCAAAGTTTTTGTAATTAGACTTAAATTCTTAACCATCACAATTCATCACCCCTCTTGTGTTTAGAGTCACTTGATCAACATGAATACATAATTGATTGTCAGTCAAATGAGATATATGATTGTATCCATTTGTATAGCAATTCATACATAAACATGCTTTATTCTGAATACTATTTTGATTCTCTAAAATTTAGCTGTTGATAAAGACATGCAAGTTACAAAAAAACATGTTCAATGGAAACTATGAGTTATGTAATTCTGTTTGGACGTTTCTCTTACATTTTTTAGGGCAAACAAAATGTTATTTTGGGGAAAGATGATAAGGGTATAACTTACTCCTTAAGACTACAAATATTTAAGAGAAGGTTCAAATTGTGTTTATGATTTTATCCTAATTCCTAAAACCCCGTCATCATGGGAAGGAGGGTTTTTGAGCCGTACCCGCTACCCAATAACCATACCCAACTTCGAACTTCCTCCCTCAACTTCCACACTCTCATCCCATAAACCGAACCTATCTTCTTCTTAAACCGCCGCCACTATATATTCATTCCAAGTTTCAATTCCATTTTCATGTTATGAGTTTTGCGTCTCTTAACCCTTTTTCTTCTTTCATTTTCCTTTTTTCTTCTTTCAATTTTTGTTTTCACCCATGGTTATTGTTCCGCGCAATTTGATGTTAACTACTGCTACTACCGTTAATTCCTTCAACAGGAGCAATGATTCTCTGATTATCCTTTCTCGAAATTGTTGTTTTGTTAAGAAAACTCGTTTGAGCATTTCGTCAAACATGTGGCGGAACGTTGGGAAACAGGCTTGTAAAGGGTTGTTCCGAACGAGTGTTCGTCGCCCATCGTTTGCTGTTTGTCAAAATTCGATTTTTTATGTTAATTCTGATGTTGTCTATGATTCTGGAAAGAAAAATAAATCTGGGCATGTGAATAGGGCTCGGTTTCGGTTAGATGAGAATTTTGTTGGGTGTTGTTGTTCTAATAATTCGCTGTGTCAGTTTGATGCTAAAGGTTATTATTCTAGTGTTGCTGAGGCTGTTTCTTCAAATGATGTTGTGGAAGACCGCGGTTTTGATGATTTGGGTTTTCAATTTGATGGTAAAGGGTATTCTAGTTTTGCTGAGGCGGTTTCGTCGACAGATGCGGAGGAAGATTCTGTTCCGATTGATGTTGAAATTAGAGAACTGTTGGAGGAGATGAAGAGAGAAGAGAAGAGGAAGATTGCTGAGTTTAGGTTAAAAAGCAAGACGATTCTTTCTTCAAGCTATTCGGAGGAAGGTGATACGGAGCAAGGCAATGCGGTGGAAGGTAGTGTCGGGGTTGATGAAGTTAAAGAGTTGTTGGATGAGATGAAGAGAGAGGAGAAAAGGAAGGCGGATGAGAGGAAGAGAAAAGAGAAAAATGAGTTGATTTTGAAAAATGGCATGAAAGAGGGGAAATACAAAGCGTTAAAGAAAAGACAAGTGAAGATTGAGACTGAAGTTTGGCAAGAAGCTGCAAAGGAGTATCAGGAGTTATTGGTTGATATGTGTCGACAGAAGTTGGCTCCTAATTTGCCTTATATGAAGTCATTATTTCTTGGGTGGTTTGAGCCTCTAAAGAATGCAATTGAGGAGGAGCAAGAGATTTATCGGAGCGGGAAGAGGAAGACAGTTTACTCCCCTTTCTTTGTTCAGTTGCCACCCGAGAAGATGGCTGTAATTACGATGCATAAGATCATGGGGTTGTTGATGTCAGGAAATGAGAAAGGAGCTGCTGGCTCGGCTAAGATTATCCAGACTGTCTGCATTCTAGGTGATGCCATTGAGCAAGAGGTGAGAATGGGAAATTGCATTTCTTATTTTGTTTTTGTATTTGTTTTGTTTGGAAGTAATACTAATAGCACAAATATGTTTATTGAAATAGTTCAAATAATTCAATTTCATATTATTTAGACCTAGAAAGACACTTAGAAAACTCATGAGTGTGTCGAGGAAGTTTAAGAGGTTTTGAGGGAAAGAGGATGTTAGTGACCTATAATGTTGAACACATTTATGGCTTTCACTCTGCCTTTTATTTTAAGTTTTTTATATGATTATTTTACAATGAGTTTTGGTGGTAGGAATGGCAATTCCTTGCCTAATAAGTAACTGTAGGCTTTATTTGAGTGGGGCCAAGGGTGGGAACCGAGAATCATGAAATAGTGATAGAGACGGGGACTAGGTTTTTGTGGGATTTTTTCGGCAAATGATCCCAAAATGCAGAGTGCATCCTGTTCTGTATTTTCCCTCCCTCCCTACAAGTCACATTCACATACCGACATGTGTGAGTAACTACATAGTATTACAATTTTAAGATTTGACGAGCTTGAAGAAGTGGCTTTTCTAACAACAAAAATTTCTTCATTTTAAGTCCATTTATTCCGAATAATTAACTTTTATATAAATAACATTACATGTATATAGTATCCTAATCCACTTTATTGCTTTGAGTGTAACCTTATATCCTGCTAATTATTATTATTGTTATTATAATAATAATAATAATAATAATAATAATAATAATTATTATTATTATTATTATTATTATTATTATTATTATTATTATTATTATTGTTACACCATAGGTTAGAATACACAAGTTCTTGGAAAAGAGTAGTAAGAAAAAAGGTGGTAAAGGCAAGAAAAATGAAGCAGTTGAGTACATTGAAGATATCAAGGAAGGGGAGAAACTACGGAAAAAAGTCATTGATTTGATGAAAAAGCAAAAGCTTGCTGCAGTGAGAGGAATTGTGAAGGACTTCGATGATACAAAACCGTGGGGAGTAGCTATGAGAACAAAGGTCTATACAATCTCTTTTACACCCTCGAAATGTTTGTTTTGCAATTTATTTGTTTCCTAATAATAATAATAAGAGGGTATCCTCTTCCCAATTGCACAGGTAGCCAGCCGTTTAGTTGAACTTTTGATGCAAACAGCATTTATACAACCACCATCTAATCCGTTGGAGGATGGTGCACTTGATATCCGTCCTGCATTTTTGCATTCATTTAGAACGACGACAAAAGATTCAACGTGAGCTTTGATATCTCCCTCTCTGTGATTTAAATTATATATTTCAGCAGTATTTTTTATTGTTGTTCTGATTTTTATTTTATTTCCTTAGAAAATCAGGCAGAAGATTTGGTGTCATTGAATGTGACCCTATAATTCTGAAAGGACTTGAGCAAACAGTAAGTATATTCTGTTGCCATCTATTCTTTTTAGTTGAAATTCAAATTGAATTGTTCACCATTAGAGTATCCTAAAATTCGAGAGCACAAGTTTAATAATGTAAAATTGACTACGGGGCATAATATTAATATGATATGACTTATATTTTAATGCACAACATTATATATTATGTATATTGAAAAGTAAAACACTGCATAGAGAGAGGGGGTGGGGTGAGGTGAGGGGAGAGAGGAGATAGAGATGAGAAAAAAATAATTATTAGATTGGAAATAAAAATGAAGTTTTTTTTGGTTTAGTAATTTGCCCATGGCCCATGGTTTGTTGAGTGATTGAATTTTGGGGTTTTATGTTATATTTAATGTTGATTTCAATTCCAATTAGCTCTGAATATATATGAATACATCCTACATTGTTTATATATTTTATGTTAAAAGTGACATCTCCTATTCATGGGTTCTACAGATTTTTGATTTGTTTTCTTCTTTTTTTCAACAGGCAAGAAATATGGTCATACCTTATATGCCTATGTTGATTCCACCACTCAAATGGATAGGGTATGATAACTTTAACACATTTTAGTGCTGTCTTGCTAGCCTTCTAACCTTCTGCTCTTTAAATGAATAAACTTATCTTTAAGCATCCTCTTGCCAACTTTTGAATAACAGTCACTAAATAACACGGGCATTAAGCTCCGTTCAATAAATATTTTGTGCTACATTGGACCATAATAGATTAGTGTTATAAAACTGGCTCGGTCATCCATGCATCTCTGATCGGCCGTGCTATTGAGTCGATGTTTACATCCCAAAACTGGCTTTGAATCAGTTTGACCCATCTGGCTGTGCTTTTCTACTTAACTTTTTGTATTAACCAAGTATACAACTGCCTTTTGCAAATGGCTTCAAAATTTAATGGATTTTCTTCATACACTCACTATCAACAATCAATCATACACTATGAAGCACGGACACCCCGAATTTGACCCCGACACTGACACTGACACGGACACGACGACACCGGTAATAATTTGAAAAAAATGAATAAATTAAATGTAATGATAAGTGTTGGTGCAAGTGTCCGATACCGACACAGACACCTTTTTTCAGAAGTGTCGGTGCTACGTAGATCATACAATTCAATATTTACAAAATGATATATTACTGTTTTTCTTCTTTTAGATATACAGATAATGTGGTTTGAGTTCTCAATTATCTTTATGGTGTATTTTCACAGTTATGACAAAGGTGGGCACTTGTTTTTACCCTCCTATGTCATGCGTACACATGGAGTTAAGCAACAACGTGAGGCTGTTAAGAGAGCCCCTAGGAAGCAACTAGAGCCTGTATTTGAGGTCTGAATTTATTATAATTTTTATGCATTTCTGATTATTTTATATTATATTATATTCTTTTCATATGTACATCTAAAACTCTTGGGGATAGGCTCTTGATACTCTTGGGAATACAAAATGGAGGATAAATGGTAAGGTGCTCAGTGTTGTGGACAAGATGTGGGCTAACGGAGGACGTCTTGCTGGTTTGGTGGACCGCGCTGATGTAAGTTCAACTACACAGTTGCTCTTTTCTATTTGTTTGTATTGATATTTTATTTTTGGCTGTTAGCTTATTTTACTTTTTTTATGTGTAAATAATAATATTCAAGATTTAGGAATCATTAATTTTGCATTTTGTGCTTCAAGAAACTTATTGTTGATTATGGTTTCAAATGGTGCTCAACTTTATATTGCAGCTTGATTTACCTAAGGAGCCTGAAACTGACGATGAAGCAGAGAAAAAGAAATGGAAATGGAAGGTCAAATCTGTGAGGAAAGAGAACAGGGAGAGATATTCACAGCGTTGTGACATAGAACTTAAACTTGCTGTATGCTTCCTTGACCATTATGTGCATTAGCTTGAAGTCCTATTTTTTTCCGAGTAACCCATTCATTACATTTATGGTTGCAGGTAGCACGTAAAATGAGGGATGAAGAGTGTTTTTACTACCCACACAACGTTGATTTTCGGGGCCGCGCATATCCAATGCATCCTCACTTAAATCACCTTGGCTCAGATGTATGTCGAGGGATATTGGAATTTGCAGAAGGACGTCCTCTTGGAAAGTCTGGTCTGCACTGGCTGAAGATACACACGGCAAATTTATATGCTGGCGGTGTTGATAAACTATCTAATGAAGGTCGCATAGCGTTTGTCGAAAGTCATCTTGATGAGATATTTGATTCTGCTGATAACCCTACGGAAGGGAAACGGTGGTGGTTGAATGCAGAAGATCCATTCCAGTTCTTAGCTGCATGCATAACTCTAGCTGAGGCTTTAAGAAGTTCTTCACCAGAAGTATTTATATCACATATTCCAGTACATCAGGTATTTTCATGAGGTGAATGAACTTTGACATATCAAAGTATGCTAGGGTGCTCATAATTGCTTCAATTGAGTTTTTGAGGTTATGATTTAGCTATTCCATATATGAATTGGGTTGAAAGTAACTACCAGTGGAGTATTTCTGCTGAAACAGACATCACACATGCACACATACTCTCACCAAACCCACAATATCATAAAAGGAACAGGTCTCAGTTTTTCGATAGCATTTTACTTTGTGTCACACCCTCAATGCTTTGTGTAAAAGTCACTAGCTTATTCTCTTCCTAACGATTCTTTGTTGTCTGGTATCCAAAACAATTAGTTATGTAATGTCATATTTGCCATTGTCAGGTTCATTGTTCATTTCCATTTGTAACAGATCATAATGTTCATTAACTCATCACTGTTTGTACTTCTATTATTTTTGTCATAGGATGGCTCTTGCAATGGCTTACAGCATTATGCGGCATTAGGAAGAGACAAGGTATATGGCTTTGTCAATTTAATTTCCATGTTTCCTTTTCCTTATTTCTGAGTTTCAAGTTATTTAGTCCGCCCTCAATGCTTTAGGAATTAATATCACTTCATTAATTTCTGAGTTCCTAGTTGCTTCAAAGTTAGGGAATCAATATCACTCTGAATGTTGTTGTCTCTTTTAGGCCTATTTCGGGGTGGTTTCTGGTTTTATATTTTGAAATTTAAATAAACTAAATCTAGTTTCAGTTTTGAATTTCAATTATGAGCTGAGTTTCAGTTTTTAAGTTAAACAACTCCCTTTACCTTGCCTCACTATGAATTCACCAAATGTAAAAATAATATTTACACATAAATACAATAGTCTGAAATAAATGTCATTTTTGACATCATAAACTTATAAATGCTGCAAGCCTCTGTCGAGCAGCAATTGAGAAAATTATTTTGTCAATACTCAGTTTCTCAGACTTGTGAATCACACTAATTCTTGAATCCCACAATATTAAAAAAGTGATGGTTGTCAGAGGTGGTGGCAGACAACTGTCAGAGTGGTGATCGGTGGTTGGAGGTGGCAGACAACTGTCACGTTCTTTTGTTGTCATGTCTCGATTTAAGAGTGGAAATGTATGAGTGTTGTGTTTTGTGAGAACTAATTTTTCAAAAAATAAATGCTCTTTATGTTCCCTCAGTATCTTCATTTCCTATGATGTTTCTGGTTCCTAACACTTAGCATGCCCTCTATTCTATTTTTGAACAAAAACTGTATTGTGGATGGGAGATGTCTATTTAGTAACTATTTATTTATTTATTTTATTTAGTTAGGGGGCGCTGCTGTCAATCTAGTTGCAGGAGAGAAGCCGGCTGATGTTTACTCGGGTATAGCAGTTAGGTAAGTATTTTTGTATCTTGTTTCATATGCATTTGTTTTTCTTTCTACTAAAATCCCTTTTATAAAAAATGTTAGGAGGTTTATGGAAAAATTGTTTTTCCTGATATGTTAGTCGATTTATTATTTATCTTTAGTTATTCTGATATTGAAAAGCTCCTTTTTTTCTTCCTTCTAAATCGCCTTTTGACTTTAATTATGAGAGATATCTTCTACAAAACAACTCATCATAAAACAACAATTTTACACAGGGTATTAGAAATCATGCAACGGGATGCACAGTTAGATCCGGCAATTTTTCCCGATGCTCGTCATGCAAAGATTTTGGTTAACCAGGTTATCTGCTATTCCTTCGGTTTGGTGTGATTTGGTTCATATTTTACAAGGAGAGATTGGGACTTAGAGCTGTTGAAACTTGAAAGAATAAATTATAGTTCACTTGGAATCATAAACCCCAATGAAAATAATCTATTCACTTGCCAATTCTAGTAAATGCATGTATTTTGGGTATCCATTCCTCATCTCAAAACTGATTTTTGAGCTGATTGAACTTTATCTAGGTGGATAGAAAATTGGTTAAGCAAACAGTGATGACATCAGTTTACGGTGTCACATTTATTGGAGCACGGGAACAGATAAAGAGGAGGTTGAAAGAAAGAGATATTATTTCAGATGATCAAGAGCTTTTTGGTGCTGCTTGTTATGCTGCAAAGGTTAGATGGTTAAAATGGCTATGTGCTTTGCCCATGTTAAGTATGTAGTGTTTTTATTTTCATTTTATTTTCCTTTTTAGGTGACCTTAACTGCCTTAGAGGAAATGTTTCAAGGCGCACGAAGTATCATGAACTGGCTCGGCGACTGTGCAAAAGTATGTTACAATGCTTCTTTTATCGACATGTCTACAATTTGACAATGCTTACTGTCACACTTTATGGTATGATTTTGACTAAGATAATTGTACTAGGTAATTGCAGCTGAAAATCAACCAGTGCGTTGGACCACTCCTCTCGGACTTCCTGTGGTGCAACCTTACCGTAAACTAGGAAGACATATTGTAAGTGCAACAAAATTTTCTTGGAACTACAGCATAAGTACTTCTCTCAAGTTCTCGTGAATTTTTGTATATCTATATTTTTTTTAATAATTATGTGTTGCAGATCAAAACATCACTTCAGATATTAACATTGCAACGAGAAACAGACAAGGTAATGGTTAAATTTCTGGCTTTATAGAAATTGTTGTAGATGAAAACATTTTGGTACTATGATTTGATTTGTACTTTCCAGATCTAAATTTTATATTTAAAAATTCCAGGTCTTGGCCAAGCGGCAGAGAACGGCATTTCCACCAAATTTTGTTCACTCACTCGATGGTTCTCACATGATGATGACCGCAGTTGCCTGCAAAAAGGCTGGCTTAAATTTTGCAGGTATTTTCTTCTTAGCTTCTTTTGTTGGTGTTGGTATTTAGATCCTACTAGCCGATGGTGGAGAGCATGTTTTCTCAATCACGAATCACAAAAAATAGTGGATCATTCAAATTCTAATTTGCTATAGTGCTGCTATTCTACAACCTTTTGTAACATGATTATCAATGATTGATTTATATATATGCTTGTAGGGGTTCATGATTCATATTGGACGCACGCGTGTGACGTTGATGAAATGAACAGAATACTGAGAGAGAAGTTTGTAGAACTCTATGAGACTCCGATTCTTGAAAACGTATGTGGTTTAATTGCTCTTTCTTTTTATCCAATGATTCTTTTTTACATTATTTTTTATCGCTTGTTTTTTTATTTGTGAACAGTTATTGGAGAGCTTTCAAGAATCTTTCCCATCTCTAAAGTTTCCACCCTTACCTGAACGCGGAGAGTTAGATTTGAGAGAAGTTTTAGAGTCACCATATTTCTTCAACTGATACGAATCTACTGTCTTGTCTAAAGCTTCGACTGTATCCAGTGTTCTCACCCTTACTGACAATAGCTGTTTGTGTGCTCGGCGCGATGACGGTATCTTCCATAAATATTCATTGTAGAAGCTATTTCAGTGGCTGTATATATCTTCATGGGCATGCAGGGTTTTATTGAAGAGGACTCTTAAGTTATGAAAATAACTTCTTCATACTTTTTGACATGTAGATGATTACTTGTTTGTGAGGGTATACACTTTAAGGCTATTGAAGCTGGTGCAAGTGTGCACCAATCTGGATTCCGAAGCAGAATCTAAGTTAAAGTTTGCATTTTCGGTCACTGCGGCGCAAACAATAGATTTTATTTTTTTTAGTTTTTATTTTTATTTATTTTCAAGAATTATGGGAAACTTTTCACAATTTGAGTAGCAATTGTGTTACCAAATTCAGCTCTCTAGTCACCATGCAAATTAGCTGCAGAAAATTCTACACTATACAAGCTTTTCTCTTGTAAATATAGGACATGTTTGAATTAGTGTACTCACATGAGTTATAGTAAATAATAATTCTTCTCACATTCCTCTTTGCCATTGGGTTTCATGAAATGTAGCAGTGTTAAATTAGGGATAAATATCTTGAGGAAAGTCTCCGATCATACCTAACTCGAGAGATTAGTCTCCGATTTAATTTTTTAGTTTTCTCTTTTTGAAGTTTTTTTCCAGGATTTTAGTCCTTTTCAAATTGAGATTAAATTTTAATGTAATAATGATAATGTGTCATTGTCATATTGACTAAATTTAATTTCAGGTTATTTTTTAAATTTATAATAAAGTTATTTATTTTTAAAAATATATTCAATAATATTAATAATTTATTATTATTACAAATAACAAAAATTAATATTATCCATTTTTTATATAAATTTTTAAAAAATAAAATAATTATATAAGTTTTGAGGATTTAAGGAATAATAACTATGTACAAAACAAAACTTTTTTAAAGTGGTCATTTTGCCAACTAAGTTACACTTAGGTTTGGTTATTTTCTTTTTTATTTACCAACAGTTTTATCTTTATGCTGATGTTGCAAGAGATGAGAAAGTTACCATTTTTCCATCTTTCATTCTGCAGAAGAATGCTATCTAATTACTTTCAAACAACACAAGAACCAAATAAGACATAATCAATGACTATATCTATATGCAGTGCACAGTTAATTAAACAATTCCAACTTAGATAAAAACGAAAAAGGAAGAATGAGAAGAGACATCGAAGAGAAAAGAAAATCGTAGTTAAGATTTTGAGAAAGAGAAAGATATTTAAATACATAAATAAAATAAAAACTTTTAAATAATAAAAACTCGCGTCAAATCAAGGCCGGCCAAATATATATGGAGGCCTAAGGCCAATTTTACAATAAAATGATTTAAGTTAATTAGAATAAAAATTTACTCTTATTTAAGTTTTTAATTAATAAATCTCAATTTTTAATTGATAAATTACTAGTCAAATTTTCATAATTATTTAAATTTTTAACTTTGTTCATTATTTTATATTTTTTAGTTTTCCTATTGATAAATTTTTATTTTCATTTTATCATGTCAGATGTTGCACTGTTAATTTGTTTGTTCAATGACATTCAAATTTATTACTAAATTAACTTTTGTCATTCAATTAAAATTTCTAACATTTTTTTTAATATTGAATTCAAATATTTAGTTAACAAATACTTAAAAACCCAAAACCATCATTCTTCATTTTTTAATTTTTTAATAGTTAGAGCTTAGACAATAACATTTGTAGCTGCAAATGGATGATCCGGGATCGTGAGTTTGATAGATCGTGTTTGACACCGCGAAAAATATGGTTTCTTTTCCTCCTTCTCTCTTTGTAACCATTATTTGTTGGATTTTATATGTAATTTTACCTTGATTATATGTATATTTATTGCTCATGGTGTTGTATGAAACTTTTTTATAAATCTTTATTGATGTTTATCCTTGTTAGCTTGTTAAGTGTCTGGGTTTGAGTTGTTGCAGAGATGGACGGATTGAATCCGAATTTAGGATGAATATCTATTTGGCTTAGATTCTAGATGTAGATTTAGGCTTAGTAATCACTTAGGTATCGATTCTTAATGCCTCCGTGTTGTTTTGTGTTATGCTGAAAGATCGTCGACACGGAGCAACACGATTGATATCTTGCTCTGTGTTAGAAATAACCTTTGTGTGAGTGATACATGATGATATTGACGAGTAGTTAATATTAAGTACAACTGAGTAGTAAGTTTAAGTATTTGATGGGGTAGACGAAATACAAACTCGAGAGTTCTATCCTATTTGAATGATGAAATTCTTCTTGTGTATAACTTTTAATTTCAGCACCTTACATACAAAAACTCATTTAAAACCAAACTCATAAACGCGAGATTTGTTGACGGCGATTCAATAACCAATCCCCGTGGACACGATAAATTTCCAGATAAATATTTCCAAAACTTTTGTTGCTTGCCACTACACCGCTTCAACAAAATGGCGCAGCTGCCAGAGATTTAAGTTGTTATAGACATATACTGCTTAGATTCTTATTTAGGATGATTATCGGTTAGTTTCTGGACTCTAGAGATAGATTTAGAGCTGACATCTACTTGGGTATCAGAGCTTAATGCTTCTGTGTGGTTGTGATGTGCTGAGAGATCGCCAGTGCGATTACATAGTTGTCTTCTGTGTTGTTGAGGAGGTAGAGAGATCATTTTCTTGGTGATACAGTCGGTCTCTCAATTTGGGTTAGAAATGACTTAGGTTGTGAGTGATACGTGGTGACATTGATGAGTATTGTTAGGTTGAATGTAACTGATCGATAGATTTAAGTATGTGATGAGTAGATTATATGCACGCTTGATAAATTCTTCCTTAATTTTTACTTTTATTTACATTTATTTTCTGTTGATAAAATTTTCTTTACAAACTCATTTATCCCCAAACTCATTAACAAGAGATTTGTCGAACGACAATTCAATAACCAATCTCCATGGACACGATACGATATGACCTATATCATTTGGTAAATTAATAACTTACTTTTTGTTTGCTGCTCTACCGCAGCAACAAAATGGCACCATTGTCGGGGATTGGTGTTTATTGTTTTGCATTGCGATAGTTTCTTTGTCTTTGAGTTTTGTAATGAACTTGTTTATGTTTAATTATACATTTATTTGTATATGTTTACCAAACTTGTAAATTGTACATGTTTTATATACTTGTGAATATAGTGTATATATTTGTTTCTTTTCACGTTTGCCAAAAGTGTGGTTAGATGTGTAGTTCTGGTTAGAGCTCGAAGAGATGAGATCAAGGGAGGGAGTGGAGCATTTGGCTCATTCGAAGAAACGTGTGAGTTGTAAATATCAGGCGTCGGGCTTACGACGTAAAACAATCATGTTTTATTGTTTTTCATTTTGATTAGTTTAGGTAGTGTGTTGATTAATTGTTTAAACAAATTGAAATTGGACCTGTTCTAAAATCTCAAATTTTCACTTTTCAACTTGTTTATTTCACTTTCATCTGTTTATTTTTGTTGTTGTTTGGACTTGAATTTTGGTTCGATAAGTTGAAGTGTAATTGATGATTTTCCAAATTTGAGTATTTCAACTTGCGGATGTATGATAATGATAATGGTTTTGAAGTTGATACACGTCAGGTACTCGTTTGTCGCTTTATATGGCATAACATGTTTAGGAAAATTATCATTTGTATAATTACTATACCGTTCATTATTTTTGTATTACTTGCTCATGACTTGAATCACTTTAGTTTTTCTTTTTACCCATAAATGTGAAGAAGCTTTCCATTATTCAAATATGCTGAAGGCCACAATTCTTGTTTTAACTGAATTTTATTATGTTTAATCTTTTGTTTGTGTTGATTGTATGAAATCTTGAACATGATCAAGACATTTTTTATTTCATTTTGAGCACAACTACCTTGCCCAAATAGTCAATTCACCTTGTGAGTGTGTGAACTTTTGTTAAGCCCTTTGAGCTTTTTGTCGATATCCATGTTGTTTTTGCTAAATGCTTGTCTATGAGTGTTTGATTCATCTTTTTGTATGGATATTGATTATTTGTTTTCTTGAACCTTTAACTATGAGTTGTAGTTTGAATTTTTACCTTGTCTTAGAAAGTAAGGAGTATTCACATTATGATATTGTTGAATTCAAGTTGGGGAGAGAAATGTTTATGTGCTTGTGTGTATTACTATGAGGTTGAGAAAGAAAGAAATAGAAAGAAAAAAAAGTGAAAAAGAAAGAAAAGAAAAAAAAAAGAAAAAAAGAGAAAAACTTTGAAAAATAAAAACAAAAAGAGTTTGGAATAATGTTGTGTTAATAAGTGATGTGTTTTGGTTTTAAATTTGGAATTAAGAAGAAGTTTGATTAAAATTATTTTGCTTGAGTCTTTATGAGTTGATCACTCCCTTAGGTTAAGGCAAGTTTTTGTTTCAATTAGCTTTAGGACTTATCCCTTGTTTGTTAACCAAGCCACATTACAACCTTAAAAAGCCCTTGTGATTCTTGCCTTTGTATTTTTAATATGAGTTTTTAGATGATTGTATAATTTAGTCTATTGTTTGCAAGATTGTGGATGAGTGTTTTTTTGCCCCTCACCTTTGCGTGTTCTTCATCTACCGATGAATTTTTACTAGGTGTTTCATGATTGAGCTTGTTTTGTTTTATAATATTTAGTATGATTTTTGTACTTAGGATTCGTTTTGTTTACATGTTATGTTGTAGGATTGTGGTAAGTATTTACCTTGTGTGTGTGTTTTTGTTTGAACCATACATTTGTTTTCCGTTTTAAAACTTGTTGATTCATGATATTTTGGTTGATTACTTTTGGTTCTTTGAGTTGTATGGCTTTGTTTGAGGACAAACAAGTTCAAGTTGAGGAGATTTTGATAAGTGCAAATTGTAGCTATTTTTGTATATACTTTTTGTTGCACTTATCGACTTTTTGTTGTTAATATCTTTGATTAAAGCCGACTTTTGTATAAATACGTTTAGTTTGTGTTTATTTGTGTTTTGTGTACATAGTATACTGTTTGATGTTTTTCCATTTATTTTATAGGTATTGATGCGTATTTAGAGCATGAGCAATAAAGTGTCAAAGACACGACTTCAAATGCGCGATTTTGAGCAACTCGTCAACGAATAAGGCTCAAAATCAAATAATAAAAAAAATCATCAATTTGGTTTATATTTTATCATTTTTAGAAAGAGCATTGAATAAGCTGAAGAAGTGAAAAACACAAGAAGGGGGGTTGAATTGTAAAACTTGAAATCAAATGCAGACAACACGATATTTTTATCCTGGTTCGTTTGATCTCAAACTATTCCAGTCCACCCGTCAAGGTGATTTCGCCTCTCTCCAACGAGGTCTTAATCCACTATATTTAACTGAATATTACAACTGCTTTAACAACTGCTAAAGCCTTCTTGAGTCTAAACCACAGACCGGTTTCTCAAGAAAATTCTTTCTTACAGATAAATGAATACTGAGTGTGTTGAATGTTTTCTACAAAAACTTTATATCACAACTGTGATAATACACAACTTAAGCTTATGTGAAACTAGGATGCTATAACTGTAGAGTAAGCAATTTGAGAGATATAGCAAGCTGTATGAGTGAGGATAAAGATGAGTTGCTTTAGGCGTGTAAAGAGTTGTAGAGCATTAGCCAATTCATTTCTCACTGACTTGTTTATATAGCCTTGGAAAAGATACGTTGTAGTCAATTATTCCATTTCAATGCCCATTACGTTCTTTCCATATTGAGAAGATCTTTGTCTTGGAATACAGCCGTTGGTAATAAAGTGTCTTGAATGCACAGTACCGTTGTCAATTAAGCGTGTTATTGGCTTTGGTTTATTCTGACGCTTCTAGGTGCTGATGATATTGTTTTGGTCTTGATCAGAGTTTAGAGTATGTTAAGCGCAGATCTGTTCATCAAGCTTCAACGTAAGCACATGCTTTGATCTTCTGATGCTGGCATATGATATTTCATCTTCTGATGCTGGCATATGATATTTCATCTTCTGATGCTGACGTTGACATTTTTATGCTGCTATCCATCAGAGTTTCTGTAAATGCACAATATAATTTTTAGGTAGCATATATGTCTCATATGAATTATACAATTTATTTAATCTAGCATTTTGTTATCATCAAAACTTTAACTTAGGGTAATAGATTCAAACTTTGTTCTAACAATCTCCCCCTTTTTGATGATGACAAAAACCGAATATTTTCAATTTGAAATTTAAAGAAAAAATATCAGAGATAACCAAATAATAAATTTGTATCAGCGATAAACAGAAATGTATCAAAGATAAGAAGATAGGGAATAGAAAGGTATCCGAGTTATGATCAGAAAAACTCGCCCTGAGTTTATTACTTCCCTTTTAATTCCATGAGTCCTTTAGCATCAGATCTTTATTGAACTTTCTTTGAGCATCAGATCTTTCCTTTACTAGAGCAGGGCTTCAGTGTGTTAGAGTTCATCAGATTCTTGTACCTGTAAGCTTATGCAGAACAAAGAAACATTCAAGTATATCAGAGTGTTAGAATGTTTGATACTTTTGTCTCAGTAATCCGTTATTGAAAAATATCATTCTTTCTCCCCCTTTTTGTCAGCAATCAAAAAGTGCAAATAATTGAAGTTAAAACCGATCAGTGCAGAAAAACGATTGTATTCAGTTCAGAGCTCAGAAAATATTACAGATAACATGTAAAGAAAACAGTGAAAACATCAAGAATCAAAATATGATGTTTAAGGCGTTTAAATAGGTTTCAAAAAATGTTTTGAAAACATAAACGTTTTAAGAGAGAATTAAATCATGATTACTCGCATTTAATGTTAGCTGATTTTGAGGGATTTAGAAAGATATTTGGAACGGTTACCCATGACATGTGTCTCAATGCATCCAATCAGCGCTTTGCCTTCTCAGAAGCGTGCACGCGTGTTCTGCCTCAGGAATTAGCTGATGACTGGATGACACTTGTTTGATTTAGTGAACAACACATCTATCCTTGAAATGAAACGCTCAGATCTTTATGGATAGAATCTGATACAATCTGCATGTCTAAATTTCTGAGAGAAGATTGATCAGAAGTTCACAGTAAAATAAAACAAGTTCTGAAGGTTAATATATAAAATTAAAACATTTTCACTCTGGGCAGAGCTTCATGCTGAGATGATTCAGAATGAAGTTGAACCTATCTTCAGAAAGTGGTTTTGTGAAAATATCAGCCCATTGATGGTCTGTATCAATAAATTTTAAGTTTAAAATGCCTTTCTGAATATAGTCCCTAATGAAATGATGTTTTATTTCTATATGCTTAGCCCTAGAATGCAAAATTGGATTTTTACTTAAGCAAATGGCAGAAGTGTTGTCAGAGTATAGGAATGTTACTCTCAAATATCTGGAAGTCTTCAAGCTGACTTTTCATCCAGAGCATTTGTGTGATGCATCCTGCTGCTGCTATGTATTCAGCTTCTGTTGTTGATAGCGCAATTGTGGATTGCCTTTTGCTGGACCAAGAGATCAGATTTTCTCCCAGAAACTGGCAGCTTCCAGAAGTACTTTTACGCTCTACTCTGTCTCCAGCAAAGTCAGCATCACAGTAACCTACTAAGCTATAATCACTAGATTTTCTATAAAATAAACCCAGATTAGTAGTACCTTTCAGATACTTGAAAATTCGCTTAACAGCTGTTAAGTGAGATTCTCTAGGATCTGATTAGAATCTTGCACAAATGCATACACTGAATAAAATATCAGGCCTTGAAGCCGTCAGATAAAGAAGAGAACCAATCATACCTCTGTAGACCTTCTGTTCTACCTTTTTGCTTACCTCTTCTCTTTCCAGAATGCACGTGGGATGCATTGGAATCTTTGATGACTTACATTCTGAGAGATCAAATTTCTTCAGAAGTTCTCTGACATATTTGCTCTGATGAATGTAAGTTCCCTCTGGAGTTTGATTGATCTAAATTCCTAGAAAGAATTCCAGTTCCCCCATGAGGCTCATCTCAAATTCTGCCTGCATACACTTAGCAAATTTTCTTCCAAGAGAAGGATTAGTAGATCCAAATATAATATCGTCAACATAAATATAACACACTAGGATGTCATTCTTAACTGTCTTACAGAATAAGGTTGTGTCCACTTTCCCTCTGGTGAATTCCTTTTCTAACAGAAAGTTACTTAGTCTTTTATACCAAGCTCTGGGAGCTTGTTTCAGACCATACAGTGACTTCTTTAGTTTGAAAACATACTCTGGATTTTTTGTACTTTCAAAACCAGGGGGTTGGTGCACATAAACCTCTTCTTCTATATAGCCATTTAAGAATGCACTCTTGACATCCATCTGATATAGAGTGATGCCTTTATTAACAGCAAAAGAAATTAAAAGTATGATAGATTCTAACCTGGCGACTGGAGCAAAGGTTTCTGTATAGTCTATCCCCTCTTGCTGACTATAACCTTGTGCTACCATTCGTGCTTTGTTTCTGATGACTTCACCTTGTTCGTTCAGTTTGTTTCTGAACACCCATTTTGTTCCAATGACGTTGAATCCTTTTGGTCTGGGAACTAGATCCCACACGTCATTTCTGGTGAATTGATTCAGCTCTTCTTGCATTGCTAGAATCCAGTCGTTGTCCAGAAGTGCTTCATCAATTGAAGAAGGTTCAATCAGAGAAACAAGTCCCATGAGGGATTCTTCAGAGTTTCTGAAGCTGGATCTTGTTCTGATTGGATCTTTCTTTCTTCCTAAGATTGTTTCTTCTGGGTGATCCATGCTGCTTCTGGATAGTCTTTTCTGAGGATGATCAACAGATGTTGCTGGATTGCTCATAGTGCCTCTTTCTGATGTTGAAGGAGTGTCTTTGTTGAGAGCTTCTGATGACTTGTCTTCAGAACTTGTGAGTTCAACTTCCATACCTGCAAAGACTTCATTCTGCTTTGACTTTTCAGAGTCAAGCTTATCATCAAAATGAACACTGATTGATTCTTCTACAATCTGTGTTTATGTATTGTATACTCTGTACCCTCTTGAGCGTTTAGAGTATCCTAACATAATACACTTCTGTACTTTAGAGTCAAACTTGTTCAAATAATTTTTTGTGTTTAACATAAAACAAGTACATCCAAATGGATGAAAATATGAAATGTTGGGCTTTATGTTCTTCCACAATTCATATGGAGTCTTTTCCAGAATAGGTCTTATAGAGATTCTATTCTGAATGTAGCATGCTGTGTTTATTGCCTCTGCCCAGAAGATCTTAGCAACGTTTGTCTCATTGATCATGGTTCTAGACATTTCTTGCAATGTTCTGTTCTTTCGTTCTACAACTCCATTTTGCTGGGGAGTTCTAGGACAAGAGAAATCATGCAGAATGCCTCTGTCATTAAAGAATGACTCAAAATCTTTGTTTTCAAATTCTCCACCATGATCACTTCTGACTTTAACGATTCTAAGATCCTTTTCATTCTGAACTTGGTTACAGAAGGTGACAAATACAGAGTGTGACTCGTCCTTGTGTCTTAAGAACTTTACCCATGTCCATCTGCTATAGTCATCTACGATTACTAACCCGTACTTCTTGCCACTGACTGAAGCAGTTTTAACTGGTCCAAATAAGTCAATGTGCAGAAGTTCTAATGGCTTAGAGGTGGAAACAACGTTTTTAGATTTGAAAGCAGGTTTTGCAAACTTGCCTTTCTGACATGCTTCACACAAAGCATCTGAATTGAACTTCAGATTAGGAAGTCCTCTGACCAGATTGAGTTTGTTAATTTGAGATATTCTTCTCATACTAACATGCCCCAATCTTCTGTGCCAGATCCATTGCTCGTTGTTAACAGACAGAAGACACTTTACATTCTGACTTTTCAGTACAGAAAGTTTGATTTTATAAATGTTGTTTTTCCTCTTTCCATTAAATAGGATAGTCCCATCTTTCTGACTAACAGCTTTACATGATTTTTGATTAAAGATTATATCATAACCGTTATCACTTAATTGACTTATGGATAACAGATTATGCATTAATCCATCTACTAATAGAACATTATTTATAGAGGGAAGATTTCCATTATCTACTGTTCCAGAGCCAATGATCTTTCCCCTCTGATTGCCTTCAAAGCCTACGTGGCCTCCAGGCTTAAGTTCCAGGCTTTGGAACATATGCCTTCTTCCCGTCATGTGTCGTGAGCAGCCAGAGTCCAGGTACCATGACTGGTGTTTCTGATTTGCTGCTAAAGATATCTGCAATATGTATTATTTTATCCTTAGGTACCCATATTTTCTTGGGTCCTGATTTGTTAGCTATACCAAAACTCTGGTTGAATTTTGGTTTCACAGAATAATTACTACTAGTATATTTAATGTCATGTGTGTGACCATACACAAAGTGTGAATTCAGAGGAGTGCGTTTAATAATTAGATCCATGGAATTCTTTGGTGTAGGTACCTTACCTTGGTATCCTATTCCCTTTCTGCCGTTTCTGCTAACTCCATAGATCATTGAAGCCATTTTGCTTCTATCTATGATTTTAGCAAGGAACTTCTGAAAGCTGTGATCATACTCCTTGATGATCTCATCAGCGCTGCCGGGAGTTTCAGAAATTGTTTCCTTCTGAGAGTTTTGTAAAAGATTTTCTAATTTTGAAATTTTATTTTTCAACTCAGAATTTTCCAATTTGAGACTCTCAGTTTTATCAGAGTCAGAATCAAGATTCCTTTTCAGGTTTCTGAATTTAACTCTGATCTGCAGATATCTTTCCAGAATTTTGTTAAGGCTTTCAGCAAGTTCAACCTTAGTAAAATTAATTGCAAAGTCAGGGAATACCTCTTCGGTGTCTGATTCAGAAGCTTCACTGTCTTCTGATATGTTAGCCATGAGAGCTATGTTTGCTCTCTCATCATCTGATTCTGAGTCAGCTTCAGACGAGTCAGAGTCATCCCATGTAGCCATGAGACTCTTCTTCTTTTCCCTCCCAAACTTCTTTTTGGGCTTTTCCCTCTGAAGCTTTGGACAGTCACTCTTGTAGTGTCCTTGCTCGTTGCATTCATAGCAGATGATGTCCTTGGTGTTTGGCTTTCTGCTTCCTGACGAACCTTCAGATCTTCTGTATCCAGAGGAGGAGTCTGACCTTCTGTATTTGGAGGAGGACTCATTCTGATCAGATCTTCTGGTATTCCTGAACTTTCTTTGCCTCTGCTTCCATAGTTGGTTCACTCTTCTGGAGAGGAGGGAAAGTTCGTCTTCTTCTGATGAGGACCCATCAGAGGTTTCTTCAACAGCCTGCAAAACTTTGGAGTCAGATTTTCTGTTATATTTTAACGCTAAAGGCTTACCTTGCTTCTGAGGTTCATCAGCTTCTAGCTCTATCTCATGACTTCTGAGGGAGCTGATAAGTTCCTCCAGAGAGATTTTGTTGAGATCTTTAGCTAACTTCAACGCTGTAACCATTGGCCTCCACTGTTTTGGAAAGCTTCTGATGATCTTCTTGACATGATCAGTAGTAGAATACCCTTTGTCCAGAACTTTGAGACCAGCCACCAGAATTTGAAATCTTGAGAACATCGTTTCAATTGATTCACTTTCTTCCATTTTGAATGCCTCATACTTCTGAATGAGCGCAAGAGCTTTAGTTTCTTTGACCTGAATGTTGCCTTCATGCGTCATTCTGAGAGATTCAAACATACTCTTTGCAGTGTCTCTATTAGATATCTTTTCATATTCAGCGTAAGAGATGGCGTTGAGAAGAATAGTTCTGGCCTTGTGGTGATTTTTGAAGTCACGCTTTTGTTGATCAGACATTGCCTTCCTGTCAATCTTCTGACCACTTGCATTCACTGGGTGTGTGTATCCATCTGTCACCATGTCCCACAGATCAGCATCATGTGCCAGAAAGAAGCTTTCTATTATGTCTTTCCAGTAATCAAAATTCTCTCCATCAAAGACTGGAGGTTTGCCGCTGAATCTGTCTCTATCTTCATTGTTGTCATTGCTGGTGTGTTGATATGTTCCTGCCATTGTGTTTTTCTGACACTGGATCTTGTACTGACACGGTTAAGTGTTTTAGCTCAGAACCAGGCGCTCTGATGCCAATTGAAGAAGTGAAAAACACAAGAAGGGGGGTTGAATTGTAAAACTTGAAATCAAATGCAGACAACACGATATTTTTATCCTGGTTCGTTTGATCTCAAACTACTCCAGTCCACCCGTCAAGGTGATTTTGCCTCTCTCCAACGAGGTCTTAATCCACTATATTCAACTGAATATTACAACTGTTTTAACAACTGCTAAAGCCTTCTTGAGTCTAAACCACATACCGGTTTCTCAAGGAAATTCTTTCTTACAGATAAATGAATACTGAGTGTGTTGAATGTTTTCTACAAAAACTTTATATCACAACTGTGATAATACACAACTTAAGCTTATGTGAAACTAGGATGCTATAACTGTAGAGTAAGCAATTTGAGAGATATAGCAAGCTGTATGAGTGAGGATGAAGATGAGTTGCTTTAGGCGTGTAAAGAGTTGTAGAGCATTATTCATTTCTCACTGACTTGTTTATATAGCCTTGGAAAAGATACGTTGTAGTCAATTATTCCATTTCAATGCCTATTACGTTCTTTCCATATTGAGAAGATCTTTGTCTTGGAATACAGCCGTTGGTAATAAAGTGTCTTGAATGTACAATACCGTTGTCAATTAAGCGTGTTATTGGCTTTGGCTTATTCTGACGCTTCTAGGTGCTGATGATATTGTTTTGGTCTTGATCAGAGTTTAGAGTATGTTAAGCGCAGATCTGTTCATCAAGCTTCAGCGTAAGCACATGCTTTGATCTTCTGATGCTGGCATATGATATTTCATCTTCTGATGCTGGCATATGATATTTCATCTTCTGATGCTGATGTTGACATTCTTATGCTGATATCCATCAGAGTTTCTGTAAATGCACAATATAATTTTTAGGTAGCATATATGTCTCATATGAATTATACAATTTATTTAATCTAGCATTTTGTTATCATCAAAACTTTAACTTAGGGTAGTAGATTCAAACTTTGTTCTAACATAAGCTTTCCAACACTTCGAACCGGGTGCAAATCGAAGTTATGGTTCTCAAATTATGACCGAAACAATGCATAATTTTCTGTTGTTTCTTCTGGTGTATTTCACCCGGCGAATTCAGTTTCGCCCGACGAAACTCGCAGGACAGAAATACGTTAAAAGGGGTAAAATCTCATTTTTTTAGGTTATGTTTTAGGTATTTTTGGTCCCAATTCATCAAACCTCCATTTTCGGTCTTGAAAAGGTAGAAAACAACTTCAGAGCTTGCATACGGATGATCCGAGATGGATTGATCATCAATCGACGCTGATAAACCGGGAGATTTTTGGTTCATTTCTATTTCTCTTTGTGTATTTATCTTCGGTTGGATTTTGTATATGATTTTACTTTGAACTCATGTACAGTTGTCGCCCATGGCGTTATATTTAAACTTGCTTTACAAATCTATGTGGATTGTTGTCTTAGATTTTTGCTTTGTGCTAGAGATTTGAGTTGTTATAGACATATACGGCTTATATTCTTATCTAGGATGGTTATCTGTTAGTTTCTGAACTCTAGAGATAGATTTAGAACTTTCATCTACTTGGGTATCAGAGCTTAATGTCTGTGTGGTTGTGTTGTGCTGAGAGATCGTCAGTGCGATTGCATAGTTGTCTTCTATGTTATTGAGGAGGTAGAGAGATCATTTCCTTGGTGATACAGTCAGTCTCTCAATTTGGGTTAGAAATGACTTAGGTTATAAGTGATACGTGATGACATTGATGAGTATTGTTAGGTTGAATGTAACTGGTCGTAGATTTAAGTCTGTGATGAGTAGATTATATGCATTCTTGATATGTTCTTCCTTAGTTTTTACTTTTATTTACATTTTTTTTTGTTGATAACATTTTCTTTACAAACCCATTTATCCTCAAACTCATTAACGAGAGATTTATCGAACGACAATTCAATAACCAATCTCTGTAGACACGATACAATATAACTTATATCACCCGATAAATTAATAACTTACTTTTTGCTTTCCACTCTACCGCTGCAATAGTTCGCGGTGGGCGACGATTACTATTCTGTAATAGATTCAATTTCAACTTTCTCTTTTTTTTTCTTATGGTGTTGATAATGTTTAATCTCATTTTGTTGCAGGACAACATATAGATTCTTTTTGTAGATTTGAATGGTTCAATCACTTGACTTTGAATCATTTGTTCTATCATATTTGAATGGTATGTTTAGGAATTCGTAATAATAATATTGACTTGTTCAGGAAACAAAGCCACGAAAAGTTTGAAACAAATTATTTCAGTAGCTTCTATTAATTTATACATGTTTTTATTATTGTTTTCATTGATGCATGTGTAGTGTTCAATGAAATGCCACAGAGGAATAAAGTCAAGTATCTTCGTGTCGAGGATGATGCAACGTTTTCCGACGACGGTGAATCCAAAGTACAAAATTCCTTGGCGCGAATTTTTCCAGACGTGAACCTGCCCCATTTTATACAGGACATAAACTTGCTTTTTACCGGTTTTATTGGTGTGATACCGGCCTCGTCTTGTCATTATTGATGGAATTGGAAAAGACACTACAAACTATCTCATTTTAAAGATATTTGTAAGTGCACTACTTAACACTAGGAATTATTCGAAATGAATTTCCACTAATAATTATTGCAATCAATTTTTTTAGTAGGTCATTGCCATTTGATGTGATGTTAACACCATGTGACATTGCACTAATGGATAAGGATTTTCTTTCTCAAATACCATGGCTGTATGCAATCATCAATTGAAGCTCAAAGGCTAAAAAAAACCGTCAAGTGTATGCTGGACCAGAGAATGTGTCCACAGCCATACACTTGATGGAATGATGCCATTTGTTCCAGCTGCTACATTTTAATGATTTTAATAATGAGAAATATAGTTTAAAATTGTATTTAGTTGTTGTTTGAAGTTGAAGCAAAAGAGATTGAAAAAATGCAGGATAAATTCATTTTATTTGCCTCAAATGATAATAATAATCAACTTCTAAAAAAATGCAGGATAAATTCATTTTATTTGCCTCAAATGATAATAATAATCAACTTCTAAGATATTTAAGTTCATTTGCAAACCTCAAACTACTTTGATTTCTTACAAGCAAGATAGGTCCTATGTCTCAACTTCATTAATTTCTCCCTCATCTATAACTTTTCACTATCTCAAAGATAAGATAATTATATGGGTCTTGATATAATATTTTATATTGAAACCTACTAACCAAAATATAATCATTTGCAAACTAATACTTACTAGTAAATTTATCACCGGGGTCTCTGATGGAAATCCAAATATCTATAATGAATTCTATACAATGATAATGAATTATGAGAAGAAAAAATAAATATTCTCTGCAGAGTTTCTCTCCGCTCACAAGTTGTGGAAAACTTTGTTATTAACTTGCAACTGCAAATTCTGTGAATACAACTTAATTGACTTGATTACAAAAATAGAGGTTACTCCCTCCATTTATAGATTTAGCTTGCACCCTAAACCCAAAACTATAAAAGCTCAAAATATCTATTTTGGTACTAAATCAAATCTATTCTATTTTAGATCTAAATCAAATCTATTTAAATCTAAAACAAATCTAATATTTTCGACACTATGAATTACAATTCAACACACCACCTAATTCATTGTGTCTAAACTATCTATATTCATCATGACCCTTAGCCTTTTGAATACTTCGACTTGCACTCCCTTCGTCATGATGTCTACAATCTGATTCTCAGTTCTGCAGTGTTCCAAATTCATCTTCCCATCAGCTACCTGCTCTCGAAGATAATGGAACCTTATTTTGATGTGCTTACTTCGACCATGTGCTATTGGGTTCTTCGTCATATTGATAGTTGACATGATGTCAATCTTCATGGTAATTGCTCCATGATCTTTCTCTGTTATCTCTTTGACCAAGTCCACCATCCAAGTTGCTTGACATACATAAAGAGAAGCAGCTATGTATTCTACTTCGCATGATGATAATGCCACTACTGGTTCCTTTCTTGAATTCCAAGAAACTGATGCACCACCTAGCATAAACACATATCATGCTGTTGACTTTCGATCTTCAGCATCACTACACCAACTCAAATCAGTGTATCCAACTAACTTACATTATTTTCCTTTGTCAGCTGCAGGAAACAGAATGCCATAGTCATGAGTTCCTTTGAGATACCTCAGTATCCTCTTCACTGATGCTAGATGTGATACCTTTGGTTTCTGCATAAATCTACTTACCATACCTACACTATATTCTAAGTCAGGCCTTGTAAGACAAAGGTATCTCAATGATCCAATAAGTCTTCTGTATTGGGTTGGGTCGACATCATCTTCATTTGCATCTTTCGACAGTTGTAGTCTTGGTTCTGCAGGTGTCGAAGTTGAGTTGCATTCTTCCATCTCAAACCTCTTAAGAATTTCTCCTGCATATCTTCTTTGATGCATCATCAAACCTCTACTGCTCTTATAGAATTCGATGCCAAGGAAATATGAAATCTCACCCAGATCAGACATTTTGAATTCCTTGCTGAGATCACCTTTGAAGTCTTCGATCTCACTCTTGCAGCTACCTGTTATCAATAAATCATCTACATAGAGACATAGTATAAGCAATTCACTATTGCTTCTTCTCACATATACTCCATGTTCAGTTGTGCACTTCACAAATTCCTTCTCCCTTAGGAAACTGAAATTCTGGCTGCAGATACTCAATGTCACGTTCAATGTTATGACACCGTATCTGACTTACTATATGACAGTAAATACAAAAGCAATAAAGAACACAGTCAATTGTTTACCCAGTTCAGTGTGCAACAACACCTACTCTGGGGGCTACCAAGCCAGGGAGGAAATCCACTATAAGAGATTTTAATTCAGGAATAAACCAACCAGTTTATCTCCTTCACTTAAGACCTACCCAATGCAATTCCAATCTAAGTACAACTTAAACTTGAGTTCCTACTCACTCCCCCTCAATCACAGCAGTGATACATAAACCAATTTGACTTAAGAATTGATGAAGACACTCTTCAAAAACAAACACTTGATTGAGCTTCACAGCTTTTTAATCAAGCAACACAATCACTCGTGCTTCACAGCTTTGAGTGACGCACACAACTAACTTGACTCTGCTTCACAGCTTTAGTCAAAGAACATTCAAACACTCTTGCTTCAAAGCTTTGAGTGCTACACAACCTTTACAATTTGAAACCTATTCCAAGGCACTTATCACAATGATAATTGCTTGGAGTACAATAATCAAATCTATACAGATTACAAATGATCTTCTAATCAAATAAAAGCCATCCTTGAAAAACAGCAGCTCTGTTGAATATATAGCAGCTGCAACTTCAGTTAGGGTTTCCAAAAATCTAGGGTTAATTCCGTTTGACCTAAAGACCAGGTCACAGGACTTTATTAACCAGGTTAGGGTTGAGCTAGGTTACCCCTCAGAAAACGCAGGATTCTGTTCAGGAAGGACTGAGTTATTTCCTGAAAAAACTCAGACTTATCCAATCCTGCAATCCTATTAGTTCAGAACAGGATGTCATAACATCTGTTATGACATCTGAGAAAACCTGTCTACTGATTTAGCAAAATGTGATCATTTTGCAAAATGCTCAGATACACATTTATAAACATCAGTATTTGAATTACAATATTTTTCTGCAAAGGTACCTAATGAGTCAGTACAAACTGAACTAGAATGTTATGACATCAGTCATGACATTCACACATACACTTGGGATTTACCAAAAATGCAAGCCAATACCTAAACACCTACAAACTCCCCCTTTGGCAGATTTTTGGCTAAAGACCCTAAACAATCAGAGATAGATAGCAGCAGAAATAAGTGACAGCAGAAAAATAGAATGTCAAGTACTAATTAAGTAAGTACCAAAATATTCTCCCCCTCTTTAGCCACAAATGGGCCAAAGATACACTTAGTTCATAAAATTATACAGTTATCCAAAACAAAATAATAAGAGCAGCAGCAGAAAACAACAGCATACACTTCCAAACTCCACCAGATATCAGCAACCAACCAGCAACACCACCAAACAGCAATCAACCTTCAAGCACTGTCATCAGACTCAGAGGAGCTAGTTTCTTCAATGTTGAGATGTCCTTCAGCTTCTACACCTTCTTCCCTTCTGCTTTCTTCAGCTTCCTCCTTTTCTAGTCTGGCAATTAGAATTTCTAGGGTCCTTTTTCTAGCATCCAGCTCTTTGCAAGTTTCTTTTAAAACAGCTATGACATCTGATGTCTTGGACTGAGTCTTTACAGACGATGTCTCAGCTGATGTTATGACAATGTCTGGAGCATGAGATCCCTGAAACAGTTTGTAGTGCAGGCCAAGGGCAGGAGCTCTTTTGCAGACTGTATCTCTTGCCACAAGGATATCAGGGTATTGTGCAAGGATGATTCCACAAAGGAGGGAGGGAAAAGCAATTGGTCCTTTGACAGCATAACTGCCAGCATGCTTTAAAGTTTGTTCAAAGATGTACCTCCCATAGTCAAAAGCAGTCTTGGTTCCCACAGCATAGATAAATCTCCCCAATCCTGTGGAGATAGTTGATTTGTGATTTGTAGGCACCCAGTTGGCTGCACCTATTTTATGCAAGATGGCAAATTTCATGCTGAGTTTACTAGCATTCAGCTTCCCTTTCAAGGGCCAGCACTTTACTTGCCTGGCTGTGATGGTTAGACAAACTTCATTGTCAGTTGCCTCTAGATCAGGACATTCCTTATTTGTTCTTCCAAGAAACTTGTTGATTTCTGATGGAGAGAACTTGACCCTTCTTCCTCTAACAAAAACACTTTCAAAGTCAGCTGACCTTCCATCAGCACAATCATTTGACAAGTTCACTACAAACTCCTTGACCAGATTTTCATAACATTTGTTAAACTTTATCACTGTCTTCATTAGCCCAGCATTCTTGATCAGATCCATGATGTCTTTGCACTCCAAGGCATCATTGTTGAGTTCTCTCTCTAAGGCTATTCTTTTTAAGCAAACATACTTCCATCTGTTTGCATTGTCAGGATGATGAAAAGAGATGTTGTCTGTTGGCACTTCAGGCACTCTAGCAATCTTGCTGGAGGGGAGCTTCCTTCTGATTGGAGTTTCTTCAATATCAATCTCAAATTCTGATTCCTCATCAGAATCAGAAGTTTCAGGTTCTTTACTCTTCTTAGAGATTGGTTGTCTAGCAGTATGCACCTGGGCCTTCTTCCCTTTTGTCTGAATACTTTTCTCAGCCATGCCTTCAGCCTTGGATTTCTTAGCATCAGGTTTATCATTCTGACTACTCTTTCTTTTCATCAATCTCCTAGCTATGCTAGGGTTCACATTAGCAATCAGTTCATTATCTGAGTAATCTTCATCCACATCAATGATAGGTGGATCAACAGCCTTTTCAGAGGGGTTCTGAATGTTGTCTTTTGGTGTCACAACATTCTCAGTGACATCTACATTTTCAGAACCTTCCACATTTGGACTTTCTGATTGATTTAAAGGGATAGAAATCCCCGGTACAGATTGGTTGCCACTCAGTATACTAGTAACCAGCCTAGCAATAGCTTGGTGTACTTGAACTGATCCTTCTCTATTAGGTACAGAAGATGAAGGATGAGAAGAATTACCAGAGGCTGTAGCTTGAGCTCTTCCTGCATGTCTGGTTCTGAGCTTTTTGACTCTGGCTGGGTCAGTTGCCATCTCCCTGAGAGGAGTGACCTCAAGAACTTCAGATTCTATGCATGTAGTGATTGCCCTAGAATCTTGGTCAGATGATGACGATGATGAGGAAGACGAAGTCGCCATGGTTGAAGACGATGTCTGAGACATTTTGATTGACTTTGAGTAATGGTAGCAGTTTGAGAAAAATCTTTGATTGGGAGGAGGAAACAGGTTGCAAGGATGAGAGAGGTAGGGGATAAAAGGGAGTCTCTTCAACTTCTTAAACCTTTTGAAGGAATTGTGAAAGAATATGATTAACCCACTAAATATAGACTTAATAAAATTAATCCCTTCAACCCTTGTTTTAAGCAAAATTAATTGCTACAATTTCTCATGTTGGTGAATACCCAACCTGCCCCTCAAATTTTCAAGTTTATTTCCAACAAGAGCCTTGGTAGAAGAATCAGTCAGCTGAAGCTTAGAGAAACTATGTTCCAGTTTAAATGACTTCTTCTCTTCAAAGTCAATAGGGTTCAAGGAAATGTTGATTGTTTTCAGATTGTCACAACACAATGTCACAACATCTTGTGTAACATTGTACTCAGGGAGCATCTGTTTTGACCAGATGTTTTGAGAACAGAATTTATTAGACTTGTTATTTCCAACATCCTTGTTAAGATGACTTAAGGTTCTGACAACACATTCTTCTTCAAGTTTATTTGCCATATCACAGATATTATCAACCTGTAGTTTTGGAGTTCTTCTGACAGCTTCCATAGAAATAGCTCTTTTCATTCTTCTTAGATGAAGGAGACCAAGCTTATGCTGCCACAGTTTCATCTCTTTTTCTTCTTTGATGATTTGACACATAGTGGAGATATCAGTGTTCTCAGGCTGCCATACGTAACAGTTATCTTTGGATTTGATTCCTCTCATTACAACTTCTAGTTTTTCATTAATTACTAGACATTCAGATCTTGAGAAGTTGACCTTGAATCCTAGATCACATAATTGACTGATACTAATGAGATTAGCAGTCAACCCTTTTACCAGCAGTACTTTATTCAGACTTGGAACTCCAGGGCAGTCCAAATTACCAACTCCTTTGACTTCACCTTTAGCACCATCTCCAAAGGTCACAAAACTGGTGGTGTGAGGCATAACATTATTGAGGAGATTTTTGAATCCAGTCATGTGTCTGGAACATCCACTGTCAAAGTACCAATCTTCCTTTGCAGAGACCCTCAGGGAAGTGTGAGCTATCAGTGCAGTTGCCTTTTTCTTCCATTTAGGAGCATGTGGTACCTTTTTAGACTTAGGTTTGACACCTGAGTTCTGATTAGGATATCCATGTAGTATGAAGCAGAAGGGCTTTATGTGACCATATCTCCCACAATGATGACATTTCCATCTTTGGTACCTTTTCTTCATATGTCTCTGTTCCTGATGTTGAGAGTTGTGTTGAGACATCCGTTTTGACATTTGCTTACCAGTACCAGATTTCTTTGCTTCCATAAATCCTAGTCCAGATTTATTTCCCACATTTTGTCCAACCTGAAGGATCTCTTCCAATTTGTCTGTTCCATTGGTCAACATCTTGACAGATTTGGTCATTTGATTCAGTTGTGAGTTCAGCAATTGAACTTCTCCTTCTAGATGACTTATAGTTTCAAGATTTGCCCTTTTTTCAGCCTCCAGCTTTATAATGAGTTTTGATTGTTTCTCATTCTGCACACATACTTCAGCACTTCTGATACACAATTTCTTGTAGGTATCAGCCAGTTCTTCAAATGTCACTTCTTCATCACTAGTGTCACTTTCAGAAGTACAAACACTAGTTAGGGCAGTAACTAGTTTGGCAGATTCTTCTTCAGAATTACTTTCTGAATCATAGTCAGACCAAGTAACAGTCATTCCTTTCTTTTGTTTCTTAAGAAAGGTAGGACATTCAGCTCGAATATGTCCATATCCTTCACATCCATGGCATCGAATACCTCTGCCTTGGTTTCCCTTATCTTCTGACCTTGGTCTTCTGCTGGAACTGTCAATGTCAGAGGGAATGTTATGAACATTAGACCTTGACTTTGGGTCCATTCTTTTGATGAGCCTGTTGAACTGTCTTCCAAGCATGGCAATAGCTTCTGATATGTTTTCTTCTTCATCCTCCTTGTATTCAACATCAGTGTTGGATACAAGTGCTATGCTTTTGTTCTTCTTGTCACCATTATCAGTGATCCCCATCTCAAAAGTCTGAAGAGACCCAATAAGTTCATCCACTTTCAACTTGCTAATGTCCTGGGCTTCCTCTATGGCAGTTACCTTCATTGCAAATCTTTTAGGCAAGGATCTGAGAATCTTCCTCACCAGTTTTTCTTCTGACATCTTTTCTCCCAGTGCTCCTGAGGTGTTGGCAATCTCCAAGATGTTCATGTGAAACTCATGAATGGTTTCATCTTCCATCATTTTTAGATTCTCAAATTTGGTAGTCAACATCTGAAGCCTTGACATTTTTACTTTGGAAGTGCCCTCATGAGTAGTTTTGAGAGTGTCCCAAACTTCCTTGGCCAGTTCATATTGATGTACTAGTCTGAAAATGTTTCTATCAATTCCATTGAACAAGGCATTTAAAGCTTTTGAATTTCCCAGAGCTAACTCATCTTCTTCTTTACTCCAATCTTCCTCAGGCTTCAGACTGATTGTCCCATCTATCTCAGTTATGGTGGGATGAATCCATCCTTTGTCAGCAGCTCTCCAAGCCTTTTTGTCCAGAGATTTTAGGAAGGCAATCATACGAGGTTTCCAGTAGTCATAATTGGTTCCGTCCAGAATTGGTGGTCTATTTCCAAAAACTCCTTCTTTGTCCATAGTGCCAGAAAGTGATATCCCTAGATCTCACCCAGTAATACAGGCAGGGTGCCTGCTCTGATACCAATTGAAATTCTGGCTGCAGATACTCAATGTCACGTTCAATGTTATGACACCGTATCTGACTTACTATATGACAGTAAATACAAAAGCAATAAAGAACACAGTCAATTGTTTACCCAGTTCAGTGTGCAACAACACCTACTCTGGGGGCTACCAAGCCAGGGAGGAAATCCACTATAAGAGATTTTAATTCAGGAATAAACCAACCAGTTTATCTCCTTCACTTAAGACCTACCCAATGCAATTCCAATCTAAGTACAACTTAAACCTGAGTTCCTACTCACTCCCCCTCAATCACAACAGTGATACATAAACCAATTTGACTTAAGAATTGATGAAGACACTCTTCAAAAACAAACACTTGATTAAGCTTCACAGCTTTTTAATCAAGCAACACAATCACTCGTGCTTCACAGCTTTGAGTGATGCACACAACTAACTTGACTCTGCTTCACAGCTTTAGTCAAGGAACATTCAAACACTCTTGCTTCAAAGCTTTGAGTGCTACACAACCCTTACAATTTGAAACCTATTCCAAGGCACTTATCACAATGATAATTGCTTGGAGTACAATAATCAAATCTATACAGATTACAAATGATCTTCTAATCAAATAAAAGCCATCCTTGAAAAACAGCAGCTCTGTTGAATATATAGCAGCTGCAACTTCAGTTAGGGTTTCCAAAAACCTAGGGTTAATTCCGTTTGACCTAAAGACCAGGTCACAGGACTTTATTAACCAGGTTAGGGTTGAGCTAGGTTACCCCTCAGAAAACGCAGGATTCTGTTCAGGAAGGACTGAGTTATTTCCTGAAAAAACTCAGACTTATCCAATCCTGCAATCCTGTTAGTTCAGAACAGGATGTCATAACATCTGTTATGACATCTGAGAAAACCTGTCTACTGATTTAGCAAAATGTGATCATTTTGCAAAATGCTCAGATACACATTTATAAACATCAGTATTTGAATTACAATATTTTTCTGCAAAGGTACCTAATGAGTCAGTACAAACTGAACTAGAATGTTATGACATCAGTCATGACATTCACACATACACTTGGGATTTACCAAAAATGCAAGCCAATACCTAAACACCTACAGAAACTATCAATTTTCTTATTCCAAGCTCTTGGAGCTTGTTTTAATCCATACAGGGCTTTATGCAGACTACACACATTTCTCTCTTCGTCATGTTTCACAAACCCAACTGTTTGTTTAACATAAACTTCTTAGTCTAAGGATCCATTCAGGAATGCACACTTTACGTCCATCTGACATATGTGCCAACTGTTTATTTCTGCTAGACCAACAACCAACCTGATTGTTTCGATCCTAGCAACAGGTGCAAAAACTTCATTAAAGTCTATTCCTTCTTTTTGTAGAAATCATTTTGCCACAAGCCTTGCTTTGTGTCGAGTTACTTACCCTTTTCAAATTCGTTTTCACTTTGTATACCCATTTGACATCAATTACCTTCTTGCCTTGAGGCAATTCGACAAGTGACCAAGTATTGTTGTCTTCGATAGAATTCACTCCTTTGTTCATTGCTTTCACCCACTTCGAATCCTTCAATGCTTCAGCTGTATTAACAAGTTCGACATCTGCATAGAAAGCATAATGTACCAGCTCACCCTTATTATCTATCACATCATATGATGTAATCACACAATCTTGCAATCTTACATGTATGCGTCTTGTTCTTTGAGGTATGCTTGTACTTGGTATATCTGCCGGTTCCTCTTGTCGAACTTCTCTTTCGATTTGAGTTTTTGGCTCTTTGAGTAGGATTCCCACTGAATATTTCTTGACATTTTCAGTCCAATCCCATTCTTTAAATTCATCTATGATCACGTCCCTACTGATCACAATTTGTTTTTTTACTGGATCAAACAACTTGTAGCCTCCTGTCGAATGATATCCAACTAGAATCATTTGACTTGACTTGTCATCAAGTTTTCTTCTTAACTGATCTGGTACATGTATATATGAAATAAATCCAAATACCTTTAGATGACTCAAGCTAGGCTTCACACCAGACCAACATTCTTCTGGAGTGACTCCTTCTAGCTTCTTCGTAGGACATCTGTTCAAAATGTATGTTGCAGTCGAAACAGCTTCACCCAAAAAACTCTTTAGGTAAATTCTCGCCTTTCAACATACTTCTCACCATATTCATGATGGTTCGATTCTTATTTTCTGCAATTCCATTTTGTTGTGGAGTATAGGGTGACACCACCTCATGCACAATCCATTCCTTTTCACATAGCCTGTCGAAGTCTTTCGACACATATTCTCCACCATCATCAATTCTCAAAACTTTGAATTTTCGACCACTTTGTCTTTCGACCATAGACTTGAACTTGGCAAATACCTCGATCACTTCACTTTTCTTCTTAATAAGGTAAGTCCATAGCTTTCGACTGAAATCATCTACGAATGTAACAAAATATTTGTTACCTCCCATAGAATCCACCTGAATTGGTCCACATACATCAGAGTATATGACTTAAAGAATAGCCTTCGACCTGCTTCCTGCATCCTTGCTGAAGCTATTCTTGTGTTGCTTTGCCTGCACACATTCCTCACATACCTCGTTTGGAATGTAGATTTATGGAAATCCTGAAACCATATCTCTTCTCTTCAAATCTCTGATGCCTCTGAAGTTGAGATGGCCTAGTCTATAATGCCATATCCATTCATCTCTGCTAGCTGCAGTCGAAAGGCACTTGTGCTCCATCACATTTAGTTCGATCTTGAAGGTTCGATTCCGAGACATAGGAGCCTTCAAGATTAATCTTCCATTTGTATCGACGACTCTTATCATCTTATCTTCAATTGACACTTTATAATTCTTTTCGACCAACTTCTCTATACTGAGCAAATTGCTCTTCATGCCTGATATGTACAACACATTGGAAATTACTGACCTCTTGCCATCTTTCCTCATAATCATAACATCACCAATACCTTCAGCTGCTAGGGTATTGTCATTTGCGAATTTTACCATATTTTTCACTGAGGGCTTTATGTTGACAAACCAATCTTTCCTTCCAGACATATGTGATGAGCATCTTGAATCCAAGTACCATTGGTCCTTGAATTATCTCCATCTATTGTTGTGACCATCAGCATTATCTCTTCTTCTTCTTCATGTTTTGCGAACTTTGCATCACTTTCTTGATTCTTTCGTTTTTCTGGATAATCACTCGAATAATGACCATACTTCTGACAATTGTAACATTGAATGTGACTCTTATCAGGTTTTGGACCACCACCTCTTCCTCTATTTGCAACACCACCTCTTTGGTTACTTTGGTATGGTCTTCTTTGATTCAAAAGGTTTTCTTCGTTCTGGTTTTCTCTATCATTCGATTTGTTGTATCCGCCTCTACCTCTGTCGAAACACTTTCCTTTGCCTTTGGTTTCTTTTGCTGAATGTGTCTGCAAAGCTACATCACTCTTCGATTTGCTTGCAGCTCTTTCGTTCATTCTTTGTTCATGAGATTCAAGCGTCCCTTGAAGCCCTTCCTTTGTCAATTTCGACAAATCTTTCCCCTCTTCTATCGCCACCACTATGTGGTCGAACTTAGGAGCTAAAGATCTCAAAACCTTCGAAACAACAACTCTTGTTGTTAATGTTTCTCCACATACCTTGATTTGATTTACTATTTTTGTAACTCTAGTGAAGAAATCAGATATGCTCTCACTATCTTCCATCTGAAGCAATTCATACGTTCTCTTGTGAGTTTATAACCTCACTTCTTTCACCTTTTCTGCACCACCAAAGGACTTCTCAAGAACATCCCAAGCTTCTTTTGCAGATTCTGAATCACTTACTTTTTCAAAATTTTCTGGACTCACACATTGATGAATTATAAATAGTGCTTTATAACTCAGCTTCTCAATTTCTGTGTGTTTCTTCTTTTCTTCTTCTGAAGCGTTTTCTCCAAGTGCTTCGACTCCATCTTTTACAAGGTCCCAAAACCCTTGACACTTGAACAACACTTTCATCTGTTTGCACCAATTCACATAGTTGTCTACTTTCAGAATTGGTAGAGTTGCTGGATAATTTGCATTTCCATAATTCGCCATCGTGAATTCTTCAATCGTTCTTGATTGATACTTCCCTTGAATCGAGACTGAGCTCTTAATACCAGATGTTAGAAATCCATCAAATATCTGTGATGAATTTCTACACAATGACAATGAATTATGAAAAAGAAAAAAAGACAATTATTTTCTGCAGAGTTTCTCTCTGCCCACAAACCGTGGAAAACTTTGTTATTCACTTGCAACTGCAAATTCTGTGAATACAACTTAATTGATTTTATTACAAAAATAGGGGTTACTCCCTCTATTTATAGATTTAACTTACACAAGCCCAAAACTATAAAAGTCTAAAATACCTATTTTGATACTAAATTAAATTTATTCTATTTTAGATCTAAATTAAATTTATTTAAATATAAAACAAATCTAATCTTTTCGACACTATGAATTATAATTTAACCGTGTCTACTCTACTACAATGTCAATCAACTCATTTCTATTCAATAGTACATGCTATCAATTTTAAATTAAATCTTCAATCTCATTAACTCAACTCATTTATAATAAATAAAGTATATGAATAATATATGAAAAATTAAAAAATATATATAATTGATGAAACAATTTTGTTAAAATAAATTTGTTTTAATGTTTAAAAATATATATTTTTAAATAATAAATTATTTTCGTAAAACAATTTTCTTTTGATTATTTATATTTTTGTTATATTTTAAAAATAAAAGTGTACATACCACACTAGTATCTATGCGAATGCACAGGTCTATGTGACCACATGAATTCATACAAACACATAGATAATATACCAATACCGTGTAAACACACGAATAATCATATCAAATCAGTTAAACATACCAACACATGTGTGAATGTACGGATAACACGTGAATAATTATACCAATTCAGTTAGACACATGTTTTTATATTTTTTATATAATAAAAAAAAATAAAGAAAAAACTTATGTCAGTTAACTACTGACTTTTCATTTTTTTTAAGTTATATTTTTAAATTATTTTATTATTACAACTCTATCAATTCTATTTTTTTTTACAATTATTTTTTATAAAATATGTGTTTAATAATTTTTCTTAACAATAGTTTTTTTTTAAAAAAAAACTTATACAATCATCTTCCACTCCATTTTATATTTTAAATTTTTTTCTATAATTTTTTGATTTTTTCTAAATTATTTGGATTTCTATCATGAAATTGGTATAATTGATTTATTTACCCTTTTAAATCATTTTTTTTTTTTAGTTTAAGATACAACATTTTTTTATATAATACATGGAAAATTGATAATTTTTATATTATTGTTGTAAAACAATTTTGATTAAACAATTGTGATTTTATTTTCAAAATATCTTTGAAAAATAAAAATAATAAATTATTTTAATAAATTAATTTTGTTTTTTCTTATTAATATTTTCATTATATTTTATAAATAAAATTGTGGATAGCACACGCACAGATTTTCTACTGATTACTTTCAAAGAACAGAAGATCCAAATAAGACATAATCAGTTAATTAAACAGTTCCAACTTATGAGAGTCTTTTACCTTTGTCTGGTTTTTCTCTCTCAAAACTAGTGGCTTAATGTTGTTTAAAATCTGCACAAAATATTTGAGTAACTGCTCTCAAGTGGTTTACAATTATATCAATGCAAAATATAACTAAATTGGTTTGTTCAACATAATAAACAAACTTATCATTATTAACTTCAATATTAGTTAAATGTATTTTGAAGGGATACAAATCAGAAGCAAAAATGAAATTAAATTTGTGAAACTAAATTAACTTTTTTCATTCAATTAAAATTTCAATATTTTTTTTAATATTGAATTCAAATATTTAATTGACAATATTTTTCATGCTAGATGTTGCATTGTTAATTTGTTTGTTCAATGACATTCAACTTTAATACTAAATTAACTTTTTTCATTCAATTAAAATTTCAATATTTTTTTAATATTGAATTCAAATATTTAATTGACAATACTTTAAGTAAAATAAAATTCATAAAAAAGACAAATAAGAAAAAGTAATTTTAAAATAAAAAAATTAAACAAATATAAATATTTTAAATTAAAACTAAATAAAAGAAAGATATTATATAAATAAAATATATTTTAATCCTTTTGGTATTATTGAGAGACACATTCTAACACAACAATAAATGAAGATTCTTAATTAGCAAAAAAATTAGTCTCGTATACTCTTTCATCTGTCAATTAAAAATATAAATAAATATATTAAATAGTTTCGTATTTTTGATATTCAATGCATAGTTAATCTTATTTATTATTATTATTTTATTAAAAAAGAATAAGATAGTAATGGTGATTATAATATTTAAATGATACGTACTGAATATTGTTTTGACAAAATTTTATTAAATATAGTAGTTGGAAAAGAAGTTAGATCTAGACTTTTGAGCGGGAGAAACTGTTATCTTTCTTTTGATGGTCGGGTGGTGTTTATCAAAACAGTCCTTTATGTATTTCCGGTCTACTTTCTCTCGTTCTTCAAGGCTCCGACAGGTATTACTTCTAAGCTTGACTCCATCTTTAAACAATTTTTATGGGGCGGGAGAGAGAATAAAAAAAAATCAAAAGAATAAATTAGGAAAAGGTGTGCAGCCCAATTGAGAAAGGGGGATTAGGAATTAAAAATTTGAAATTGTTTAACTTGACTTTCCTAGGAAAGTGAAAATGGAAAATTAAATTGGAAAGATACGGGCTATGGATAAAAGCGTTGAAGAACAAATACAGGAAAGTAGAAGTTATTAGGGGTATTTGTAGAAACAAATATTCAATTTGGTGGAAAAGAGTTTGTGATATAAAAATAGGAGAATGGGAAAACTCGAATTATTTTTCCGTTAAAGAGGTGGTGTACAAGGAATTAGCCAGATCATTCCAATTTTATTTGGCTTAAGGCTTGGCACAAATCGATTCCATCAAAAGTAGCATGTTTTGGTTGGAGGATTTTTCAGAATAGTTTAGCTACAAAGAATAATCTCTTTAGAAAGAATGTCATCAGTCCAAGATCTCTTAGGTGCATTGGGGAATTTGGTACTTTGTTTGCAACTGGCTACAGATATCCACTACCTTCCATAGAGAAAATGTGACTCATTTTATTCAATTTGAAGGTCTAATTGGAGGTGATAAGGAAACATCGTTGAAAGTGTGTGGGTGATTTAGTTTGTTTGTACATGGAATATTTAGAAAGCTAGAAACAGAAAAAAAATTTGCAACAAAGAAGTGGAAATTGACAAGATGATTGAGGACATCTTTAATATTCAATATTTTAAAAAGAATTGCAACAAAAAAATTAGATTGTCACTTATAAAAAATTTAACATTTTTCTTCAAAATTTAAAAGAAATGACCAATTAAACTAATAGAACAGTTTTTAAGAAACTGACATATAAATTTTTGTAGTTAAAAGAATAAAATAAAATATTAAATTAAATTAAAAAGATAACACATATATTAAGTCTGTTAAATTGTAATTCATAGTGTCAAAGAAGATTTGATTTATTTTAGATTTAAATAGATTTGATTTAAGTCCAGAATAGATTTGATTTGATTTGATTTAGTAACAAAAAGATATTTTGGGCTTTGGGCTTAGGGTGTAAGCTCAGTTATAAATAGAGGGAATAACCCCTATTTTTCAAAAAAAAGTCAAGTAAGTCAATTCATTGTAATCAAAGAATTTGCAGTTGCAAGTGATTAAGAAAGTTTTCCACAGTTTGTGGGCAGAGAGAAACTCTGCAGAAATATTTGTCTTGTCTTCTTTTCTTTGTTTGTATCATAATTAAATTGTCATTGTGGTAGAAATTCATCATAGAATTTGGTGGATTTCCAACATCTGGTATCAAGAGCTTTTGTTTCGATTCAAGGGAAGTGTCAATCAAGAACGATTGAAGAATTCACGATGACAAGTTATGGGAATGCAAACTATCCAGCAACGCTACCAATTCTGAAAGTTGACAACTATGAGAATTGGTGCAAACAGATGAAAGTCTTATTCAGGTGTCAAGGTCTTTGGGACCTTGTAAAAGATGGAGTCGAAGTGCTTGACGAAAACGCTTCAGAAGAAGAAAAGAAGAAATACACGGAATCTGAGAAGCTGAGTTATAAAGCATTATTTATAATTCATCAATGTGTCAGCCCAGACAATTTCGAAAAGGTTAGTGATTCAGAATCTGCAAAAGAAGCTTGGGAGATCCTTGAGAAGTCTTTTGGAGGCGCTGAGAAGGTGAAAGAAGTGAGGTTACAAACTCACAAAAGGACCTATGAACTGCTTCAGATGGAAGATAGTGAAAACATATATGATTTCTTCACTAGAGTTGCAAAACTAGTAAATCAAATCAAGATATGTGGAGAAGCGTTAACAACAAGAGCTGTTGTGTCGAAGATCTTGAGATCTTTAGCTCCTAAGTTCGACCACATAGTGGTGGCGATAGAAGATGGGAAAGACTTTTCGAAATTGACAAAGGAAGAGCTTCAAGGGATGCTTGAATCTCATGAACAAAGAATGAACGAAAGAGCTGCAGGAAAATCGAAGAGTGATGTGGCCTTGCAGGCACATTCAGCAAAAGAGACCAAAGGCAAAGGAAAGTGTTTCGACAGAGGTAGAGGTGGCTACAACAAATCGAATGGTAGAGGAAACCAAATCGAAGGAGACGTGTCGAATCAAAGAAGACCATACCAAGGCAACCAAAGAGGTGGTGTTGCAAATAGAGGAAGAGGTGGTGGTCGAAAACCTGATAAGAGTCACATTCAATGTTACAATTGTCAGAAATATGGACACTATTCGAGTGATTGTCCAGAAAAACGAAAGAATCAAGAAAGTGATGCAAAGCTTGCAGAACATGAAGAAGAAGAGATGATGATGATGGTCACAACAAGAGATGAAGATAAATTCAAGGACCAATGGTACTTGGATTCAGGATGTTCATCACATATGTCTGGAAGGAAAGACTGGTTTGTCAATATAAAGCCCTCAAAGAAAAATATGGTAAAATTTGCAAATGACAATACCCTGGCAGCTGAAGGTATTGGTGATGTTATGATTATGAGGAAAGATGGCAAAAGGTCAGTAATCTCCAATGTGTTGTACATACCAGGCATGAAGAGCAATTTGCTCAGTATAGGGCAGTTGGTCAAAAAGAATTATAAAGTGTCAATCGAAGATAAGTTGATGAGAGTCGTTGATGCAAATGGGAGAGTAATCTTGAAGGCTCCTATGTCTCAGAATCGAACCTTCAAGATTGAACTAAATGTGATGGAGCACAAGTGCCTTTCGACTGCAGCTAGCAGAGATGAATGGATATGGCATTATAGACTAGGTCATCTCAACTTCAGAGACATCAGAGATTTGAAGAGAAGAAATATGGTTTCAGGATTGCCATAAATTGACATTCCAAACGAGGTATGTGAGGAATATGTGCAGGCGAAGCAACACAAGAATAACTTCAACAAGGATGTATGAAGCAGATCGAAGGCTAGTCTTGAAGTCATATACTCTGATGTATGTGGACCAATCCAGGTGGATTCGATGGGAGGTAACAAATACTTTTTTACATTCATAGATGATTTCAGTCGAAAGCTATGGACTTACCTGATCAAGAAGAAAAGTGAAGTGATCGAAGTATTTACCAGGTTTAAGTCTATGGTCGAAAGACAAAGTGGTCAAAAGCTCAAAGTTTTGAGAACTGATGGTGGTGGAGAATATGTGTCGAAAGACTTCAACAGATTATGTGAAAAGGAAGGGATTGTGCATGAGGTGGTGCCATCCTATACTCCACAACAAAATGGAATTGCAGAAAGGAAAAATCAAACCATCATGAATATAGTGAGAAGTATGTTGAAAGGCAAGAGTTTACCTAAAGAGTTTTGGGGTGAAGCTGTTTCGACTGCAACATACATTTTGAACAGATGTCCTACAAAGAAGCTAGAAGGAATTACTCCAGAAGAATGTTGGTCTGGTGTGAAGCCTAGCTTGAGTCATCTGAAGGTATTTGGATCTATTGCACATAGACATGTGCCAGATCAGTTGAGAAGAAAACTTGATGACAAGTCAAGTCAAATGATCCTAGTTGGATATCATTCGACAGGAGGCTACAAGTTGTTCGATCTAGAGAACAAGAAGATTGTGATCAGCAGGGACGTGATCATAGATGAGTTTAAAGAATGGGATTGGACTACAAATGTCAAGAAAGATTCAGTGGGAATCCTATTCGAAGAGCCATAAACTCAAGTCGAAAGAGAAGTTCGACAAGAGGAACCAGCAGATATACTAAGTACAAGCAGACCTCAAAGAACAAGACGCATGCCTGCAAGATTACAAGATTGTGTGATTACATCAGATGATGTAATAGATAATGAAGGTGAGCTGGTACATTATGCTTTCTATGCAGATGTCGAACCTGTTAATGCAGCTGAAGCATTAAAAGATTCGAAGTGGGTGAAAGCAATGAACGAAGAAGTAAAGTCTATCGAAGACAACAACACTTGGTCACTTGTCGAATTGCCTTAAGGCAAGAAGGCAATTGATGTCAAGTGGGTATACAAAGTGAAAATGAATTCGAAAGGTGAAGTAACTCGACACAAAGCAAGACTTGTGGCGAAAGGATTTCTACAGAAAGAAGGAATAGACTTCGACGAAGTTTTTGCACCTGTTGCTAGGATCGAAACAATCAGGTTGGTTGTTGGTCTAGCAGAAATAAACAGTTGGCACATATGTCAGATGGACGTGAAGTGTGCATTCCTAAATGGACCCTTAGATGAAGAAGTCTATGTTAAATAACCAGTTGGGTTTGTGAAACATGACGAAGAAAGAAAGGTGTACAGGCTACATAAAGCCCTGTATGGATTGAAACAAGCTCCAAGGGCTTGGAATAAGAAAATTGATAGTTTTCTAAGGGAGAAGGAATTTGTGAAGTGCACAACTGAACATGGAGTATATGTAAGAAGAAGCAAGAGTAAATTGCTTATACTATGTCTCTATGTAGATGATTTGTTGATAACAGGTAGCTGTAAAAGTAAGATCGAAGACTTCAAAGGTGATCTCAGCAAGGAATTCGAAATGTCTGATTTGGGTGAGATTTCATATTTCCTTGGTATCGAATTCTACAAGAGCAGTAGAGGTTTGATGATGCATCAAAGAAGATATGCAGGAGAAATTCTCAAGAGGTTTGAGATGGAAGAATGCAACTCAACTTCGACACCTGCAGAACCAAGACTGCAACAGTCGAAAGATGCAGATGAAGATGATGTTGATCCAACCCAATACAGAAGACTTATTGGATCATTAAGATATCTTTGTCATACAAGGCCTGGCTTAGCATACAGTGTAGGTATGGTAAGTAGATTTATGCAGAAGCCAAAGGTATCACATCTAGCAGCAGTGAAGAGGATACTAAGGTATCTCAAAGGAACTTTCTATTATGAAATTTTGTTTCCTGCAGTTGATAAAGGAAAAGAATGCAAGTTAGTGGGATACACTGATTCGAGTTGGTGTAGTGATGCTGAAGATCGAAAGTCAACAGTAGGATATGTGTTTATGCTAGGTGGTGCACCAATTGCTTGGAATTCAAGAAAGGAACCAGTAGTGGCATTATCATCATGCGAAGCAGAATATCTGCTTCTCTTTGTGCATGTCAAGCAACTTGGATGGTGAACTTGGTTGAAGAGATAACAGGGAAAAATCATGGAGCAATTACCATGAAGATAGACAGCATGTCAGCTATTAATCTGGCAAAGAACCCAATAGCACATGGTCGAAGTAAGCACATCGAAATGAGATTCCATTATCTTCGAGAGCAGGTAGCAGATGGGAAGATGAATTTGGAACACTGCAGAACTGAGAATCAGATTGCAGACATCATGACGAAGGGAGTGCAAGTCGAAGTATTCAGAAAGCTAAGAGTCATGATGAACATAGACAGTTTAGACACAATGAATTAGGTGGTGTGTTAAATTGTAATTCATAGTGTCAAAGAAGATTTGATTTATTTTAGATTTAAATAGATTTGATTTAAGTCCATAATAGATTTGATTTGATTTGATTTAGTAACAAAAAGATATTTTGGGCTTTGGGCTTAGGGTGTAAGCTCAGTTATAAATAGAGGGAGTAACCCCTATTTTTAAAAAAAAGTCAAGTAAGTCAATTCATTGTAATCACAGAATTTGCAGTTGCAAGTGATTAAGAAAGTTTTTCACAGTTTGTGGGCAGAGAGAAACTCTGCAGAAATATTTGTCTTGTCTTCTTTTCTTTGTTTGTATCATAATTAAATTGTCATTGTGGTAGAAATTCATCATAGAATTTGGTGAATTTCCAACAAAGTCAACCATAAAACATTATCTTGACAATATCATTGATAAAATAAACAATAACTAAAAGATTTTAAATTTTCATACCTTTTTCAAGCAGTTACACTTCATCCATTTGTTATCATAAATCAATCACTTTGAAATTTCTTAAAAACTTCTTCAACATGGTAACTGTACCCATCGGTTAGGTTCACATGTTCTTGGAAACTAAAATTAGAAACCGAATCAAACTAAACAATCTCGGTTCTATTTTTAAACTTAATCAAAAATTGATTTTTTGTGTTAATTTACTTTAGATTAATGTATTTAATTTTTATATAAATTAAATATATTAATTATTTAATAAAATTTAAAAAAGTAAAATATATTTATAAAACGGAAATAGAGAGAGTATCTATTTTTTAATGACAAACTCATAAATCCTCTCTCAAACCTGTGTTAAGTCTAGCAAAGAGCTTAATGCAAAGTTGATAGATACTATATAAAAGTATAATATAGTGAATCTAACATGGATCCTGAAATCAAATTGCAAATGTAAAATAAGATGTCTCGAAAGTTGTTGAGAACATCTTGATTACATGAATCTCTGTTGCATCATTTTGTCTCATTTGATCTTATATTTGATTATATAGTTTATTATAAGATTTGGTTCAATTTTGTCCAGTTCAAGATTCAACTAAAGTAGTTTGGAAAGATTTTGATTGAAAATAGTCTAATCAAATGAATATTGCATGAAGAGACCACATTGGATTTACATCAATTATAAGATTTGGATTTGCATTTTATAAGATCTCTATCCTTTTAATAAAGATGATTTATAACATGTTTTTGTTTTAGAAGATATGTTATTTTGAATTCTTTACTTGAGGGTTTGAAATTCTTAATTATATTATTTAAAGATTTCATTGTATTTGTTTTAATCAAAATTCAAAGTAAGCATTATAAAGATACGTGGAAAATAACATGTTAAGCAAAATTTATGATGTTATGCGAGAAATCCTGTCTCAGACTGTTTGCTTGACACAAAATGTTGATTGAAATATATCTCGTGCTTTTGAGATTTGTTTTCTTTCTGTCCAATCATAGATATGAGTGTGTTAGCATGTGTTTGTATTTGAAGGGATTTATCTCAAATCTGTTCTTAGCAAGATTGCATTTTGTGTTCTGATTTGTTCAAGATTTGTATCAGTAAAGGATCTCAAACATCATAATGAGGATTTGATTCATTATGCATGTTTTTATTTAAAGAAAGATTTAATCTAAATGAATTCAACAAAATTGACTTTTTATAATCACGATATTCAGATTAATTCTAGATTTGATCAATCAAGATTTGCAATCAAGATTTGCAATCAACATTATTGAAGATTGATCTTATGCGCTTTTTGGAGGTTCAATAATTTTTAACTCCAAAACTTAACGGGTTTTCTAGCTAGATATTTTTTTTATTATTTAAGGAGGAAATCTCCTTTGTGAAGACTCATACCTCAAGAGAAAATATATACTCTAAAGGAAATTTTTAGTTGAGTTTGTGTATTTGTAGTTTGCGCACTCTATTCTTGGGCATTAATTATAAATTAGCTGAATAGAGGTTTGAATTGTATTAGATTTTTATTTTTCATCTTTATAACATAATAGATACATGAGAGATTGCTCGAGTGAAAGTGAGAGGTGTCGCAGATTCAAGTTGAGTCTTGAATAGAAATTCACAAGTAGTATTAGGAAAAGAGGCGTTGAACTGGGTGAGTTCAAATCAGACCAAATAAGAGTAAATTTCCTTTCAATGGATTAACGCCCTCCGGGCGTAGGTGATTTTGCACCGAATTGAGTTACCAATTCCTGTATTATTTATATTTTGTTTTTATTCTACTTGTTACACATTTATGTTGTCAAACACATTGTTCCAATATTGTGTCGGGCACCTTGTCATCTGAAGAACATAATTTCAATATGTACCAACTGTCAACAAGAACAATACACATATGTAAGTGTTTGTTGGCAACAATTTTGGTAAAACACTGACTTGATAATATTTTGCTCAATGCCTTGACATTTGAAGCAAATTGTTTTTGAATAATGTCAAAGCAGATGTCTTGACATCTGCCTCCTGATCTAAACGTGACTTAATATTTGTTTTCAATATTTTGTTTATTGTTTTTATGCGCGCCATTATTCAGGATTTGTGACTCATAGCTTGTGAAAAATATGAAGGAATATTTTTCGATCTGTATTATCTTTATGGATTATATCTTGGCCTATTTTCATAGAAATATTCAAGGGATTGAAATATTTTTTTCCAGCCCAAGCCCACTGTTGCGCCTTTATAAGGACTTGCATCCTCATTCATTTGACTGCAACTTTTGAAGAAGAATATATTCTTTCTGTTTTAGAAGTCTAAGTCTTTTTAATTGTAATACACTCTAAGTATTGGTTTAATACTTGAGTTGTTAATTGTGCATCATTCATAAGCTTTTAAGTATTGAATGATTGAAGTCTTTAAAACTTAATAATTATGTTGTTCTTCATTGTTAGTGATTGAAGGGATTTGAGGATGGCCTCATACCTAGGTATGTCTTAGGTAAAAGAATTTTTGTAAGAATGTGAATTCAACTCAGGATTTAGAGTGAGTCTTACAGGAGTCAGGATACCTTTGGTAACAATATGCTTTCGAACTAACACATGCTTCAATTAGGACTTTGAACGGGTTGTAACGTGGTTTGGTTTACGGTTTAAGAAACAAAGGATAAGGCTCAAAGTGTATTTATACCTGCCCATTCTTCGTGATATTCTTCAGTCCTAAACTTAGTTAATCGTGCGTTTGAACTCCAATGGAGTATGGAATGACGTTTTGGTGATGGTTCAGATAAGTTAAGTTTGTCGGAAGGCAGTCATCTTTGCAACATTTTTTCATATTGTCGAGGATTTGTAGTGACCTCTTCTTGATTTATTATCCCTAATTTTTGCTTGACTGTTTTTGAGAGTACAGTCAGCGGGATGCCCCAGTTTTTAAGTCTCCTTCGTAGGTTTTGACTTAGTGGGTTTTTCTCTTGGGAGATGATGACTGCCTATTGGATAGGGAACGATCGTCATTTTTTATTATTCAGAAGGATGTTTTTGATGTCATTTCGTTGTATACAAAGTGAAAGCGGGCGACTGAATGCGCGTTTGAATTAACCGAGAGACTACCCTGCCCCAGGTTTTGATTAAAGGTTTCAATTTGTGTAAAAAAGGAAAATCCTACTTCTTTGGCTCGAAGGGGTTAACTAGGGATTATCTTCCTTATAACTCCAGTGTTTAGGGATTAAAAGAAATGTCTGTATATCGTCAATAAGGTCTGTCCAAAAGCATACTGTATGAGATTATGGCATTGTTTTCGTCATCCTCCCTCTAAAGGCTTGCAACTTTTAAAATAAGAGTTGAATATCATAAAGGGAGTAAAAAGCATAGTTTAAATAGAATGAAAATGAATGAATTAATTCAAGACAAACATATTTAATGCATTAATGAAAATGACCAAATTCTGACATATAGATAAGTGTTTAAGTAAACAAAGAAATTACAACTGAAAATTTGAATAAACAGAAAATTTCCCCGCCCAGACCGTCACTTCAATTGGATGCCCTTGAGGGGTGGTAGAAGAGCTCTAAATGAACGTCTTGTGTGAACTCCAACACTCCTTCGTCGATCATATTTTGAATCTTGTACTTCAACGTCCAACAATCGTTTGTGTCATGCCCAGGACTGTCGAAATGATAGGCGCACCTTGTATTGGGATTATAGTAAGGGGAAGAAGTATTGGGGTTTGGATGAGGTCCTATCAACGTAATCAGATTCATCCTTAACATGTGTTGCAAAGCTTGAGACAGTGGCATATTGATGTTAGTAAACTGTCTCTTGGGCTTGTTTTGCCTTTGCTGATTTTCCCGTTGATGTTGATGAGGTCGTTTTGGGCCCGTGTTGTGGCAGCAATTTAGAAAGGTCCACTCTTCATCGGAGGCTGATTAATGACTCGATCCCCAATTCTAGTTGTTTGTCCCATTTGGTTGCACCCGTCTTGGTGAAGCTTGTTGACAAGAACTCTCAGCTCTTCTTGTCCTTGAGCCAAGTTTTGGATAAGAGCCATTTGGCCCACCAGTTGTCCCATCATTTGGATTTTCATTATTTCCATTTCAAATTGTAGCCGTTCCAACTGATCATCCTTGTTGTCCTCATGATTCTTCATGGTTAAGCCCCTAGTTAGGAGTGCATTCACCTCTTCTTGCCCCTTGGATAGGTTCAAGAACATTTCCTAAAGCTGAGCGTTTTGAGTATGAATGTCCTTGATAGTCTTCTCTTGTGTCATCTCTACTGAAATAAATAGTAAGCAGATGAGAGACATGTGTGGGAAAAGCCTGTCATGATATGATGTATGGTATGTGGATGCAATTTTTTCAAGGACTTAGAAGATTTAAATTTGTTTTAGATAAGAAAGGAGTAAACATCAATAATAAAGCAAAATAAAGCAAAATAAACTCTTAAGATAAAAAGGTTGAACACATCCTCTTTGGTGCAATGTAAGCGTTCAGATTTCGCTCCTCATAAAGCTGCCTCGTAAGCTCCAGAACCTTCTTTTCACTTGCATAGAACTAAGCTTCAAAGGTGTCTCGTTCTTCCTTTAGCTGGATCCAAGCTCTTTGTAAGTCTTCAATAGAAGTAGGCATGGTAGGATAAAGGATAACATAAGGAACACCTCCTTCAACTAAAGGGTTCATGATGATAGGCAAAGTGGAAGGGTATGGTATACCGAGTCTTTGAGCATGAGTTCGTACCCACTTAAGATAAGGCTCCAAAGGAATGGAGTTCTTACGCCCCAATGTCTTGCTATCCACTTTGTTTACCATCCTCCAATCTCGTATAAACCTCTGACGGTAGCCTTGATCGCCGCTCTCATAGTCGAACACCATACCTTGGATGAGCGCATCATGAGGACCATCACTTCGGGCATACCCAAATTGTCATAAAGCTAAGCAAGGGTTGTAAGTGATACCTCCCCTAATGCCAAGAAAAGGGACATTAGGGAATTCCCCACAATGGTCAATAATAGTGGTATCCTCCAAGGATCGAGAACACCAATAAATGTCAGAGTGTGTCAGGAACATCATTCTTTAAGACCATGTCAATCCTTGCTCGTTCTTCAATATTGATCGAGGTAGGTGCGAAGTAAACCACTTGGCGAGTAGGGGAATGCAACACAAGAGAGTGCCTCTTTTCTTTATTGTGCGAGTGTAGAAACAATGTAAAATGTCTCCAAGCAAAGTAGGTATAGGATTATGAGAGAGGAAGACCTTGATGGCATTCACATCTATGAATTGGTCCGAATTGGGAAATATAACCAAACCATAGATTAGAAGGGTCAAGACATCTTCAAAGGCTTGAAAATCCATATCTTCCCAGAATGAACGAGCCTTCTCCAACAGAAACTTGGCTAGGAAACCCTTAACTCCGCTTCTTGTCTCCCAATTTGCTATAACGTCGACTCTCTTCAGATGCAGGGCTTCAACAATGACTTAGGGCTTTGGAGTCCCTTCTAAACCAGTGAACGATATTTGATCAAGCACAGGCACTCCCAACAGTTGAGAGAACTCTTCTAGTGTAGAGACCAACTGATAGTCAGAAAAGGTGAAGCAATGATGCATGGGATCAGAAAATTGGAAGAGCACACACATCATTTCTTCTTGGAATTTGGAGGTAGCCAAGCTGAGAAGTCGACCATATTTCTCGGTGAAGGGAGAATCTCCAGGCACCCTTGATGCTAATTCTTGGAGTTGAGGGTGTGCTTTCACAAAGCTGATTCGGATGGGATTCATGGCCTACAAAACAAAACAAAGATAAATTCCTAAATCCTTGAAATGGTTAGTGAGAATGCTTATGATATGATGTCATGATGTTATGTACAAGTATGCAAAGCAAGAAATTTATTATGTACACACAAAACAAACAAGTCCTTAGGTTTATTCTTATATGGAGTTTGTAGGTAAGTACCCTCTTGAAGTTTAGTTGGCTCAACCTGTCCTAGAAAGTAACTGAGTTCTAAGGGATCTCAATATCACTTAACTTTCTTTTAGGCATTGTCTCATCTCAATCAATCTTTTCTTGCGGCCGAGATATCCCAAAAGTCTTATCTCAATGAGCATAGCATCGAGTATCAACCAATCTTCGATCGGAACCAAAGTCGGCTATCTCACTACTTCCTAATGGCCAAGTTGTTCAATTAAGGCTCTAAAGTCAGCTAGTGCTTTATAATGCTACTCAGCAGCCCCGTATTCTCCTCGATTCAACATAAGGGATATCGGTAACAAAAAATGCGTCACACTAACGTAGCCATTGCTTCAATCGTGTCGGTCTACGCCATACAGTTTCCACAATCTATTGCTACTTACCTAAAAGGTGCCCCAGATCCGGGTAGAGGATCAAAACAAACCCAAACAAGGAACCATAATGTAAAGCAAGCAAGTCAAACAAGGAAAGAAAGTAAAGGTGATCTAGACCTAAGGTAACCCCACTTTTAAGAATCTCCCCAGCAGAGTCTCCAGTTCTGTAATACGGTGGGATAACTGACTTGGTGTGTTTTGTGTTTGATCGCAATTGTTGCAGATAGCAAGAGTTGCCACCGACTTTTCTTTTATCCAATAAGGAAAGGTTGAAAAGAACAGGAAAGACCTTTCGAGATTATTTATTGAGTTCAGGGGATAGGTTATGAAAAGGGAAGGTATTAGCACCCTTTCCATCCGTAGTTATCTACGGGCTCTTAGTTGCTTTCTAGATCACTTGCTTTTGTTTGAAAATGTGCTTGTGGTGTGTTTTTTGAAAGTATTTTGAAAAACGTCTTTGTAATGGTTCTCGTTTCTATAAGAACACGTACAAAGTGTTGGTTTTGAAAATAGTCCAAAGAGGTGTTTGTGGAATGTGTTTTTGAAAGTGATTTTGAAAAGTGTCTTTGTAATGGTTCTCATTTCTATAAGAACGTGTACGAAGTGTTTTGTCTTTTGAAAATGTTTCAAATGGAAGTGTGGGTGTATAAAATGTTTTTGTTGTGAGTAAGCGAGCAACTAGGAGCATCCTACCTACTCAAAAGGGTCTTAATGTTATTTTCCTCCTCCTTTAGATGTTGCTATCTTACCATTGATTTGGTAAGAAGCCCCATCATTGGATGTGAAGGGACGGGCATGGGACGTTTGTATAGTCATAGAAGGCAACCTATGGGATGTTTTAGCAATGTCATTTAAGGACTAGATCGTTTACCGAAGGCAACATTAAGGGTCATCTAGGGACTGCGATCTTTTATCGAGGGTCTTTGCTACAACGCCCATATTTGAGGGACATGACTATTTTTCCGAGGCAACAAGTGAGATTACCCTAAGGGTGCATGTGTATGAATAGTGTGTTTGATTGCATGCATTTTGTATTTGATTTTAGGTTGTCTACTTGTTGATTTTATCTTATCATACATACCCTATCTTACTAGAAATTGTACAAAAGTAATAAAAATGCAGAAAAATAAATCCTACACTAATACAACCATATTGAATAGAAAAAAAATATAAAGAAAAAAATAAAATAAAGAGGGAAAAAGGGGCTCTTTATATTCAGGTAGAAGAACTCTTCGATTCTGCTTCTTTGGCTCTTTTCGATTTAGGCCTGGAGTCAGTGAGGTCATGCCCTTCAATTTAGGCTTAACTTGAAGCATGAGGTGCATCCTTCGATTCTGCCTGCCTCCTTCGAATGGAGGCTGGAATCAGTGTGGTCGTGCCTTTCGACTGGGCCTGGAATCAGTATGGGCGTTCTTATGGCTGTCTCTTTCGTTTGGACCTGGAGGTTAGTGTGGAAGCCTAAAGCTTCGTTTCATACTCCAGTCTCATGTTTCTTTCGTTTGAGATAGTAAATAGCAACATGGCCTAAGGCCATGCTAGAATTAACTTAGGGCCAACTTAGTTCTTAAAGCATTTATAACAAACCAAAGAACAAAACCAAAAGGGGTGGCAATAAAAACAAACTAAAAGGGTGGAAACAAAAAGGAAACAAATACTATGTACATGTTGAAACGAAAAGGAAGTTTATTTACATGTTATGCTAGAAACAAAAGGTCCAAGGTTAAGAGTGACTTACCTTGCTTAAGGATGAGACGTGTGCTGGGCCTTGAGTGGTTGCCTTGAGTATTTCTAGATTCGAAGGGAGGAAACGAAGGTCACGTCTCTAAGGCTGGATTTGAAGGAAAATAAAGTGTGGGGACTTTTTAGATTCAAAAGTGGCAAGTGTTTAGATTCTGGGTTTGTGTTTGATGAGTGTTTAAGTGTTTGAGAGTTTGATGATTTTTTAGAGTGTTTGAGAATTTTGAAGATTTGTTCCCCTTATCCAAAAAGAAAGTTATCCCTTAAACTTGCAAACGCTTCTCTATTTATAGAGAAAAGGTTGAAGGCATTTGAAGTAACCAGGTTTGTATGATAACAAACCATGGTTTGGTTAAAAATGAAACAAGTTTTGTCCTTTTTCGTTGATCCCCAGTTTCCAGTACAAGTGGGGGCCTGCTGGCAGGAGATTTTCCATATGCTTCTGGGACTGCTTTTCGTTCAGACCTGAATCAGGTTGGAAGCTGATTTTGTGATAAAAGTACTCTTTATGAAAAAAGGGTACGTAGCCTTTTGCTATTTTAACCAAAAATAATATTATCCAATATACAAAGCTTCAAACCTTTGTACAAGCCTCTGATCATATAAATATTTGGAAGCAACATAGCCTGGCAAGTAGGGTAAGACTATGAGATTTGCTCAAACTTTCTTCGAAGGGTCCAGAGGTGGGTCCGATAGATGCTGATTTGAAGGGAGTCAAAGTTCCAATCGAAGCCTTGTGTGAAGGTGGTTTTTTTGTCCAGTCGAAGGCTTGCCTGCCTGAGGTCACATGGCCAAATGAAAGGGTGCATGCAGGAAGTCCTTGTTGTGGGGCGCTAGCATAAAGGGGAAATTCTGCCTTGAGAGTTTAGCCAACATGAAAAACCAAAGGCTTCTGAGTCGAAGAGGAATTGTAGGAGGCTTTTTCTTTGTGACTTCAAACGAAACCTGTAAGAGGCCTTTGCTTAAACGAAAGTTTGCCTGCCAAATGTCCATATGGCCAAACTAACTTGAATTTGAAGGAAACCACAAGCTCAAACGAAAAAAGTAAACCCAAGCCTATCTTGAAGAAAGTCACACGCCCAAACGAAGAAAGCATGTAAGAAGTAAAGGGCGTAGATGAAGCTTGCAACAAGAGGCCATATGCCCAAACGAAAGAGGCATGCTAGGCTTGAAAAGATGCCCAGACGAAAGAGGCATGCAGGAATCAAATTGAGCAATCGAAGGATGCCAAAAGGAGGCTTTTTGCCTTGGAACCGAAGGAGGCTACATGAGGCTTTGTGCCTTGTGCATGCTAGCATGGGGGAGCCTTTTGTGCATAAGAAAGAAGTTATGGCTCAAAAGAAAGCTTGTATGCAACTAGTCATCAACTTGTGAAACAAAGTAAGTATGAGGGGAATATTTGTCCAGTCAATACAGGCATGCACATATCAAACATCCAATCGAAGCAGGCCCATAGACAGCCACTGCATTGTGAACCCTGTGAGGCCAAAGATGTAATTGAAGGTGGCATACAGGAAGCTCCAGCCTTGTGAATCTAAGCCAGCGTCCCAGAGGTTAACGCCCAGTCGAAGGATACAAGCCAAGCTTGCATCGAGAGAAGCCAAAAAGGCCAATCGAATGAGCTGAATTGAAAAGACTTGTTTTTCTCCGATTTTGTCAAAAAGATTATTTTTATCTGTTTTCCCCTTTTTTAATAGTTTCCTTTTTAACTTGATACTGAAAAATCCAATTGTACTTGTGCAAGCTTGAATCTTGAGAATTCTTATGAAAAATGCCTTGAGAAATGAGAGGGAAATTTTTGGGGTACAACACTTTCCACCACCCAAAGTCCTCTTTCAGCTTGCAAATGTTTCTCTATTTATAGAGAAAGGGTTAGAGGTGCTGAAGTAACCAGGTTTGTAGGATAACAAACCATGGTTTGGTTGAAAATGAAACAAGTTTAGTCGCTTTTCGTTGTTCCCACGTTTCAAGTACAAGTGGGGGCCTGCTGTCTGTTGGGGGCAGGAGATTGGACGTATGCTTTTGGCACTGCTTGCATTCAGACAAAAATCAGATTGGGAGCTGATTTTGTGACTAAAGTACCCTTCATGAAAAAAGGGTACGTAACTTTTTGCTATTTTATCCAAGAATAGTATTATCTAGTAGATAAAGCTTCGAACCTTTATATAAGCCTCTGATTATGTAAAGATTTGGAGGATAAGGCTATGATATTTACTCAAAGTTCTTTAAATAAGTTTACTAAGAAGGGTCCAGATTGGATTCGAAGTATGCTGATTCGAAGGGAATTAAAACTCCAGTTGAAGCTTTGTGTGAAGGTGACTCTTGTCCAATCGAAGGCTTGCCTGCCAGGGGTCACATGGCCAAACGAAGGGGTGCACGCAAGAGGTCCATGCCTTGTTCCTGCTGGCATGAAGGAAATCCTTGCTTTGTGGTGTCAAAGGAAAACATGTAGGGTGAAAATAGTGCAATCGAAGGAAGCCTTCAAAAATCCATTGCCTTCTGAATCGAAGGATACACTTCAGAAGGTTATTGCCTTATGAATCTAAGCTAGTTGAAGATAAATGTTAGCCTGTCGAAGCTTGCAGCAAGTTGTTTCAAAGGGAGATTTTTCCCAGTCAGAGCTTGCATGCAGGCAACCATTGCAATGTGGGTGCTAATGTGAATCCAGTGAATGCTAGCCATAGGGAGGCTTGCTTTATGAATCAAAACATGCAGGAAAGAGGCCATATGGCCAAACTAAAGATGTATACCAATCTTGCACAAAGAAACTAAAATGTTCAAACGAAGCAGAAAATGAACTTGCCCAAAAGAAGTCAGTGTCCAAACGAAGTAGGATACGAACTTGCCCAAAAGAAGTCCAGTGTCCAAATGAAGCAGGAATCTTGCTCAAAGGAAGTCAAATCTTCAAACGAAAACTCTGAACCAAAGCTTGCATCGAAGGAGCCAAAGTGCCAAATCGAAAGAGGTATGAATATGGCTTCGAAGCAGTCATAGAGGGACCATAGCCCAATAAAAGCAAGGGGAATCGAAGAAAACTTTTTTTCCCTCCAATTTTGTCAAAAAGATTATTTTTATCTGTTTTTCCCCTTTTTAACAGTTTCCTCTTTAACTTGATGCTGAAAAATCCAATTGTACTGGTGCAAGTTTGAATTTTGAGAATCCTTGTGAGAAATCCCTTGAGGAATGAGAGGGAAAATTTTGGGGTACAACAACTGCCATTGTTTAATCTTCTTAAACCTGAAAAGCAAGTATGGCACATTTCCGTTCGTGACTTGAAGGTAGAAGATGATTGAACACTACATTGCCCAGAAATTTGCACTCGATGATGTGGGGGTTTATTGTGTAGGGAATGGGCTTAAAGATGCCATTTGGAGAGATGATGGAGAGTTGTCGGAGATGGGATTATAAATGCCACCCAAAAGTAATTATTGACAAAAATTAGAAGAAGTATCAGACTAAATCTTTGGTCGATTTATACTAAAACAATAGATGTAGTGGGATGAGTATCAGAATAATATCCATAAATGGATTGTATCTGACTCGCATCTGAAAGATGTACTGAATGAGCGTCAGAATGACATCCGTATCTGGATCGTATCTGGACTGTATTTGAAGGGTAACTGGAATAAGCATCAGAATGACATCCGTATCTGGATCGTATCTGAACAATTTCTAGGAGAAAAATCTGGAATAAGTATTAGAATAATATCCATCTCTGGATCGTATCTGAACTATTTCGGGAGTAAATCTGGAATAAGTATCAGAATGTCAACCGTTTCTAGATTGCATCTGAACTGTTTCTAGAAGAGAATCTGGAGTAAGTATCAGAATGTCAGTCGTACCTGGATCACATTTGAACTGTTTATAGAAGAGAATATAGAATAAGTATCAGAATGTCAGCCGTATCTGGATCGCATTTGAACTTTTTCTAGAAGAGGATCTGGAATAAGTATCAAAATGTCAATCGTATCTAGATCGCATATGAACTGTTTCTAGAAGAGAATCTGGAATAAGTATCAGAATGTCAGTCGTATCTGGATCACATCTGAACTGTTTCTAGAAGAGAATTTGGAATAAGTATCAGAGTGTCAGCCTTATTTGGATCGCATCTGAACTGTTTCTAGAAGAGAATTTGGAATAAGTATCAGAATGTCAGCCATATCTAGATCGCATCTGAACTATTTCTAGAAGAGAATCTGGAATAAGTATCAGAATGTCAGCCGTATATGGATCACATCCGAACTGTTTCTAGAAGAGAATGTGGAATAAGTATCAGAATGTCAGCCGTATCTGGATCACATTTAAACTTTTTCTAGAAGAGGATCTGAAATAAGTATCAAAACGTCAGCCGTATCTAGATCGCATATGAACTGTTTCTAGAAGAGAATCTGGAATAAGTATCATAATGTCAGTCGCATCTGGATCGCATCAAAACTGTTTCTAGAGAGGATCTGGGATAAGTATCAGAATGTCATCCGTATCTGGATCGCATCTGAACTGTTTCTAGAAGAGTGTATGAGAAGGAGCCCGTGTAGGATTACTTCAGCTGGTCGTGTAGATAATTGTCTTGGCTTGTTTCAAGAATTAGTTTATAATCAGTTGTCCTGTCTTGTTTCAGGTATTAATCTGGAACTTGTTTTTATTGGTCGTAGAGATAGTTGTCATTTCTGGTTTCAGGTATTAATATCTGACCTGAGAAAGAAAGATAGTTTTCCTGGCTTGTTACATGTATTAATCTTCAATCTCCTCATGTAGATAGTTTTCCTGGCTTGTTACAGGTATTAATCTATAATCAGTTATCCACGGATAATTGTCCTGGCTTGTTACATGTATTAATCTGGGACTTGTTTTTGTTGGTCGTTGAGATAGTTATCTTATCTGGTTTCATGTATTAATATCTGACCTTTTGAAAATGGTTGTGGTATTTTCACAAAAGGACTTTTGTTGATTGACTTTTTCCTGCAAGGAAGAAGGTTAGTTGCATGCAGATGTATGTATGGCTTGATGATGTTCTCAAAATAAATGAGATTATGCTGTATGCATTTATCATGTATGTAATATGATGCATGAAATGTGAAATGTTGTTGGAATGTATTTTTGTCTTGGAAAATAAATCCTTGAAAAATGTTGGGGAGTTTTGGGAGGCTAAATCTCGGACTGCCGTTGGGGATGAAGAGTATGCACCTCTCTAGACCTTGTTTTAGGATGTTTCTGATGGGGCTTCCTGTTTTTGTTGTTTGAGGAGAACCCAACTGGGGGATGTTGACTTTTCTTGAAGAAAACTCTAGAGAGTGTTGATTCCTGCTTGGGGAAACGATTTTAGGAGTCTTAGTTATCTGTTGCTCTATTGGGGAGTTATCTCTTGATGGAAGAGAAAGGAAGTTAACAAGTTGTTGGGGATAAAGAAGTTAATTGTTATCTGGTTGGGTTCCCAGGCTTTGCAGCAATTCACTGGGGATTGTAGGACAACCTACTAGGGAAGAGGGGTTATGGTCCCTTGATTTGTAGTAGTCAGAGAGGCAAACTAAAGCTGGGGAATCGATACTTTGTTGGGGAAATAAACCCTGTTGCCAATATGCTGGAGGGGTGTTTTTCTTTTGGCAGAACTTCTCTAGGATTCTTGAAATCAACTCAGCTGGGAAGAAGGTTTTCCAGAGACTGAGACTCTGGCTGGGAATTGCTTGGATCCAACTTTGTGGGGACTTTATTGGGGGTCATCCTATGAAAAGGACTTTGTGGGAATTTTTCACTTCCCCAAGTAACAAGTGTTTGTAGCACTTCCAGGAACTGTTTGCTTGACCCTACGTAACCCTTTACAGGAATTTCAATGTTCAATGCCCCAAGCGACTCACATGCAGATCTGACCTTGGTATATTCAACATTTCTTGAGAGATTTCTTGGAATTTTGACTTGACTGCCCCAGATGTGCTAGACAATGATCATGCCGTGCCCCCTTGATTATAGGATATTTGTCATTGGAAGTGTCATCCTATTTGAAGTGGTTCTGTTCACTGAGAGAGTTTTTGTTCACTGGATATTCGTCGTGTGAATTTCTCCGTTGTCAAACAATTAGCCAAATGCAAACAGCGATATTTAAATAATGCAAAGTTTATGCTTGTCTTGAAGTTTTGAAAATGTGTTTTAGCAGATAAAAGAATTTTTGTAAGAATGTGAATTCAACTCATGATTTAGAGTAAGCCTTACAAGAGTCATGATACCTTTTGTAACAATATGCTTTCGGACTAACCCATGCTTTAATTAGGACTTTTGAAGGGTTGTAACATGGCTTGGTTCACTGTTTAAGAAACAAAGGATAAGGCTCAAAGTGTATTCGTACCCGCCCGTTCTTCGTGATGTTCTTCAGTCCTAAACTCAATTAATTGTGCGTTTGAATTCCAATTGAGTTTGAAATGAAATTTTGGTGATGGTTCAGATACGTTAAGTTTATCGGAAGACAGTCATTTTTGCAACGTTTTTCATGTTGTCGAGGATTTGTGGTGTCCTCTTTTTTGATTCATTATCCCTGATTTTTGCCTGACTGTTCTCGTTTTGAGATTACAGTCAGCGGGATGCCCTAGTTTTTTCTTAAGTCTCCTTCGTAGGTTTTGACTTAGTGGGCTTTTCTTTTGAGAGATAATGACTGCCTATTTGATAGGGAACCATCACTGTTTCCTGATTCAGAAGGACATTTTCGTTGTCATTCATTGTGTATGAAGTGAAAGCTTGCGACTGAACGCACATTTGAATTAACCGAGAGACTACCCTGCCCCAGGTTTTGATTAGAGGTTTCAATTTGTGTGAAAAAGAAAACTCCTACTTCTTTGGCTCAAATGGGTTGACTAGGGATTATCCTCCTTATAACTCCAGTGTTTAGGAATTGAAACAAACACATGTACATCATCGGCAAGGTCTATCCAAAAGCATATTGCATGAGATTATGGCATTGTTTTCGTCATCCTCCCTCTAAAGGATTGCAACTTTTAAAACAAGAGTTGAATATCATAAAGGGAATAAAAAAGCATAGTTTAAATATAATGAAAACGAATGGATTAATTCAAGACAAACATATGCAATGCATTAATGAAATAAAGTTTGACATTAATAGATAAGTGTTTGAACAAAAAAAGAGATTACAATTGAAAATTCAAAATGAAAAGGATGCTCTTAATGATTTGGCATATGAGCAGTGATCACATTAGGAATAGCAGGTGGATCAACTTCAATCTCCTTGGCATCAATCATGTCTTGAATCTTGTTCTTCAGAGCCCAACAGCTATTCGTGTCATGTCCAGGACTATCGAAATGGCATGCACACCTTTCATTGGGATGATAAGTAGGAGTAGAAGTGTTGGGGTTCCGGAGAGGAGCCTTTAACGTAATCAGCTCTGCTTTCAACATGTGTTGTAATGCTTGAGCCAGTGGAATGTTGATCTTGGTGAATTGTCTTTTAGGCGCGACCTCCTTACGCTGATTTCCCTGTTGACGTTGTTGCACTGATGAAAGATTAAAGATCAGAACTTCCCCCACATGTTGGTCGTGGATGCTCTTGTTATGACCCTTTTGTCCGTACACAACATTGCACTCTTTCTTCCCATTGTATGTGTTGTACCCCAAAATTTGCCCTCCCATTTCCTCAACATTTTCTCATCACAAGACCCTTGGAGCTCAAGAACAAGTTAGGGTTTACTCTGCTCAAGACCCCTCCTTGCACTGTTGACCCAAATTAGGGTTTGTGTTTGCACAAATATGTTTTGACCTAAAAGGCCCAAGATGACTTTCATGCTTCTTGTTGGACTCACAAGTTTATCCATACCAAGTTTCAAGCCTTGATTCCAATCTTTGCTCAGTCAATTGGACAGTTGACCTAGAAATCAGCTGTATTGGGGAAAAAGTCAACTGTGGTCAATTGACAGTCAAACCTCATGATTTTTGACCCACATCAACATTATGAACTCATATGGACCATTTGATCAAGTTTGGATCACAATTCCACAAGAAATTTGATCAGATCATCAAAAGGGCAAAAAGGTCATTTTTAGGGTTTTGACTGCACAAAGGCAATTTTTGACTGTTTGGCCTAACCAATGGCAAACCAAGCTCACATATGGACTCAAGGAATCAATGGCATTGTCTTGACATGTTCAACAAATTCAAAAGATCCCAAATGCACAAGATTGACAGATGAATTTTCCAGTCAACTGAGCCAAATTTGACTGTATACTGAAAAGTCAAACTTTGACTTTTTGGTCAAAATCAAGTGTCAAGATTCATTTTTCATCAAGACATGTCAAATTATGAAACTTGTTCATCAAGAAATCAAGAATTACAAATTAGGGTTTGAAATGAAGAATTTTCATAACTTAGAATTTTTCTAAGTTATGAAAATTCCTAATTTTTTTCCTAACTTTGTCCCATTTTTTCATCAAGATACATTTGGATTCAAGGAAAACTAAAAACATGAAAGTTGTAGCCAATTGCAAAATATACAACTTTGATTCACAAAGTTTCCTCAAAAGAAGCTTGTAGCTCAAGTTATGATTTTTGGAACAAGGGTGCAAAACATTCTTAACTTAGAAGTTTTTTGACCTATTTTAGGCAGGATTTTTGCCTAACTTCATGGCCACTTTTCATATGCTTCCACTTGGAATTTCAACTTTCATTACAAAGATGGATTGTAGTACACATTCCAAGCTTTCCAAATTGTCCAAGAACATCTCAAACACCCTTGTGGTTAGGGAGAATCGAATTTGTCAATATGGGCAAAAGTAACTTTGTTCATAAGCCATGTACATGTTCATAACTTGTGCATTTTTGAAATCAGCATGTGCAAGCTAGTTACAGGCCTCTAATCTCATTTACACTCAATAATTAAATGCCAATCCATTGTGTGCTAGCATTATTTTGTGCATTTGGTCATTACATGAAGAATTAAGCCATATTTGGAAAAAGTGACTTATCCATTCTTGTAAAGTATGGCTTTATGTCAAAACATGAATCAAAGAAGTACAATGCATATCTTCTAGGCACAAGTTATTGAACTAATACCACTGATCAAGACTAACATTGGCAGCATGTTTAGGGGGCCTGCATATGCTTGTAAACCAACTTGACAACTTTTGCTTACATTAGAAGAAACTTGCATTTTGAAACACAACATTGAGTTCCTGTCAACACAAGCCTAAGCAAACTTGTTGAACACATTCCAAACATCAAGCCTGACCTAAAACACGAGCCAACCACCTTCAACACCTCCCCAAACACATAAACACCTCCTTGCTGCAAAAATAGAGTCCCTTCTGCAACTTGACTTCCACAAACACTTCCACTCGTGCGTTTTGGCTGAAACCTTTGCAAACACATTCCAAAACATCCATACAAACTATTCCAAGCATTGGACACAAACTGTAACATCCCTAACATCATTTGCCATTTTCACTTTTCTCTCTTGCAGGTTGACTTCTGTAGCTTGATATAGCAAGATTCAAAGCACACCAAGCATTGGAGAAGCATCCCTGAACTTCAAGCAAGCTGTACAAGTCCTCACATTGCACTGAAAGTACCTCCATTGTCATACACGAATCAAGCTAAACAGGTAAGTTTTTGAACTTCTATCTCTCTATCCAGGCATAGTTAGGTTTAAGTTTGTGAAGAAAACATGTTCTAATCATAGCCCTGAAGCCATCCATATAGTTACTTTTCATTTATATTATGTGTGCTAAGAGTATTTTGAATCTGAACATCTGAAAAAAACTAGGTCAGGAATTGGGGGAGAAGAAATTCTCTCTCATTTCTGAGAGTTAGATTAACTTTTTTATATGTTTAGAATCGTGGCTTCAAGCTCTACAGGTTTCATGTTTTAAGTTTTTGTTAAAAATCAAAGAATCAGGAGATATCAGGGACAAGGCAAAACGCGCGTTTTTGTTTGAATCTGGCCAGAGGTTGAAGACAAAGTCTTTTGGGCTGGGCTTGGTTCTTTTTTTTCTGTTTGCACCACTGTTTCACACATACCCCTTGGCCCATTGTGTTATTTTTTAATCATTTTTGACTTTTTCTTTTTTATTCTGACTTGTTATTTTTTGACAAAACATAAAAAATATTAAAAACATTTTTTCAACTATTTTGCATTTTATTTGAATTTTATTTGTTTTATTTGAAGTTTATACATATAAATAACATATATATCCTTTTATTAAAAATACCAAAAATAATACAAAATACATTTTATTTTTTGATTTTATTTTTATTTTATCTTTTGAAAACATTTTCTAAAAAATATACTTTTTTTGTAAATAATAAATATTTCTATTTTTGTACATATTTAATATATTTAGTAAATAATATAAATACTTATATATTTATTAGAATATTTAGGATAAAAACATAAAACTAATACATTTTTATTTTTATTAATATTTAACCTCAAAAATACTTTTTTTTACAATATACTTCCTTTTTATTTATTTTTTTGTACATAATTAATAAATATTGCATATAATAAATAATTAATACATTTTATTTAGCAAATTAGGGTTTTGCCCTAAAAACATAAAAATACCCAAAAATTAATCCTTTTTATTTTTGTTTATTTGACACATAAAAAAAATACTTTTACATACATATAAAAATCATTTTTTGCATCTTGCATATTTATTTTATTTTATTTAATTATTGTGCAATTAAATACCTTGTAAATTTTAATTTGGATGTAATAGTTAGATTTAAATTTCTTGCTAAATATCCCCATTTGAACATTTGTACCCCCCATCCCATAATTGTGTTGTAATAATTTAGGACCTTTAAATTTCGCATTTAAAAGCTTTCTAAATATGCCATGATAGACTTACGGCTTTGTATGCGAAAATCAACCAAACAATAGCTCGACCTAATTCAAAGATAACAAAGCATGAAAGTGAACAAACACCAATCACACTTGCACCCCTTAGGGTTACTCCACTTGTTGCCTTCAATAATGGGCCATGTTGCATGTTAGGTGTCTTTGGCAAAACAAAACAATTCAAATGATCATAGTCCCTCGATGACGCTTTCAAAAGTTCCCTAAAAATGATCAAGTCCCTTAAAGGAAAAATGGCCCAAAGACACTTGGCACCATTGCAATCATGGTCTAAACGATGACCCGCGCCCGTCCCGTTCACATCCTAACACAAGATTGTCCACCAAATACAATGGTGGAACAAAATTGTTAAAAGGGTTAAAACATAGGAAAAAATCTTTGAGAAATTTAGAGTAGATAGCTCTTGGTTACTTGCCAACTTGCAAAACAAAAACACTTGCCTATTTTTCAAAACCACACATCACAACACACTTTCAAAACAACTTTCAAAAACATTGAAAACTTTTCAAAAGACATACACCTTTGTATACATCCAAACATGGGTCATTATAAAGGTTGCCACCACATTGGCCTCTTTTCAAAACATTTTTCAAACCCACACACAAAGCACCATTTCAAACAATTGAAAGCACCATTTAAAACAATTGAAAATCAAGGAAAGTTGATCTAAGCAAGTAACTAAGAGCCCATGGATAACCATGGATAGAAAGGGTGCTAATACCTTCCCTTTCTATAATCTACTCCCCGAACCCAAGAAAACATCTCAAAGGTTTTTGCTGTGCTTTTTAACCTTTCCTTAGGATAAAATAAAAAGTCGGTGGCGACTCTTTCTCAACCGAAACATTTGCGAAAACAAACGCAAAACCTCAAGTCAGTTCTCCCACCGTATCACAGAACTGGCGACTCTGTTGGGGAAAATTTTAAAGTGGAGTAACCTTAGGGCTTAGATCACCCTCTTGCATGACTAATTGTTTGTTTTGATTGCTTTACATCTTGGCTCTCTTGTTTGGGTTTGAAATCCTACACCCTGATTTGGGGAAACATTCATAGATAGAAATACGTTGTGGAAACTGTGCGGGGTATACCGACACGGTTGAAGCAATAGCTATATTAGTGCGACATATTTGTGAGTACCGGTAACCCTTGAGTTCAATCAAGGAGAGTACGGGGCCGCTGAGTGATGTCACTAAGCACTAATGACCTAGAACCTTACTTGACCATCTTGGCCTTTCATTAGGGGTAGTGATATGACCGGCTTTGGTGCAGTCCGAAGTTGGTAGATACTCGATACTACACTCATTGAGGGTTGTTTTCTTGGAATATTTTGGTCGCTAGTTAAGTGGCTAAACCAAAACAATGAACATGGAAAACAATCCAATGATATTGAGCTCCTTAGAACCCGGTTACTATTTATAGGATAGGTTTTTAAGCCAACTACACTCAAGAGGGTACTTACCTATGAAACCCCATGCAAGCCTGAAACTAGGTTTGGTGTGAATTGCTTGTACATATGTTTTGTGCATACATCATGAACATCATAAAGCATCATATGCATATACTAACCACTTCAAGGGTTTGGATCTTCATCTTTGTTCTTGTTTTGTAGGTCATGGAAATTCTTCGCAGGAAAACTATCCAAGTCAACCTTGTGAGAATCCCTCCTCAACTCAAGGAGCTCACATCCAGAATTCCGGAAAGCTCTCCCTTCAGTGAAAGACATGGTAGACTGCTCATCCTAGTCAACACCAACATTGAAGAGGACATGGTAAAGGTGTTGTTCCAGTTCTTTGACCCCCTTCACCACTGTTTCACTTTCCCCGACTACCAATTGGTGCCCACTTTGGAGGAATTTTCTCAACTCCTGAGAATTCCTATCCTTAATCAACTACCCTACAACGGTATGGAAAAGGAACCAAAGCCTGAAGATGTTGCCCAAGCACTACACTTGCAACCATCTGACATCAAGGGGCATTGGGAAACTAGAAGCGGTGTCAAAGGCTTCTTGGCAAAATTCTTGTTTGAGAAGGAACAAGAGTGTTGGAATTCATTGGATCTACAAGCCTTTGAAGAAATTATGGCACTCCTCATTTATGGGTTGGTCTTGTTCCCAAATCCTGACCAGCTTATAGATGTCAACGCGGTCAAAATCTTCTTATCCAGGAATCCAATATCAACATTGCTTGGGGACATTCTTCACTCATTTTACACACGAACAATGAGAAAGAGGGGTGTTCTCATGTGCTGTACTCCTCTCCTTGCAAGGTGGTTTATTTCGCACCTTCCAGAATCTGTCTTGAAGAATGACCAAGGCCTAAGGTGGTCACAACGGTTGATGACCCTCACTCACTCTGATGTACATTGGTGCTCTCGGTCCAGAGAAAATGTCATCATCGTCGATCGTTGTGGAGAGTTCCCTAATGTTCCATTACTTGGCATTAGAGGAGGCATTACCTACAACCCTTGTCTAGCTTTGAGACAATTTGGATATGCACGGAGGGATGGCCCTCACGACATGTTGATTCCTGACCTAGTTTTTGACTTCGACAACGATGCGCAAGGACTTCGCCAAAGATTCATCAGAGCTTGGAGGACGCCTAACAAGGTAGACAGCAAGACACTTGGGCACAAGAACTCCATCCCTCTTGAGCCTTACCTCAAGTGGGTACGAACCCGAGCCCAGAGTCTAATGATGCCTTATCCTCATGTTCTCCCTGTGATTAAAGAGCCCGTTAAGGAAGGAGAGGTTCCATACACCATCCTTTATCCTGACATGCCTACATCGTGGGAGGAGATGCAGAAGAGTTGGATCCAACTCAAGGAGGAATGAAACACTTTTGAAGCCAGCTTCTACGCCAGTGAGAAGAAGGTTTTGGAGCTTACCCGTCGACTCCATGTGGAAGAGACCCTCAACACCTACATCGCACCAAAGAGGATGCGCAACGTATTTTTACCTTGAGAAGTTTTTTGTAATATTTGGCCCATGGGGCATTTATGTACTGACAAATTTCTTCTTATTAATATGACATGCGTTCTTTTTGTTTTCAACAATTTTGAATTTTCTAAATCCTTGAATGCATTGCATACATGAGCATATCATTCATCATGCGCATAAGCAGGTCTCCACACCAGGTTTCCTTATCTTTTTGCTGTTTATTTCAGTAAGATGGATCTCGAATAGACGGTCAGGGACTTGCAGTCTCAGAACTCACAGTTTCAACATCTCCTGATGACCTTGGCTAAGGGTCAGGAGGATCTAAAAGCCCTGCTTGGGAACAAAGAGCAAGTAAAGAAGAAGAAGAAAAGAATCGGGGTGGCTACCCTAGGAAGAAGGTTTGAGGGTGAAGCCAGACGAGTGCTTGAATTTCCCCCTACATTTGAAGAGGAAACCCGTAAAGGGAATGCGGCTGCGATACCTTCCGAATCCGAAGCTGAAGAAGGAGAGGCTGAAGAAGACGAAGACTACTCTGAGCAAGAATACCCGCCCGCCGATGATAAGTACAAAGGCTTGGAAGACAGGTTGGCAGCTATGGAGCTGCAGAGAGTTCCCGGCTTAGATTTCGAAGATTTGGGATTAGTTGCTGGAATTGTGATCCCCCCGAAGTTCAAAGTGCCAGTCTTTGCAAGATATGACGGGCTATCCTGCCCGAAGATGCATCTCAGATCATATGTAAGGAAGATCTAACCTTACACTGCAGACAAGAACCTGTGGATCCATTTCTTTCAGGATAGCCTGTCAGGGGCTCAACTCGAGTGGTTCTATCAGCTGGATGGAGCCAGTATCCGAAACTGGGAGGACTTGGCTACTGCATTTTATAAACAATATCAGTACAATTCTGACCTCGCTCCCACGCGTACCCAACTCTAGGGTATGTCACTAGGGACGGGAGAAGGATTCAAGGAGTATGCGCAAAAGTGGAGAGACCTGGCTGGCAGGGTGCAGCCATCGCTGACTGACCGTGAACTTGTTGACATGTTCCTAGGGACCCTGTCTGGTCCATTCTTCAACCATCTGATTGGTAATTCTTCTGCTGGGGTTACAGATCTGATCTTGACTGGTGAGAGAATAGAAGCTGGTATCAAGTCGGGGAAGATACAGAAAGGTGCCTCCGCGAGTACTGAGAAGAAGCCCTTCAAGAAAGAAGCCAGTGATGTTTATGGTCCCAGAAGACAAATTAAGCCGGAATGCCGCCAAGCTGTCAATGCATTGGTAATTTCAAAGCCTGTTGCTCCTCCTCAGCAGTTCAACCAACCAAGGGGTGAGAGGCCTAAAAGGAAGTACACTCGGCTTAGCATGACCCTGTCTCAGATTTTGCCGCAACTACTGTCAACCAATCTGGTAATTGTCAAAGAAGCTCCGAAGGTAGTGAACACAGCTTCTCCAAAGTACAACCCCAACGCCCGTTACGCTTATCACTCTGATAGCCCAGGGCATACTACGAATGATTGCTGGGCTCTAAGGAATAAGGTTCAAGACCTTATTGATGCTAAATAAATACAGTTTGAGGCGCCCGAAAGGCCCAATGTTGTGACTGCTCCCATGCCCCAGCATGGAGTGAATGCTGTGGAAGAAGACCGGTATGTAGCCTCCATGGAAGAGATTGTTACTCCGTTATCGACTGTTAAAAGGAATCTGTTGCTAGCCGGTTTATTTCTGGGATGTGGTAAAGATTGCCTTCTATGTGCTGTTTCGCTTGTTGGTTGTCCTTTGCTGAAATCAGGTATCTAAAGCCTGATGGATAGCAAAGAGATATTGTTCGAGAAGATTGCTGTTCATGGTACCCCTATCGAAGAAGTTTCTATTGTCACTATTTTCAACAACCCTCCTAAGGCTCCTTCGAAGAAGCCTGTCAAAATCATGTCCACTCAGAAGATTGCTCCTATCATCATCACTGTTCCGGGGCCTCTCCCTTATACATCCGACAAAGCTGTCCCGTGGCACTATGGGGCAGATGTTTATGTTCTTGGAGTAAAACAAGAGTTTGATACTAGTACCGGTGTCAGCAACATCACTGGGCCTGCCAAAATTACTCGCAGTAGTAGGCTGTTCTCACCAGATATTGCGCCACCAGCTATTCAGAAACCTCTTATCATCACACCTGCAAGTGTGTCTGTTCCCCTTCCTAATCAAGTTCCTGTTTCTACCCCTGCTGCCGAGTCATCTGACGCTCGGGGCAAAGGGATTGCTACTGATTTGCTTGCCCTGACGGAGGCACCAAAGATAACCACTGTTGAAGCTTCCCAGCAAGAGATGGAAGAGATCCTCAAGATTATCAAGAAAAGTGATTTCAACGTAGTTGAGCAGTTGGGACACACCCCATCAAAAATTTCTATGCTATCACTGTTGTTGTGTTCAGAGGCCCATGCCAAGGCCCTAATCTCCTTCCTGAAGACGGCCCATGTGCCACAAGAAACATCTGCTGATTAATTTACTGATTGTGTGGCCAACTTGACTGCCGATAATGGGTTGGGTTTCTCTGACGCCGATCTGACTGCCAAAGGAAAGAACCATAACGACGCCCTGCATGTCTCCATTGAATGCAGGGGCACTACTCTTGCCCATGTGTTGGTAGACACCGGTTCTTCATTGAATGTATTGCCCAAGAAGGCCCTAGACAGGTTGGATTGTGAGGGTCTGGAGCTCAAGCCCAGTAACATTGTTGTCCGGGCCTTTGACGGGTCCAAGAGGATGGTACATGGTGAAGTTGACATTCCAATCAGGGTTGGTTCTCAAGTTTTTGATTCTACTTTCTATGTGATGGATATCCGACCATCCTATTCTTGTTTGCTGGGTCGTCCATGGATCCACAAGGCTGGAGCTATGACCTCCACACTACATCAGAAGCTTAAGTACCCGGTCAGAGGGAAGATTGTTACAGTTCAGGGGGAGGAGGAGTATATGGTCAGCCACCTCAACTCGTTCCGGTAAATAGAAATGGATGGGGAGTTCATTGAGACCCCCTTTCAACACTTTGAAGAGGTGCCTCAGACACTGGCATCAGTTGAAACTGTGATTGAAGACCCTCCTTTGAAGATGGCTTCCTTAAAGGATGCCCGGGCTGTGATTGAGAAGGGTGAGTGCGCAAACTGGGGCCGACTTCCTGACTTCACTCCAAAGACTGACAAGTTTGGTCTGGGTTTCACTGTAGAGGCTCAGAGGGCTGTTCGCAAAGCAAGGATTGGAAAATCTCCTGTGTTCATCACTAACCCGCGAGTGAATGCTATTGAAGACGACGTGGAGGAATCTGAATTCGACAGCTGGATCTACCCAACAGCCGACAGTGGACCAAGCAACTGGACTGCCAAAGATTTCACACCTATTACTTTTGTCACTCAGTAATTAACTCTTTTGTTTTAAATTTGTAACAAACAATATGTTGAAACTTTTATGGATCGGTGTCCTACCCGGGGCACCGTGGCTTCATTTGTGAGGGCTTTTGTGTGTCATTTTCATATATCATCAATAAAAATATTGGACGTTTGTTGCACTTCAAAATCTTGCGCTCCTTTTCTTTCTTTATTATATATTGCAAAACAGCTATATTTACACACACTCACTTATACAGGTTCCAATCCACTATGGATCTCACTGGTAACGACTCTGCTACCGCCAGTTATGACTTCGAAAATCCGATCAACTTAGCCGAAGACGAAGGTGAAGATGATTGCGAAGTGCCTGGTGAACTTGCAAGACTGATACTCCAGGAAGAGAGGGCCATTCAGCCACATGAAGAGCCAGTGGAAACGGTAAATCTGGGTACTGAGACAGACAGAAAGGAAGTCAAGATTGGTGCCAATCTAGAGCTCAGTGTGAAACAACGGTTGATTCAGATGCTGCATGACTATGTGGAAATCTTTTCCTGGTCTTATGAAGACATGCCCGGGTTGGATACCGACATTGTGGTTCATCACCTACCTACCAAGGAAGACTGTCCTCCGGTTAAACAAAAGGTCCGCCGTATGCGTCCAGAAATGTCCGAGAAAATCAAAGCTGAGGTTATGAAACAATTTGATGCCGGGTTTCTAGCAGTGACTTCTTACCCTCAGTGGATTGCCAACGTAGTTCCAGTACCGAAGAAGGATGGTAAGGTCCGAATGTGTGTTGATTACAGGGATTTGAACAGGGCGAGCCCTAAGGATGATTTCCCTCTGCCTCATATCGACGTTCTGGTTGACAATACTGCTCAGCATAAAGTATTCTCCTTCATGGACGGCTTCTCCGATTATAATCAGATCAAGATGGCTCCTGAAGACATGGAGAAGACCACTTTTGTTACTCAGTGGGGCACCTTTTGCTATAAGGTCATGCCTTTTGGGTTGAAAAATGCTGGGGCAACTTACCAACGTGCCATGGTTGCTTTATTTCATGATATGATCCACCATGAGATAGAAGTATACATCGAAGATATGATTGCAAGGTCCCAAACTGAGGAGGAACACCTTGACCATCTACGGAAGCTGTTTGACCGTCTGAAGTTGTACAAGCTGAGGTTGAACCCAAACAAATGCACCTTTGGGGTGAGATCTGGAAAATTGCTAGGCTTCATTGTAAGCGACAAAGGAATTCAAGTGGACCCTGCCAAAGTGAAAGCCATACAAGAGATGCCAACTCCCAAGACAGAGAAAGCAGTCAAAGGCTTCCTAGGACGATTGAACTACATTGCCCGATTTATCTCGCATCTAACTGCTACCTGTGAACCAATCTTCAAGCTGCTGAAGAAGGATCAAGTAGTACGTTGGAACGATGAATGTCAGGCCGCTTTCGAAAAAATCAAAGAGTATCTCCAAGAACCACCCATTCTTATGCCACCAGTTGAAGGGAGACCTCTAATCTTATACTTGACAGTACTTGACAACTCAATGGGGTGTGTGCTGGGGCAGCATGACGAGTCTGGCCAAAAAGAGCACGCCATTTATTACCTTAGCAAAAAGTTTACCGACTGTGAGACCCGATACTCACTGCTCGAGAAAACTTGCTGCGCTCTGGTATGGGCTGCTCGCCGGCTGAGACAGTATATGTTGACTCACACTACTCTGTTGATTTCAAAAATGGATCCAATCAAGTATATATTCGAAAAGCCCGCCTTGTCCGGAAGAATAGCAAGATGGCAAATGATCTTGACGGAATATGACATCCAGTACACGACTCAAAAGGAAATCAAGGGAAGTGTATTGGCAGACCATTTGGCACACCAGGCAGTGGACGACTATAAGTCGATGAACTTTGAATTTCCAGACGAGGATATCATGGTAGTGACTGATTGTGAAGTACCTGGACCGGATGAAGGACCCGAGGAAGGATCCCGATGGTCTATGAACTTTGACGGAGCCTCGAACGCTTTGGGTAATGGTATCGGCGCTGTAATCATATCCCCTAAAGGCACTCATACTCCACTTACTGCCCGACTATGTTTCAACTGCACCAACAATATGGCAGAGTATGAGGCATGTATCATGGGTCTTCAAGCTGAAATCGACTTAAGGATCAAGTTTCTGAGTGTCTTCAGAGATTTCGCTCTCGTGATCAATCAGATCAAAGGCGAGTGGGATACGAAACACCCAAACCTTATTCCTTACAAGGAGTATGTATTGAAATTGCTTCCCCACTTCGAGGAGATAACTTTTGAACACTTCGCAAGAGAGGAGAATCAGTTAGTGGACGCACTAGCTACGATGTCTTCTATGTTCAAAGTCAAATGGGACAACGAGGCTCCCCGGATCATTATCTGGAAGTTGGACGAACCTGCACATTGCTGCGATCTCGAAACCAAAGAGGTAACTGAAAAACCCTGGTATCATGAAGTGAAGAGGTATCTTGAAGCTCAAGAATACCCCGAAGGTGCATCTGTTAACGACAAGAAGTTCCTGATAAGGTTCGCGGCAAAGTTCTTCCTCAGCAATGGCATTCTCTACAAACGAAACCATGATTCAACCTTACTGTGTTGTATGGATAAGACTGAAGCAGAAAAGATCATGACAGAGCTACATGAAGGTACTTTCGGAACACATTCCAGTGGACATACCATGGCAAAGAAAATCCTTCGGGCAGGATATTTCTGGTCCACAATGGAAGCTGACTGTTACCAGCATTTTTGGACGTGTCACAAATGCCAGATCTATGCTGATAAGGTGCACATTCCTCCGGTTCCTCTAAACGTCCTGACAGCGCCTTGGCCTTTTGCAATGTGGGGCATTGATATGATCGGCGAAATCAAACCTACGGCATCCAACGGGCATCGCTTCATCCTAGTAGCAATTGATTACTTCACGAAGTGGGTTGAAGCAGCTTCCTACGCTACAGTCACCAAGAACGTCGTGGCACGGTTCATTCGGCACAACCTGATCTGTCGATACGGTGTACCTGAGAGGATCATTACGGATAATGGTACCAATCTTAACAACAAGATGATCACTGAGCTCTGTGAGCAATTCAAGATACAACACCACAACTCTTCTCCCTACCGGCCGAAGATGAATGGAGCTGTAGAAGCAGCGAATAAAAACATCAAGAAGATTATGCAGAAGATGATAGTGACCTACAAAGATTGGCACGAAATGTTACCGTTTGCTCTTCATGGGTACCGTACCTCAGCACGAACGTCAACAGGGGCAACTCCCTTTTCCTTGGTTTATGGCATGAAGGCAGTCTTGCCTATTGAAGTCCAGATACCCTCTCTCCGGATAATGAAGGATGCAGGTTTGAGCGAAGAGGACTGGATCCAGACTCGGCTTGATCAATTAAACCTAATTGACGAAAAGAGACTCACTGCTATTTGTCATGGTCAGACGTACCAAAAACAGATGATCAGGGCATTTAACAAGAAAGTCAGACGACAAGAGTATCAAGTCGGAGACCTGGTAATCAAGCGCATCATTCTTCCTCAAAGTGATCCCAGGGGCAAATGGACCCCTACGTACGAATGGCCATTTGTGGTTAAACATATCTTCTCGGGAGGAGCCATGATTCTAACCACCATGGACGGTGACGACCTTCCTCACCCCGCCAATGCAGACATAGTAAAAAGATACTACGCGTGAATTAAGGACCCGCTAGGTTGACACACCTAGGCAAAAATAAGGGCTTTCCGGCGAACCAAAAGGGTTCGGGCAAAAATAAGGGATGAAAATAAAAAAAATCTGTACACCCGGCAAGTCGAAAACCTGAAAAGGCGGCTTGGGAAAAAATGGGTATCCCGGTGGACTGAAAACCCGAAAGGGAGGTCCAGGCAAAAGTTAGGGATAAAGCGTAATACTATGTCTCATTGGATCACCTTGCATCCAAAATTCGGCATCAACTATCGGGCTCAGACGGCGCCAATCAATCAACTTCATCTTTAACTAAGCAGCAGAGTGATGAGACGCTTGAAGACATAAAGGCGATAGCAGAGTTGCAACCCAGTGGGATTTTTTTTTCACATAGCTGTTTTGTTTCCTTTTCACAAATTGTATAAACTCTATCTTGTTCGGCGGCGTTCTCTTACTAGGACGTCAGCCTCTTGTACATAAAACGCCTATTTACAGGAAAACTTCAAGATCAATACAAGTTTCATTTTCCAGATAAATTGCCAATTGTTTTTCCTTTATCTGTTTTGTTTTGCAAAGAACGTCCAATGTTCATTTTGATATATGCACTTGACATTAATTGCTAATCATGAATAGTTGCATGTGAAACAAAGGACTGATTACAGGTGACATCAGAAACAGGGGCAATTTAGAATTGTCTAAGCGATCTAGTTGCTCTGTCCACCAAGGTACCAAGGTAGGTTCGGCTGAAGAATGTAACCAAGTTACCTCAATTCCCCACAGAGTAAGACCAGATTTAAGCAATACTCTCCTCAAGCAGAGTTTGATCTCCCGTCAGCCCTTAAAAGGCACAATATTCCCCTAGCAAGTCAACGGTACTCTCCCCAAGCAGAGTTAGTCTACTGTCAGTCTTAAGGAAGTTGGGTATCCCCAAAAGATCTCAACATTTCCCAGCGGAGTATATACATTCCTCAGCAAGCATCCCCGACAGTCTTAATATACAATTGTTCCCCGGCGGAATACCAGACACCCCTAGTGGAACCATTCCCCAGTGCAGTCTCAAAAGCTCCCCCAGGAAAGTTGAATCATCCTCCCCAGTAGATTCTGAAGCTTATCACCTGCAGAGTACATACATCTCTCCCCGACTTTATTCAAAGGTTATTCCCCCACCAGGGTATAACTAGGTTATCTTCAGTTAATTACCACGGAAAGATCGTCCTCGGCGAAGTTCTTCCTATTCCCCAGTGGAGTTCATCGAATTCCCCAACATAACTTATCAGTGGAATCCCCAACGGAGCTCTCATCAAAACCTCAGCGAAGTATCTCTTCCCACGGAGTAATTCCCCGCAGAATAATCTCTCCAACAAGTTTATTCCCCAACGGAGTCATCTTCTCCTACCGGTTTATTCTTGCAACCGTCATCCCCAGCAGAAACGAAGAACTCTACTCTTCAACATCAACCCAGGATTCAACAAGTTCCCGACACTCGTCAAGGATTTATTTTCCTAGACGAAAATACATCCATAGACATTTCACATTTCATACATCTTGTTTATATACAGGATAAAGTGCATACAACCCTATCTTATTTTGAGCATCATGACATCATGCATTTCATACATCATGACATTGCATACAACCGATGTTTTGCCTTTTCAGGAAAAGGTCAATCCAAAGATGATTACTATCAACTATCGCAATTCCAGATTCGATTCCTGTATCTAGCCAGGGCACATCTGTGAGTGATTGATTGTAGATTCGATACCTGTATCTAGCCAGGGCATATCTGCATGAAGAGTTTGAAGATCAACCCCTGTAACAGGCCAGGAAATTATCTTTCATTCTCAGGTCAGAGGTTTACACCTGTATCCAGCCAGGAAAGCTATCTCTACCAACCATTTGCAAATTCCAGATCCGATTCCTGTATCCAGCCAGGGCACATCTGTAGACGACAATTTCCAGATTCGACACTTGTATCTAGCCAGGGCACATCTGTGAGTGATTGATTGTAGATTCGATAACTGTATCCAGCTAGGGCACATCTGCATGAAGAGTTTCCAGATTCGACACCTGTATCCAGCCAGGGCACGTCTGTAAACAACCTTTTGAAGTTCCAGATTCGATTCCTGTATCTAGCTAGGGCACATCTGTGAGCAACTAATTGTGGATTCGACTGCTGTATCTAGCCAGGGCATGTCTACACGAATAGTTTGAAGATCAATACCTGTAACAAGCCAGGAAACCATCTTCCTTTCTCAAAATACGCAAGTTCTCGCTAAGGAATCTCTTACGCGATCAACCCTTCCAAATGGCATCTATAAGCCCATTCCCGACAAGGTTCTGTCACATCTCCAGATGGCATCTATAAGCCCATCCTCCTATCCATCCTATCTCCAAATGGAATCTATAAGCCCATTCCCGCCATCACATTGCTGATACTCCATTAGACGAGTGCAAATTTCTGGGCACTCTAGTGTCCAATCTCCTTTTACCTTCGAGTCGCGAAAGGCAAACCTGCCAATCTAACTCTTCAGGTTCAAGAAGATTGAACAGGGGCAACTGTTGTACCCCAAAATTTTCCCTCCCATTTCCTCAACATTTTCTCATCACAAGACCCTTGGAGCTCAAGAACAAGTTAGGGTTTACTCTGCTCAAGACCCCTCCTTGCACTATTGACCCAAATTAGGGTTTGTGTTTGCACAAAGATGTTTTGACCTAAAAGGCCCAAGATGACTTTCATGCTTCATGTTGGACTCACAAGTTTATCCATACCAAGTTTCAAGCCTTGATTCCAATCTTTGCCCAATCAATTGGACAGTTGACCTAGAAATCAGCTGTATTGGGGAAAAAGTCAACTGTGGTCAATTGACAGTCAAACCTCATGATTTTTGACCCACATCAACATTATGAACTCATATGGACCATTTGATCAAGTTTGGATCACAATTCCACAAGAAATTTGATCAGATCATCAAAAGGGCAAAATGGTCATTTTTAGGGTTTTGACTGCACAAAGGCAATTTTTGACTGTTTGGCCTAACCAATGGCAAACTAAGCTCACATATGGACTCAAGGACTCAATGGCATTGTCTTGACATGTTCAACAAATTCAAAAGATCCCAAATGCACAAGATTGACAGATGAATTTTCCAGTCAACTGAGCCAAATTTGACTGTATACTGAAAAGTCAAACTTTGACTTTTTGGTCAAAATCAAGTGTCAAGATTCATTTTTCATCAAGACATGTCAAATTATGAAACTTGTTCATCAAGAAATCAAGAATTACAAATTAGGGTTTGAAATGAAGAATTTTCATAACTTAGAATTTTTCTAAGTTATGAAAATTCCTAATTTTTTTCCTAACTTTGTCCCATTTTTTCATCAAGATACATTTGGATTAAAGGAAAACTCAAAACATGAAAGTTGTAGTCCATTGCAAAATCTAAAACTTTGATTCACAAAGTTTCCTCAAAAGAAGCTTGTAGCTCAAGTTATGATTTTTGGAACAAGGGTGCAAAACATTCTTAACTTAGAAGTTTTTTGACCTATTTTAGGCAGGATTTTTGCCTAACTTCATGGCCACTTTTCACATGCTTCCACTTAGAATTTCAACTTGCATTACAAAGACGGATTGTATTACACATTCCAAGCTTTCCAAATTGTCCAAGAACATCTCAAACACCCTTGTGGTTAGGGAGAATCGAATTTGTCAATATGGGCAAAAGTCACTTTGTTCATAAGTCATGTACATGTTCATAACTTGTGCATTTTTGAAATCAGCATGTGCAAGCTAGTTACAGGCCTCTAATCTCATTCACACTCAATAATTAAATGCCAATCCATTGTGTGCTAGCATTATTTTGTGCATTTGGTCATTACATGAAGAATTAAGCCATATTTGGAAAAAGTGACTTATCCATTCTTGTAAAGTATGGCTTTATGTCAAAACATGAATCAAAGAAGTACAATGCATATATTCTAGGCACAAGTTATTGAACTAATCACACTGATCAAGACTAACATTGGCAGCATGTTTAGGGGGCCTGCATATGCTTGTAAACCAACTTGACAACTTTTGCTTACATTAGAAGAAACTTGCATTTTGAAACACAACATTGAGTTCCTGTCAACACAAGCCTAAGCAAACTTGTTGAACATATTCCAAACATCAAGCCTGACCTAAAACACGAGCCAACCACCTTCAACACCTCCCCAAACACAGAAACACCTCCTTGCTGCAAAAACAGAGTCCCTTCTGCAACTTGACTTCCACAAACACTTCCACTCGTGCGTTTTGGCTGAAACCTTTGCAAACACATTCCAAAACATCCATACAAACTATTCCAAGCATTGGACACGAACTGTAACATCCCTAACATCATTTGCCATTTTCACTTTTCTCTCTTGCAGGTTGACTTCTGTAGCTTGATATAGCAAGATTCAAAGCACACCAAGCATTGGAGAAGCATCCCTGAACTTCAAGCAAGCTGTACAAGTCCTCACATTGCACTGAAAGTACCTCCATTGTCATACACGAATCAAGCTAAACAGGTAAGTTTTTGAACTTCTATCTCTCTATCCAGGCATAGTTAGGTTTAAGTTTGTGAAGAAAACATGTTCTAATCATAGCCCTGAAGCCATCCATATAGTTACTTTTCATTTATATTATGTGTGCTAAGAGTATTTTGAATCTGAACATCTGAAAAAAACTAGGTCAGGAATTGGGGGAGAAGAAATTCTCTCTCATTTCTGAGAGTTAGATTAACTTTTTTATATGTTTAGAATCGTGGCTTCAAGCTCTACAGGTTTCATGTTTTAAGTTTTTGTTAAAAATCAAAGAATCAGGAGATATCAGGGACAAGGCAAAACGCGCGTTTTTGTTTGAATCTGGCCAGAGGTTGAAGACAAAGTCTTTTGGGCTGGGCTTGGTTCTTTTTTTTCTGTTTGCACCACTGTTTCACACATACCCCTTGGCCCATTGTGTTATTTTTTAATCATTTTTGACTTTTTCTTTTTTATTCTGACTTGTTATTTTTTGACAAAACATAAAAAATATTAAAAACATTTTTTCAACTATTTTGCATTTTATTTGAATTTTATTTGTTTTATTTGAAGTTTATACATATAAATAACATATATATCCTTTTATTAAAAATACCAAAAATAATACAAAATACATTTTATTTTTTGATTTTATTTTTATTTTATCTTTTGAAAACATTTTCTAAAAAATATACTTTTTTTGTAAATAATAAATATTTCTATTTTTGTACATATTTAATATATTTAGTAAATAATATAAATACTTATATATTTATTAGAATATTTAGGATAAAAACATAAAACTAATACATTTTTATTTTTATTAATATTTAACCTCAAAAATACTTTTTTTTTACAATATACTTCCTTTTTATTTATTTTTTTGTACATAATTAATAAATATTGCATATAATAAATAATTAATACATTTTATTTAGCAAATTAGGGTTTTGCCCTAAAAACATAAAAATACCCAAAAATTAATCCTTTTTATTTTTGTTTATTTGACACATAAAAAAAATACTTTTACATACATATAAAAATCATTTTTTGCATCTTGCATATTTATTTTATTTTATTTAATTATTGTGCAATTAAATACCTTGTAAATTTTAATTTGGATGTAATAGTTAGATTTAAATTTCTTGCTAAATATCCCCATTTGAACATTTGTACCCCCCATCCCATAATTGTGTTGTAATAATTTAGGACCTTTAAATTTCGCATTTAAAAGCTTTCTAAATATGCCATGATAGACTTACGGCTTTGTATGCGAAAATCAACCAAACAATAGCTCGACCTAATTCAAAGATAACAAAGCATGAAAGTGAACAAACACCAATCACACTTGCACCCCTTAGGGTTACTCCACTTGTTGCCTTCAATAATGGGCCATGTTGCATGTTAGGTGTCTTTGGCAAAACAAAACAATTCAAATGATCATAGTCCCTCGATGACGCTTTCAAAAGTTCCCTAAAAATGATCAAGTCCCTTAAAGGAAAAATGGCCCAAAGACACTTGGCACCATTGCAATCATGGTCTAAACGATGACCCGCGCCCGTCCCGTTCACATCCTAACACAAGATTGTCCACCAAATACAATGGTGGAACAAAATTGTTAAAAGGGTTAAAACATAGGAAAAAATCTTTGAGAAATTTAGAGTAGATAGCTCTTGGTTACTTGCCAACTTGCAAAACAAAAACACTTGCCTATTTTTCAAAACCACACATCACAACACACTTTCAAAACAACTTTCAAAAACATTGAAAACTTTTCAAAAGACATACACCTTTGTATACATCCAAACATGGGTCATTATAAAGGTTGCCACCACATTAGCCTCTCTTCAAAATATTTTTCAAACCCACACACAAAGCACCATTTCAAACAATTGAAAGCACCATTTCAAACAATTGAAAATCAAGGAAAGTTGATCTAAGCAAGTAACTAAGAGCCCATGGATAACCATGGATAGAAAGGGTGCTAATACCTTCCCTTTCTATAATCTACTCCCCGAACCCAAGAAAACATCTCAAAGGTTTTTGCTGTGCTTTTTAACCTTTCCTTAGGATAAAATAAAAAGTCGGTGGCGACTCTTTCTCAACCGAAACATTTGCGAAAACAAACGCAAAACCTCAAGTCAGTTCTCCCACCGTATCACAATATGGATTGTTCTGAGTATTAGAGGATTTAGCCCCTTGGATCTTTCCTCTTTTGATGCCAGCTTCGACTCTTTCGCCAATCAGTATTAGCTCGGTGAACCCGGCTGAGGAGCTTCTGATTAGGTGATTGAAGAAAGGTCTCATCAAGGTTCCCATAAAGATGTCAATCAACTCCCTGTCAGTTAAGGGTGGCTGCACTCTGCCTGCCAGGTCTGTCCATTTTTTAGCGTATTCTTTGAAGCCCTCGTTGGAACGCATGGTCATATTCTGCAATTGCACACAAGTTGGTGCAAGATCAGCATTGTATTGGTACTGCTTGTAGAAAGTAGAAGCTAGATCTTCCCAAGTTTGAAGGTGGGAACTCTCCAATTGATAGAACCACTCAAGTTGCGTCCCAGCTAAGCTCTCTTGGAAGAAATGGACCCAGAGCTTCTGATCAGTTGTGTATGGTTGAATCTTGCGGACATAAGATCTCAGATGCATCTTAGGACAAGAGACTCCATCATACGTGGCAAAGGTAAGGATTTTGAACTTTGGTGGGATGACCACTCCAGAAACCAAACCCATTTCTTCAAAGTCCATACCAGGTACTCTCTAGATCTCCATGGTGTTGAGACGATCCTCCAGTTGTTTGTATTTATCGTCCGCAGGAGGATACTTCTCTTCAACGTAGTCAGCCTCTTCTTCGTTAGACCCCAGACTGTGATCCCCTTCTTTTGTCTGATTGTCCCCCTCAGTTGACAGAGTTGCAAATCCTAGAGCTTGCTCTGTTGGTCTTTTGAACCTCCTTCCCAAATTCAGGATGCCCATTGACTTCTTTTTCTTCTTGTCTTTGAGAAGAAGAGTCTTCAGGTCCTCTTGCCCTTTAGCCAAAGCCAGGAACATTTGTTGGAATTGGGCATTTTGTGCTTGGATATCCTTCATCGTTTGTGAAATTCTGGCAGCAGATACTTAATGTCACAGTGAATGTTATGACACCGTATCTAACACTCTTCAAGACAGTAAATCTAAAAGCAATAAAGAACACAGTCAATTGTTTACCAAGTTCAGTGTGTAACAACACCTACTCTAGGGGCTACCAAGCCAGGGAGGAAATTCACTATAAGAGATATTAATTCAGGAATAAACCAACCAGTTTATCTCCTTCACTTAAGACCTACCCAATGCAACTTCAATCTAAGTTCAACTTAAACCTGAGTTCCTACTCACTCCCCTCAATCACAGCAGTGATACTAAACAATTGACTAATGAAATTATGAAGACACTCTTCAGTACACACACTTTATTTTGCTTCACAGCTTTTAATCAAGTAACACAAACACTCGTGCTTCAAAGCTTTGAGTGATACACAACCCTAACTTGACTTTGCTTCAAAGCTTTAATCAAGTGACACAAACACTCGTGCTTCAAAGCTTTGAGTGATACATAACCCTTACAATCAAATCCTACTCCAAGTCACTTATCACAATGATAATTGCTTGGGTTACAATAGTTACAACTATACAGTCCCTTATTGATCTTCTGTCAAAAAGTATGTTTCACCAACAGTCTTCATGAGGAATATATAGGCAGCTATTCTTCAGTTAGGGCTTCCACGAAAATAGCTAGGGTTAATTAGGGTTAACCTCAAGACTTGGTCATAGGACTTTAACAACCAGATTAGGGTTAAGCAAAGTTAACCTAAGTCCACGTGAGAATCTGATCTGGATTGAATAAACCAGATTCCTGAAAATTCTCAGAAATAATAAATCTACACAAATGTTAGTTCAGTACAGGATGTCTTAACATTGGTTATGACAACAAGAATCCTGTTTACTGATTTTGGTAGAATGCAATAAATATGATCATTGCATAATGATCATATACACACTCATATTGAGCAGTTCCTGTATGACATTCTTTTTCTGCAAAATGTACTTTGTATCCCAGAATGTTATGACATCAGTCATGACATTCACACAACTGGTTTTACCAAAAAACATGCCAACAACCAAACACTTACAAACTCCCCCTTTGGCAAATTTTTGGCTAAAACCCCTAAACAATCTGAGATTAGAAAGCAGCAGAATTAATAATATCTACCAAGTCCAATTCTACCAAAATTATCACAAAATCTTCTCCCCCTCTTTAGCCATAAATAGGCCAAAGATAATTGTACTTTTAGGTTATACAGTCATCCAAAAGGAATAATAAAAACCCAGAGAGAAAAAAAAATCAAAAGTCATTTGCAGCATCAGGTACCAGTAGCAAACTTTTCAACTGCACTGATCTTCAAGCACTGTCATCTTCAGAGGAGGCACTATCTTCAACATTAAGCTGGTCTTCAACAGCATCCTCTTCCTTTCTTTGTACTTCAATCTCCTCCTGTTCTAGTCTAGCAATCAGGTCCTCAATAGTCCTTTTCCTTGTATCAAGCTCTTTGCAGGTTTCCTTCAGCACAACTATAACATCAGTTTTCTTGGAATGAGACTTGACAGTTGATGTCTCAGCTGATGTCATGACAATGTCAGGAACATGTGTTCCCTGAAATAGCTTATAGTGCAACCCAAGAGCAGGGTCTCTTTTGCATACAATATCTTTTTCAACTAGAATGTAAGGATACTGAGCAAGGACTATACCACATAGGAGAGAGGGAAAGGCAATATGACCTTTAATAGCACAACTTCCAGCATGTTTTAATGTTTGATCAAAGATATACTTGCCATAGTCAAAGTTTGTCCTGGTTCCAACAGCATAAATAAATCTTCCCAAGCCTGTGGAGATGGTTGATTTATGGTTGGTGGGAACCCAGTTAGCTGCACCAATTTTGTGCAGAATGGCAAATTTCATGCTCAGCTTGCTTGCATTCAGCTTTCCTCTTAAGGGTCAGCTCTTGACTTGATTTGCAGTGATGGTTTGGCACACTTGGTTGTCAGTAACCTCTAGCTCATGGCAAGCATCATCAGGTCTTCCTAGGAATTTGTTTATTTCAGAGGGAGAGAAATTTACCTTCCTTCCTCTCACATATACACAATTAAAATCAGTTGACTTTCCATCAGCACACCCATCAGATAAATTCACTATGAATTCTTTGACAAGAACTTCATAGCAGTTGGTAAACTTTACCACAGTATTTATTAGACCAGCAATTTTAATTAGATCCATGATCTCCTTACATTCCATGGCACTGTTGTTCAGTTCTCTTTCTAAGGCGATCCTTTTCAAACATACATACTTCCACCTGTTTGCATTCTCAGGATGGTGAAAGGAGATGTTGTCAGTGGCGACTTCAGGGACTTTAGGCATTTTGCTTGAAGAGAGTTTCCTTTTGAGAGGAATGTCTTCAACATCAAATTTAAATTTTGATTCCTCATCAGATTCAGAGGGTTCAGGCTCCTTCCTTTTCTTTGCTATTGGTTGTCTCAAAGGTTTTGAGAGAATACCAGCAGGTACTCGAGTTTTCACCTTCCTTTTTTCTTTTGACAATCCATCCTTCACAATTTCTACTCCAGTCTTGTTCTCAGACCTGGTTTTCTTATGAACAACATCAGCAGTCTTCTCTTTGGAGAGGCTTTTGGCAGCATCCTGCTTTCCTTTTCTGTTCATCATCCTTCTAGCTATGCTAGGGTTGATATTGGAAATTAAGTCATTGTTAGAGTATTCTTCATCAACATCAATAACTGGGGGTTCAACATCCTTCTCAATAGGGTTCTGGTGATCATCACGATTTTCAGGAGATTTCCTAATGTTGTTATCCGGTGTCTCAACATTCTGAGTGACATCTGGATTCATTTCAACATTTGGACTAGCAGATTCTTGATTCAAAGGTACATAAATGCCAGGTACAGAGTGATTCTCATTTAGAATCCTAGTGACAAGTCTAACTATAGCTTGATGAACATAAACTGAACCTTCCCTATTTGCTATTTCTGGAGGAACAGAAGATGATGGTTGAGAGGGTTTACCAGATGAAGAAGCTTGTGACCTTCTTGCATGTCTGGTTCGCAGCTTCTTGACCTTAGTGGGGTCAGGTTCCAGTTCACAAAGAGGAGTTATCTCCAGAACATCAGAATCCATGCAGTTTGTGATTGCCCTAGGTTCTCGATCAGAGGATGCGGAAGAAGCAGTCGCCTTTGAAGAGGATGATGACATGGATAGTTGAGACATTTTGAGTGTTTTAGAAAACAGGTAACAATAATAAAGAAGTCTTCGTTTGAGAGATTGAAGATTGTTGCAGAAACACGAGAGGAGGGAGATATATGAATGTCTATTCAACTTCTTAAAATTTTGGAAAGAAATAGAGAAGTAGATGATTAGCCCAATCAGAGTAGACTTAACTAAAATATCTCTCTCATCCCTTGTTTTAAGCAAAATTAATTGCTACATTTCTTCATGTTGGCAAATACCCAACTTGCCCCTCAAAATTTCAAATTGATTTGCATCAAGTGCCTTGGTAAAAATGTCAGCCAGTTGTAGTTCAGTGGAAACATGTTCCAGTTTAATCATCTTCTCCTCTACAAGATCTCTGATGAAGTGATGTCTAATGTCAATATGCTTGGTCCTGCTATACTGAATAGGATTCTTGGAAATGTTGATAGTGCTCAGATTGTCACAGTACAATGTCATAACATCTTGTGTGACATTATACTCAGTAAGCATCTGTTTCATCCAGATCATTTGAGAACAGCTACTACCAGCTGCTATGTATTCAGCTTCAGCAGTAGATAGAGACACACAGTTCTGTTTCTTGCTGAACCAGGAGACAAGATTATTTCCTAAGAAGAAACATCCTCCAGAGGCGCTCTTTCTATCATCAGCACTTCCAGCCTAATCAGCATCACAATAACCAGTCAGAGTTGGTTCACATCCATGAGAGTACAACAAGCCATAGTTGTAGGTTTCACTCACATACTTCAGAATTCTTTTCACTTGGTTGATATGACTTACTTTGGGTTCAGCCTGGTATCTTGCACATACTCTAACTGCAAAAGCAATGTTAGGTCTGCTGGCTGTTAAGTATAGCAGACTTCCTATCATGCTTCTATACAAGCTTTGGTCCACCTTAACCCCACTTGAATCTTTGGACAGCTTTAAGTGAGTAGGTGCAGGAGTCCTTTTGTGACTAGCATTCTCCATCCCAAACTTCTTGACAATGTTCTTTGCATACTTGCTTTAAGACAGAAAAATTGAGTCTTCCATCTGTGTGACTTGCAGTCCAAGAAAGTAGGTCAATTCTCCCATGAGGCTCATTTCAAATTCAGCTTGCATCTGGTCAGCAAAATGTTTAACCATTTTATCTGACATTCCCCCAAACACTATGTCATCAACATAGATTTGAGCTACCATTATCTTTCCTCCTTCATTTTTGACAAAAAGAGTTTTATCCAAGCCTCCTTTCCTGTATCCTTTGTCAGAGAGGAATTTTGTCAACCTGTCATACCATGCTCTAGGAGCTTGTTTCAGGCCATATAAAGCTTTCCTCAATTTGTAGACATGATCAGAGCAGTTTGGATCCACAAATCCTTTAGGCTGTTCCACATAAACTTCCTCATTTAAGTACCCATTTAGGAAGGCACTTGTGATACGGTGGGAGAACTGACTTGAGGTTTTGCGTTTGTTTTCGCAAATGTTTCGGTTTAGCAAGAGTCGCCACCGACTTTTTATTTTATCCTAAGGAAAGGTTAAAAAGCACAGGAAAAACCTTTGAGATGTTTTCTTGGGTTCGGGGAGTAGATTATAGAAAGGGAAGGTATTAGCACCCTTTCTATCCATGGTTATCCATGGGCTCTTAGTTACTTGCTTAGATCACTTGCCTTTGCTTTTCAATTGTTTGAAATGGTGCTTTGTGTGTGTGGTTTTGAAAATGTTTTGAAAAAAGATGCCTTGTCTAGGAAACCATTGTAACAATTCTTTACTCGAATGTTTTACAAAGGTGTTTGTCTTTTTGAAAAGATGTTTCAATGTTTTGAAAGTTGTTTTGAAAGTTGTGTTGTGGAGTGTGTTTTGAAAGTAGGCAAGTGTGTTTTGCAAGTTTGATCAAGTAACTAAAAGTTGTCTACCCCTAAATTTACTCAAAGATTTTTCTCATGTTTTAACCCTTTTAACAGTGTTGTTTCACCATTGTATTTGGTGAACAACCTTGTGTTAGGATGTTAACGGGACGGGCACGGGTCATCGTATAGACCATGAATGCAATGGTGTCAAGTGTCTTTGGCAATTTTTCCTTCAAGGGACTTGATCATTTTTTAGGCAACTTGAGAAAGCGTCATCGAGGGACTATGATCATTTGATTTGTTTTTGTTTTGCCAAAGACACTCAACATGCTACATGGCCCATTTTTGAAGGCAACAAGTGGAGTAACTCTAAGGGTGCAAGTGTGCATTGTGTCGTCCATTTTCATGCTTTTTTGTCTTTGTATTAGCCAAGCTATTTGTTATTTGATTTGCATACAAACCCTAGGTCTATCATGGCATAATTTGAAAGCTTTTAAATGCGGAAATTTAAAGTCCTAAATTATTACAACATGATTATGGGGATGGGGGTACAAATGTTTGAATGGGGGGTATTTGACAAGAAATTAAATTCTAAGCTATTACATCCATATCGAATATACAGATATTTAGTTGTACAATATTGGAATAAATACAATAAATATGCAAAATGTATTATGCACAAAAAGGATTTTTTATGTATGTGAAAGTGTTTTTCAATGTGAAATATAAACAAAAATAAAAAGGTCAAATTTTGAATATTTTTATGGTTTAGGGTAAAACCCTAGTTTTTTAAATAAATAGTATTTATTTATTAATTATATACAATATTTATATATTAATTTATACAAAAAATAAAAAAAGAAGTATATTGTAAAAAAAAAGTATTTTTTAGTGTCATATATTAATAAAAAATAAAAATGTATTATTTCTATATTTTTGTCCTAAATATCTAATAAAATATACAAGTATTTATATATTATATTAAATATACTAAATATATACAAGAATAAAATATTAATTATTTACAAAAAAAGTATATTTTAGAAAATGTTTTCAAAATGTAAACAAAAAATAATAACTGAAAAATATTTATTTTTGTATTATTTTTAGGGTTTTAAATAAAAAGGTTTTTATATTTATTTACATACATATATTAAATAAAACAAATAAATTCCAAATAAATGCAAAAAAGGGTGAAGAAATATTTTTGATATTTGAGCAAAAAATAATAAGTCAGAATCAAAAAGAAAAAAATCAAAAATGATAAATATATCACACAATGGGCCAGGGGGGTGTAAATTGGAAAAGGGGGTGCAAAAAGCAGGACTGACTCAGGCCCAGCCCAAGCCAGTCATCTTCAACCTTCAGCATCGTTTGAACAAGCAAAAACGCGCGTTTCTCAACTCCTGATTCCTGGACTTTCATGCAAAACTCATAACACCAATAATGTAGAGCATCAAGAGACGAATTCAGACATATAAAACACTTGACCTAACTCTAAGAATCCAGGGAGAATTTCTTCATCCCCAATTTCTGACCTACTTTTTCTTCAATGTTCATGGCCAAAATTCTCACAGTACACATAATATAAATGAAAAGTAATCATGGGTATGGCTTCAGGGCTATGAGTAGAGCATGTTTCATTCACAAACCTAAGCCTAACTCTTCTTAGATTGAGAGATAGAAGTTCATGATTTTACCTGTTTCAGCTTGACTTGAACAGAGCAATGTAGGTATCTTCAATGGAGTTTGAGCTTTGGTACAACTTGCCTGAAGTCCAAGGATGCTTCTCTAACACCTAGCTTGCTTTGAGTGCACGAGTGGAATGGATTGTGGAAGTCAAACTGCAACAGATGCCCTGTTTTGCAGAAAAACTGTGATTTTATGTATGAGGAGGGATGAAGGGTGGTTTAGTCGTGCTTTAGGCTTGCTCGGATGTATGAAAGATGTTTGCAAAGTTTATGTTTGGATGTGTTGACAGGAATGAGAGATTGAGAGTTTTTGCCAGCTTCCTTCTAATGTAAGCAAGGATAGTGTAAGTGTGATATAGGCCTGTCCAATGCTCTCAAGCATGCTGCACACTTTGCTCTTGATCAGTGGGATTTTCCTACAAACTCTTGCCTCAAAGATCTGACTTGTACTTCAAAGATCATGAACTTGACATAAAGCATTACTTTTCAAAAATGGCAAAGTTGCTTTTTCTACTTAAGGGATAATTCTTTGTGTAATGACTAAATGCATAAAACAATGCTTGAACACAATGGTTAGGCATTTAGTTATGGAGTGCAAACTTGGTTTAGAGGCCTGCAAGCAAGTTCCAAGCATGCTGATTTGAAAATGAGACTTGTATGAACATGCATTTGGTTATGAACAAAAGTGAATTTTGCCCAACTTTGCAAATTCGATTCTCCATAACCACAAGGGTGTTTAAGAAGTTCTTGGACAATTTAGAAAGCTTGGAATGTGTAATAAAATCCATCTTTGTAATGCAAATTCAAAATCCAAGTGGAAGCATGTGAAAAATGGCCAAGAAGTTGGACAAAAATCCTGCCTAGAATAGGTCAAAATTTTTCTAAGTTAAAAATGTTTTGCACCCTTGTTCCAAAAATCATAACTTGAGCTACAAGATTCTTTTGAGAAAACTTTGTGAATCAAAGTTGTAGATTTTGCAATGGACTACAACTTTTATGTTTTGAGTTTTTATTGAATCCATTTATATCTTGATGAAAAAATGGGACAAATTTAGGGAAAAATAAGGGAATTTCATAACTTAGAAAATTTCTAAGTTATGAAATTTCTTCATTTTAAACCCTAATTTGCAATTTTGGATTTCTTGATGAACAAGTTTCATAATTTGGCATGTCTTGATGAAAAATGAATCTTGGCACTTGATTTTGACCAAAAAGTCAAAGTTTGACTTTTCAGTATACAGTCAAATTTTGATCAGTTGACTGGAAAATTCATCTGTCAATCCTGTGCATTTGAGATCTTTTGAACTTGTGGAATGGGTCAAGACAATGCCATTGAGTCCTTGAGTCCATATATGAGCTTGGTTTGCCATTGGTTAGGTCAAACAGTCAAAAATTGCTTTTGTGCAGTCAAAACCCTAAAAATGACCATTTTGCCCTTTTGGTGATCTGATCAAATTTCTTGTGGAATTATGATCCAAACTTGATCAAATGATTCATATGAGTTCATAATGTTGACGTGGGTCAAAAATCATGAGGTTTGACTGTCAATTGGCCACAGTTGACTTTTTCCCCAATACAGCTGATTTCTAGGTCAACTGTCCAATTGACTGGGCAAAGATTGGAATCAAGGCTTGACACTTGGTATGGATAAACTTGTGAGTTCAACATGAAGCATGAAAGTCACTTTGGGCATTTTAGGTCAAAACATCCCTGTGTAAACTCAAACCCTAATTTGGGTCAACAGTGCAAGGAGGAGTCTTGAGCAGAGCAAACCATAACTTGATCTTGAGCTCCAAGGGTCTTGTGGTGAGAAAATGTTGATGAAATGAGAGGGAAAATTTTGGGGTACAACAGTTTCCCCTGTTCAATCTTCTTGAACCTGAAGAGTTAGATTGGCAAGTTTGCCTTTCGCGTCTCGAAGGTAAAAGGAGATTGGACATTAGAGTGCCCGTAAATTTGCACTCGTCAAGACATGGATGCGGGAATGGGCTTAAAGATGCCATTTGGAGATGGGCTTAGAGATGCCATCTGGAGATGTGACAGAATCTTATCGGGGGATGGGCTTAAAGATGCCATCTGGAATGCTTGTTGAATTGTATGTCGTTGATGAGTGAGCGAGTATCAGAAAGGTATCCATGTTTGGAATATCTCTGAACTGGGGATCTTGAATAAGCAATGGATTGACATCCGTGTTTAGAGAATCCGTAATCTGTTTTCAAAAGTTGAGTATGAACAAGCAATAGATTAACATCCGTGTTGGGAAGCATCCGTAAACTGTTTTCAGAAGTCTTGGATCTGAACAAGCGATAGGTTAACATCCGTGTTTGGAGAACCCGTAAACTGTTTTCAGAGGTTTTGAATCTGAACAAGCGATAGGTTAACATCCGGGTCTGGAGAACCCATAAACTGTTTTCAGAGGTCTTGAATCTGAACAAGCGATAGGTTAACATCCGTGTCTGGAGAACCCGTAAACTATTTTCAGAAGTCTTGAAGTTGAATAAGCAATAGACCAACATCCATGTTGGGAAGCATCCGTAAACTGTTTTCAAAAGTTTGAGTCTGAACAAGCAATAGATTAACATCCGTGTTTGGAGAATCCGTAAACTGTTTTCAGAAGTTGAATCTGAACAAGTGATAGGTTAACATCCGTGTCTGGAGAACCCGTAAACTGTTTTCAGAAGTCTTGAAGTTGAATAAGCAATAGATCAGCATCCATGTTGGGAAGCGTCCGTAAACTGTTTTCAAAAGTTTGAGTCTGAACAAGCAACAGATTAACATCTGTGTTTGGAGAATCCGTAAACTGTTTTCAGAAGTTGAATCTGAACAAGCGATAGGTTAACATCCGTGTATGGAGAACCCGTAAACTGTTTTCAGAAGTTGAAGCTTATTAATCTTATCCTGAAAAGGGTAAAATATTAGTTGAAACACAAAGTTATGTTGCATGAAATGTATGATGCAATATGTGCTATATCAATGTTTATGATATGAATGTAATGAATGCGCATGTAAGATGATGAGCTGTCTTGCTGAGGATAGATGAATCCTGGATAGCCGGAGATAATAGAATCTTGACTGCTGCCAGGGAAAGTGAATCCTTGACTGCTGCAGGGGATTGCAAGAATTTTTGGTTGTTGAAGATGAGACATCCTTGTTGACTGCTGACTGCTCGGGGGAACAAGATCTTCAATTGTTGAGGGATCTTAGGACCACTGCTGGGGATTGGAACTCCTTGGTGACTGGTAGGGAATGAGAATTTTGATGATCTCTACTGGGGAGTCCGGAACCTGGTAGGCTTAAGCTGGAGAAGTAAAATTGAGAATCTTCAATCTGACGGGAAGTGTCTCTGTGGGGAGAAGGTTCACTAGTCTGGTTCCGCTGAGGATTGATAGTTTTGACTTCACTAGGGATAAGATTTTCAGATTTCAGGGCTCCACTGGGAATACTAAAACTTAACTATGAGGGGAATTAAGTTCTGGAAGGCTCTCTGGCTAGGGAAATCAACTTTGAGAAAGCTTCTGTTCTGCTGAAGATCCTGAAGTTTAACTCTGTTTGGGGAATTAAGCTCTGGATTCGAACCTTGTTGAGGAATTTAGAGTTTAGAACCGTTGGGGATTCCTTCTGAAAGGGCATCAAGATATCTATCTGTACCTTCAACCTATCAGTAATCATCTTTTCTTAGTTTGTAAGAAAATGGTTATGTTCAAATGCATATGCCTATTTAACAAAACATTGGACGTTTCTCAAATAAAACATGTGCAAAAGAGAAAAAGGAAGACAAAGCAAATTTCTGTATTTGGAAAAGTATTTGTATTAACTTTTTATGAGTATCTTTGTACAAAGGAGACAAACATCCTAGTAAGAGGATGTTGTCGTAAAAATTGAAAAATTTATACAAAAGAAAGATGGCTATGTGAAACAATTCCATGGGATCCCCATTCTGCTATAGCCTTCACAACTCTGAATATCTTGTCCATTCAATGCTTCGTCCGCCGATGATTGGATTGATCAGAAGCTCGGAGCTTGTGGATGAAGAGATTGTTCTTTAAAGTGATCCGACGAGACATAGTCATACGCTTTAATTCCCTAACTTTTTCCTGGACCGCCCTCTCAGGTTTTCAATCCACCGGGAAACCCCTTTTTGCCCAAGTCGCCCTTTCGGGTTTTCGACTTGCCGGGTGTACAATTTTTTTTTGTTTTATCCCTAATTTTTGGCTGAACCGCTCTTTCGGGTTTTTGGTTCACCGGGATGCCCATTTTTGCCAAAGTCGCCCTTTCGGGTTTTCAACTTGTCGGGTTTGTTTCATGCGTAGTATTTTTTGACTATGTCTGTGTTCGCAGGGTGTGGCAAATCGTCGCCATCTATGGTGGTCAGAATCATTGCACCACCAGAAAATATGTTTTTGATCACAAATGGTCCTTCGTAAGTAGGAGTCCACTTGCCCCTGGGATCACTTTGCGGCAAGATGATCCACTTGATTACAAGATCTCCGACTTGATATACTTGACGTCTGACTTTCTTGTTGAAAGCCTTGATCATCCGTTTTTGATACGTCTGACCATGGCAAACAGCAGTGAGTCGCTTCTCATCAATCAAATTGAGTTGATCAAGTCGGGTTTGAATCCAATCGTCTTCATTCAAACCAGCATCCTTCATAATCCTTAAAGAAGGAATCTAAACTTCCATGGGTAGGACAACTTCCATGCCATATACCAAAGAAAACGGGGTTGCCCCTGTCGAAGTACGTGTCGTGGTACGGTAGCCATGCAGAGCAAACGATAACATCTCATGCCAGTCCTTGTAGGTAACTGTCATTTTCTGAATGATCTTCTTGATGTTTTTGTTCGCAGCTTCAACAGCACCGTTCATCTTCGACCGATAGGGAGATGAATTATGATGATAAATCTTGAACTGTTCGCATAGAGCGGTGATCATAGTATTGTTCAGATTTGTACCGTTGTCTGTGATGATCCTGTCGGGGACACCATACCGGCATATGAGGTTTTGCTTAATGAAGCGGGCAACCACATTTTTTGTAACGGAGGCAAAAGAAGCTGCTTCGACCCACTTGGTGAAATAGTCAATGGCGACCAGGATGAAGCGATATCCATTGGACGCTGTGGGCTTGATCTCTCCAATCATGTCAATGCCCCACATTGCGAATGGCCAAGGAGCTGTCAGAACGTTGAGAGGAACAGGAGGAATATGAATCTTGTCAGCGTAGACTTGACATTTGTGGCAAGTACGGGAATGTTGATGGAAATCAGCTTCCATGGTGGACCAGTAATAGCCTGCCCTTAGAATCTTCGTAGCCATCGTATGCCCGCTCAGGTGGGTGCCAAATGTGCCGCTGTGTATCTCAGTCATGATTAACTCTGCTTCATCTTTGTCTACACATCGGAGTAAAACACAATCATGGTTGCGCTTGTAAAGGATGACATTGCTTAGGAAGAACTTGGCTGCAAATCTCCTTAAGAACTTTTTGTCATTGACGGAAGCTCCTTCAGGATACTCTCTAGTCTGGAGATACCTTTTGATTTCGTGAAACCAGGGTTGTTCCACTACTTCTTCGGTATTAATCTCATGACAATGCGCAGGTTCGTCCATTCGCTCGATGGTGATTTGGGGAGCCTCGTTATCCCAGTTGAGTTTAAACATGGAGGACATTGTTGCCAGAGCATTTGCAAGCTGATTTTCTTCTCGTGGGAAGTGCTCGAAGGTGATCTGCTCGAAATGAGGCAGCAATGTCAAAACATGTTCTTTGTATGGGACAAGATTAGGATGTTTGGTGTCCCACTCTCCTTTGATTTGACTGATAACCAAAGCCGAGTCTCCAAATACGATCAAAGATTTGATCCCCAAGTCTATAGCAGCCTTGAGACCAAAGATGCAAGCTTCATATTCGGCCATGTTGTTGGTACAGCTAAAGCAAAGTCGGGCCATGAAAGGTGTATGGCAACCTTCCGGGGAAATGAGTACTGCACCGATACGGTTTCCAAGTGCATTTGAAGCACCATCAAAGTACAGGGTCCATCGGGATCCATTTTCAGGTCCGTCATACGGTCCGTTACCTTCAATGTTGTCCAAAGTCATGATGTCCTCGTCCGGGAAGTCGAATCTCATGGATTGATAAGCTTCGATAGCTTGATGAGCTAGATGGTCAGCTAGTACACTCCCCTTTATAGCTTTTTGGGTAGTATACTGGATGTCATACTCAGTCAGGATCATTTTCCATCTAGCGATTCTTCCAGATAAAGCTGGCTTCTCGAAGATATACTTGATAGGATCCATTTTGGAAATCAACAAAGTGGTATGAGTCAACATATACTGCCTTAGTCGGCGAGCAGCCCATACCAAAGCGCAACAAGTTTTCTCGAGCAGTGAGTAGCGAGTCTCACAGTCGGTAAACTTTTTACTAAGGTAATAAATGGCATGCTCTTTTTGACCAGACTCGTCATGTTGGCCCAGTACGCACCCCATTGAGTTGTCCAAAACAGTCAGATATATGATCAGCGGCCTTCCTTCGACGGGTGGCATCAGAATAGGAGGTTCTAGCAAATACTCCTTGATCTTATCAAAAGCAGCTTGGCAATCGTCGTTCCATTCGACCACCTGATCTTTCTTCAATAGTTTGAAAATTGGCTCACAGGTAGACGTCAGATGAGAGATGAATCTAGCAATATAGCTCAAGCGCCCCAAGAACCCTCTAACCTCTTTTTCAGTACGGGGGGCAGGCATTTCTTGTATAGCCTTCACTTTTGCTGGATCGACCTCGATGCCTTTGTTGCTGACAATAAATCCTAGAAGTTTACCAGACCTAACCCCAAAGGTGCACTTACTTGGATTCAGCCTGAGTTTGTACTCCTTCAACCTGGCAAACAACTTTTGCATATGTTCAAGGTGTTCCTCCTCTGTTTGTGATCGAGCTATCATGTCGTCTACGTAAACTTCGATCTCATGATGTATCATATCATGAAACAAAGCCACCATGGCGCGCTGATAAGTTGCCCCTGCGTTCTTCAGTCCGAACGACATCACCTTGTAACAGAAGGTACCCTATTGCGTAACAAAGGTTGTTTTCTCTATGTCCTCGGGGGCTATTTTAATCTTGTTGTAGCCCGAGAATCCATCCATGAAGGAAAATACCTTATGCTGAGCTGTGTTGTCAATCAAGATGTCGATATGTGGCAGTGGAAAATCATCTTTAGGGCTGGCCCTATTCAAATCCCGGTAGTCCACACACATTCTGACCTTGCCGTCTTTTTTAGGTACTGGCACAATGTTAGCAACCCATTGTGGATAGGATGTAACAGCCAGAAAGCCAGTGTTGAATTGCTTCATTACTTCAGCATTAATCTTCTCAGACATGTCGGGCCTCATTCGGTGGACTTTTTGCTTGATCGGTGGAAAGTCCTCTCTTGTAGGGAGACGGTGAACCACGATGTCCGTGTCTAACCCCGACATGTCTTCATAAGACCAGGCGAAGATTTCCACGTATTCATTTAACAGCTGTATTAAGCGCTCCTTGACACTTGGTTCCAGATTGGCACCCACTTGTACTTCTTTCCCGTCTTCCTCTATTCCTAAGTTGACTGTTTCCAACAACTCTTCATGAGGCAAGATGGCCCTCTCTTCTTGTTGTAGAAGTCTGGCTAGCTCTCCTGGTACTTCACAATCTTCGTCATCTTCGTATTCAACCTGGTTGACCAAATCTTCAGAGTTATTGAAGGATACAGCAGAATAGTCACCCATAGAATCCAGAGTGGACGTGTACCTGCATTTGTGAGTGTGGGTGTGTGTAAGGGATAGCCATCCTTAAACAAACAAAAATGCAAAAGGAAAGAAAATGAACACAACAGTTTATAAATGAAAAATGTCCAATGATTCATTAAACATGGCATATGAATATGAAGAGAATCAAAACCCTTACAAATGGACCTACATGCCCCGGGCAAGGCATGAGGTGAAAAATAGTGTGCAGATTGGTTTAGTAATTATTACAGACCAACAAGAAATGTTCGAAAGATAAATTACTGATCGATGAAAGTAATGGGAACGAAGTCTTTCGCCTCCCAATTGTGTAGTCCCCCTCCGATGGTTGGGAAGATCCAATCTTCAATGTTGGCCTCTTCATCTTCGTCTTCCAAAGCATTGATTCCATGAGGAGAAATCTTGATGGGTGTCTTTTCAATTTTTGAGCGACGCATAGCTTTCTGCCCCGCAGTGGTAAATCCCAACCCAAACTTGTCTGTTTTATGAGGAATGTTAGGCAACTGTCCCCATGTTGAGCTCTTCCCCTCCTTCATTGCAGCCTTTGTGTCTTTCAGAGATGCCATCTTGGCCACCTGCTTGGGTACCTCAGCCACTGCCTTCGCTACTGCCACCTCGGGAGAAACCTCCTCAAAGTGTTGAAAGGGTGTTTCAATGAATTCGCCATCCACTTCCACATACTGAAAGGAGTTCAGGTGACTGATCATGTATTCCTCCTCACCGTGTACAATTATGATTTTTCCCTTAACAGGGTATTTCAGCATCTGATGTAGAGAGGAAGTGACTGCCCCAGCATTACGTATCCATGGCCTCCCTAGCAAGCAAGAGTATGACGGACGGATGTCCATCACATAGAAAGTTGAGTGGAACACTTCAGTGCCTACCTTGATGGGAATGTCGACCTCCCCATGCACCATTCTTTTAGACCCGTCAAAGGCTCTGACAATGATATTACTTGGTTTCAGCTCCAAGCCTTCACAGTCCAATCGGTCCAGAGCTTTCTTAGGCAGCATGTTTAAAGAAGAACCAGTATCGACCAAGACATGGGCGAGAGTAGTTCCTCGGCATTCAACTGACACATGCAGTGCGTCATTGTGCTTTCTTCCCTTCGGAGTCAGGTCAGCATCAGAGAAACCCAGGCCGTTGTCGGCAGTAAGGCTGGCTACACAATCCTGGAATTGATCGGCTGAGGTTTCTTGGGGAAGATGGGCTGTCTTCAGAAATCTTATCAATGCTTTGGCATGAGCCTCTGAACAAAGCAACAATGCTAACATGGAGATCTTCGAGGGGGTTTGCCCTAGTTGCTCTACCACATCATAATCACTCTTCTTAATTATTTTCAGAATCTCCTCCATCTCTTTCTTAGAGGTTTCGGGGATGACCAAGGGTTGAGCCCTCGTCCTGACGAGCTCTTCTTGGATCCCTTTCCCCTTATCAGCAGAAGTAGGAGGGACAACCACATGACTAACAGCTTCTTCAATCAACGGAGTTCTTCCAGAAAGTTTTATCGGTGCATGAGTAACCTTGGCAGCAGCTGAGGGTCCAAAGATTGCCTTTGGATGGGCAATCTCTGGAGATAAAATTCACCCACTTCGGGTAATCTTGCTTGTACCGGCAATGTTTCCAATGTCGACAGTTTCTTCGTCAGAGCTCTCTTCAGTTATCTCAATTTGTTTAACACCGTGGTAGTAGATTTCTCCACCATAATTCCACGGTATCGATTTGTCAGATTTGTAGGGGACTGGCCCAGGCATGGTTATTTTCAGAGGTGCAATCTTCGAAACTGATGTAATCTTAACAGGCCTTTTGGGGGCCTTGGAAAGATTGGTGGAAATGGTGATTATTGAAACTTCATTGATAGGAGTTGGAGTAGCGGGAGTCTTTTCGAAAAGAATTTGTTGGTTGTCCATTAGGCGTTGGATGCCTATCTTCAGCAATGGACAGTCGATTGGTAGGGAGGAACAAAAGTAGCAATCTTCCTTACATCCTGGGAAAATCCCAGCCTTCAACAGATTCAACTTGATTGTCAGTAATGGAGTTATCAGATCATCAACAGTAGAAACAAACAGATCTTCTTCAACAGCATGAACATTGCGACCATGCTTTGGCATCGAAGCAGATATTACATTCGGCTTCTCTGGGGCGTCGAACTCAACCTCTTTTGCATCTATTAAATCTTGAATTTTATGCTTAAGCGCCCAACAATCGTTGGTGTCGTGCCCGACGCTGTCAGAATGATAGACACATTTAGCATTGGGATGATAATGCGGGGAAGTTATATTCACATTTTTTGGTGCCTCTTTGATATTGGCGAGATTCAGCTTCAACAAATGGGGAAGAACTTGTGCGGGCGTCATATTGATGCGGGTGAACTGCCGTTGTGGCCGTTCTCCCCATTGTTGTTTAGGTCTGGACTGATTGTTACGAGGCTGATCATTTGATGAATTTTGAATCATCACGGCCCCCATAGTTGGCCGGCACTCAGTTCTTCCCGATCCTTTTTGAGAGTACACAACAACTGCTTCCTTCTTGGCCGGAAATGATTTCTTAACAGTTGTGGAGGCAGAGGCATCCCTTTGAATCTTTCCACTCTTAATACCAGCTTCCACCCGTTCTCCAGTCAGAATCAATTCAGTAAACCCTGCGGAAGAGCTCCCGATCAAATGGTTGAAGAACGGGCCAGATAGGGTCCCCAAGAACATATCAAATAGTTCCCTATCTGAAAGAGGTGGCTGCACTCTTCCGGCCAAGTCGCGCCATTTCTGGGCGTATTCTTTGAATCCCTCATTTGAGGCCATCCCCATACTTTGTAACTGAGTACGGGTCGGCGCCAAGTCGGCGTTATATTGATACTGGCGATAAAAAGAAGCTGCCAAGTCTTCCCAGTTATGCACTTCTGACCTCTCAAGCTGGTAAAACTAATCTAGCTGTGTACCAGACAGGCTATCCTGGAAGAAGTATACCCAAAGATTTCTGTCGGATGTATGAGGTTGAATTTTTCTGACATATGACCTCAGGTGCATCTTCGGGCAAGACAGCCCGTCATATTTTGCAAAAATTGGCACCTTAAACTTTGGGGGGGATCACAATCCCAGCAATCAATCCCAATTCTTCAAAATCTAACCCAGGAACCCTTTGCAGCTCCATAGCTGCCAGTCTATCCTCCAGGTTTTTGTATTTGTCGTTCGATGGCGGGTATTACTGCTCTGAATAGTCTTCATCTTCCTCAACCTCTTCCTCTTCAGCCTCAGAATCAGAAGGCAATGCGGCCCCTTTTCCTTTACCGGTTCCCTCATCAGATGTGGAGGGAAATTCAAGAACTCTCCTAGCTTCATTCTCAAATCTTCTTCCTAGTGTAGCTACCCCAACTCTTTTCTTCTTCTTTTTTCCTTTTTCTTGCTCTTTATTCCCTAACAATGCTTTAAGATCCTCCTGACCCTTGGCCAAGGTCATAAGGAGCTGTTGAAATTGCGAGTTTTGTGCCTGCAGATCTTTGACCGTCTGTTCGAGATCCATCTTACTGAAATAAACAGCAGAAAGATAAGGAAACCTGGTGTGGAGACCTGTTTATGCATATGATGAATGATATGTTTATTCATGCAATGCACTCAAGGATTTAGAAATTCAAAATTTGTTGCAAACAAAAAGAACACACGTCATATTAATAAGAAGAAATTTTGTCAGTACATAAATGCCCCATGGGCCAAATATTACAAAAACTTCTTAAGGTAAAAAGACGTTGTGCATCCTCTTTGGTGCGATGTAAGTGTTGAGGGTCTCCTCCTCGTGAAGTCGGCGGGTAAGCTCCAAAACCTTCTTCTCACTGCCGTAGAAGCTGGCTTCAAAAGTATCCCTTTCTTCCTTGAGTTGGATCCAACTCTTCTGCATTTCCTCCCATGATGTTGGCATGTCAGGATGTAGGATGGTGTAGGGAACCTCTCCTTCCTTAACAGGCTCTTTAATCAAAGGGAGAATATGAGGGTAAGGCATCATAAGACTCTGGGCTCGGGTTCGTACCCACTTGAGGTAAGGCTCAAGAGGGATGGAGTTCTTGTGCCCCAGTGTCTTGCTATCTACCTTGTTAGGCATCCTCCAAGCTCTGATGAATCTTTGGCGAAGTCCTTGCGCATCGTTGTCGAAGTCAAAAACTAGGTCAAGAATCAGCATGTCATGAGGGCCATCCCTCCGTGCATATCCAAATTGTCTCAAAGCTAGACAAGGGTTGTAGGTAATGCCTCCCCTAATGCCAAGTAATGGAACATTAGGGGATTCACCACAACGATCGACGATGATGACATTTTCTCTGGACCGAGAACACCAATGTACATCATAATGTGTGAGGGTCATCAATCGCTGTGACCACCTTAAGCCTTGCTCGTTCTTCAAAACAGATTGTGGAAGGTGAGAAATAAACCACCTTGCAATGAGAGGAGTACAGCACATGAGAACACCTCTCTTTCTCATTGTTCGTGTGTAAAATGAGTGGAGGATGTCCCCAAGCAATGTAGGTATGGGATTCCTGGACATGAAGATCTTAACAGTATTCACGTCTATAAGTTTGTCAGGATTTGGGAACAAGACCAACCCATAAATGAGGAGTGCCACAATTTCTTCAAAGGCTTGTAGATCCAAAGAATTCCAACACTCTTGTGCCTTCTCAAACAAGAATTTTGCCAAGAAGCCTTTGACACCACTTCTAGTTTCCCAATGCCCCTTGATGTCAGATGGTTGCAAGTGTAGTGCTTGAGCAACATCTTCAGGCTTTGGTTCTTTTTCCGTACCGTTGAAAGGTAGTTGATTAAGAATAGGAATTCTCAGGAGTTGAGAAAATTACTCCAAAGTAGGCACCAATTGGTAGTCGGGGAATGTGAAACAGTGGTGAAGGGGGTCAAAGAACTGGAACAACACTTTCACCATGTCTTCTTCAATGCTGGTGTTGACTAGGCTGAGCAGTCTACCATGTCTTTCACTGAAGAGAGAGCTTTCTGGAATTCTGGATGTAAGCTCCTTAAGTTGAGGAGGTATTCTCACAAGGTTGACTTGGATGGTTTTCCTGCGAAGAATTTCCATGACCTACAAAACAAGAACAAATATGAAGATCCAAACCCTTGAAATGGTTAGTGGATGCATATGATGCTTTATGATGTTCATGATGTATGCACAAACATATGTACAAGCAAGTCACACAAAACCCTAGTTTCAGGCTTGCATGAGGTTTCATAGGTAAGTACCCTCTTGAGTTTAGTTGGCTTAAAACCTGTCCTAAATAGTAACCGGGTTCTAAGGAGCTCAATATCATTGGATTATTTTCCATGTTCATTGTTTTGGTTTAGCCACTTAACTAGCGACCAAAATATTCTAAGAAAACAACCCTCAATGAGTGTAGTATCGAGTATCTACCAACTTCGGACTGTACCAAAGCCGGTCATCTCACTACCCCTAATAAAAGGCCAAGATGGTCAAGTAAGGTTCTAGGTCACTAGTGCTTTAGTGACATCACTCAGCGGCCCCGTACTCTCCTTGATTGAACTCAAGGGTTACCGGTACTCACAAATATGTCGCACTAATATAGCTATTGCTTCAACCGTGTCGGTATACCCCGCACAGTTTCCACAATGTATTGCTATCTATGAATGTTTCCCCAAATACGGGTGTAGGATTTCAAGCCCAAACAAGAGAACCAAAATGTAAAGCAATCAAAGCAAACAATTAGTCATGCAAAAGGGTGATCTAAGCCCTAAGGTTACTCCACTTAAAAAATTATCCCCAGCAGAGTCGCCAGTTCTGTGATACGGTGGGAGAACTGACTTGAGGTTTTGCGTTTGTTTTCGCAAATGTTTCGGTTTAGCAAGAGTCGCCACCGACTTTTTATTTTATCCTAAGGAAAGGTTAAAAAGCACAGGAAAAACCTTTGAGATGTTTTCTTGGGTTCGGGGAGTAGATTATAGAAAGGGAAGGTATTAGCACCCTTTCTATCCATGGTTATCCATGGGCTCTTAGTTACTTGCTTAGATCACTTGCCTTTGCTTTTCAATTGTTTGAAATGGTGCTTTGTGTGTGTGGTTTTGAAAATGTTTTGAAAAAAGATGCCTTGTCTAGGCAACTATTGTAACAATTCTTTACTCGAATGTTTTACAAAGGTGTTTGTCTTTTTGAAAAGATGTTTCAATGTTTTAAAAGTTGTTTTGAAAGTTGTGTTGTAGAGTGTGTTTTGAAATTAGGCAAGTGTGTTTTGCAAGTTTGATCAAGTAACTAAGAGTTGTCTACCCCTAAATTTACTCAAAGATTTTTCTCATGTTTTAACCCTTTTAACAGTGTTGTTTCACCATTGTATTTGGTGAACAACCTTGTGTTAGGATGTTAACGGGACGGGCGTGGGTCATCGTATAGACCATGAATGCAATGGTGTCAAGTGTCTTTGGCAATTTTTCCTTCAAGGGACTTGATCATTTTTTAGGCAACTTGAGAAAGCGTCACCGAGGGACTATGATCATTTGATTTGTTTTTGTTTTGCCAAAGACACTCAACATGCAACATGGCCCATTTTTGAAGGCAACAAGTGGAGTAACCCTAAGGGTGCAAGTGTGCATTGTGTCGTCCATTTTCATGCTTTTTTGTCTTTGTATTAGCCAAGCTATTTGTTATTTGATTTGCATACAAACCCTAGGTCTATCATGGCATAATTTGAAAGCTTTTAAATGTGGAAATTTAAAGTCCTAAATTATTACAACATGATTATGGGGATGGGCGTACAAATGTTTGAATGGGGGGGTATTTGACAAGAAATTAAATTCTAAGCTATTACATCCATATCGAATATACAAATATTTAATTGTACAATATTGGAATAAATACAATAAATATGCAAAATGTATTATGCACAAAAAGGATTTTTTATGTATGTGAAAGTGTTTTTCAATGTGAAATATAAACAAAAATAAAAAGGTCAAATTTTGAATATTTTTATGGTTTAGGGTAAAACCCTAGTTTTTTAAATAAATAGTATTTATTTATTAATTATATACAATATTTATATATTAATTTATACAAAAAATAAAAAAAGAAGTATATTGTAAAAAAAAGTATTTTTTAGTGTCATATATTAATAAAAAATAAAAATGTATTATTTCTATATTTTTGTCCTAAATATCTAATAAAATATACAAGTATTTATATATTATATTAAATATACTAAATATATACAAGAATAAAATATTAATTATTTACAAAAAAAAGTATATTTTAGAAAATGTTTTCAAAATGTAAACAAAAAATAATAACTGAAAAATATTTATTTTTGTATTATTTTTAGGGTTTTAAATAAAAAGGTTTTTATATTTATTTACATACATATATTAAATAAAACAAATAAATGCCAAATAAATGCAAAAAAGGGTGAAGAAATATTTTTGATATTTTTTATATTTGAGCAAAAAATAATAAGTCAGAATCAAAAAGAAAAAAATCAAAAATGATAAATATATCACACAATGGGCCAGGGGGGTGTAAATTGGAAAAGGGGGTGCAAAAAGTAGGACTGACTCAGGCCCAGCCCAAGCCAGTCATCTTCAACCTTCAGCATTGTTTGAACAAGCAAAAACGCGCGTTTCTCAACTCCTGATTCCCGGACTTTCATGCAAAACTCATAACACCAATAATGTAGAGCATCAAGAGACGAATTCAGACATATAAAACACTTGACCTAACTCTAAGAATCCAGGGAGAATTTCTTCATCCCCAATTTCTGACCTAATTTTTCTTTAATGTTCATGGCCAAAATTCTCACAGTATGCATAATATAAATGAAAAGTAATCATGGGTATGGCTTCAGGGCTATGAGTAGAGCATGTTTCATTCACAAACCTAAGCCTAACTCTTCCTAGATTGAGAGATAGAAGTTCATGATTTTACCTGTTTCAACTTGACTTGAACAGAGCAATGTAGGTATCTTCAATGGAGTTTGAGCTTTGGTACAGCTTGCCTGAAGTCCAAGGATGCTTCTCCAACACCTAGCTTGCTTTGAATCACTCTGAATAGTGCTATGGAAGTCCACCTGCAAAACTGAAAACTGAAAATGGCAAGTGATGTTAGGGATGTTACAGCTTGGGTTTAAGGCTTGGGATAGTTCCAATGGATGATATAGAATGTATTTGAACTGGTTTTAGCCAAAGTGCACAAGTGGAATGGATTGTGGAAGTCAAACTGCAACAGATGCCCTGTTTTGCAGAAAAACTGTGATTTTCTGTATGAGGAGGGATGAAGGGTGGTTTATTCGTGCTTTAGGCTTGCTTGGATGTATGAAAGATTTTTGCAAAGTTTGTGTTTTGCTGTGTTGACAGGAATGAGAGATTGAGAGTTTTTGCCAGCTTCCTTATAATGTAAGCAAGGATAGTGTAAGTGTGATATAGGCCTGTCCAATGCTCTCAAGCATGCTGCAGACTTTGCTCTTGATCAGTGGGATTTGCCTACAAACTCTTGCCTCAAAGATCTGGCTTGTACTTCAAAGATCATGAACTTGACATAAAGCATTACTTTTCAAAAATGGCAAAGTTGCTTTTTCAACTTAAGGGATAATTCTTTGTGTAATGACTAAATGCATAAAACAATGCTTGAACACAATGGTTAGGCATTTAATTATGGAGTGCAAACTTGATTTAGAGGCCTGCAAGCAAGTTCCAAGCATGCTGATTTGAAAATGAGACTTGTATGAACATGCATTTGGTTATGAACAAAAGTGAATTTTGCCCAACTTTGCAAATTCAATTCTCCATAACCACAAGGGTGTTTGAGAAGTTCTTGGACAATTTGGAAAGCTTGTAATGTGTACTACAATCCATCTTTGTAATGCAAATTCAAACTCCAAGTGGAAGCATGTGAAAAATGGCCAAGAAGTTGGACAAAAATCCTGCCTAGAATAGGTCAAAATTTTTCTAAGTTAAAAATGTTTTGCACCCTTGTTCCAAAAATCATAACTTGAGCTACAAGCTTCTTTTGAGAAAACTTTGTAATCAAAGTTGTAGATTTTTCAATGGACTACAACTTTCATGTTTTGATTTTTTCTTGAATCCATTTTTATCTTGATGAAAAAATGGGACAAAGTTAGGGAAAAATAAGGGAATTTCATAACTTAGAAAATTTCTAAGTTATGAAATTTCTTCATTTTAAACCCTAATTTGCAATTTTGGATTTCTTGATGAAAAAGTTTCATAATTTGGCATGTCTTGATGAAAAATGAATCTTGGCACTTGATTTTGACCAAAAAGTCAAAGTTTGACTTTTCAGTATACAGTCAAATTTTGATCAGTTGACTGGAAAATTCATCTGTCAATCCTGTGCATTTGAGATCTTTTGAACTTGTGGAATGGGTCAAGACAATTCCATTGAGTCCTTGAGTCCATATATGAGCTTGGTTTGCCATTGGTTAGGTCAAACAGTCAAAAATTGCTTTTGTGCAGTCAAAACCCTAAAAATGACCATTTTGCCCTTTTGGTGATCTGATCAAATTTCTTGTGGAATTGTAATCCAAACTTGATCAAATGATTCATATGAGTTCATAATGTTGATGTGGGTCAAAAATCATGAGGTTTGACTGTCAATTGGCCATAGTTGACTTTTTCCCCAATACAACTAATTTCTAGGTCAACTGTCCAATTGACTAGGCAAAGATTGGAATCAAGGCTTGAAACTTGGTATGGATAAACTTGTGAGTTCAACATGAAGCATGAAAGTCACTTTGGGCATTTTAGGTCAAAACATCCCTGTGCAAACTCAAACCCTAATTTGGGTCAACAGTGCAAGGAGGAGTCTTGAGCAGAGCAAACCCTAACTTGATCTTGAGCTCCAAGGGTCTTGTGGTGAGAAAATGTTGATGAAATGAGAGGGAAAATTTTGGGGTACAACAACACTCTTTACATCCATCTGAAATAACTTGAACTTAAGGAGACAAGCAATTCCCAATAGGAGTTTGATTGATTCCAGTCTGGCTACAGGAGCAAAAGTCTCATCAAAATCAACCCCTTCAACTTGAGTGTATCCTTGAGCAACAAGTCTTGCCTTATTCCTGGTGATAACTTCTTCAGCATCTGATTTGTTCTTGTAGATCCATTTTGTGCCAATGATGTTTGTTCCTCTCGGTCTAGGAACTAACTCCCATACTTCATGTTGCTTGAATTGGTTCAATTCATCTTGCATTGCTCCAATCTAGTATTCATCAGTTAAAGCCTCCTTAACATTTCATGGTTCAATCTTAGATACAAAGCAAGAGTTTGAGATGATTTCTCTAGATCTTGTAATGATTCCACTGTTAGGATCTCCTATGATGAGTTCCTTAGGATGATCTTTCTGAATTCTGATGGAAGGGTCTTTGTTAGCTTCCTTTGATTCAGATTCTGATGAAGTAGTTTTAGGAATATCATCCTTTTGAGTTGAAGTCTCAAAGAATGTCTCAACATCATATGGGACATTTGTTTCCTCATGGTAATCATCAACTATGACATTTATATATTCCATCATAACTTTGGTCCTGGAATTGAATACCCTATAAGCTCTGCTGTTGGTAGAGTATCCTAGGAATATTCCTTCATCACTTTTAGGGTCCATCTTTCTCCTTTGTTCACGATCTGTCAGAATATAGCATTTGCTTCCAAATACATGGAAGTACTTCACTGTAGGCTTTCTTCCTTTCCAAAGTTCATAAATGGTGGATGATGTTCCCTTTCTCAAGGTGACCCTGTTATGGACATAACAGGCTGTATTCATAGCTTCAGTCCAAAAATGAATAGGAAGTCTTTTGGCATGTATCATTGCTCTGGCAGATTCCTGTATAGTCCTGTTTTTCCTTTCCACAACTCCATTTTGTTGAGGAGTTATGGGTGAAGAGAATTCATGATTAATTCCTTCTGAGGAGCAGAACTCATCAAACTTACTGTTTTCAAATTCCTTGCCATGATTACTTCTGATTCTGACAATGCATCCTTCTTTTTCTCTTTGAATTCTTTTGCACAGTTCCTTAAATACTTCAAATACATCAGACTTTTCTCTAATGAAGTTAATCCAGGTGAATCTGGAAAAATCATCCACAATAACATAGGCATATCTTTTTCCACCAAGACTTTCTACCTGCATTGGTCCCATCAGATTAATATGTAGAAGTTCTAACACCTTAGAGGTGGTCAGATGTCTTGACTTTGGATGTGACATTCTAGTCTGCTTTCCAACCTGACATTCACCACATAATCTCCCTTCATCAATTTGCAGCCTTGGAATCCCTCTGACTGCTTCCATGGATATAATCCTTTTCATTCCTCTTAGATGTAAATGACCAAGTTTTTGGTGCCACAGTTTCACTTCTTTTTCTTCTTTGGCAATAGAGCATACAAAAGAATAATTAGTGTTCTCAGGCTCCCATAAGTAGCAGTTGTCTTTAGATTTGACTTCTCTCATTACAACTTCTTGTTTCTCATTAGTTACAAGACATTCAGACTTGGTGAAGTTGACCTTGAATCCTAGATCACATAATTGACTGATACTTATGAGATTAGCAGTCAAGCCTTTTACCAGCAATACTTCATTTAGGTTTGGAACTCCAGGGCAGTCCATGTTTCGAACTCCTTTGATTTCTCCTCTAGCACCATCTCCAAAAGTCACATAACTAGTAGTGTGAGGTTTAACATTATTGAGAAGATTCTTGATTCTAGTCATGTGTTTAGAGCATCCACTGTCAAAGTACCAGTCTTCCTTTGTAGAGACTCTAAGGGAGGTGTGAGCTATCAGGGCAGTAGCCTTTTTCTTCCACTGTTGAGTATATGGTGCCTTGTTAGACTTAGGTTTGACAACTGGGGTCTGATTAGGATATCCATATAATCTGAAGCAGAATGACTTTATGTAACCAAACCTCCCACAATGATGACATCTCTATCTTTGATACTTTTTCTTCATATTTCTCTGTTCTCGATGTTGAGTGCTATGTTGTGACATCTGCTTTGACATTTGTTTATCAGGCCTGATATTCTTCTTGTCTATAATAGATTTCTTTGCTGCCACAAATCCTAGACCAAACTTGTTTCCCACATTTTGTCCAACCTGAAGGATTTCTTCTAATTTGTCAGTTCCATTTTGTCCCACATCTGGTCAAGTTTTGAGTTTAGCATTTGAACTTCCCCTTCTAGATGACTTATAGTATCAATGCCTGCCTTCTTCTCAGCCTCCAACTTTACTATGAGTTTTGTTTGTCTCTCATTTTGCTCACAGACTTCAGCACTTCTGATACATAACTTCTTGTAGGAGTCAGCCAGTTCTTCAAATGTCACTTCCTCATCACTAGAGTCACTATCAGAGTTACAAATACCAGTTAGCGCAGTAACTAGTTTGGCAGATTCTTCTTCAGAATTACTTTCTGAGTCACAGTCAGACCAAGTAACAGACATTCCTTTCTTTTGTTTCTTAAGAAAGGTAGGACATTCAGCTCGAATGTGCCCATATCCTTCACATCCATGGCATTGAATTCCTTTGCTTTGATTTCCCTTCTCTTCAGACTTTGGTCTTCTGATGGAGTCATAGGATCTGTTAATGTCAGAAGGAATGTTCTTAACATTTGAACTTGACTTTGGGTCCATTCTCTTGATGAGTTTGTTGAACTGTCTTCCATGCATGGCTATAGCTTCTGAAATATTTTCTTCTTCATCCTCTTTGTTTTCATCTTCAGTATTAGATACAAGTGCTATGCTCTTGTTTTTCTTGTCGACATTGTCACTGATCCCCATCTCAAAGGTCTGAAGTGACCCAATGAGTTCATCCACCTTCAAGTTGCAGATATCCTGAGCTTCCTCTATAGCAGTCACCTTCATTGCAAATCTTTTAGGCAAGGATCTGAGAATCTTTCTCACCAGCTTTTCTTCTGACATCTTTTCTCCCAATGCTCCTGAGGTGTTGGCAATTTCCAAGATGTTCATGTGAAACTCATGAATGGTCTCATCTTCCATCATCCTTAGGTTCTCAAATTTGGTAGTCAGCATCTGAAGCCTTGACATTTTTACTTTGGATGTGCCCTCATGGGTTGTTTTGAGAGTGTCCCAAACCTCCTTGGCCAGTTCACATTGATATACTAGTCTGAATATGTTTCTATCAATTCCATTGAACAAGGCATTTAATGCTTTAGAGTTACCCAGGGCTAACTCATCTTCTTCTTTGCTCTATTCTTCCTCAGGTTTCAGACTGGTCGTCCCATCTTTCCCAGTTATGGTGGGATGGTTCTATCCTTTGTCAGCAGCTCTCCAAGCCTTTTTGTCCAGTGATTTTAAGAAGGCAATCATACGAGGTTTCCAGTAGTCATAATTTGATCCATCCAGAATGGGTGGTCTGTTTCCAAATCCTCCTTCTTTGTCCATAGCGCCAGAAAATAATATCCCTAGATCTCACCCAGTAAGACAGGCAGGGTGCCTGCTCTGATGCCAATTGAAATTCTGGCAGCAGATACTTAATGTCACAGTGAATGTTATGACACCGTATCTGACACTCTTCAAGACAGTAAATCTAAAAGCAGTAAAGAACACAGTCAATTGTTTACCCAGTTCAGTGTGTAACAACACCTACTCTGGGGGCTACCAAGCCAGGGAGGAAATTCACTATAAGAGATATTAATTCAGGAATAAACCAACTAGTTTATCTCCTTCACTTAAGACCTACCTAATGCAACTTCAATCTAAGTTCAACTTAAACCCGAGTTCCTACTCACTCCCCCTCAATCACAGCAGTGATACTAAACAATTGACTAATGAAATTATGAAGACACTCTTCAGTACACACACTTTATTTTGCTTCACAGCTTTTAATCAAGTAACACAAACACTCGTGCTTCAAAGCTTTGAGTGATACACAACCCTAACTTGACTTTGCTTCAAAGCTTTAATCAAGTGACACAAACACTCGTGCTTCAAAGCTTTGAGTGATACATAACCCTTACAATCAAATCCTACTCCAAGTCACTTATCACAATGATAATTGCTTGGGTTACAATAGTTACAACTATACAGTCCCTTATTGATCTTCTGTCAAAAAGTATGTTTCACCAACAGTCTTCATGAGGAATATATAGGCAGCTATTCTTCAGTTAGGGCTTCCACGAAAATAGCTAGGGTTAATTAGGGTTAACCTCAAGACTTGGTCATAGGACTTTAACAACCAGATTAGGGTTAAGCAAAGTTAACCTAAGTCCACGTGAGAATCTGATATGGACTGAATAAACCAGATTCCTGAAAATTCTCAGAAATAATAAATCTGCACAAATGTTAGTTCAGTACAGGATGTCTTAACATTGGTTATGACAACAAGAATCCTGTTTACTGATTTTGGTAGAATGCAATAAATATGATCATTGCATAATGATCAGCTACACACTCATATTGAGCAGCTCCTGTATGACATTCTTTTTCTGCAGAATGTACCTTGTATCCCAGAATGTTATGACATCAGTCATAACATTCACACAACTGGTTTTACCAAAAAACATGCCAACAACCAAACACTTATAGTCTGTTCCATATCCATCTTACTGAAATAAACAATAGGAAGATAAGGAAATCTGTGTGGGAGAAACCTGTCATGATATGATGCATGGCATGCGGATGCATGTTTTCAAGGATCTCGTGTGGTAAACACAAGAAGATGTTAGAAGTTGAATTTCGATCAACAACTTTAATTGGAAAACTCCGTATAGGTGGATGTCCTTCCACGAGAATCAAGCTCACCTTGCCAAGTGGGTAATAGCCCATGACTCAAGTTACTGTGCCTTGGTCTTTGATGGTGTTTTTCGATTAGAGAGTGAATCCTCTTGCCCCTTGATAGGCATCTGGTTCAACGTGACCCTGCATCATAGACCCTTGAGATCTTTGAAATGGTTATTGAAAATGCTATGGTATGATGTCATGATGTTATGTACAAGTATGCAAGGCAAGAAAGTTGTTATGTACAAATAATCATATATACACAAAGCAGAAAAGTCCATAGGTATAGGCTTGTATGGAGTTTGTAGGTAAGTACCCTCTTGAAGTTTAGTTGGCTTAACCTGTCCTAGAAAGTAATTGGGTTCTAGGGGATCTCAATATCACTGACCTTTCTTTTAGGCATTGTCTCAGCATAATCAATCTTTTCTTGCAACCGAGATATCCCAAAAGTCCGATCTCAATGAGTGTAGTATCGAGTATCAACCAATTTTCTGCTTTCTGTCGAAATCGGCTATCTCACTACTTCCTAATGGCCAAGTTGTTCAATTAAGGTTCTAAGGTCAGTTAGTGCTTCATGACGCTGCTCAGCGGCCCCGTATTCTCCTCGATTCAACACAAGGGATATCGACACCAACAAATATGTCACACTAACTTAGCCATTGCTTCAACCATATCGGTCTATGCCTTACAATTTCCACAATCTATTGCTACTTACCTAAAAGGTGCCCCAAATCCGGGTAGAGGATCAATACAAGCCCAAACAAGAACCATAATGTAAAGCAAGCAAGTCAAACAAGGAAAACAAGTAAAGGTGATCTAGCCCTAAGGTAACCCCACTTTTAAATTTTCCCCAACAGAGTCGCCAGTTCTGTAACACGGTGGGAGAACTGACTTTGGTGTTTTGTGTTTGATCGCAATTGTTGCGGATAGCAAGAGTCGCCACCAACTTTTCTTTTATCCAAAAGAAAAGGTTGAAAAGAACAAGAAAGACCTTTCGAGATATTTTCTTGAGTTCGGGGGGTAGGTTATGAAAGGTATTAGCACCCTTTCCATCCGTATTTATCTATGAGCTCTTATTTTCTTACTAGATCACATTCTTTTGTTTGAAAATGTGCTTTTGGTGTGGGTTTTGAAAGTATTTTGAAAAACGTCTTTGTAATGATTCTTGTTTCTATAAGAACGCGTACAAAGTGTTGGTTTTGAAAATAGTTCAAATAGGTGTTTGTGGAATGTGTTTTTGAAAGTGATTTTGAAAAGTGTCTTTGTAATGATTCTCGTTTCAATAAGAATGCGTACAAAGTGCTTTTTCTTTTGAAAATGTTTCAAATGAAAGTGTTGGTGTATAAAAATGTTTTTGTTGTGAGCAAGCGAGCAACTATAAGCGTCCTACCTACTAAAAAAGTCTAACGTTCTTTTCCTCCTCCTTTAGATGTTGCTATCTTACCCTTGATTTGGTAAGAAGCCCCATCGTTGGATGTGAAGGGACAAACATGGGTCGTTTGTTTAGTCATAGAAAGCAACCTGTTGTACCCCAAAATTTGCCCTCTCATTTCTCAAGAAATTTCTCAAAAGATCATCCTGGACCCTCAGGTTTGTTCCCATCCAATTTCAAGCCTTGAATTACAAATTTTCCAAGAAAGTCATTCACAAGGGTAAAATGGTCATTTGCATACTAAAAGGTCAAACTTTGACTTTTGGATCAAAATCAAGTTTCTAGAATCATATTTCATCAAGACATGTTGGAATGTGAGATTTGTTTCATCAAGATATTCAAAAGTCAAAATTACTTTGGAGAAGTCAAATTTCTAAATACTTAGAATTTTTCTAAGTGTTTAAGAAATATGACAAACTCAGAACTTCTGATCAGATTATCATCATGATGCAAGCTGATTCTGGAAGAACTTATGGCACAAAAGTTAGATTTCAATAAGATCTAAAATATTGCAGAACAGAACTTCTCCTAGAAATGTTGGGATTTCAAGTTAAATCCTCAAAGACACGTCCCTGAAACTGAAGCATTCAGCAAATTCTGGACACTTTCAAAACAGATTTTGGTCAGAACTTCTGGGCCAGTTTTCATAAAGGTTCAGTTAGAAGTTGCAAGAGCAATTCAAAGAGGATTTACAAAGCGTGTTGCAAGCTTCCAGGAAAGTCTTAGAGCTCCTTCAGAACATGCTGGAGCAAGGAGATACAAAGATCAGAAGTTGGATGCCTATTCTAAGTTATGCTGAAGCTGAACTTGTGATCCAGAATTAAGCAATGATGCAAAATCTCACATTACAGGATTTCTGGTTTGATCAATCTCCTCATCATTTAATGCTCATAACTACTTTTGGGTCTTTGTCCAAAGGATTTCCCCATGTGTGGCATAGAAGTACAATTACTGTCTTGGAAAAGCAAACTTTTGTACAAGAGTATGTTGCCCCCATGAGTTGCTTTTGCTTTTGAGGTTACCTTTCCTTAATTTATGCTTACAAATCCAGCTTAGGTGCGGCTAAAGCTGCTAACCACCATACCTATTTGAACTTACTTCAAGAACAAGTCAGCTCGTAGCATATGATGGTTGTACCCCTTGACCTCTCCAAGCAACTAAACCTTTGCCTATAAATTGGACTTCATTGGCAACTGTAAAAGGGTCGAAAATTTGAGAAAGAAAAATCCTTGAACCCCTGCTAAAATTCCAAGAGTCCAAAACTGCAAACACAAAATACAAAACCTGTTAGCTTTTGATTCTTGCATTCAAACTTCATTTTTCCTCAAGTGTTTCTTGACCAAAACCATCCATAGTCTCTGATATACATTTAGAAAGAATCCTAACTTCAGTGTTCATACTGTGACATACCCTCCATTAATATCCACTTCAAAGAAGTCAAAACTTTTCTCTTTGGCTGTTCCAAAATTTTCCAGCCATTCATAGTTCAAGTCAAAGGTTTCTAGCCTGTTGGGCACGTGAGGAAGCTGGTCAGAACATCACAAGCGGTCAGAGCCAGACTCTGGCTCACAGAACATTTTCCAGCTGCAAGGTAAGCTTATGGTGACTCTCGTCATATTACTTAGGCATTGTTAGACTTGCATGTTCAAAATACAATGTAGACATCCTAATTCTGATGATGTACATATTATGGGGTTTCATGTATTTGCCTGCCTAAGTAGAGAGAATTTCAGTTCAGGACTTTTTGAAGAAATTAGGACTCATAATTGGGATTAGCAAATTCATGCTTGCTTCTAATTTATAGTTCTGATATCTCTTGTTTCTGAAACATTACGAAACTTACCATAACTGCTATATGCGCATCTTATGTTTTGTTGAGAAATGACTAAGTTGCAGATGCTATGACTACCATGGAGAGGGAGACGAAGTTCTGCCAGTGGCATCAAAACTTCTGAAATCTTATTTGTTTCCAGTGGATCCAGAATCTCTGACCTTCCCTATTTTTTGCTAACATGTTATTTCTGTCTTGCAGCATGCCAGAGTCAGAAGTTCTGATTTCTTTTATTTCAGCAAAGTGCTGATTCCGTTTTCTTTCTCCTTATTATTTTTTCCATCACTTTTATTAATCAAAAACACCAAAAAATATTTCATATTCACATGTCTTATTTTATTTCTTTTAACATAAAAAGATCAAAATATTTTCTTAAACAAAACTTATTTCTTTTCATAAACAAAACAAGTCCATTTTACATTTCTTGTACATTCTTATCCATTCAATATGGTTGTAATAGATAATTAGGACTTTAATTTCTTGCAATCCCCGTTCATAAATTTGTACCCACATCCCCTAAAACTTTGTAATAGCTTAGTATTTTTATTTTCCGCAATTTAATGCTTTATGTACCAATTGTTAGTAATTAAGATTTGTATGGCCAGATATGAAATCAACAAATAGATAACCCTAATAAAGACTAAATGCATGTAAATAAAACACACTTGCACACTGTTGTACCCCAAAATTTTCCCTCCCATATTCTTCAAGGTTTGTCAAAGAATCATCTTCAAATGGTTCAAGATTTCTCAAGGGTTGCACAGTCCAAATACCTCCTAAGCCAGTCAAAATTAGGGTTTTGTTTCTTTCAAGGAATTTGAGGTTTCCAATGGTTCAATCAAGTCTCATAGGCCTATATACATCCTCAAGCACCTACATGCCAAGTTTCAAGACTCACAGTGCCAATTTGCACAGTCAAAAGCCCTATTTGATCCACAGTCAACTGCAGGGGTAAAATGGTCATTTTGCAGTCAAAAGTCAGAATTTTTGGTCAACATCTTATTTTGAGCTCACAATCATCATTTGATAAAGTCTTGACCATGATTCCACAAGGGTAGCTCAAAAATCATCAAGATGCAAGAAGTTACTATTTTTGGACAGCAGAAAAGTCAACTGTGTCTTGACCAGGGCATAACTTTTTCATGGTTCATCAGAAAAATCCCATCCAATGCTCATTTTGAAGGGTATGAAATTTACTACAACTCTTCTTCACATTCAAAGTCCAAGAAATGCTCTCACAAAAAGTTATCAATTTCTACATTATAGGTCAAATTCAAAAGTCAACAAAAATGCACTTTAAGTCAAAGACCATAACTTGAGATTGGTAAATCCAAATGATATGGGACCAAAGGCATTGGTTAGAGGACTTCAAGACCGTTCCAAAATGTCCAATAACATGTTCATATGATCAAAATTGAGCAAGATATGCATTAGAGAAGTTGGGAAATTTTTGTGAATTTGCAAAAGTCAACTTTGCTCAAAACACCTTGTTTTTGCTAATGGGCCTCAAATTTCTTCTTGAAACTATATCCAAGGCCTATGCACGACCCATCGAGCTTAAATTGAATTATTTTCTTATTTTTTATTAATTAATTGGATTTTTAGTCAATTTTAATTCATTTAATTAATTTAAATTGTAGGAAATACAAAGATTTGATTTTTCAATCTTTTTGTGAAGCAAGAATGACCTAAAAAAGCTGGCAAATTCGTGTGCAAATCAAAGGGACAAGAATCTCCAAATTTAGAAAGTTTTTCCAATCAAAAAGATTAAAAAATATTTGATTTTCAATCAAATATTCAAACCATCATTCCATGGATTTCTTTGCAAGATTTTGACATAATTCTCTTCCTCTATAAATATACAAGTGAACCCTATTCATGCACGTGAATTTGCTGCAAAAAAAAGCCATAACCAATTCAAGAAAATTCAAGAAAACTTGAAAACTGTTTTCTATATTCCAGGCCAGTTCAAGGACTTTTGTTGATTCAAACACGTTGCTGGAAGTGTGAGGAACGTGTAGCAATCAAAATCAAGCGTTAAAGATCAAGAAATCACCAAGAACAGTCTCACGGTTTGACATTTTTTCTCATAATCGTAACTCATGATTCATAAGCATTTGATATGATTTCTTGTTTGTTTTGTGTTGTTAGAGACCACAGGAAGCTATTGGCATAGTTTAATTGGATTAAAACTCACAGAATCAAAAGATGCCATTGATGAATTTTAGGGTTCTTATGCTGTGAATTTGGGGCTTTACAGTACAGGAAAAATTAGGACCCTTAAGACCCATGGTTGGAACCGTTGAATCCAGACGAACACAAAGCCATCCTCGCGAAATATTTATATAGAACACAGGTCTAATTGTTATTTTTCCTCATGGTATATTGTGGGGGTTAAAAACCCCCGCCATCTAATTTGTTTTTTTACAGGCATAGCGAAGACGATGATGAGGTGGTGATACGTGGTTGGTCAATTCAAAATACACGCGTTTTCTTTGTTTTTTATAGCATATTGTTTGGTTTCTGAATATAATGATTGTGTAGTATTATAATATCAAAGCGTGCAAGTTGGTGGAGTGGTTGGCCAGGTGTTCAATAGGCGTTGGGACCTGGGTTCGAATCTCAGGTCCCCCAAAATACTTGATATTATTTTGCTTAACGTGTTCACGTGCAGGTTGCCAAAAAGCGTTCTACCATGTGCCTCAAACGTCCAAGCGCCATATGGCTTCAAGCAGCAATCTAATGGCCAGGATGGAGTGATTACCATGCGCTCAGTCAACCAACAAACACCTGATCCAGAAAGTCAACAAGGCTTGTAGCTTAATGGGCCAGAAATTCCAGAACAAACCTCCTTAATGGGCCAGCACCCCCTGGTTCATTCATTCTTTTTATTCTTTCTTTTAATTCTTTTATAATTTTTTCCTTTTAATTATTTTATTTTTAATAACTATTATTATTATTATTTAATTAACTCATAAATTAATTAGTTTCATAATAAATTCAGAAAAATAAAATATTTTTATTATTATTACTATTTATTAATTTCACTATTAATTTATTATTTTTGTAAATAAATTCTAACATAGATTAATTTAGTTAATTAGGTCAACTTTAACTTTTTTTCACAATAAATAAAATCCATGTAGAATTAGGTTAATTAATATATTTAACTAGTTTATTTTATTTTCATTAAAAACATAAAAAACTTAAAAAAAATATTTCTTTTCTTTTAATTAATTAATTAGCTTTAGGATTAATTTAATTTAATGCAAAAGGACCAAACTTCATTCTTTCTCAAAAAGGGTCAAAACCCTAAAGACTTTTCCCGATTCAATTTTTATTCGCGCATTATTATTTTTGATCATATTGATGTAACTGTTCCGAGGATGTAATAGATAATTAGGACCTTTTTATCGCTTTCTTTATTTTCTCGCATTTATTTTTCAAGGGTTATGTTTTTGGCGATGTAAATACCCGACGCCTTGTAACAGCGTAGATTTATTTTCCGCAATTTATTTTCCGCACAACTATTAATTATGTTAACTATGCATGACAAGACTTGCCTGAAATTAAAATCAACTCGTAGCTCACCATAACTTGTGCAAAGATAAAATTAACTGAAAAACAATACACTCGCACATGCCACTCCTAGGGTACGCCTCACTTGGTTGCCTCGACGTGGTCATTGAGTATAGGGTGTTTTAGAGGTCGCCCTCTTGTCTAAAAGATCCAAGTTTCCTCGAAACGGTTGCCTCAGATAAAAAAGGATCTAGGACATTAGGGTTACCGCTAAGGCGTCCTACTATTGCTTTGGTGACCACATGTCCCTATAATCGAATTGACCCGACAAACTCCAACGACGGTGCTACCTACTTCTCAATAGTGGGATAGTACTGTCTAAAGGACATTTACACAGCTTAATTCCTTTGAGTAGGTAGAGGTTCTTAGATACTTGCTCTTTCAAAACAAAAAATACTTCTTTGCACTTACACTTTCAAACAAAGTTTTCAAACAAATACTTCATGACACTCTTGAGGACTGATACAAGAGTCAAAACGAAGTTTTCAAACAAACTTTTTTTCAAAACCCACAAACACAAAGAAAAGCAAACCTTTTGAAAACATAGTGAGCAAGTACCTAAGAGCCCGTGGATAACCACGGATAGAAAGGGTGCTAACACCTTCCCTTTCTATAATCTACCTCCCGAACCGAGAAACATCTCGAAAAGGAATTTTGCTGTGCTTTTGTCCTTTCCTTGTTGGAGAAAATAAAAGAAGGTGGCGACTCTTGCTTACCACGACATTTTGCGAACCAGCATTTCAAAACAGTCAGTTCTATTTCCACCGATCACAGAACTGGCGACTCTGCTGGGGAGATTTATTTATAAGTGAGGTGTACCTTAGGATTAGATCATTCTATGTTTTCAATTGTATGCTTTGTATGATTTATATTTATGGGCTTGCATCGGAGTTTCATAGATCCTAACCCGGATCTGGGGAATACCCTTTAGGTAGCAATAAACAGTGAGGGACCTGTCCGGTGTAGACCGACACAGGTGAAGCAGTAGCTACGTTGGTGTGACACCTTGGTCTGTACCGATATCCCTTGTGTTGGAACGAGGAGAATATGGGTCTTCTGAGGAGTCATTAAGCACCAACTGACCTTAGAACCTTAAATTGACCCAACTTGGCCATAGAACAGTAGCAGTATGCTACACTCATTGAGGCTAAACTCTCGCGATGGTTCCGGCCGCAAGAAAAGATTGCGAAGCTGGAGTTATGACCGATTAAGGGTAGTCAGTGATATTGAGATCCTCTAGAACCCGATTACTATTTTTAGGACAGGTCTTAACCAACTGAAACTGGAAGAGGGTAGTACCTAAACTTCATGCTGGCCTGAACTCTAAGGGCTGTCTTGTGTGACTTGTGTGCCTTATCATGTTTGCCTTTTGTGAATACTTGTGGTGTGCCTTTATCATAACATCATACCATCATACCATTGCATGCATCTTGCATAAGGACTGACCCATTTCAAAGAAAAGAGGGTTTCATCTTTGCTCTGTTTTGTAGGACAACATGATGCTCGTGCGAAGGAATACTATCCGGCTCAACTTTGTTCACCCACCTGATTTTCTTAAAGAATTGGTTGATAGGATTCCAAACACTACTTCCTTCATCAAGAGGCATGGTTCTCTTCTCGGTTTAGTCACTTCAAAATGGGACCAACAACTGATGAGTGTCCTGACCCAGTTTTATGATCCGTTATACCATTGCTTCACCTTTCAAGACTTCCAGCTGGTCCCTACCCTGGAAGAATTCTCTGATTTGCTTGGTATCCCTGTTTTGGAACAAACTCCATTCACTGGTTGGGAAAAGACTATTAGGCTTGAGGAGATTGCTGCAACCCTTCCTTTGACCAACAAAGAGGTAATGGATAATTGGGAGACTAGAAGTGGAGTTAAGGGCTTTTTGGCTAAGTTTCTGATTGGTAAAGCTAACAGTTTCTGGAATGACTTAGACTTCAGGGCGTACAAAGACATCCTGGCTCTCTTAATCTATGGTCTAGTATTGTTTCCAAATCCTGATACCTTTGTCAATGTCAACGCCATAAGGATCTTCATCTCTCGGAACCCTGTGCCCACTCTCTTGGGTGATATCCTGCAACAACTCTATGCTTGTATTGCCCGAAGACGGGGAACTTTGTGGTGTTGTGCTCCTTTGTTAGTGAGGTGGTTTATTTCACACCTCCCTAAGTTCGTGCTGAAGAACAAAGAAGGAAGGGGCTGGGCTCATAGGTTAATGTCTCTCACTGATAATGACATCATTTGGACTCTCAGAGGTTTGGATGAGGTAGCTGTTATTGATCGTTGCGGAGAATATCCTAATGTTCCATTGATCGGTACCCAGGGAGGAATCTCTTATAATCCATGTTTAGCTCTCCGTCAGTTTGGAAGAGCCAGAAGAGCAGGGCCTCATGAGATGTTGGTACCTCACATCAGTTTTGAGTTTCAGGTAGACAGTGACGAGTTGCATCATAGATTCATCCGGGCTTGGGACAAAATTCACAAAGCTGACCCACATGAGTTGGGACCGAAGACTTCTCTACCAATGGAACCCTACTTCAGATGGGTCCGCATCCGTGCTCAGAAGTTAGGTATGCCATACGAAGCTGTCAGACCTATTACTCTTGAAGTTCCTGATAGAGACGGGGTTCCTCCAACTGTACTCCCTCCTCAGATACCCACTGATGTTGACACACTAAAGAGGTCTTAGGCGCAACTACAGGAAGAACGGGATTCTTATCGAGAAAGGTTCAACGAACAGGAACAGAAGATCCAGAAGCTGACTAAGCAGCTGGAGAACGAGCGGATCCTGAATGACTATATCCGTACTGAGAAGAAGAGGCCATGGGAGCAGTGATGAACCTTGGATGTTTCCTTTACAGCTTTTATTTACTTTTCAGTTTTCATTCTTGTAACGCCTAAGGGCTATTTGTTGAACAATTTAATTTCTAAAGTTGAATCTAATAAAGTTTGTTTCCTTTTTGTCTACAAAGTTGAATCCCGATTGTTTTTGAAAACATAACTCATACGCGTTCCATTCATCATATGCATAACAGGTACCCTTTTTACAGGTCACTTATCTTCTTCGCTGTTTATTTCAGCAATCATCATGTCTTCTGAACCTACTACTGAACAAGCTATCAAAGCCCTCCAGGCCCAGAATGCCCAGTTCCAGGAATTGGTTATGAGCCTAGCCCAGGGTCAACAGGAGTTGAAGACTCTGATTCTGAAGAAGAAGAAGAAGAGGACTGTATTGTTCAACACTGGACGCAGATTCGGGAATGGACTACAAAATGAGGTTGATTTGACTACTTCCTCTGTATGGAAAGACAGTCCCCAAGAGAGAAGGGTCCCTAGTCCCGTGGTCTCCGACAACGAGACGAATTATAATGATGAACAGTATCCTCCTGCCGAGGATAAGTACAAACAGCTGGAGGACCGCTTAAGTGCTATGGAGATTCAACATGTGCCCGGGTTGGACTTTGGAGACCTAGGCTTATCCTCTGGGGTGGTGATCCCCCACAAGTTCAAGGTGCCTACTTTTGCAAAGTACGACGGAGCTTCCTGTCCTAAGCTGCACCTCTGATCGTATGTAAGGAAGATCCAACCTTATACAGCTGACAAGAATTTGTGGATCCATTTCTTCCAGGATAGTCTTTCAGGGACTCAACTCGAATGGTTCTATCAGCTGGATGGAGCTAGTATTCGTAACTGGGAGGACTTGGCTACTGCGTTCTATAAGTAGTATCAGTATAATTCCGACCTCGCTCCTACGCGTACCCAACTCCAGGGTATGTCACTAGGGACGGGTGAAGGATTTAAAGAATATGCTCAAAAGTGGAGAGACCTGGCTGGAAGGGTGCAGCCACCTCTAACTGACCGTGAACTTGTGGATATGTTCTTGGGGACCCTGTCTGGTCCTTTCTTCAACCATCTGATTGGGAATTCTTCTACTGGGTTTACAGATCTGATCTTGACTGGTGAGAGAATAGAAACTGGTATAAAGTCTGGGAAGATACAAAAAGGTGCCTCCTCGAGCACTGAAAAGAAACCCTTCAAGAAAGAATCTAGTGTTGTTTATGGTTCAAGGAGACAGAATAAACCGGAACACCGCCAAGCTGTCAACGCGGTGGTAATTTCAAAGCCTGCTGCTGCTCCTCAGCATCACAACCAACAAAGGGGTGAGAGACCCAGAAGGCAGTTTACTCGTCTCAGTATGACCTTGTCCCAAATATTGCCGCAGTTACTGTCAACCAATCTGGTAACCATAAAAGAAGCTCCAAAGGTTGTGAACACAATATCTCCAAAGTACAATCCTAACGCCCGCTGCACTTATCACACTGATAGCCCGGGGCATACTACGGATGATTGTTGGGCTCTGAGGAATAAGGTTCAGGACCTTATTGATGCTAAAGAGATAGAGTTTGAGGCGCCCGAAAGGCCCAATGTTGTGACTGCTCCCATGCCCAAGCATGGAGTAAATGTTGTAGAGGAAGACCTGTATGTAGCCTCTATGGATGATATTGTTACTCCGATGTTGACTGTCAAGAGGAACCTGTTGCTAGCCGGTTTATTTCCGAGATGTAGTAAAGGTTTCCATCTATGTTCTGTTTCACCTGCTGGTTATCCTTTGTTGAAGTCAGGCATCCAAAGCCTGATGGATAATAAAGAGATCTTGTTCGAGAAGATTGTTGTTCCTACTACCCCTACTGAAGAAGTGTCCATTGTTACTATTTTCAACAACCCTCCTAAGGCTCCCTCAAAGAAGCCTGTCAAAATCATGTCTGCTCGGTAGATTGCTCCCATAATCATCACAGTTCCGGGGCCTATTCCCTATACGTCTGACAAAGCTGTCCCGTGGCACTATGGGGCAAATGTTTATGTGCTTGGAGTTAAACAAGAGTTTGATACTAGTACCGACGTCAGCAACATCACCGGGCCTGCTAAAGTCACCCGCAGTGGTAGGCTCTTCTCACCGGATATTGCACCACCAGCTATTCAGAGACCTATTGTCATCACACCTGCCAGAGTTCCCATTCCCCTTCCTGAACAAGTTCCTATTTCTACCCCTGCTGCCGAGTCATCTGACGCTCGGGGCAAAGGGATCGCTACTGATATGCCTGTCCAAACGGAGGCGCCAAAGACAACCACTGTTGAAGCTTCCAAGCACGAGATGGAAGAGATTCTTAAGATTATCAAGAAGAGTGATTTCAATGTAGTTAAGCAGCTGGGGCACACCCCATCAAAAATTTCTATGCTATCACTGTTGTTGTGTTCAGAGGCCCATGCCAAGGCTCTGATTACCTTCCTGAAGATGGCCCACGTGCCACAAGAGACATCGGCTGATCAGTTTACCGATTGTGTGGCCAACTTAACTGCTGACAATGGTTTGGGTTTCTCCGACGCCGATCTGACTGCTAAGGGGAAGAACCATAACGATGCCCTGCACGTCTCCATTGAATGCAGGGGCACTACTCTCACCCATGTGTTGGTTGACACTAGTTCCTCGTTGAACGTATTACTCAAGAAAGCTCTAGACAGGCTGGATTGTGAGGGTTTAGAGCTGAAGCCAAGTAACATTGTTGTCCGGGCCTTTGATGGGTCTAAAAGAATGGTGCATGGCGAGGTTGTTATTCCAATCAGGGTTGGTTCGCAGGTCTTTGATTCAACATTCTATGTGATAGACATCCGACCGTCCTACTCTTGTTTGTTGGGTCGTTCTTGGATCCATAAAGCTGGAGTTGTGACCTCCACATTGCATCAGAAGCTGAAATACCCAGTCAAGGGGAAGATTGTGACAGTTCAGGGGGAGGAAGAATACATGGTCAGCCACCTTAACTCGTTCCGGTACATAGAAATGGATGGGGAATTCATTGAGACTCCATTCTAGCACTTTGAAGAGGTTCCTCCGACACTAGCATCAGTAGAGACTGTGACTGAAGAAGATTCTCCGTTGAAGATGGTTTCCTTAAGGGATGCCCGAGCTGTTGTTGAGAGGGGTGAGTGTGCAAACTGGGGCCGACTTCCTGATTTTACTTAGAAGACTGACAAGTTTGGTTTGGGTTTCACTGCAGAAGCTCAGAGGGATATTCGTAAGGCAAGGATTGGAAGACCTCCTGTATTCATCACCAACTCGGGAGTAAATGCTATTGAAAACGACATGGAGGAATCTGAATTCGACAGCTGGATCTACCCAACGACCAACGGTGGACCAAGCAACTGGACTGCGAAGGACTTCATACCTATTACTTTTGTCACTCAATAATGAACTCCTTTGTTTTGAATTTGTAACGGACAATAATTTGAAACTTTATGGCCCGGTGTCTTACCCGGGGCACCGTGGCTTCATTTGTGAGGGCTTTTGTTTGTCATTTTCATATATCATTAATAAAAGCATTGGACGTTTTTTGCATTTCAAATCTTGCGCTCCTTGTCTTTCTTTATTATATATTGCAAAACATCTATATTTACACACACTCACATATACAGGTTCCAATCCACTCTGGATCCCACTGGTAACGACTCTGCTACTGCCAGTTATGACTTCGAAAATCCGATCAACTTAGCCGAAGACGAAGGTGAAGATGATTGTGAAGTGCCTGGTGAGCTTGCAAGACTGCTACTCCAGGAAGAGAGGGCCATTCAGCCACATGAAGAGCCAGTGGAAACAGTAAATCTGGGTACTGAGACAGACAGAAAGGAAGTCAAGATTGGTGCCAATCTGGAGCTTAGTGTGAAACAACGGTTGATTCAGATGCTGCATGACTATGTGGTAATCTTTGCCTGGTCTTACGAAGATATGCCTGGGTTGGATACCGACATTGTGGTTCATCACTTGCCTACCAAGGAAGACTGTCCTCCGGTAAAGCAGAAGGTCCGCCGTATGCGTCCAGAGATGTCCGAGAAAATCAAAACTGAGGTTATGAAACAATTTGACGCCGGGTTTCTAGCAGTAACTTCTTACCCTCAGTGGGTCGCCAACGTGGTTCCAGTGCCGAAGAAGGATGGTAAGGTCCGAATGTGTGTTGACTACATGGATTTGAACAGGGCGAGCCCTAAGGATGACTTCCCTCTGCCTCACATCGACGTTCTGGTTGACAACACTGCTCAACATAAGGTATTCTCCTTCATGGATGGCTTCTCCGGTTATAATCAGATCAAGATGGCTCCCGAAGACATGGAGAAGACCCCTTTTGTTACTCAGTGGGGCACCTTTTGCTACAAGGTCATGCCTTTTGGGTTGAAAAATGTTGGGGCAACCTACCAACGTGCCATGGTTGCTTTGTTTCATGACATGATCCATCACGAGATCGAAGTATATGTCGACGATATGATTGCAAGGTCCCAAACGGAGGAGGAACACCTTGACCATCTACAGAAGCTGTTTGACCGGTTGAAGTTATACAAGCTGAGGTTAAACCCGAACAAGTGTACCTTCGGGGTGAGATCTGGAAAACTGCTAGGCTTCGTCATAAGCGATAAAGGTATTCAAGTGGACCCTGCCAAAGTAAAAGCCATACAAGAGATGCCAGTTCCCAAGATAGAGAAAGAAGTCAGAGGATTTCTAGGACGTCTGAACTACATTGCCCGATTCATCTCACATCTAACTGCTACCTGTGAACCAATCTTCAAGCTATTGAAGAAAGATCAAGTAGTACGTTGGAACGATGAATGTCAGGCCGCTTTCGAAAGAATCAAAGAGTATCTCCAAGAGCCACCCATTCTTATGCCACCGGTTGAAGGGAGACCTCTAATCTTATACTTGACAGTACTTGACAGTTCAATGGGATGTGTGCTGGGGCAGCATGACGAGTCTGGCCGAAAAGAGCACGCTATTTATTACCTTAGCAAAAAGTTTACCGACTGTGAGACCCGATACTCACTGCTTGAGAAAACTTGCTGCGCTTTGGTATGGGCTGCTCGCCGGCTGAGACAAGATATGTTGACTCACACTACTCTGTTGATTTCAAAGATGGATCCAATCAAGTACATCTTCGAAAAGCCTACCTTGTCCGGAAGAATAGCAAGATGGCAGATGATCTTGACCGAGTATGACATCCAGTACACGATTCAAAAAGCAATCAAGGGAAGTGTATTGGCAGACCATTTGGCACATCAGGCAGTGGATGACTACCAATCTATGAACTTTGAATTTCCAGAAGAGAATATCATGGTAGTAACTGATTGTGAAGTACCTGGACCGGATGAAGGACCCGAGGAAGGATCCCGATGGTCTATGCACTTTGACGGAGCCTCGAACGCTTTGGGTAACGGTATTAGCGCTGTGATCATATCCCCTAAAGGCACTCATACTCCACTTACCGCCCGGCTATGTTTCAACTGCACCAACAACATGGCGGAGTATGAAGCATGCATTATGGGTCTTCGAGCTGCAATTGACCTAAGGATCAAGTTTCTGAGTGTCTTCGGAGATTCCGCTCTCGTGATCAGTCAGATCAAAGGCGAGTGGGATACGAAACACCCAAATCTTATTCCTTACAAGGAGTATGTATTGACGTTGATTCCCCATTTCGAGGAGATAACCTTTGAACACTTGCCAAGAGAAGAGAATCAGTTGGCGGACGCGTTAGCTACGATGTCTTCTATGTTCAAAGTCAAATGGGACAACGAGGCTCCCCGGATCATTATCTGGAAGTTGGACGAACCTGCACATTGCTGCGATCTTGAGATCGAAGAGGTAACAGAAAAACCCTGGTATCATGAAGTGAAGAGGTACCTTGAGGCTCAAGAATACCCCGAGGGTCCATCTGTTAATGACAAAAAGTTCCTGAGAAGATTCGCAGCAAAGTTCTTCCTCAGCAATGACATTCTCTACAAGCGAAACCATGATTCAACCTTACTGCGTTGTGTGGATAAGACTGAAGCAGAAAGGATCATGGCAGAGTTGCATGAAGGTACCTTCGGAACTCATTCCAGTGGACATACCATGGCAAAGAAAATCCTTTGGGCAGGATATTACTGGTCCACAATGGAAGCCGACTGTTATCAACATTCTCGGACATGTCACAAATGCCAGATATATGCTGATAAGGTGCACGTTCCTCCAGTTCCTCTGAACGTCCTGACAGCACCTTGGCCTTTTGCAATGTGGGGCATTGATATGATCGGCGAGATCAGACCTACGACATCCAACGGGCATCACTTCATCCTGGTAGCGATCGATTACTTTACGAAATGGGTTGAAGCAGCTTCCTTTGCTACCGTAACCAAGAACATCGTGGCATGGTTCATTCGGCATAACCTGATCTGTCGATACGGTGTACCCGAGAGGATCATTACGGACAATGGTACCAATATTAATAACAAGATGATCACTGAGCTCTGCGAGCAATTCAAGATACAACACCACAACTCTTCTCCCTACAGACCAAAGATGAATGGGGCTGTAGAAGCAGCTAACAAGAACATTAAGAAGATTGTGCAGAAAATGACAGTGACCTACAAAGATTGGCACGAGATGTTACCGTTTGCTCTTCATGGGTACCGTACCTTAGCACGGACGTCAACAGGGGCAACACCCTTTTCCTTGGTATACGGCATGGAGGCAGTCTTGCCCATTGAAGTTCAGATACCCTCTCTCTGAATAATGAAGGATGCAGGTTTGAGCGAAGAAGACTGGATCCAGACTCGACTTGATCAACTAAACCTAATCGACGAAAAGAGACCCACTGCTATTTGTCATGGTCAAACGTACCAAAAACGGATGATCAAGGCATTTAACAAAAAAGTCAGACGACAAGAGTATCAAGTTGGGGACCTGGTAATCAAGCGCATCATTCTACCTCGAGGTGATCCCAGGGGAAAATGGACCCCTACATACGAAGGGCCATTTGTGGTTAAGAATATCTTCTTAGGAGGAGCTATGATTCTAACCATCATGGATGGTGACGACCTTCCTCACCCCGCCAATGCAGACATAGTAAAAAGATACTACGCATGATTAAAGACCCGCTAGGTCGACTGGCCTAGGCAAAAATAAGGGCTTCCCGGCGAACCAAAAGGGTTCGGGCAAAAATAAGGGATGAAATGAAAAAATCTGTACACCCGGCAAGTCGAAAACCTGAAAAGGCGGCTTGGGCAAAAATGGGTATCCCGGTGGACTGAAAACCCGAAAGGGCGGTCCAGGCAAAAGTTAGGGATAAGCGTAATAATATGTCTCATTGGATCACCCTGCATCCAGACTTTTGGTATCAACAATCAGGCTCGGACGACATCAATCAATCAGCTTCATCTTCAACTAAACAGCAAAGTGATGAGACGCTTGAAGACATAAAGGCGATAGCAGAGTTGGAACCCAGTGGGATTTTTCACATAGCTGTTTTGTTTTCCTTTTTCACAAATTGTATAAACTCTATTTTGTTCGGCGGTGTTCTCTTACTAGGACGTCAGCCTCTTGTACACAAACGCCTATTTACAGGCAAATTTCAAAATCAATACAAGCTCATCTTTTCCAGACAAATTGCCAATTATTTTTTCCTTTATCTGTTTTGTTTTGCAAAGAACGTCCAATGTTCATTTTTGATATATGCATTTGACATTAATTGCTTCTCATAAATATTTGCATGCGAAACGAAGGACTAATTACAGGTGATATCCGAAACAGGGGCAATAAGAATTGTCTAAGCGATCTAGTTGCTCTGTCCACCAAGGTGCCAAGGTAGGTTCAACTGAAGAATACGACCAAGATACCTTCACTCCTTGCAGAGTAAGACAAGATTCAGCAATACTCTCCCCCAAACAGAGTTGGACTCCCATCAGCTCTAAAAAGGCATAGTATCCCCAGCAAGTCAGCAATGCTCTTCCCAAGCAGAGTTGGTCTACTGTCAGTCCTAAAAAAGTTGGGTATCCCCAGAAGATCTTAATATTCCCCATCAGAGTATACAGATATTCCTCAGCAAGCATCCCCGACAGTCTTAATATTCCTCGATAGAAATATAAGATTGTTCCCCGGTGGAATACAGACACCCCAGTGGAGCCATTTCCCCAGCACAGTCTAAAAAAAGTTTCCCCAGGAGAGTTGAACCATCTCCCCAGTAGATTCTGGAAGCTTGTCCCCTGCAGAGTACAAATATCTCTCCCCGACCATGTTCAGAGGTTATCCCCACCAGAGTCTAACTGGGTTATCCTCAGCAAATTGCAAAGGAAAGACGTCCTCAGCGAAGTTCTTCCTATCCCCAACGGAGTTCATCAAATTCCCCAACAAAGCTTATCAACAGAGTCCCCAGCGGAGTTATCGTTAAAATCTCAGCGAAGTATCTCTTCCCTATAGAGTAATTCCCCGCAGAGTAATCTCTTCACCCGGTTTATCCCCCAACGGAGTCATCTTCTCCTACCGGTTTATTCTTGCAATCATCTTTGTTCATCATCCCCAGCGGAAACGAAGAACTCTACTCTTCAACATCAGCCCAGGATTCAACGAACTTCCCGGCATTCGTCAAGAATTTATTTTCTCAGACGAAGATACATTCATAAACATCACATTGTCATACATCATGATACATGCATATACGCATCATATCACACAATCTCATTTATTTTGAGAACATCATGACATCATGCATTTCATACATCATGACATTGCATACAACTAATGTTTTGCCTTTTCAGGAAAAGGTCAATCAAAAGATATTACCATCAACTTTTGAAGTTCCAGATTCGATACCTGTATCTAGCCAGGGCATATCTGTGAGCGATTGATTGTAGATCTATACCTGTAACTAGCCAGGAAAGTATCTGCATGAAGAGATTGAAGATCAACACCTGTAACAGGCCAGGAAATTATCTTTCATTCTCAGGTTAGAGGTCTACACCTGTATCCATCCAGGAAAGCTATCTCGACCAACCTTTTGAAGTTCCAGATTCGACACCTGTATCTAGCCAGGGCATATCTGTGAGCGATTGATTGTAGATCTATACCTGTATCTAGCCAGGAAACTATCTGCATGAAGAAATTGAAGATCAACACCTGTAACAGGCCAGGAAATTATCTTTCATTCTCAGGTCAGAGATCTACACCTGTATCCAGCCAGGAAAGCTATCTCGACCAACTTTTTTTAAGTTCCAGATTCGATACATGTATCTAGCCAGGGCATATTTGTGAGCGATTGATTGTAGATCTATACCTGTATCTAGCCAGGAAAGTATCTGCATGAAGAGATTGAAGATCAATACCTGTATCTAGCCAGGAAGTTATCTTTCATTCTCAGGTCAGAGGTCTACACCTGTATCCAGCCAGGAAAGCTATCTCGACCAACCTTTTGAAGTTCCAGATTCGATACCTGTATCTAGCCAGGGCATATCTGTGAGCGATTGATTGTAGATCTATACCTGTATCTAGCCAGGAAAGTATCCGTATGAAGAGTTTGAAGATCAACACCTGTAACAGGCCAGGAAATTATCTTTCATTCTTAGGTCAGAGGTCTACACCTGTATCCAGCCAGGAAAGCTATCTCGACCAACCTTTTGAAGTTCCAGATTCGATACCTGTATCTAGCCAGGGCATATCTGTGAGCGATTGATTGTAGATCTATACCTGTATCTAGCCAGGAAAGTATCTTCATGAAGAGTTTGAAGATCAACACCTGTAACAGGCCAGGAAATTATCTTTCTTTCTCAGGTACGCAAGTTCTCGCTAAAGAATCTCTTACGCGATCAACATCTCCAGATGGCATCTTTAAGCCCATCTCCACAACAATCCATTACATTTCCAGATGGCATCTATAAGCCCATCCCCGACAAGATTATGTCACGTCTTCAGATGGCATCTATAAGCCCATCCTCCTATCCATCATCTCTCCAAATGGCATCCATAAGCCCATTCCCGACATCACATTGCTGATACTACACTATGCGAGTGCAAATTTCTGGGCACTCTAGTGTTCAATCATCTTCCACCTTCGGATCACGAAAGGCACGCAAGCCAATCTACATCCTCAGGTTTAAGAAGATTGAACAGGGGAAACTGTTGTACCCCAAAATTTGCCCTCCCATATTCTTCAAGGTTTGTCAAAGAATCATCTTCAAATGGTTCAAGATTTCTCAAGGGTTGCACAGTCCAAATACCTCCTAAGCCAGTCAAAATTAGGGTTTTGTTTCTTTCAAGGAATTTGAGGTTTCCAATGGTTCAATCAAGTCTCATAGGCCTATATACATCCTCAAGCACCTACATGCCAAGTTTCAAGACTCACAGTGCCAATTTGCACAGTCAAAAGCCCTATTTGATCCACAGTCAACTACAGGGGTAAAATGGTCATTTTGCAGTCAAAAGTCCGAATTTTTGGTCAACATCTTATTTTGATCTCACAATCATCATTTGATCAAGTCTTGACCATGATTCCACAAGGTTAGCTCAAAAATCATCAAGATGCAAGAAGTTACTATTTTTGGACAGTAGAAAAGTCAAATGTGTCTTGACCAGGGCATAACTTTTTCATGGTTCATCAGAAAAATCCCATCCAATGCTCATTTTGAAGGGGATGACATTTCCTACAACTCATCTTCACATTCCAAGTCCAAGAAATTCTCTCACAAAAAGTTATCAATTTCTACATTATAGATCAAATTCAAAAGTCAACAAAAATGCACATTAAGTCAAAGACCATAACTTGATATTGGTAAATCCAAATGACATGGGACCGAAGGAATTGGTTAGAGGACTTCAAGACCTTTCTAAAATGTCCAAGAACATGTTCATATGATCAAAATTGAGCAAGATATGCATTGGAGAAGTTGGGAAATTTTTGTGAATTTGCAAAAGTCAACTTTGCTCAAAACACCTTGTTTTTGCTAATGGGCCTCAAATTTCTTCTTGAAACTTTATCCAAGGCCTATGCACGACCAATCAAGCTTAAATTGAATTATTTTCTTATTTTTTATTAATTAATTGGATTTTTAGTCAATTTTAATTCATTTAATTAATTTAAATTGTAGGAAATACAAAGATTTGATTTTTCAATCTTTTTGTGAAGCAAGAATGACCTAAAAAAGCTGGCAAATTCGTGTGCAAATCAAAGGGACAAGAATCTCCAAATTTAGCAAGTTTTTCCAATCAAAAAGATTCAAAAATATTTGATTTTCAATCAAATATTCAAATCATCATTCCATGGATTTCTTTGCAAGATTTTGACCTAATTCTCTTCCTCTATAAATACACAAGTGAACCCTATTCATGCACACGTGAATTTGCTGCAAAAAAAAGCCATAACCAATTCAAGAAAATTCAAGAAAACTTGAAAACTGTTTTCTATATTCCAGGCCAGTTCAAGGACTTTTGTTGATTCAAACACGTTGCTGGAAGTGTGAGGAACGTGTAGCAATCAAAATCAAGCGTTAAAGCTCAAGAAATCACCAAGAACAGTCTCACGGTTTGACATTTTTTCTCATAATCGTAACTCATGATTCATTAGCATTTGATATGATTTCTTGTTTGTTTTGTGTTGTTAGAGACCACAGGAAGCTATTGGCATAGTTTAATTGGATTAAAACTCACAGAATCAAAAGATGCCATTGATGAATTTTAGGGTTCTTATGCTGTGAATTTGGGGCTTTACAGTACAGGCAAAATTAGGACCCTTAAGACCCATGGTTGGAACCATTGAATCAAGACGAACACAAAGCCATCCTCGCGAAATATTTATATAGAACACAGGCCTAATCGTTATTTTTCCTCATGGTACATTGTGGGGGTTAAAAACCCCCGCCATCTGATTTGTTTTTTTACAGGCATAGCGAAGACGATGATGAGGTGGTGATACGTGGTTGGTCAATTCAAAATACGCGCGTTTTCTTTGTTTTTTATAGCATATTGTTTGGTTTCTGAATATAATGATTATGTAGTATTATAATATCAAAGCGTGCAAGTTGGTGGAGTGGTTGGCCAGGTGTTCAATAGGCGTTGGGGCCTGGGTTCGAATACCAGGTCCCCCAAAATACTTGATATTATTTTGCTTAACGTGTTCACGTGCAGGTTGCCAAAAAGCGTTCTACCATGTGCCTCAAACGTCCAAGCGCCATGTAGCTTCAAGCAGCAATCTAATGGCCAGGATGGAGTGATTACCATGCGCTCAGTCAACCAACAAACACCTAATCCAGAAAGTCAACAAGGCTTGTAGCTTAATGGGCCAGAAATTCCAGAACAAACCTCCTTAATTGGCCAGCACCCCCTGGTTCATTCATTCTTTTTATTCTTTCTTTTAATTCTTTTATAATTTTTTCCTTTTAATTATTTTATTTTTAATAACTATTATTATTATTATTTAATTAACTCATAAATTAATTAGTTTCATAATAAATTCAGAAAAATAAAATATTTTTATTATTATTACTATTTATTAATTTCACTATTAATTTTTTATTTTTGTAAATAAATTCTAACATAGATTAATTTAGTTAATTAGGTCAACTTTAACTTTTTTTCACAATAAATAAAATCCATGTAGAATTAGGTTAATTAATATATTTAACTATTTTATTTTATTTTCATTAAAAACATAAAAAACTTAAAAAAAATATTTCTTTTCTTTTAATTAATTAATTAGCTTTAGGATTAATTTAATTTAATGCAAAAGGACCAAACTTCATTCTTTCTCAAAAAGGTTCAAAACCCTAAAGACGTTTCCCGATTCAATTTTTATTCGCGCATTATTATTTTTGATCATATTGATGTAACTGTTCCGAGGATGTAATAGATAATTAAGACCTTTTTATCACTTTCTTTATTTTCTCGCATTTATTTTTCAAGGGTTATGTTTTTGGCGATGTAAATACCCGACGCCTTGTAATAGCGTAAATTTATTTTCCGCAATTTATTTTCCGCACAACTATTAATTATGTTAACTATGCATAACAAGACTTGCCTGAAATTAAAATCAACTCGTAGCTCACCATAACTTGTGCAAAGATAAAATTAACTGAAAAAAAATACACTCGCACATGCCACTCCTAGGGTACGCCTCACTTGGTTGCCTCGACGTGGTCATTGAGTATAGGGTGTTTTAGAGGTCGCCCTCTTGTCTAAAAGATCCAAGTTGCCTCGAAACGGTTGCCTCAGATAAAAAAGGATCTAGGACATTAGGGTTACCGCTAAGGCGTCCTACTATTGCTTTGGTGACCACATGTCCCTATAATCGAATTGACCCGACAAACTCCAACAACGGTGCTACCTACTTCTCAATAGTGGGATAGTACTGTCTAAAGGACATTTACACAGCTTAATTCCTTTGAGTAGGTAGAGGTTCTTAGATACTTGCTCTTTCAAAACAAAAAATACTTCTTTGCACTTACACTTTCAAACAAAGTTTTCAAACAAATACTTCATGACACTCTTGAGGACTGATACAAGAGTCAAAACGAAGTTTTCAAACAAACATTTTTTCAAAACCCACAAACACAAAGAAAAGCAAACCTTTTGAAAACATAGTGAGCAAGTACCTAAGAGCCCGTGGATAACCACGGATAGAAAGGATGCTAACACCTTCCCTTTCTATAATCTACCTCCCGAACCGAGAAACATCTCGAAAAGGAATTTTGCTGTGCTTTTGTCCTTTCCTTGTTGGAGAAAATAAAAGACGGTGGCGACTCTTGCTTACCGCGACATTTCGCGAACCAACATTTCAAAACAGTCAGTTCTATTTCCACCGATCACACACACTAGCACCCTTAGGGTAATCTCACTTGTTGCCTATCAGAAAAATAGTCATGTCCCTCGAACATGGGCGTTTTAGCAAAAGACCCTCGATAAAAGATTGTAGACCCTCGATGACCCTCGATGTTGCCTTCGGTAAACAATCTAGTCCCTAAAACGACATTGCTAAAATGTCCCATGGGTTGCCTTCTATGACTATATAAACGTCCCGCACCCGTCCCTTCACATCCAACGGTGGGGGCTTCTCACCAAATCAATGGTAAGATAGCAACACCTAAAAGAGGAGTAAAAGAATATCTAAGACCTTTTGAATAGGTAGATTTGCTCCTAGTTGCTTGCTTGCTCACAACAAAAACATTCTATACAACCAACACTTTCACTTTGAAACATTTTCAAAAGACAACACTTTGTATACATTCTTATAGAGACGAGAATCATTACAAAGACACCGTTTCAAAATCACTTTCAAAAAACACATCTCACAAACACTTCTTTTTGAATCATTTTCGAAACAAACACTTTGTATGTGTTCTTATAAAAACGAGAATCATTACGAAGTTACATTTTCAAAATACTTTCAAAACCCACACCACATCACAAGCACATTCAAACAAAAGAAAGTGATCTAGCAAGTAACTAAGAGCCCATGGAAAACCATGGATAAAAAGGGTGCTAATACCTTCCCTTTTCATAATCTACCCCCCGAACTCAAGAAATAATCTCAAAGGTCTTTCCTGTGCTTTTTCACCTTTCCTTTTGGATAAAAGAAAAGTCGGTGGCGACTCTTGCTAAATGCAACATTTACGATAAAACGCAAAACCTTCAAGTCAGTTCTCCCACCATATCACAAAATTGGAGACTCTACTGGGGAAAAATTCTAAAAGTGGGGTGACCTTAGGGTTAGATCATATTTATTTACTTTCATTGTTTGATTTATATGCTTTACATTATGGTTCTTTATTTGGGTTTAAATTCTCTACCCAGATTTGGGATACAATATAGGTAAGTAGCAATACATTGTGGAAACTGTGCAGGGTATACCGATATGGTCTAGGCAATAGCTACATTATTGTGACTTATTTATGGGTACCGGTAGCCTTTGAGTTAATCAAAGAGAATACGGGGCCACTGAGTGATGTCATAAAGCACCAATGAACTTCTAGAACCTTTACTTGACCAACTTGGCCTTTAGGATGTAGTGAGATGACCGACTTTGGTGCAGTCCAAAGTTGGTAGATACTCGATACTACACTCATTGCGGTTTGGTTTCTTGGGATATTTCGATCGCCATTAAAGAGGCTTGTACTGAAACAATGACCAAGGAAGCAAACCAGTGATATTGAGCTCCTTAGAACCCGATTACTATTACTAGGACAGGTTGAGCCAACTAAACTTCAAGAGGGTACTTACCTATAAAACTCCATGCAAGCCTAAACCTAGGGACTTGTTTGTTTTGTTTGTATATACATACTTGTACATAACATCATGAACATCATAACATCATACAAATTCACTAACCATTTCAAGGATTTTAGGGTTCATCTTTGTTCTTGTTTTGTAGGATATGGATTCTCTTCACAAGAAAACTATTCAAGTCAACCTTGTAAGGATCCCTCCACAACTTAAGGAGCTAGCCTCAAGGATTCCTGAAAACTCTCCATTTACCGAGAGACATGGTCGCCTACTCAACTTGGTCACCTCCAACATAAATGAGGACATGATGAAGGTGATCTTCCAGTTCTTTGATCCTTTACACCATTGCTTCACATTTCCTGACTATCAACTTGTTTCTACTTTGGAAGAATTCTTCCGACTCTTGAGGATTCCCATTCTCAATAAACTACCTTTCAACGGTACAGAAAGATACCCAAAGCTAGAAGAGATTGCTCAAGCGCTACACTTGCACTCATCTGATGTCACAACTCATTGGGAAACAAGGAGTGGTGTCAAAGGTTTCCTAGCAAAGTTCTTGTTCGAGAAATCCCAAAACTGTTGGAATTCCTTGGATTTGCAAGCCTTAGAGGAAATTGTGGCCCTCCTCATATATGAGATGGTTTTGTTTCCAAATCCTGACCAACTCATAGATGTGAACACCGTCAAAATCTTCATATCTCGCAACCCGGTGCCTACATTGCTAGGGGATATCCTACACCCTTTTTACACTCGCACAATGAGGAAAAGAGGTTTCCTTACGTGTTGCACTCCTCTCTTGGAAATATGGTTTATTTTTCATCTTCCCCAATCTATGTTAAAGAACGAGCAAGGTTCAAGGTGGTCACAAAGGTTGATGACACTCTAACATTCAGACATTCATTGGTGCTCCCGATCCATAGAGAATGTTACTATTGTCGACCGTTGTGGAGAATTCCCTAATGTACCTTTACTTGGAATTAGGGGAGGTATCACCTATAACCCCTGCTTAGCCTTAAGACAGTTTGGTTAAGCCCGAAGGGATGGCCTGCATAAGATGCTGATTCAAGGTTTGGTATTTGACTACGAGAACGACGATCAAGGTCTTCGCCAGAGATTTATCCGAGCTTGGAGGATGTTGAACAAGGTAGATAGCAAGACTTTGGGGCACAAGAATTCCATCCCTCTTGAGCCTTACCTCAAATGGGTACGAACTCGTGCTCAGAATCTTATGATGCCTTACCCCTCCATTCTCCCGGTAATCATTGAGCCTGTCATGGAAGGGGATGTTCCATACACTAACCTACATCCTGACATGCCCATCTCTCTTGAAGACTTATAAAGAGATTGGATACAATTCAAGGGGGGAGCGATATACTTTTGAAGCCCAATTCTATGCAAGCGAGAAGAAGGTTTTGGAACTCACTAGGCTACTTCAAGAGGAGCAGACTCTGAATGCCTACATTGCACCAAAGAGGATGCGTACTACCTTTCTATCTTAGAGTTTCTTATATTTGTTTTGCCCAAGAAGGCATTGATGTACTCAAAGCTTTAATTTATTAATATAACGCGTGTTTCCTTTTTGTCTAAAACAAATTTGAATCTTAAAATCCTTGAAATCATTGCATACGCATTTATCATTCATCATAACATAAGCAGGTTTCTTGCAACAAGTCTCCTCATCTCTCTACTGTTTATTTCAGTAAGATGGATCTCGAGCAAACAGTGAAGGACCTTCAAGCTCAGAATGCACAGTTTCAACAGTTGTTCTTAACTCTGGCCAAAGGACAAGAAGAGTTAAAGACCTTGCTGGTTGAGGAGAAGAAAAAGAAGACGAAGAAAATAACCGGAATTATAAACATGGGAAGAAGATTCCAAGGGCAGACAAGAAGGGCCTTAGACTTTGCAACGACATCCAGTGAGAAAGACAATCAAGATGGGAAGGGCAAGGAAACAATTGTTCAGTCTAATTCAGAAGAGGAAGAGGAAGAAGAAGATTATTCTGAAGAACAATACCCTCTGGCCGACGACAAGTATAAGCATCTAGAAGAACGATTGAGTGCAATGGAAATCCAAAAAGTGTCTGGCTTGGACTTTGAGGAGTTGGCTTAATGTCAGGGATAGTCATTCCTCCCAAATACAAAGCACCTGCGTTCGCCAAATATGACGGAGTTTCATGCCCTAAAATGCATCTCTGGTCCTATGTGAGGAAAATCCAGCCACATACCGCTGACAAAGATTTATGGGTACACTTCTTCCAAGACTGTCTGTCTGGAACTCAACTTGATTGGTTTTATCAGTTAGAAAGAGCCAATGTTCATAACTGGGAAGATCTTGTTGCAACCTTTTACAAGCAATACCAATACAATGCTGATCTCACGCCTACCTGTACTCAACTCCAGAGTATGGCCATGGTTTCAAATGAAGGCTTCAAGGACTATGCGCAAAAATGGAGAGACTTGGCCAGAAGAGTTCAACCTCCTCTATCTGAAAGAGAATTAGTAGACATGTTTTTGGGTACCTTGTCTGGTCCCTTCTTTAATCACCTAATTGGGAGTTCATCGGAAGGTTTTACTGAACTAATATTGACCGGATAAAGGGTAGAAGCCGGGATAAAAAGTGGAAAGATTCAAAAAGATGCATCCTCTGCTGCTGTAAGGAAGCCATTTATCAGAAAGAAAGAAGTGGTTGTTGTGTATCCTTAGAGAAATCAAGATAGGGCTGAACGTCGTCCAACGGTGGGGGCTGTCATGATTCCTAAACCTGCGCCTGATCAGCAAAGAAACAATCAACCAAGAATGGAAAGACCAGTCAGATAATTCACCAGAATTAACATGACCCTATCTCAAGTATTGCCACATCTGTTAAGATCCAACCTAGTGACTTTGAAAGAAGCTCCAAAGAACCCTAACACAACATCTCCTCACTATCATCCTAATGCCCTCTGTGCATACCACTCTGAGAGTCCCGACCATGACACTAACAACTGTTGGGCTCTAAAGAACAAAGTACAAGACCTCCTTGAAGCCAAAGAGATTGAATTTGATGCGCCAAAAAAGCCCAATGTCATTTCTTCCCCTATGCCCAAACATGGCCATAATGCCCATGCTATTGAGGAAGATATGTTTGTTACTTCAGTTGATGAACTTATGACCCCACTCCTGACTATCAAAAAGAACTTATTGAATAGTGTTTTCCCGGGCTGTGATGAAAGCTGTCATTTCTGTTTGTCCTCACCAACCAGCTGTCCCTTGTTGAAAGCAGGCGTTCAGTGCCTAATAGATAACAAGGAGATTTTGTTCGAAAAGGCTTGTGTTCCATCTGTTTATTATAATGATGTTTCCATTGTGACCATTTCCGAAAATTCTTCCAGGTTCTCCACCAAAAGACCCGTTAGAATTACATCAGTCCCAAAAGTAGCTCCTTTGATAATTACAATGCCTGGACCAGTCCCGTATCTGTCAGACAAAATTGTACCATGGAATTATGGAGGGGACGTATACTACCACGATATCAAGCAAGATTGGGCAGCTGTCGAAGATTCAAGTTCTGAGAAGGATGACTCCAATATCAGTAACATTGTCGGGACTAGCAAGATTACCCAAAGTGGAAGGATATTCTCTCCAGAAATTGCTCCCCCAAAAGCAGTTTCTGGACCCATAATCATTCCTGTTGTTGTTACTCCTCTGAAGGCTATTCCCAGTCCCACAATCATCGCCACCAATGCTCCAACTGACAAAGCTGTTACAATCCCTGCTATAACTCCTACTGACATTCCTAATGTCGAGTCAACCGAGACTCGAGGTAAAAGTATTCTAATTGAGCCTGTCCGGACGAAGGCGCAATCATTGGCTACCCCTGAGACCTCCCGGAAAGAGATGGAGGAAATTCTAAAGATCATAAAAAGAAGCAACTACGATGTAGTTGAACAACTGGGGTAAACTCCATCCAAAATTTCCATGCTGGCTTTACTACTATGTTCCGAGGCGCATGCAAAGGCCTTGGTAAAATTCCTGAAGACTGCTCATGTACCCCAAGAAACATATGCCGACTAGTTCCAAGACTATGTAGCCAGCTTTATTGCAGATAATGGTCTAGGTTTTTTGGATGCTGATTTAACGCCAAGAGGAAGGAAGCATAATGAGGCATTGCATGTCTCAGTGGAATGTAGAGGCACAACCTTGGCTCATGTTTTGGTGGACACCTGGTCGTCTCTGAATGTATTGCCTAAAAAGGCTCTTGATAGGCTTGACTGCGAGGGATTGACATTGAAACCAAGAAATATAGTAGTGAGGGCTTTTGACGGATCGAAAAGAATGGTGCATGTGGAAGTGGATATCCCCATAAAGGTTGGAACCCAAACATTTGATTCAACTTTTTATGTAATGGATATTCACCCTTCATACTCCTGCTTGCTAGGACGACCATGGATTCACAATGCTGGAACTGTTACTTCTACGTTACACCAAATGCTGAAGTATCTGATTCAAGGGAAGATTATCACCGTTCATGGAGAAGAAGAGTATATGATCAGCCATCTCAATTCCTTCAGATATGTGGAGTTAGATGGTGAATTTATTGAAACTCCATTCCAACACTTTGAGGAAGTCCCGCAAGATGTGGCAGTAACCAAGGTTGTTCCCAAGATCACCAGGCCTCCACTCAAGATGTCATCTTTGAAGGATGCAAAAGCAATAATAGAAGAAGGTGGGTGCACTATTTGGGGAAAACTCCCAGATATCCCATACAAGTCTGACAAGTTTGGCCAAGGTTTCACTTCAAGTGCTCAGAAGACTGTACGCTACGCTCGTGCCGGATAACCACCCCTGAAGATCAGCAACCGTGAAGTCAATGCGGTAGAGGATGATGAAGAGGGTTGCAACCTGGAGGATTGGATTTTCCCAACTGCCAGTGGAGGGCTCAGCAACTGGGAGGCTAGAGATTTTGTCCCGATCACTTTTATCCCACAGTAATTTGTCTTTACATTTTTTTTGGATCTGTAATATTAAAACAATTCAGACTCTTAAAACCTTGTGTCTTACCCGAGGCACAATAGTCCATTTGTAAGGGTTATTATCTCATTTCCATATGACATCAATGAATCATGGACGTTTTGCATACAAACTTTGTACTCATTATTTTTCTCTTTTACATTTTTCATTTCTTTCAAAGATAGCTATACCCTTACACACACTCACACTTATAATGCAGGTCTACATCCATTCGGGATCCCATGGATAATGATTCTGCTATGGATTTCTGTGACTATAAAAATCTAATCTACCAAGTTGAAGGCGAAGGTGAGGAAGATTGTGAAGTACCAGGGGAACTTTCCAGATTGCTACAACAAGAAGAGAGAACCATTCAGCCCCACGGGGAACCCGTGGATACAATAAACCTAGGTACCGAAGAAGACAAAAGAGAAGTCAAGGTGGGTGCCAACCTGGAATCCAATGTCAAGGAGTGGTTGATTCAGTTGTTACACGAGTATGTTGAGGTCTTTGCCTAGTCGTACGAAGACATGCCAAGACTTGATGCAGATATTGTGGTACATCGTCTACCTACAAGAGAAGACTTTCCACCAGTAAAACAAAATGTTCATCGTATGCGACCTAACATGTAGGAGAAGATTAAAGCAGAAGTCATGAAACAATTCAACGCTGGATTCTTGGCCGTCACCTCCTATCCGCAATGGGTTGCCAATGTTGTTCCCGTGCCCAAAAAGGATGGCAAGGTACGAATGTGCGTGGACTACAGAGATTTGAATAGGGAAAGCCCTAAGGATGATTTCCCACTTCCCCATATTGACATCCTAGTTGATAATACGTCACAACACAAAGTGTTTTCCTTCATGGACGGTTTCTCAGGCTACAACCAAATCAAAATGGTGCCTGAAGACATGGAGAAGACAACTTTTGTCACACAGTGGGGCACATTCTGCTACAAGATGATGCCATTCGAACTGAAGAATGTTGGGGTAACCTATCAGCGTGCCATGGTAGCTCTATTTCACGATATGATACATCACGAAATAGAGGTCTATGTGGACGACATGATAGCTAGATCTCAAACAGAAGAAGAGCATCTTGATCATTTACAGAAACTGTTTGAGAGATTAAAAAAGTACAAACTGAGGTTGAACCCAAATAAGTGCACATTTGGAGTAAGGTCTGGTAAACTCCTAGGATTTGTCATCAGCAATAAAGGTATTGAAGTAGATCCTGCCAAGGTGAAATCTATACAAGAGATACCTGCTCCTCGTATTGAGAAGGAAGTCAAATGATTCTTTGGACGCTTGAACTACATTGCCAGATTCATTTCTCACCTGACAACTACCTGTGAACCAATCTTAAAACTACTAAAGAAAGATCAGGTAGTCAAATGGAATGATGAGTGCCAAATTGATTTTGACAAAATCAAAGAGTATTTGCAAGAGCCTCCTATTTTAATGCCACCAGTCGAGGGAAGACCATTGATCATGTATCTGACCATTTTGGAAAATTCAATGGGGTGTGTACTGGGGCAGCATGACGAGTCTGGCCGAAAAGAGCACGCCATTTATTACCTGAGAAAAAAGTTTACCTATTATGAAACAAGATATTCACCGCTCGAGAAAACTTGTTGTGCTTTGGCAAGGGCTGCTCGCCGGCTAAGACAGTATATGCTGACCCATACTACCTTGTTGATATCTAAAATGGATCCAATAAAATACATCTTCGAGAAACTTTCTCTCCCTGGGAGAATAGCGAGATGGCAGATGATCTTAACAGAATATGACATACAATATACTACCCAAAAAGCTATAAAGGGCGGTGTACTAGCTGATCACCTTGCTCACCAAGCTGTGGAAGACTACCAGTCCATGAAGTTCGAATTCCCGGATGAAGACATCATGATGGTAAATAACTGTGAAGAATTCAGGCCATATGACGGACTTGAACAAGGATCCCGATGGACCCTGGTTTTTGATGGGGCATCTAACGCACTCGGCAATGGCATTGGTGCAGTACTCATATCTCCTGAAGGTTGTCATACTCCATTTACTGCAAGACTCTGCTTCAAGTTTACAAATAACATGGCGGAACACGAAGCGTGCATCTTTGGTCTCAAAGTGGCCATAGACTTGCGGATCAAATCGTTGAATGTATTTGGAGATTCAGCTTTGGTTATCAGCCAGATCAAAGAGGAATGGGACACCAAACACCCTAACCTTATCCCTTACAAAGAACATGTTTTGACATTGCTCCCACATTTTGAGAAGATTACCTTCGAGCATTTCCCGCGAGAAGAAAATCAGCTAGCAGACACACTAGCCACAATGTCATCTATGTTTAAACTTAAATGGGAGAACGAGGCTCCCCAGATCACCATTGAACGAAGGGATGAACCAGCACACTGTCACGAGATTAATACTGAAGAAGTAGTGGACCAGCCTTTGTTTCACGAAGTCAAGAGGTATCTCGAGGTTCAAGAATATCCCGAAGGAGCTTCAGTCAATGATAAAAAGTTCTTAAGGAGATTCTCTACTAAATTCTTCCCTAGTAATGGCATTCTTTACAAACGCAATCATGACTCTGTGTTACTTCAGTGCGTAGACAAGGTTCAAGCGGAAAAGATCATGGCTGAGTTTCATGAAGGCACTTTTGGCACCCATTCCGGTGGGCATACGATGGTAAAGAAGATTCTACGGGCAGGCTATTACTGGTCTACCATGGAAGCAAATTGCTATCCACACTCTCGAACCTTCCATAAGTGTCAGATTTATGCTGACAAGGTACACGTACCTCCGGTTCCTCTGAATGTCTTGACGGCTCCTTGGCCCTTTTCTATGTGGGGGATTGATATGATTGGAGAAATCAAGCCAACAGCCTCCAATGGACACCGCTTCATCCTAGTGGCCATTGACTATTTTACAAAGTGGGTGGAGGCAGCTTCCTTCGCTTCCGTTACCAGGAACGTTGTCGCTCGGTTCATCAAGCAGAATCTCATTTGTCGTTACGGTATCCCGGAGAGGATCATTACAGACAATGGTACAAACTTGAACAATATTATGATCACCGCCTTATGCGAGCAATTCAAGATCCAACATCACAATTCTTCCCCTTACCGGCCGAAGATGAATGGTGTTGTCGAAGCCGCAAATAAGAACATTAAAAAGATCATACAGAAAATGAAAATCATATACAAAGACTGGCATGAGATGTTACCATTCGCTCTCCACGGGTATCGTACTACAGCTCACACATCAATCGGGGCAACACCCTATTCTCTGGTATACGGCATGGAAGCTGTCTTTCCTATTGAGGTTCAGATCCCCTCTCTGAGAATCATGAAGGATGCATGTTTGAATGAAGATGATTGGATCTAGACTCGACTTGATCAACTGAACTTAATTGATGAGAAAAGACTTACTGATGTCTATCATGGTCAAATGTATCAAAAACGGATGATCAAGGCTTTCAACAAAAAAGTCAGACGACAAGTATATCAAGTTGGAGATCTGGTGATCAAGCGCATCATACTGCCGCAAGGTGATCCCAGGGGAAAATGGACTCCTACATACAAAGGACCATTTGTAATCAAAAACATATTCTCTGGTGGCGCAGTGATCTTGACCACCATGGATGGTGATGACCTGCCGCACCCTGCGAACACGGACATAGTCAAAAGATACCACACATAAGAGACCCGCTAGGTTGACACACCTAGGCAAAACAAGGGCATCCCGGTGAACCAAAAAGGTTCTGGCAAAAATTATGATGATGATTATTTTGACGAGAAGTATCCTCCCGCCGATGTCAAGTACAAGCAGCTAGAAGACAAATTGAAGGCTGTTGAGATCCAAGCCGTCCCTGGTTTAGATTTTGATGATTTGGGTTTGATATATGGGGTTGTCATTCCACACAAATTCAAGATACCAGTCTTTGCAAAATACAACGGGGTTTCCTATCCAAAACTTCACCTGAAATCTTATGTGCGTAAGATACATCCGCACACCGCTGATAAGATACTCTGGGTTCAGTTTTTTCAAGAAAGCTTGTCCGGAACGCAACTAGAGTGGTTTTACCAGTTGGATGGTTCCCGTATTAATACATGGGAAGACTTAGCCATCGCTTTCTACCATCAATACTAGTATAATGCCGACTTCGCACCGATAAGAGTTTAGTTGCAAGACATGACAATAGGGAAGAATGAAGGATTTAAAGATTACGCCCAAAAGTGGAGAGACCTTACCAGTAGGGTTCAGCCACCTTTGACTGATAGGGATCACATTGACATGTTTATGGGAATTTTATCTGGTCCATTCTTTAACTTGTTTGTTGGTTGTTCTTCTTCCAATTTCACCAAACTGATCTTAACTGGTGAAAGGGTTGAAAGCAGCATCAAAAGCGGGAAGATTCCCATGGCATCTTCCTCCACTTCCAATCATGTAAAGAAACCTTTTTCCGCAAAGAAAAGAAATCAATGCTGCATATAGGGCAAGGGCCCGTACCAAGAAGGATGACCGCCAGTCTGTTAATGCTGTCCGAATTACCAATCCAACTCCTGCTCAAAAACCATCTGCCAATCATCAATGGTTTGAGACTCCGAGAAGACAATTCACGAGGATAGACATGTCACTATCCCAAGCCTTACAACACTTATTAAAGGATAATTTGGTGACATTGCGCGATCCTCCGGCCAATCAAGATACCTCTTCACCAAAGTATAATTCGAACGACAAATGTGCATATCACTCAAGTAGTCCCGGGCATGAGACTGACCAATGTTGGGCACTGAAGAATATAATTCAAGACTTGATTGATAACAAGACCGTTGAGTTTGATCCTCCTCCAACTCTGAATGTAATCACCGCGCCTATGCCAAAGCATGGAAAGGAAGTCAACACTGTAGGTGATTCTGATAACGAATGTGCATTTTAAGATTGGGTGTATCCTACTACAACAGAACTTAACAATTGGCAAGCAAAGGACTTCGTTACCATATCCTTCATTGAGGAGTAATCACTTGTTTATTGCTTTTTATTAATTCAAGAACATTTTTCTGTAATATTAAACAATGACTTTTAAGGCATGTGCCTGGCCCGAGGCACTACGGTCCATTTGTCAAGGGTTTTATTTATGTTCATCTTATCATATGATCATTCAATATAAATCATTGAACTCTTTTGCATTCAAATCTTTGTGCTCATTATCTTTCCTTTTTTTCTTCAAATACATTTTTCAAAATAGCCATGTATCTTACATGCGCGCACACACACACACACACACACACACACACACACACACACACACACACACACACACACACACACACACACACTCTTACAGGTCCTCATCCACTCTGGATCTCATTGCCAATGACTCTACTATTGACGACTGTTGTACCCCAAAATTTTCCCTCCCATATTCTCCAAGAATTGCCAAGAGCATGCTTCAAAATCTCCCAAGGGTTGCACAGTTCAATGGCCTCCTAACAGTCAAAAATTAGGGTTTTTGTTCTGGCAAAGAAATTGAAGTTTTCAAGGGTCCAAACAAGTCCCACATGCCTATAAACATTGTCAAGCATCCTTATGCCAAGTTTCAAGACTTACAGCACAAAATTGCACAGTCAAAAACCCTAATTGCTCAGCAGTCAACTGTAGGGGTAAAATGGTCATTTGACAGTCAAAAGTTCAAATTTTTGGTCAACATAATATTTTGAAGCCACAAACATCATTTGATCAATTCTTGATCATGATTTGCAAGGCATGGCTCAAAAAGTCTCAAGATGCAAAAGTTTCCATATTTGGACAGTTGAAAAAGTCAACTGTAACTTGACCAAGGCATAACTTCCACATGGTTTATCAGAAAAATTCCATACAAAGCTCATTTTGAAGAGAATGACATTTCCTACAACCCCTCTTCACACTTCAAGTCCAAGAAATGCTCTCACAAAAAGTTATCAATCTCAACATTATAGGTCATTTTCAAAAGTCAACAAAAAGGCACTTTAAGTCAAAGACCATAACTTGAGATTGGTAAATCAAAATGACATGGGACCAAAGGCATTGGTTAGAGGACTTCAAGACATTTCCAAAATGTCAAAGAACATGATCAAATCTTAAAAATTGAGCAAGATATGCCTTGTGGAAATTGGGAAAATTTTGGGAATTTTGAAAAGTCAACTTTGCTTCAAATGCCTCAAAATTGCTAATGGGCCTCAATTTCTTCCAAGAATCATCACCCAAAAGCTATGCACGACCCATTTACCCAAAGGGGAGTTATTTTCCTATTTTTAATTAATTAATTGAATATTTAATCTATTTAATTCATTTAATTAAAATTAATTATAAGAAAAATGCTAAACACATGTTTCCAAATCTTTTTATGCAGCATATGCCCTCTTTAATCACTCAAGATTTCGTGCATCACTAAAAAGGCAAGATTTCTCATGATTGGCAATGGTTTTACATGGAAAAGATTGGAAAAGATTACATTAAAAAGCAAATATTTGATTCATGAATGCAAAGGTTTTTGGTTTGGATTTTTACCCTAATTCATTCCACATATAAACACAAACCTAAACCTAATGCAAAAAACCTTCAGGCTGCGCTCAAAAGCAAATACACACTTTGCATTTTTGGCAAAAAAATTCAAAACTAAAAACTGCATTACAGAGTGATTCAAGGCATACAAACGATTCAAAAAGCTTGCTGAGGTCTTCCTGGACATAACTGAATCCTTTTCCAGTCCCCACGCATCAAGAAGTGGTAGAATAAAGTCAAAATTCCACAAACTTTTTGCATAATCGTGTCTCATAATTCATGCCATATTTTTGATTTCTAATGCTTGATTTGTACTAGTTTAATCATTCTAACGCTAACCATGCCATTCAATTGAGTTTTTAAGGCCAGTATGCGAATCTACCATGGAAGCTTTCTAGGTTTTCAAAGATGTGAAATTGGGGACTTTTGCATATGGTAAAATCAGGCCATGAGACCAGGACCATTGAATTCGTAGCATTCCAACGAATCTAAAGCACCCATCGCGCTCAATTTATCATTGGCCAATTTCTAATCGCTATTTTCATGTTCTTCATTTAGTGGGGGTTTAAAACCCCCGCTATCCATTCTTTTTTTTTTCAGGCCAAAGCGAAGAAGTGGAGAAGAAGATGAGTTGTAAACAAGTGGTTGGTTGATTCAAAAGCTTGGCGCGAATTTTTGTTTTTTTCCAGAATATTAGCACTTTCCAAATATATTAATTACGTTTTATTATACTTATGAATGAACGTGTTGGTACAGTTGGTGGAGAAGAGTGTTGGCAAGCCTTGGGACCTGGGTTCGATCCCCAGGTCCCCCATATTTCTTTCTATTTTTTCTTGCAACGTGATTAGGTACTCAACGTGTCCAGAAGTCCACCAAACATCCAGCGCTGAAGCTTGCCACGCGTCTCAGGAGATGAATCTAAGGGCCAACACAAGATCCCCACCATGCACCTTGGTCAGCAGATCCACACGCGTCCTTGAAAAGTCAACCAAAGGCTTGAATTCATTGGGCCTGATTGCTCAATTTACCTCCAAAATTGGGGTCAACACCCCCATTGGTTTGCATTTTATTTTCTTTCTTTTTATTTTTTCTATTTATTTGTTTTATTTATTTAAGTTGATTCATCAAAATGAATTTTCATAAAATATAAAAAAAATCAGAAAATCATAAAACAATAAAAAATACGCTTTGTTAATATTAATTAATATTATTTTGTAAATAAATTTTATTAACTAATTTAGTTTTAATTCTAGGTTTAATTTTAATGTTTTTTTTAATAAACTAAAAAATGTAGAATTAGGGTTTTAAATACTTTTATTCCTTTTCTTTTCTTTTACCATTATTAAGTATTAATTATTTTTATAAATAAATATGCCATGTAAATAATTAACGTAAATTAGGTCAAACTAAATTTTTTTTTTAATAAATTAAAAACAATTTAGAACTAGGGTTTTAATTAACTTTTTAATTCCAATTTAATCTTCTCATTAAACTCCATAAATACAAAAACTCCAAAAAAATGCTTTCTTTTATTTAAATTTAATTAATTTCATAATTTCAATTCGATTTCTTTAAAAGGGTCCAACGCCCTCGCTTTCGATTATGATTCCGTTTCGCGCGCTTACTTTATTTCTTTTTTTAGGAATTTCATGTATTTATCCCAAAGCCTTGTAATAGATTAATTAGGATATTTATTTTTCCGCACTTTATTTTATTCAAATCGGGTCTTGGTTTAATTTGGCGATGTAGACCCGCGCCTTTGTAATAGCGTAGGACTTTTTAATTCCGCACCTTTTAAATGTTAATAATTTGCATGAAAGAATGAATGCCAAAAATAAAAACAAAGCGTAGATCGCCAATGCATGAACAAGACAAACATAATTGAAAATGACACACAATTCACACACCACCCCTAGGGTACGTCTCACTGTTGCCTTGCCCCTCGAAAGGTGGTCGTCGAGTAGAGGACGTTTTAGTAAGTCCTCATGTCCATGAACATGACATGGGGGTAGCTTCTAAGGTGTCTTCCTATTGCTCTGGTGACCACAATGTCCCGAACCCTCGAATTGACCCGAACACCTCCGACGGTGGTGCTACCTACCTCTCAATGGTGAGATGGCACTATCTTAAGGACATTTACACAGACGAATTCCTTAGGGTAGGTAGATGACTCGTAGATACTTGCTCTAATTTCAAAACAAATCAAAAAACTTCTTTTTACACCGACACCTTTCAAAAAGCTTTCAAAAGCAATTTTTCAAACACTCTTGAGGACTGATACAAGAGTCGAACTGAAATTTTCAAAGAAACTTTTTTAAACCCACAGTTGAAAAGCAAACAAACAATTTTGAAAACACAAATGAGCAAGTATCTAAGAGCCCATGGATAACCATGGATAGAAAGGGTGCTAACACCTTCCCTTTCTATAAATCTACCTCCCGAACCGAGAGCAGTCTCTATAAGGAATTTTTCTGTGCTTTTGTCCTTTCCACTTGGAGAAAATAAAAGACGGTGGCGACTCTTGCTTCCGCGACATTTCGCGAACCAGCATTAAACAGTCAATTCCAGATCCACCGATCACAACGACTATGACTTCGAATGTTCAATTAACCAAGCTGAATACGAAGGCGATGAAGATTGTGAAATACCGGGAGAACTGGCCAGACTTCTATTACAAGAGGAAAAAGCTATTCAGCAGCACGAAGAGTCAGTTGAAGTCATCAATCTGGGTACCGAGACAGACAAGAAAGAGGTTAAGATCGGCACTAACCTGGAAAGTATTATCAAGAGAAGGTTGGTTCAAATGTTTCATGACTATGTGGAAGTGTTTTCTTGGTCGTATGAAGACATGCCAGGGTTGGATACCAACATTGTAGTTCATCGTCTGCCGACAAAGGAAGATTGTCCTCCTATCAAACAAAAAGTTCGTCGCATGAGGCCTGACATGTCTGAAAAGATAAAAGATGAAGTGATGAAACAATTTGATGCAGGATTCCTATATGTGACATCTTACCCCCAATGGGTTTCCAATGTGGTTCCAGTGCCAAAGAAAGACGGAAAAGTTCGCATGTTCGTAGATTATAGGGATCTGAATAGGGCAAGTCCCAAGGATGACTTCCCTCTACCATATAATGACGTCTTAATCGATAACACTGCTCAACATAAAGTCTTCTCTTTCATGGATGGCTTCTCCGGCTATAATCAAATTAGAATTGCTCCTGAAGACATGGAGAAGACCACTTTCGTTACTCAATGGGGCACCTTTTGTTACAAGGTCGTGCCGTTCAGATTAAAGAATGCAGGGGCAACATATCAAATGGATATGGTAGCTTTATTTCATGATATGATTCATCATGAAATAGAGGTCTATGTGGATGATATGATTTCCATATCAGAAACCGAGGAAGAACATCTCAATCACCTGTATAAGCTATTCGAAAGGTTGAAAAAGTACAAATTGAGGTTAAACCCTAACAAGTGCACATTTGGAGTACGATCTGGAAAGCTTCTAGGTTTTGTTGTCAGCGGTAAAGGCATCAAAGTTGATCTTGACAAGGTAAAAGCCATCCAAGAAATGCCAGTCCCCCACTCTGAAAAGGAAGTTAGAGGATTCTTGGGTCATCTTAATTATATCGCCCACTTCATATCTCACTTAACTGCTACTTGTGAGCCAATCTTCAAACTCTTGAAGAAAGATCAAGTAGTCAGATGGAATGATGAATGCCAAGTTGCCTTCGACAAAATCAAAGAATATATGCAAGAACCTCCCATTCTCATGCCTCTAGTTAAAGGAAGACCCTTGATCATGTACTTGACAGTGCTAGAGAACTCTATGGGGTGTGTTTTGGGCCAACATGACGAGTCTGGCTGAAAATAGCATTTTATTTATTACCTAAGTAAAAAGTTTACCGATTGTGAAACCAGATATGCACTGCTCGAGAAAACTTGCAGTGCTCTGGAATGGGCTGCTCGCTGCCTGAGACAGTATATGTTGACTCATACCACTTTGTTGATTTCTAAAATGGACCCAATCAAGAACATCTTCGAGAAACCTGCTCTTTCCGGACGGATAGCTAGGTGACAAATGATCTTGACTGAGTATGACATTCAATACACAATGCAAAAAGCCATCAAAGGAAGTGTATTAGCAGATCATTTGGCCCATAAAGCTGTCGATGATTATCAGTCTATGAACTTTGACTTCCCGGATGAGAACATCATGCTAGTGACCGACTGTGCGAAATCTGGACCGTATGACGGACCTGAACAAGGATCCCGATGGACTATGGTCTTCGATGGGGCTTCCAACTCCTTGGGCAACGAAATTGGTGTTGTGATCATGTCCTCTGATGGTTGCCACACTCCTTTCACTGCCAGATTATGCTTCGATTGCACGAACAATATGGCTGAGTACGAAGCATGCATTTTGGGTCTGAAGGCTGCCATTGATTTGAGGATCAAGTATTTGAATGTGTTTGGGGATTCCTCTCTAGTGATTAGCAAAGTAAAAGGAGATTGGGACACTAAGCATCCTAATCTCATCCCTTACAAGGAGCTTGTGTTATCTCTGATTTTATACTTCGAAGAGATCACCTTTGAACACTTCCCTAGGGAAGAAAATCAATTAGCTGATGCCTTGGCCACCATGTCTTATATGTTCAAGGTTAGATGGGACAATGAAGCTCCTATGATTAGAATTGAGAGATTCGACGAACCTGTGCATTGTTGTGAGCTCGATACTGATACAGAAAATCCATGGTACCATGAGGTGTAGAGATACCTTGAAGCACAAGAGTATCCTGAAGGAGCATCCATCAATGACATAAATTTCTTACGAAGATTTTCAGCCAAAATGTTCCTAAGTAACGGGACATTATACAAGCGCAACCATGATTCTACTCTACTCCAATGTGTGGACAAGAAGGAGGCAACATAAATAATGGAAGACATGCATGATGGTCTCTTTGGCACTCACTCTAGCGGACATACCATGGCAAAGAAGATCCCGAGGGCTGGTTACTATTGGTCAACAATGGAGACCGATTGCCATCAACAATCAAGAACTTGTCACCAATGCCAAATCTATGATGACAAGGTCAATGTGCCTCCTATCCCTCTGAACGTCATGACCACTCCGTGGCCATTTGCAATGTGGGGCATTGACATGATTGAAGAGATCAAGCCCACTGCTTCTAATGGACATCGCTTCATTCTTGTCGCTATTGATTATTTCACAAAATGGGTCGAAGCCGCTTCATTTTCCTCAGTCACCAAGAATATGGTAGCCAGATTCATCAAACATAACCTCATCTTCCGCTATGGTATCCCCAAAAGGATCATCAGCGACAATGGGACTAACCTCAACAATGCTATGATTACCGAACTTTGCACTCAGTTCAATATTAAGCATCACAGTTCTTCTCCTTATAGACCTAAAATGAATGGCGCAGTTGAAGTAGCCAACAAAAATATTAAGAAGATTGTGCAGAATATGGTAGTAACATACAAGGACTGACATGATATGTTACCGTTTGCTCTTCATGGCTACTGTACTTCAGCTAGGACATCAACTAGGGAAACTCCCTTTTCCTTAGTCTATGGCATGGAAGCTGTTCTACCCGTGGAAGTTTAGATTCCCTTACTAAGGATTATGAATGAGGCAGCCCTAGGCGAAGACGAGTAGATTCAGAGAAGATAGGATCAGTTGAACTTGATCGATGAAAAGCGATTGGCTGCTGTTTGTCATGGTCAAATGTACCAAAAACACATGATTAAGGCTTTCAACAAAAAGATCAAGCCTCAAGTATATCAAGCTAGTGACTTGGTGATAAAGCGCATCATTCTTCTACAAGGCGACCCCTGGGGAAAATGGACTCCCGCCTACGAAGGTCCATTTGTTGTCAAGAGAGTGTTCTTTGGCGGTGCCATGATGTTGACTACCATGGACGGTGAAGACTTCCCGCATCCTGTGAACGCGGACATAGTTAAAAAATACTACGCATAAGAGACCCGCTAGGTTAACACACCTAGGAAAAATAAGGGCATCCCGGCAAACCAAAAGGTTTGGGAAAAAATTAGGGATATATGCAAAAGATTGTACACCCGACAAGTTGAAAACCCGAAAGTGCGACTTGGGAAAAAATGGGTATCCTGATGGGCTGAAAACCAGAAAGGGCGGTCCAGGCAAAAGTTAAGGATTAAAAGTGTATGACTATGTCCTGTGGAATCACCATAGTCGACTTTATTACCAAGGTCCGAGTTCAAACGGTCCAAGATCAATCCAATCAACTATTTTCAATGGCAAGGGGCATTCAAAGACAGTGGGGCAATAGTTGAGTTGGAATGCAATGAGATCATTTCCACATGGCTATTTTGTTTTTTTTTTCAATTCTTATTTTCCTTTCGACGATTTCCTCTTACTAGGATATCCATATCTTTGTACAAAAACGGCTATTCATAGGAAAAATATCAATACAAATATACTTTAAAGTGCAAACTTTCTGTTTTTGTTTTGAATGCAAAGTTGTCCAATGACTAAAATGGAACGAATATATGCATGTGAACATAATTAAAACTGTTTGGCACATGTGTCCTGCTAAGAAGCAACAAGCATCTCTTTAATGCAGATGGAATATCCCCCACAAAGTTGTTTCATTAGCATTATCCCCACAAGAACAGCTACAATAAACCAATCCTCAACATAGTTACTCACAAAGTCTCTTTGCATAGGTTGATCTCCAACCAGAGTCTCAATCTCTCCCCAGATCTCTCCCCAACTAAGTTGATCCTACAAGAAGAAACCTTGTAGATCTCTTCCTAAAAAATCTCACCTTATCAACAGTTCATCCAATATTCATCAACAAGGTTTATTTCCCCAACAAACAATCTACGACATACAATAATCAAGGAACAGTAAAATTCCCCCGGCATAGTCTATCTTCCCCAGCTAAGTCTGTCTTTCCCGGCTGAGCCTATACTCTCCAGTTTGAGTTTGCCTTTCAAACTATTGCAAATCAGAGGGCCACAACCTCTAATCCTTAGTAAAGTCGTCAACAAAACCTTTACTATCTCCAAAAGATACTATAAATCCTGGAACCGACCAGATGATAGTACAATTTTCAAGCCACTATGAAGCCTGGACCCGACCAGATAATAGTACCACTTTCAATACTATGAAGCCTGGACCCGACCAGATAATAGTGTAACCTTTTAAATACTATGAAGCCTGGACACGACCAGATAATAGTTAAACTTCTCAAGATACTATGAAGCCTAGACCCGACCAGATAATAGTTTAGCTCTTTGAGATATAGAAGAACCTGGACTCAACCAGACCAGGGTTTAACTTCTTTTCCCCAGTAAAGTTTGCCTCTACCCCAGTAAGTTAATGTGAAGCCTGAATCCGACTAGATATCAGTTTTCAACTTCATCTTTTCAAGAAAGTTATTGTGAAGACTGGATCCGACCAGATAACAATTCCCCTCAGAAGTTTGTTGTGAAACCTGGAATCCGAGCAGATAACAACTAAATTCCAAGCGAGTTACTATAAATCCTGGACCCGACTAGATATCAGTTCAACTCTATCTCTTCAGATAAGTTTATTGTGAAGCCTAGACCCGACCATATAGCTATTGACTTCATCCACCTCAAGAAATCTGTGAAGCCTGGATCCGACCAGATATCAGTTTAAATTTGTCTATTCAAGCAAATTATTGTGAAGCCTGGACCTGACCAGATAAAAACTAACTACAATCCCCAATGAGACACTATGAAGCTTGGACCCGACCAGATAATAGTATAACTTTTCAAAAAAAACCATGAAGCCTGGACCCGACCAGATAGTAGTTACCACTTCAAGAAATCTGCAAATCCTGGATCCGACCAGATAACAGCTCAATTTCAAGAAATTTTCTGTGAAGCCTGGAATCCGACTAGATAACAGATAATTTATTCTTCCCCAGTAAGTTACCGTGAAGCCTGGATCCGGCCAGATAGCAGTGGACTTCCTCATCCTCAGCAAGTTGTTGGTAAGCCTGGACCCGACCAGATAACAACTAACATGCGAGAGATAATCCCTGGTAGAAGCATTCTATCAACAAAGTTTGAATATGTGTATGTTCTTCATTCCCAACAGCAATCCAGGATTCAGAACTCCTCAGCAGTAGTCATGGATTTATTTTCCCGGACAAATATGCATCCCACATTCATAGCATATACATACAAAATGCATTTAGCATAATACCATATCTTGTGAACATCATGCATACATCTGCATTTAACTAAACCTTTTTTCCACATGTAAAACATCAGGTTTTAGTATAAATCGACCAAAGATTTATGCTGATACTTCTTCTAATATTTACCATCATTCCTCCAAATGGAATCTATAATCCCATTCCCAATACATCTTCGAGTGCAAATTTTTGGGCACTCTAGTGTTCAATCATCTTCCACCTTCAAGTCACGAATGACGGATCCGTCAATATAACTCTTCAGGTTTAAGAAGATTGAATAGGGGAAGCTGTTGTACCAAAAAAATTTCCCTCTCATTTCTCAAGAAATATCTCATAATATCTCCTTGGATTCAAGACTGCACAAATTTTGATCAGCTCAAGACACCTCCTCTAGCACTGATGACTGAAAATTAGGGTTTGAGTTTGCACAAGGAAAAATGGACTTTTAATGCCCCATATGACTTTCATGGATCATTTTGGACCCTCAAGATTGCTCATGTCCAGTTTCAAGTCTTATATCACATTTTTGCTCAATCAATTGATCAGATGACCTAAAATCAACTATATTGGGGAAAAAGTCAATTGTGGTCAATTTATAGTCAAAATTCATAATTTTTTATCCATATCAACATCATGAACTCATATATGTAATTTGATCAAGTTTGGATCACAATTCCTCAAGAAATTTGATCAGATCATCAAAAGGGCAAAATGGTCAAAATTAGGGTTTTGACTAGGAAGGTTCAATTTCTAATTTTTGACCTAACAAATGACTTATTGGTTCAAGGAATGATCTCAAGGATTCAAATGCTTCATTTTTACCTAATTTCATGGCTCAAAACATTTCTCAAGTTCAATTGATTGATAGTTGAATCTCAGTCAACTGATGAAAAGTCAACTGTACACTGAAAAGTCCAACTTTGACTTTTCGATCAAAATCAAGTTTCAAAGATTACAATTCATAAAGACATATCAAAATATGAAATTGTTCATCAAGAAATCAAAAATTCCAATTCATCCTTGAAAAATCAAAATTTCCAAGACTTAGAATTTTTCTGTGTTGAAAAATCATGTTTTTTTCATAACTTTATGCCAAATTTCCACCATGATGTAAGATGATTCAAAGGAAACTTCCAAAATGAAAGTTGTAGATCTCAATTAGATCTAAAACATTGCAAGGCATAACTTTTCCTATAAATGCTTATATTTCAAGTTGTGAATTTGTGAAGACATGCTCATGAAACTTGAAGACTTAGTGAAATTTTGCCCTAGTTTAGGCAGGATTTTGACCTAACTTCATGGAAAATTTTCACCTAGTTCCAAATTGAATTTTCAAAAATGTCAAACATGAAGATTGTAGAGGATGTTACAAGCTTTTCAAAATGTCCAAGAACTTACTAAGATCATACTTGAGCTAGGATAATCGAAAGCAAGAAGTTAGAGTTTCCAACTTAAATTACAAGCCATTTCCTTGATAAACACATAATCCAATCTCAATGTTATCCTGCACAATCTTGCTTTGCAAGCCTTCTAACTTGTGTATCTATCCATAATTAATGGATTACACAGACTTTTGAGCTATGATCCAAGTGGTTTAAGCATTGTCCAAGTCAATTTTCCATTTTGGGAAGAAAGTTAACATTGCCATTCTTGAAAAGCAAGCTCTATGCACAAAGTAAATTCTTGAGCCTCTCACTTGTTCCCTCTGATCACACTCCATCTACAAAGTCAGAAGCAAGCTTGTTTAAAGCATAACCACTCTACAATAGCTAGTACAAAGGCATGGAAACTTATTTTTTTCAAGAAAATCACATGTTGAGCTTAAACATGTGAATTTGAATTCTGATCAACTACAAGTCTGAACCATTTGCTTATAAATAGAGGCACTATTTGTGAGCTAGGACACGAGCTTAAGCACCCTGAAACTCTCCCAAACTCTCGCAAATCAGAACTTGCATCAAAACTCCATTTATATGCACATTATAACTTTGAAACCTAAACTCACATTTCCCCTGTGCGTTTTCATTCCAAATCAATCACAAAGCTTCTATACATCAAATATAGTCCATCTTCATCCATGTTTCATAATTGTAACTCCATCTTCATCATCTTCCAAAATCAAAAATAAAGCTCTACAACAGGACTTCTCAAGGCCATTCCAACCATCCATTGCTCAAGATAATCATTGCATTAGCTTCCAGGGAACTTGAGGAAGCTAACATGATCAGTGCAGCACCTTGAATCAAGCTCATTTGCATTTCACGATTTCCAGTTTTGAGGTATCTTTTCTGAACTTCTATCTTTTCATTTAGGCATTGTTAAGCTTGTATTTGTGAAGATAAAATATAGATATCATTGCCCTGAAATTGTACATGTCTATAGATTTCATTTATATTGATTGAGCTTAGAGAATTTTAGGTTTGAATCTCTGAAAAAAGTTAGGTCAAAATTTGGTACTTTTAGAAATTCTCATACATCTTTGATTTATAGCTTATGATATTTACATGGTTGGATTCGTATGGAAAAATGGAGCAACTTTCATGTTTGCATCTTTCATTTTTATTGAGAAATGAGCAAGTTACAGGAACCATGGCTGGAGGTTGAAGATGAAGTCATTTTCAGGACTTGGCTTGTGTTATGTATTTTTTGTTTCACTTATGTTAACGGATGTATAGCCACCCCAGTGGTAAGGCAGCACACGTTTCATGTACAGGATGTGGGTTCAAGCCCCAGCGCTGCCACTTTTCATATTTTTCCACATTTTTTCTCTCTTTTGACACAACCAGCGTCTGAGCTTAATCATTGGGCCTTGTTATTTTGCTGTACCCCCCGGCCTGCTTTCACACACCTGGCCCAAACAATTTTTTCTTATCATTTTAATTTAAATTATTTTCTTTTCTTATTTTATTTTATTTTATTTCATTTTTCTTTATTTTTTTATTACTATTAATATTATTATTATTATTTTTATTAATAAAAATCCAAAAAAATATTTTTATTTAAAATTAACTTAGAATTTAGGTTTCTTTTAATTAATTAACTTTCATATTATTTTTATTAAACTTAAAACCTTTTCTTAAAAACCCTAAAAAATTGCTTTCTAACTTAATTTCTTTTCTTAATTAGTTTAGGTTTAATTTTATTTTATTTAATTAATAATTTTTTTAGATAATTAGGTCAAAACTAAACCCTTTCATTAAAACCAAACAAAAATCATTTCCTTTCCATTTATTTTCTTGCACATTTATTCAATTCTTGTATATTATTCAATACGATTATAATAGATAATTAGGTTTAATTTCCTTGCAATCCCCATTTGTAAATTTGTATACCCCTCCCCTAATGATGTAATAGCATAGTAATTTTACTTTTCACAATTTATCGCTTTCATATAAATTTTAGTAATTAGGGTTTGTATGGCAAGACTAAAATCAATAATTAGTAAACCCTAATTCAAGATAAACAATACATGCAAATCAAACACACTTGTACACTTACAACCTTAGTGTAATTCCACTTGTTGCCTTATAAAAATGGTCATGTTATGCATGTGGAATGTCTTAGCAAAAACATATCAAAAATACAAGATCATAGTCCCTCGATGACACTGTGATCGATGGAAATAGAACTGACTGTTTTTTAAGCTGGTTCGCGAAATGTCGCGGTAAGCAAGAGTCGCCACCGTCTTTTATGTTCTCCAACATGGAAAGGACAAAATCACAGCAAAATTCCTTCTTTGAGAATGTTTCTCGGTTCGGGAGGTAGATTTATAGAAAGGGAAGGTGTTAGCACCCTTTCTATCCGTGGTTATCCACGGGCTCTTAGGTACTTGCTCTATATTTTCAAAAAATGTTTTCTTTTCAAGTGTGTGTGGGTTTTGAAAGAAGTTTCGTTTGAAAAATTTCTAAGTAACTCTTGTATTTGTCCTCAAGAGTGTATGAAAAATTTATTTGAAAACTTTTAGAAAGTGTGAGTGTGAAAAGTTTTGTTTGTTTTGAAAAGAGCAAGTACTTAAGAGAAGTCTACCTATCCTAAGGAATTAAGCTGTGTAAGAGTCCTTTAGATAGTGCTATCCCACCATTGAGAGGTAGGTAGCACCGTCGTTGGAGGTATTCGGGTCAATTCGATTATTAGGGACAGTGTGGTCACCGAAGCAATGGTAGGACACCTTAGAAGTAACCCTAATGTCTTAGATCCTTTTATCCGAGGCAACCGTTTCGAGGCAACTGGATCTTTAGACAAAAGGGAGACCTCTAAGACACCCTATACTTGATGACCACGTTCAAGGCAACCAGTGAGGCGTACCCTAAGAGTGGCATGTGCTTGTGTGTTGTTTTCACGTTATGTTTATCTGGTACATGTTATTTGTGAGCTACGGATTGATTTTATTTTTCATACATTCTTTCATGCATTTTTTAACAGTTAGGAGTGCGGAAAATAAATTGCAGAAATGTAAATCTAGCTATTACAAGGCGCGGGTCTATACATCGCCAAAAAACAAAAACCTGTTTTGAAATAAGAATGCGAGAAATAGCAAATAAAGAGATAAACCTAATTAACTATTACATTTCCGGAAGCAGTTACATAAATATAATGAATTAAAATAAATTGCGCGCGAAAGAATGAATCGGGACGTCCTAAGGGTTTTGACCCTTTTTTAAGAAAGAATTGAATTTTTGTCCTTTTTTGTAATTAATGAAATTAAAACTAATAACTAATTAATTAATTAATTAAGAAAATGTTTTTTTTTTGTATTTTTGTGTTTTTAATGAAAACAAAGAGAAAATAACAGAAATTAAAAGTTAGCAAAAACCTAACTCTAAATTGTTTTTATTTATTGTAAAAAGTATTAAAGTTAATTAATTAAGCTAATTTAATTTAATTTACATTTATTTACAAAATAAGTTAATAAATAATAAAAAAATTTTTTTTGGTTTTTCTGAATTTTATGGGAAAAATTAGTTTGGGTTAATTAAACAATTAATAAAACTAATAATTAATAAAAGGGAAATTATAAAAGAAAATAAAATAAAAAGAGAAAAAAGAAAAGAAAATAAGAACCCAGGGGGTGTTGGACCCTTAGGGAGGTGAATCAGGAATTTAGGCCCATTGTCTCAAGCCTTTTTGACTTTTGAATCATCCAGAGGCGCGTTGACCAGGGAGCATTGTGTGGACCACCCTTTGGCCTTTGGATTGATCTTTTGAGACACTTGGCGCGCATCTGTATGAGGCCTATGGTGGAACGCGTCTAGGAAGCTGCATCAGAATTTGTTAGAAAAAATAATATTGAGACTTGGGGGGACCTGGGAAAACTTACAGCGCGGTATGATGGACCTTAGGACGTGGCAAGGGTTGCTTTAGCTTCAGAGTATGGCAAAGAAGAGAGTCACGTTCTCCTTTTGGCCTGAAAATGCTTGCAACACTCCTTTTGATCTTACACTTTTTTTTGACACTTTTTGGATTTTGCTCTGGCCGTTTTTGCATACTCTAGGTTGTGAATGAGGCTTGCAAGGCTTGTATATATAGTAATGAGTGAGAATAAGTCACATTTAGGAGCCTTTAACCATTGCAATTAAGCTTTGGATTTTGTCTTAACCACCATTAAAGGCCTTTCAAAGCTTGTTCAAAATTTGAATTTTCATGCCTAAATGAGCTTAGCACGAAATTGGTAGGTTGCAAATGCTTCATGAAGGCTATTCAAACCATAAAATACCATTTAATTAATTTTTTTAGATTTACTTGAATTATTATGGATTAAAATGAATTAAATCCATAAAAATTAAATAAAAATAGAAAAATAATTATTTGGTCTTGAAATTGATCATGGGACACGTGGGTGGCATGACAAGGATGAATCAAGTGGAAAAAAGTGGGCCCTTTTGTCAAAAATTGAAGTTTCAAGGATAGTTGACTTTTGCCATTTCACAAAAATTTCCCAACTTCTCCAATGCATATCTTGCTCAATTTTGATCATATGAACATGTTCTTGGACATTTTGGAAAGGTCTTGAAGTCCTCTAACCAATGCCTTTGGTCCCATGTCATTTTGATTTACCAATCTCAAGTTATGGTCTTTGACTTAAAATGCCTTTTTGTTGACTTTTGAAAATGACCTATAATGTTGAAATTGATAACTTTTTGTGAGAGAATTTCTTGGACTTGGAATGTGAAGATGAGTTGTAGGAAATGTTATCCCCTTCAAAATGAGCATTGGATGGAATTTTTCTGATGAACCATGAAAAAGTTATGCCTCGGTCAAGTTACAGTTGACTTTTCAGCTGTCCAAAAATAGAAACTTTTGCATCTTGATGATTTTTGAGCCATTCTTATGAAATCATGGTCAAGACTTGACCAAATGATGATGGTGGCTTCAAAGTAAGATGTTGACCAAAAATTTTGACTTTTGACTTCCAAATGACCATTTTGCCCCTACAGTTGATTGTGAGGCAATTAGGGTTTTTTGACTGTGCAACTTGACCTTGTGAGCCTTGAAACTTGGCATGTAGGTGCTTGAAAATGTATATGAGCATATGGGACTTGATTGAGCCCTTGAAAACCTCAACTTCCTTGCAAGAACCAAAACCCTAATTTTGACTGTGCAACCCTTGAGTAGACTTGAGCAAATTTAGATGATGCTTGTCAAAACTTTGAAGAATATGGGAGGGCAAATTTTGGGGTACAACAGTTGCCCCTGTTCAATCTTCTTAGACCTGAGGATGTAGATTGGCTAGCGTGCCTTTCGTGATCCGAAGGTGGAAGATGATTGAACACTAGAGTGCCCAGAAATTTGCACTCACATAGTAGAATATCAGCAATGTGATGTCGGGAATGGGCTTACAGATGCCATTTGGAGAGATGGTGGATAGGAGGATGGGCTTATAGATGCCATCTGGAGGCGTGACAGAACCTTGTCAGGAATGGGCTTATATATGCCATTTGGAAATGTGATGGATGGGAGGATGGGCTTATAGATGCCATCTGGATATGTGACAGAACCTTGTCGGGAATGGGCTTATAGATGCCATTTGGAGATTGTCTGTTGAGTTGTAATTTTGTGAGTTGAAAGAGGGAACCTGTGTAGGGTTGCCTGATGATGAGCTCATGTAAAACTTCATCTTGGAAAGAAGGACACCTGTGTAGGGTTGACTGATGATGAGTCCGTGTAAAACTGCATCTTTGAAGGAAGGAAACCTGTGTAGGGTTTACTGATAATGAGTCCGTATAAGACTGCATCTGAAATGGAGAAGGAACCTGTGTAGGGTTGAATTTGATGACGAGTCAGTGTAAAACCACATCTAGAGCTGAGAAGGAAACCTGTGTAGGGTTTACTGATAACGAGTCAGTGTAAAACTACGTCTGGAGTTTGAGAAGGGAACCTGTGTGGGGTTACTTTGATGATGAGCCCGTGTAAAACTGCATCCTGGAAGAAGTAAAACCTGGGTAGGGTTTCTGATGACGAGTCTGTGTAAAACTGCATCCTTGGGAAGAGAGAACCTGTGTAGGGTTTCTTTGACGACGAGCCCGTGTAACACTACGTCTGGAGAGAGAGAACCTGTGTAGGGTTTCTTCGGGATAAGTTCGTGTAAGACTTCTGGAGGAACCGGGGTAAGGTTACTTCGGGATAAGTCCGTGTAAGACTTTGGGAGGAACCGGTGTAGGGTTACCTTGAGATAAGTCCGTGTAAGACTTCTGGAGAAACCGGGGTCAGGTTACTGCAGGGTAAGTTCGTGTAAAACTTCTTGATGGACCGGGGTAAGGTCATCTTGAGATAAGTGCGTGTAAGACTTCTGGAGGAACCGGGGTAAGGTTACTGCAGGATAAGTTCGTGTAAAACTTCTTGATGAACTGGGGTAAGGTTATCTTGAGATAAGTCCGTGTAAGACTTCAGGAGGAACCGGGGTAAGGTTACTGCAGGATAAGTTCGTGTAAAACTTCTGGATGAACCGGGGTAAGGTCACCTTGAGGTAAGTCCGTGTAAGACTTCTGGAGGAACCGGGGTAAGGTTACTGCAGGATAAGTTCGTGTAAAACTTCTTGATGAACCGGGGTAAGGTCATCTTGAGATAAGTCCGTGTAAGACTTCTTCTGAAAGAAAAGGAACCGGTGTAGGGTTACTTTGATGATAAGTCCGTGTAAGACTTCGTCTGAAAATTGAGAAGGAACCGGTGTAGGGTTGCCTGATGATGAGTTCGTGTAAAACTAACATCTGAGGTTGAGAAGGAACCGGTGTAGGGTTGCCTGTTGATGAGCCCGTGTAAGACTTCTTCTGAAAGAAAAGGAACCGGTGTAGGGTTGCCTGAGGATGATCAAGTAGATAATTGTCCTGTTTGGTTTCGAATATTAACCCACGATCAGTCGTCCAAAGAATTTTCCTGGCTTGTTATCGGTGTTGATCTGGAACTGTAAAGGTAGATGGTAATCATCTTTTGATTGACTTTTTTCTGAAAAGGCAAAGTATTAGTCGTATGCAATGTCATGATGCATGAACTGCATGATTTTAAGATGTTCTCAAAAATAAATGAGATTTGTGTTGTATGATGTGTATGCATGCTATAATGCATGAAGATGTGATGTTTATGAATGTATTCTCGTCTGGGAAAATAAATCTTTGACGAATGCCCAGAAGTTAAATCCTGGGCTGATGTTGAAGAGTAGAGTTCTTCGTTTCCGCTGGGGATGTTTGGTTGCAAGAATAAACCGGTAAGAGAAGATGACTCCGTTGGGGAATAAACTTGTTGGAGAGATACTCTGTGGGGAATTACTCTGTGGGAAGAGATACTTCGCTGAGGTTTTGATGAGAACTCCGTTGGGGATTCCGTTGATATGTTTTGTTGAGGATTCTGATGAACTCCGCTGTGGGTAGGAAGAGCTTCGCCGAGGACAATCTTTCTGTGGTAATTAGCTGAGGATAACCCAGTTATAAGTTCTGGTGGGGAATAACTTTGAATAAAGCCGGGGAGAAGCGTTCATACTCTGCCGGTGATAAGCTTCCAGAATCTACTGGGGAGATTGATTCGACTCTCCTGGGGAGACTTTTGAACTGTACTGGGGAATAGCTCCACTGGGGTGTCTGGTATTCCGCTGGGGAATAATATTATATTAAGACGGCCGGGGATGCTTGCTTAGGAACATTTGTATACTCCGCTGGGGAATATTGAGATTTTCTGGGGATACCCAACTTCCTTAAGGTTGACAGTAGACTAACTCTGCTTGGGGAGAGCGTTGTTGACTTGCTGGAGATACTGTGCCTTGTCAGGGCTGACGGGAGACCAACTCTGCTCGGGGGAGAGTATTGTTGAACCTTGTCTTACTCCCGGGGAGTGGAGGCCTCTTGGTTATGTTCTTCAGCCTACCTTGGTACCTTGGTTGACAGGGCAACTAGATTGCTTGGACAACTCATTATTGCCCCTGTTTCTGATGTGGGAGAAGAAGATACCTTGTGGAGGTGCTTGATAACTGCCGATTGACAAATCTTCTTCTGGTAGGCAAGTGACGAGATGACGGGACATAGTCGTACGCTTTTGATCCCTAACTTTTGCCTGGACCGCCCTTTCAGGTTTTCAGTCCATCGGGATACCCATTTTTGCCCAAGCCGCCTTTTCAGGTTTTCGACTTGCCGGGTGTACATATTTTTTCATTTCATCCCTTATTTTTGCCCGAACCCTTTTGGTTCGCCGGGAAGCCCTTATTTTTGCCTAGGTGTGTCAACCTAGCGGGTCTTTGATTATGCGCAGTATTTTTTCGACTATGTCCGTGCTCTCAGGATGCAGGGAGTTGTCACTGTCAGTAGTGCAGTGTTACCATGCCACCAGAAGATCTTCGTTTGATCGTCCAATTCCCCAAGTGATCCAGATGGAGATTTGCCCCAAGCTGGTTGGCCTTTTGAGAGATTCTCCGAATCTTGACTTAACTGCCCCAGATAATGGACAATGATCATGCCATGCCCCTTGCTTGGAGGTGATTTTGTTCATTAGACATTCGTCGTGCGAACTTCTATGATGTTCAAACAAATAGTCATATGCAAGTGATGTTATATTAAAAATGCAAAGCTTATGTCTGTCTTGAAGTTTTTGAAAATGCATTTTTTCAGTAAAACAAGCAAATTATGTAACATGTGATGTCAACTCAAGATTTTACAGCGAGCCTTAAGGAGTCAGGATACCTTTGTAACAGTATGCTTTCGAATTAACCCATGCTTCAGCTAGGACTTTTGAGGGTTATAACGTGGCCTGGTTCACGGTTTAAGAAACAAAGGATAAAGGCTCAAATTTTATTTGTACCCACCCGTTCTTCGTGATGTTCTTCAAACCTAAACTCAGCTGATCGTGCGTTAGACCTTGTTTGAGTCTTTGCTCTGATATTCCGGTGATGGTTTGGATATTGACAATTTATTTTGAACAGGCAGTCATTTTTATAAGGGTTTGCAGGACCTCTTTCTTTTTTTGATTTCGTTATCCCTGTTTTTTGCCTGAACTGTTCCTTTTTGTGATTACAGTCAGCGGGATGCCCCAGTTTTTGTAAGTCTCCTTCATAGGTTTTGACTTGTTGGGCTTTTATTTTGAGAAATGATGACTGCATGTCTTTATGATTATTCGGAACCATCACTGTCTTTTGTTTTGTAAGGACTTCTTTGGTGCCACTCGTTATGCACTTGGATCAACTGAGAGAACTACCCTGCCCCAGGTTATGATTAAGGGTTTTAATTTTCGAAAAGAAAAAAAAACTCCTACTTCTTTGGCTCAGAGGGGTTGACGAGGGATTATCTACCTTATAACTCCAGTGTTTAGGAATTGAAACAATGCCTGTACCTCATCAGCGGGGTTTGTTCAGAAGCATACTGTAGATTGTGGTATCGTTTTCGTCATCCTCCCTCAAGAGGCTTAGAATTATTAATTAAGAGTTGACATCAAAAAATGAAAGCAGTTTGAATATAGCGAATGCGAATATATTGATTCAAAACAGACATATGCGATGCATTAATGAAATAACAGCATTTGACATGATAATTGTTTGAACAATCAAAGAAAAATACAAATTGAACATTCGAATGAACAAAAGTTTTTCTGGTTTGAACTAGTCATCTCAGATGGAAGATTCTCAGCAGAAGATTTTCATTTGGCCACCCAGCATGAACTCCAGCACCCTTCCTTCGATCAAGTCTTGGATCTTGTTCCTCAGGCTCCAACAGTCGTCAGTGTCATGTCCAGGACTGTCATAATGGTAGGCACACCTTTCATCAGGATTGTACTTTAGGGAGGTTATGTTGAGCTTCTTAGGAGGATCCTTTAAAGCAATCAGCTTGACCTCCAACAAGCGTTTCAGTATTAGTGAGGATGGCACACCAGTCTCCGAGAAATGTCTTCCAGACGTATTTTGCTTACGCCAATTACCCTGTTGACGCTGGTGAGGTTGATGTTGGGCTTGTGACCCCGAAGCAAACTGAGGAGCTTTTCCCTTGTCTTCTTACCCCACAGGTGGTTGAATGATGGCTTGCTCTTCAACCTTAGATGTTTGCCCCAGTTGGTTATCCCGAAGCAGTTGGTTGACGAGAACCCTGAGCTCTCCTTGTCTTTGAGATAAGTATTGGATAAGAGCCATTTGCCCCAGCATCTGGGTTCTCATTACATCCACCTCAGCTTGCAGATGTTTCAGTCGTTCGTCCTTGTCGTCTTCGAGACTCTTCCTGACCAAATTCCCCATGAGGAGTGTTCTCATCTCTTCCTGCCCCTTAGATAGATTTAGGAGGATCTCCCCGAACCGAGTCTCTTGAGCATGAAGATCCTGGTTGTTTTGTTGGGAAGCCATTGCTGAAATAAACAGCGAAGATGGTAAGTGACCTGTCAAAGGAGTACCTGTAATGCCATGATATGTATGTATGCATGCAATATTTTCAAGGATCTCGCGGGGTAAACAAGAAAATTGTTAGAATTTGAATTTTGTAGCTTGATGGAAGGGACTTCATGTTGATGAGAGTCCTTCTTCAAGAGTCAAGGCTCACCATATCGAGTGGGTCATAGCCCCTGACTCAAGTCATTAACCTTGGCTAGAGGAAAATAAATCCCCTTTACCCCTTGCTGGACATTTGATTCATCATGACCTGCATCACAAAACCCTTGAGGTCCTTGAAATGGATTAGTCCTTGTGTAGGATGCATGCAATGATATGATGGTATGATGTTATGCTATGCGTGGAGTAATGTAGGTAAACCCTGTTATGAGTCCAGATTAAGGACTGTAAACAAAACCTGCAAGAAACTCAAGTGTCAGATAACAAGTATGCAAGTAGTCAAGTTTGAAGGCACACGAGTCACACAAATAGCCCTTAGAGTTTAGGCCAACATGAAGTTTGGGATACTACCCTCTTGAAGTTGGTGGGCTCAAAACCTGTCCTATCAAAAGTAACCGGGTTCTAAGGAGCTCAATATCATAGGGTTGTTTTCTATGTTCATTGTTTTGATTTAGCCACTGAACTGGCGATCAAAATATTCCAAGAAAACAACCATCAATGAGTGTAGTATCGAGTATCAACCAACTTCAGACTGCACCAAAGTCAGTCATCTCACTACCCCTAAAAAGGCCAGGATGGTCAAGTAAGGTTCCTAAGGTCAGTTGATGCTTCACGACACCACGCGGCGGCCCCGTACTCTCCTTGACTTGACTCAAGGGTTACCGGTACTCACCAAAGTGCCACATCAATGTAGCAAACTGCTTCAACCGTGTCGGTATACCCCGCACAGTTCCCTCACAGTTTGTTGCTACTTTCTAAAAGGTATCCCCCAGATCCGGGTTAGGATCTATGAAACTCCCAAAACAGGCCCACAATATTAAATCAAGCAAGGCAAGCAATTGAAAACATGATGATGAACTATTCCTAAGGTACACCCCACTTATATATCTCCCCAGCAGAGTCGCCAGTTCTGTGATCGGTGGAAATAGAACTGACTGTTTTTTAAGCTGGTTCGCGAAATGTCACGGTAAGCAAGAATCGCCACCGTCTTTTATGTTCTCCAACATGGAAAGGACAAAAGCACAGCAAAATTCCTTCTTTGAGAATGTTTCTCGGTTCGTGAGGTAGATTTATAGAAAGGGAAGGTGTTAGCACCCTTTCTATCTGTGGTTATCCACGGGCTCTTAGGTACTTGCTCTATGTTTTCAAAAAATGTTTTCTTTTCAAGTGTGTGTGGGTTTTGAAAGAAGTTTCGTTTGAAAAATTTCTAAGTAACTCTTGTATCTGTCCTCAAGAGTGTATGACAAATTTATTTGAAAACTTTTAGAAAGTGTGAGTGTGAAAAGTTGTTTTGTTTGTTTTGAAAAGAGCAAGTACTTAAGAGAAGTCTACCTACCCTAAGGAATTAAGCTGTGTAAGAGTCCTTTAGATAGTGCTATCCCACCATTGAGAGGTAGGTAGCACCGTCGTTGGAGGTATTCGGGTCAATTCGATTATTAGGGACAGTGTGGTCACCGAAGCAATGGTAGGACACCTTAGAAGTAACCCTAATGTCTTAGATCCTTTTATCCGAGGCAACCGTTTCGAGGCAACTGGATCTTTAGACAAAAGGGCGACCTCTAAGACACCCTATACTTGATGACCACGTTCAAGGCAACCAGTGAGGCGTACCCTAAGAGTGGCATGTGCTTGTGTGTTGTTTTCATGTTATGTTTATCTGGTACATGTTATTTGTGAGCTACAGATTGATTTTATTTTTCATACATTCTTTCATGCATTTTTTAACAGTTAGGAGTGTGGAAAATAAATTGCAGAAATGTAAATCTAGCTATTACAAGGCGCGAGTCTATACATCGCCAAAAAACAAAAACCCGTTTTGAAATAAGAATGCGAGAAATAACAAATAAAGAGATAAACCTAATTAACTATTACATTTCCGGAAGCAGTTACATAAATATAATGAATTAAAATAAATTGCGCGCGAAAGAATGAATCGGGACGTCCTAAGGGTTTTGACCCTTTTTTAAGAAAGAATTGAATTTTTGTCCTTTTTTGTAATTAATGAAATTAAAACTAATAACTAATTAATTAATTAATTAATTAAGAAAATGTTTTTTTGTATTTTTTTGTTTTTAATGAAAATAAAGAGAAAATAACAGAAATTAAAAGTTAGCAAAAACCTAATTCTAAATTGTTTTTATTTATTGTAAAAAGTATTAAAGTTAATTAATTAAGCTAATTTAATTTAATTTACATTTATTTACAAAATAAGTTAATAAATAATAAAATGTTTTTTTTTTGTTTTTTTGAATTTTATGGGAAAAATTAGTTTGGGTTAATTAAACAATTAATAAAACTAATAATTAATAAAAGGGAAATTATAAAAGAAAAGAAAATAAAAAGAGAAAAAAGAAAAGAAAATAAGAACCCAGGGGGTGTTGGACCCTTAGGGAGGTGAATCAGGAATTTAGGCCCATTGTCTCAAGCCTTTTTGACTTTTGAATCGTCCAGAGGCGCGTTGACCAGGGAGCATGGTGTGGAGCACCCTTTGGCCTTTGGATTGATCTTTTGAGACACTTGGCGCGCATCTGTATGAGGCCTATGGTGGAACGCGTCTAGGAAGCTGCATGAGAATTTATTAGAAAAAATAATATTGAGACTTTGGGGGACCTGGGAAAACTTACAGCGCGGTATGATGGACCTTAGGACGTGGCAAGGGTTGCTTTAGCTTCAGAGTATGGCAAAGAAGAGAGTCACGTTCTCCTTTTGGCCTGAAAATGCTTACAACACTCCTTTTGATCTCACACTTTTTTTTGACACTTTTTGGATTTTGCTCTGGCCGTTTTTGCACACTCTAGGTTGTGAATGAGGCTTGCAAGGCTTGTATATATAGTAATGAGTGAGAATAAGTCACATTTAGGAGCCTTTAACCATTGCAATTAAGCTTTGGATTTTGTCTTAACCACCATTAAAGGCCTTTCAAAGCTTGTTCAAAATTTGAATTTTCATGCCTAAATGAGCTTAGCACGAAATTGGTAGGTTGCAAATGCTTCATGAAGGCTATTCAAACCATAAGATACCATTTAATTAATTTTTTTAGATTTACTTGAATTATTATGGATTAAAATGAATTAAATCCATAAAAATTAAATAAAAATAGAAAAATAATTATTTGGTCTTGAAATTGATCATGGGACACGTGGGTGGCATGACAAGGATGAATCAAGTGGAAAAAAGTGGGCCCTTTTGTCAAAAATTGAAGTTTCAGGGATAGTTGACTTTTGCCATTTTACAAAAATTTCCCAACTTCTCCAATGCATATCTTGCTCAATTTTGATCATATGAACATGTTCTTGGACATTTTGGAAAGGTCTTGAAGTCCTCTAACCAATGCCTTTGGTCCCATGTCATTTGGATTTACCAATCTCAAGTTATGGTCTTTGACTTAAAATGCCTTTTTGTTGACTTTTGAAAATGACCTATAATGTTGAAATTGATAACTTTTTGTGAGAGCATTTCTTGGACTTGGAATGTGAAGATGAGTTGTAGGAAATGTTATCACCTTCAAAATGAGCATTGGATGGGATTTTTCTGATGAACCATGAAAAAGTTATGCCTTGGTCAAGTTACAGTTGACTTTTCAATTGTCCAAAAATAGAAACTTTTGCATCTTGATGATTTTTGAGCCATTCTTATGAAATCATGGTCAAGACTTGACCAAATGATGATGGTGGCTTCAAAATAAGATGTTGACCAAAAATTTTGACTTTTGACTGCCAAATGACCATTTTGCCCCTACAGTTGATTGTGAGGCAATTAGGGTTTTTTGACTGTGCAACTTGACCTTGTGAGCCTTGAAACTTGGTATGTAGGTGCTTGACAATGTATATGAGCATATGGGACTTGATTGAGCCCTTGAAAACCTCAACTTCCTTGCAAGAACCAAAACCCTAATTTTGACTGTGCAACCCTTGAGTAGACTTGAGCAAATTTAGATGATGCTTGTCAAAACTTTGAAGAATATGGGAGGGAAAATTTTGGGGTACAACAGACGCTACAAATGTTTCCTTTCAAAATGATCTTAGTCCCTAAAAAAGAAATGCTAAGATATCTCACAACATTGCTATCATGACTATACGATGACCCACGCCCGTCCCTTTACATCCAAAGATAAGGCTTCTTACCAAATCAATGGTAAGATAGTAATACCAAAGGAAGGAAGAAATGAAAAAAGACTTTTGAGTAGGTAGATTGTTCTTAGTTGCTTGCTCAATTTCAAAACAAACATACTTGCTCATTTTCAAAACAAACACCAAACACTTTAAAAAACACACTTTCAAAAGGCCAACACTTTGTATACATTCTTACGAACGAGAACTATTACAAAGTTTGCCTAAACGAAGGCGCCTTTTCAAAATACTTTCAAAAACCACCACAAAGCACATTTTCAAACAAAAGCAAGTGATATAGAAAGCAACTAAGATCCCATAGATAACTATGGATGAAAAGGGTGCTAACACCTTCCCTTTTCATCACCTACCCCCCAAACTCAATAAATAATCTCAAAGGTCTTTCCTGTTCTTTTCATCCTTTCCTTTTGGATAAAAGAAAAGTCGGCGGTGACTCTTTCTAACCGCAACAATTGCGATCAAACGAAAAACATTCCAAGTCAGTTCTCCTACCGTATTACACATGGAAATATTCAAGGGATTGGAATATTTGTTTTTCAGCCCAAGCCCACTGCTGCACCTTTATAAGGACTTGCATCCTTATTCATTTGATTGTAACTTTTGAAGAAGAATATATTCTTTCTGTTTTAGAAGTCTAAGTCTTTTTAATTGTAATACACTCTAAGTATTGGTTTAATAGTTGAGTTGTAATTTGAGTTGTTAATTGTGCATCATTCATAAGCTTTTAAGTATTAAATGATTGAAGTCTTTAAAACTTAATAATTTTGTTGTTCTTCACTGTTAATGATTGAAGGGATTTCAGAAGGGCCTCATACCTAGGTGTGTCTTAGGTAGAAGTATAGCACATGTAGTGATTAAGTGATTAGATCGTAAACTGGTTGTTTACTGAGGGTCTATGAATTGATACTATTTAGTGGACTTGTCCCTGGCTTGGTAGCCCTCAGAGTAGGTGTTGTTATACACCAAACTGGGTTAACAATCCCTTGTACTTTACTGCTTTTAATATTGTTGCATCTTATATTATCCTCAGATATTTGTGTCATGACATCTTCTTCGACATCACATATCTGATACCAGGATTTCAACATAAATTAGTCTATGTGCAATAAAAATTACAGAATCTTAACAACCCCTTTTGAGCCTAACCAACCCAGATTGCAATGAGCACGCTCTAAGATATTCGAATTGATAAAAATAGGCAACACATCAGTAATGAGGTCTCAAAAAACATATAACCCATGGTGCAATGTCGAAAATCAAACACCTCGAAAACTAAAAACCTTAGCATATCTGGAGATAACCAGATATCAAAGACAATAAACCAAATCCAACACCAGTGAAATGTAATGTGAGAACAACAACAGTCAGATCTAAATTTAGACCACCAGAAACAAACCAAATCGCATCACAGAAACAACAAACCACAAAATGACCCAACCACTAAAAATATTGATTGAGTTAGTAGTCAATGAATAAAAAATAGCCACCGAAAATTATGACTGAACCAATCATCAGCGATAACCCAAATAAAAGAAGACATATCCAAACGACTAATCAACTTATCTGACGGTCCCCTTGTTGAAGCCTACAAGACACTGTATCTCAAATTGAACTAAAAATCTCTAGTAGTTGAAAAACAAAAGGAGAGAATTGAATCCATTCTTCATGACAAAACTCATCTCATGCTAGCTATTTCAGAGTTGAAGAAAGAATTCGTCCATCTCAATTATAAGCTTGATGGCATGACCAAATTTGTTCGCATGTTGAATTCCAGAATTGGGACTCTTGATGAATCTATAGGTGTTGGCTTTTCATAGAAAGATGATGAAATTAAAAGTGTTATCAAATCATAAAAAGACGTGAAGGGAATTAGATACTCTGGAGAATCGCCCAATTCAAGACAATATTTGTTCCATTTATTCATAAAACAAAATTCACAATCTTAAGTAACAAGTCTCAACAACCTATCAAACATAATTAACAATGTACTAATTTTATCTATACCATACCCCCTTGGGGTTGTCTCTATTATGGTTGAGGTGGTCACATTCATCCTTACTGTTATAAGTTATATGGTAGACAACCATATCACAAACATAAAATTCATCCTCGACAAGTTTGGCGTGCCAAGCCTAAAATTCTGGTTCATGTTGCTTGTACCTCCTATAAGGTTTCTTCTTGTAAAAATTAGTATTTTTATAGTGGTTGCTCTAGACATATGACAGGAGAAAGAAACTATCTGAAAGACATTAAACAATATTCCAACAATTATGCTACGTTTGGTGATGGTGTTAAATAAAAAATTATCGGAAAGGGAAATTAGAGTATCCTGGTCTTTCTTGTCTAAACAATGTTTTACTTGTTGATGGTCTCACTGCTAATCTTATTAACATCAGTCAACTTTGTGATCAATATTTAGGTGTCATGTTTGATTGTATGGAACACATAGTTACGTATAAACAACATACTCAACTTATGAAAGGATCCAGACCTTCGCATAATTTCTAAATGTGGTGACTTTTTTAGAAGAGACAATCTTAGACTTGTCGTATCTTTAAAAATGTTGAGAAAAATAATAAACATAGTGCAAAGAGAAAGAAATTCGCAAAGAGGTAGAAGAGTGCTACTAACAATATGGAGAAGGATGTTGAAGGTCATGTTACTGATATCATGGATAACATTATAGATAAAGAAACCAAGCTATACCACAGGAAGGTTAGGAGTATGAGGAATATTATTACTCAAAAGGATGTCTTTGGCATACCTGATCTCAAGCTTTAAGAAGGTAACTGTTGTACCCCAAAATTTGCCCTCGTATTTTTCCACAAGAAATCACAGCTTCGGGCTTTTCCCTGATTTTTCAGACTGGCTCAAGAATCGGTCAAACAGACTTTTTTCGTCAGTCAGACAAAAATTAGGGTTTTCATTGATTTTAAAGCAGTTCAGGCAGATTGCTAGGGTTTGGTTGAGTTGGCTCAGGCTTTGATCAGGCGGACGTTTCTTTGACATTTAATCAAGAACTAGGGTTTTCGCGCGCACATTGCTCCGAAAGAATTAATTTTACAGTGCTTTTCAAGTTATTTTGAGATATGGACAGAGGCATTTGGATTGAATTTACAGTGTTTAATTTGATCAATAAAAAGGTAAATATATGAATATTGGTTTGATTAACTGTGCATTTGGATATTTGAGGCGCCGGGTTTATTATTGATTGATGACAAGACCACAATGTTTATCATTTGTTTATTTATTCTAAGATTAGGATAATCGGGATTTATTTCCATTTTATTTTAATCTAAGGGTTATAAACAATTAAATAAACATTTGAAAAGAAGAAAAAAGAATTAAGTGATCAAGATTGAATTTTATTCATATTTAATTATTTGTTACAATTGTTATTTGAATACAGTATTTATTTACAAAGTATTCATAATAATAATAGTTACAATAATTACAATTGAAATAAAATTTCATCCTAATTCCTAAGTCTTCATCTTCTATCCAATGCCTCCTCTTTCGCTCCATTTTTATTATTTATCTGCAAAACAAAGAAAAGAAAGAAAAGTCAAAGCAGATAAAATAATTAAAAGTGGACAGTTAAATAGATTCATCATTAAAGGCAACTGGCTGGAATCAGTTTGCCCTCTCTGCAAATCACGAGATTTCCCCCGGTTCACAGAGAGGGATAAATAATGCTTGCAATGAAATATGAAATGCACAAATTTTAATATTGCACAACTTCAAAAATGGTCAAAAAGTTGCATAGTTCATAAAATGCCAAACAAAGTCCAAATACAAACTGAACTGAATTGCCTAAACCAAATCAAAAGGGAAAACTGAATAAAGCTGTCAAAATACAAAAGGCTACCAAGGCTGTCCACAAGATATCAAGATATCAAAGTACAGAATGCTGTCACAAAGAAGCATAAAATCTGAAAGAAGAGATAAAGTATGAAGAGGCAAAGCAACAAGTGCAAGCAATGTAAAACTTCATCATTTCTCAGCAGTTGCCTTTTTAGAACAAAGTACAAACATAAACATTATTTAATGCTTTAACTTGTACTAGAGAGAGAGAGAAGAAAGAAAAGAAGAAAGGGCTTACAGGCTCAGGCTTTAGGAAAGGATATATAACAAACTGATCAAGACAGTAAAAAAGGAGAGAGATATTACAAAAAATCAGAACCTCACAAGAACTGTATGAAAAAAATTGCCTCCACCCTACTGAAGCCAAAACAGAAGCACACTAAGCCTCAAACAAACTCAGGCCTTACCATTCAAAACTGAAACAGCATATCAAAACCTCACCAACACCCAATACTTCAACCTGCTGAAACCAAAACTCAGCTTGCATTACAAACATTCCCACCCTGTCAAACAAAGCCCCAAAGCCTAACCTATAAAAGGCCAAGCTAGTAAACCTGTAAACAAAAGCCTAACCTGTAAACAAAGGCCATCAACCTGCTGAAACCCTTTAAACTCCAAACAAAACCTTAAACCTGTCAAACCTGCCTACTCTGATACAAACCTCAAACTCAAGCCTTACCATTCAAACAGAAATCAGTATATCCAAACCTCACACTAAACTTAACCTGCCAAGCCAAGAACCTGTGCATAAACCAGAAGCAAAGCTTAACCTGAAGCAAGCCTTACCAGCATTCAAACCACCCATCAAGCCCTCAGGAAACCTTCATCACTGGGCTAACAACAACATCATCAAAACTTTTCAAGGCAACAGGGCAAGCATACCAAATATCGCGCATTCAAGGCAATACAGAGTAAGGCAACACAAGCCCTCATAATTTTTTTCATCACTGGGCAAAGAAAGCATACAAGGCAACTGAGGTAAATAGAGAAGAAGAGAGGCAACTGTCTAAACATATCAGATATCAAATATTTCAAGCATATCATCATCAATACAGTATAACAAGAATTCAAGGGTCAAGCATACGAGGCAACTCAGCAACTCAGAAGCAACGTTCAATAGAATATCAAGCCATCATACAAGGCAACGGAGGCAAAAGGCATAGCAATGTACAAAGGCAAACATCCAAAGAGACAAGAAGAAGAAAAGAGGTGATAAACTAAGTTCTCAGAACATCATCACTGAACCAACACATAAAAAAGACAAAACACGAAATACCAGGGTTCCAAGCAAGCTAGCATGCATCACCACCGTTCCCCTCGCCGTCAAGCCGCCGGAGCGCCTCCACGTCCCTCCTCCTCCGTCTCCAAGAGGTAGCATTTCTCTTCTTTTCTTTCCTTTCCACAACCTCAATAACAAACAATAACAACACATAATCAAAACATGAAGCCAAGAGAAATAACAAAAACCCTAAACGCGTTTTAAAAAGGAAACAAAAACAGTCACCTTTTAATTTGCTTCGTTGGACCAAGGAGGGAAGAGGACGAAGGAAGCAGCTGGTGGCTAGGCAAGGGGAAGTTTATTCAGAAGCTGGCCGGAGAAGACGAAGATGAAACCAAAACGGCGCGCCTCTGTTCTCACTTTGAAACCCTAGTCCCAAATGTTACAAAGCCTTGCAACCCTAAAACAATTTGTCTCAAGCCTTGGGCCACAACCGGTTCAAAATGCCTAAGCCCAGATAAAATCATGCGCATACCCCCCCTCTTATTTTCCTTCATTTATTCGTTGGGCCAGCTTAGATCCCTAAAGCCCATCTAATCCCTTAAACCCTCTTTCTATTTATTTTCTATAGTACTCAAATTAATATTTTTTCACTAACATAAGTTAATTCATTTTGTATATAAAATAATACCTTATTTTTCTCATATAAATTTTTCCTTTTTATTTTCTTTTTATTATTATTTATCACATTTAAAAAATACATAAATACTTGAATTTTATTAGGTTAATGGATCTTTTTGTCTTAAAACTTTTAATTAAGATTTTGTACATAAAACGATACTAACATAAATACCCAAAACATTAATACATAAGACTCAAAACATTTCTTTTCTTAAAAAATCTTTTCTTTATACATAAAATTATTAATTAAAAACATTAATATTTAAAAATATTCTTTTTTTAAGATTAAAACTTTTGTTTTATACATATTTAACAAAATACAAAATGATAACATTAAATAAACACCATACTTGATAATACATTAAAATCACATCTTCTCGCACCTGTAAATAATCATACACTTACACAAATACATTCACAATACACATTTTATCTTTCTTATACATCAATACATTTGCTTGTCCCATTTTATATTGCTATTGCTTTACATTTGAGATGGCGATTGATTCGATTTGGTTGTAATTATTTGGATACTATCCTCCTATAAGTCTCATCCCCCATGTGTATACTTGTACCCCCACTCCCGGATACTATTTTGTAATAGCGTAGACTTTAAATTCCCGCAATTTACCGCTTTTGAATTATACCATGGTTAGACCTAGGGTTGTATGTACATAAAATCAAACGCTAGATAACCTAATACAAGACAAACACATGAAATCAATACACAATCACACTTGCACCCCTAGGGTAATCCCACATGTTGCCTTCCAAAATGGGCCATGCTTGCACGTCGAGTTTCTTTGGCAAAACAATTCAAATGATCACAAGTCCCTCGATGACGCTTTCGAAAGTTGCCTAAATGGAATGGTCGTAGTCCCTTGAAGCAAAATTGCTAAAGACACTTGGCACCATTGCATTCATGGTCCATACGATGACCCGCGCCCGTCCCGTTAAACATCCTAAACGCAAGATTGTCCACCAAATACAATGATGGAACAAAATTGTTAAAAAGGGTTAAAACATGAGAAAAACCTTTGAGTACATTAGGGGTAGACAAAATTTTAGTTACTTGATCAACTTGTAAAAACACTTGCCTACTTTTCAAACCACACTCCACAAACACTTTCAAAACAAACTTCCAAAAACATTTGAAACATCTTTTCGAAAAGATACACACCTTCGTATATACTCAAACACGAGTCATTACAACGGTTGCCGAAACAAAGGCGTCTATTTCAAAATATTTTCAAAACACACACACATACCATTTCAAGCAATAAAAAATCAAGGCAAGTGATCTAAAACCAAGTAACTAAGAGCCCATGGATAACCATGGATGAAAAGGGTGCTAATATCTTCCCTTTTCATAATCTACCCCCTGAACTCACGAAACATCTCAAAAGGTTTTTCCTGTGCTTTTTAACCTTTCCTTTAGGATAAAATAAAAAGTCGGTGGCGACTCTTGCTAAACCGAACAAGTGCGAATACAAACGCAAAACTCAAGTCAGTTCTCCCACTGTATCACAGAACTGGAGACTCTGCTGGGGATTTAACTTAAAAGTAGGGTTACCTTAGGGTTTAGATCACCTTTACATTCTTGCTTTGATTGCCTTGATTGATTTATCTTTTGGGTCCTTGTTTGGGTTTGTTGTAAATCCTACACCCGGATTTGGGGCACCTTTTTAGGTAAATAGCAAAAAAACTGTGAGGAAACTGTGCGGGGTATACCGACATGGTTGAAGCAGTAAGCTATGTTAGTGTGACATATTTGTGAGTACCGGTAACCCTTGAGTTCAGTCAAGGAGAGTACGGGGCCGCTGAGTGATGTCGCGAAGCACTGACGAACTCTTAGAACATTACTTGACCATCCTAGCCTTTTTAGGGGTAGTGAGATGACCGACTTTGGTGCAGTCCGAAGTTGGTAGATACTCGATACTACACCCATTAAGGGTTGTTTTCTTGGAATATTTTAGTCGCCAGTTAAGTGGCTAAACCAAAACGATGAACACGGAAAACAATCCAATGATATTGAGCTCCTTAGAACCCGGTTTCTATTTCTAGGACAGGATGAACCAACTAACTTCAAGAGGGTACTTACCTGCAAGCCTAAACCTAAGGACTTGTTCGCTTTGTGTGGATATGATTGCCTGTATATACACTCACTTGCTTTTTGCATACATGTACATAACATCATAACATCATACCATAGCATTTTCAAATAACCATTTCAAGGATCTCGAGGGTTCTTTTGATGCAGGGTTACGTTGAACCAGACGTCTACCAAGGGGCAAGAAGTTTCTCCTCTAAACAAATACCAATCAAAGATCGAGTGCAACAACTTGAATCAGGGGCTATGACCCACTTGACATGGTGAGCTTGATTCTCGTGGAAAGACATCCACTGATGCAAAGTTCTCCAATCAAAGATCAAGTGCAACAACTTGAATCAGGGGCTATGACCCACTTGACATGGTGAGCTTGATTCTCGTGGAAATACATCCACTGATGCAAAGTTCTCCAATCAAAGATCAAGTGCAACAACTTGAATCAGGGGCTATGACCCACTTGACATGGTGAGCTTGATTCTCGTGGAAAGACATCCACTGATGCGAAGTTCTCCAATCAAAGATCAAGTGCAACAACTTGAATCAGGGCCTATGACCCACTTGACATGGTGAGCTTGATTCTCGTGGGAAGACCTCCACCGGTGCGAAGATCTCCAATCAAAGATCAAAGTTCAACCTCTAACATTCTCTTGTGTTTACCCCAAGAGATCCTTGAAAGCATGCATCCACATACCATGCATTGCATTTTGACAGTTTTTCCTTTTTCAGGTTTCCTTACTCTCATACTGTTTATTTCAGTAAGAGATGGCTCTAGAAAGGATTGTCAAAGATATCCAGGACCAGACTGCTCAGCTGCAGGAGATGTTCTTGAACTTGTCTCTGGGGCAAGAAGAAATGAAAGCTCTCCTCACAAAGGGCTTGGAGAATTCAAACAATGCCAGGAGTGATCAGCTTGCTGAGCTGCAGTTTGATCTGGCAACATTGAGGATCCAAATGATGGGGCAGTTAGTGGGCCAGATGGCTCTCATCCAAGACCTGTCTCAAAGACAAGAGGAACTCATAGTTCTCGTCCGCCAACTGCTTCGGAACAACCAACTGGGGAAAACATCTGAGGTTGAAGAGCAGGTCACCGCTCAGCCTCCATCCATTCAAGAAGACAAGGGGAAGGCTCCTTTGCTTGCTTCAGGGTCACAAGCCCAGCAACAACCTCGCCAGCGTCAACGGGGTAATCAGCGTAAACAAGAAACATCGGGAAGACAGTTCACAGAGACTGACATACTGTCATCTCTGATTCTAGAGCGTTTGTTGGAGGTCAATCTGACTGCTTTGAGGGATCCTATCCGGAACCCAAATACCTCCGCTCCTAACTATCATCCCGATGCATTTTGTGTTTACCACTCCTACAGCCCGGGACACGACACTGACGACTGTTGGGCCTTGAAGAACAAGATTCAGGATCTGATCGACATTAGAGTGCTGAGGTTCATGCCAAACGGCGAGATGAAAATCTTCCGTTAAGGAGTTCTCCACCTGAAGTGACAAAGCTCAAGCTGAAATACTTTTGCTTCATTTTGAATTTTCAAAGTTGTAATTTCTTTTGTTTTCAAACAATTATCTGTTGATGTTGAACTCTGTTTCATTAATGCATTACATATGTTTGTCTTGAATTCATCCATTCGTTTTCACTACTCTTATGCTTTCTTTATGATATTTAACTCTTGATAAAAAGCTGCAAGCCTTTAGAGGGAGGATGACGAAACAATACCATAATCTCATGCAGTATGCTTTTGAACGGACCTTGCTGATGATGTACAGGCATTTCTTTCAATTCCCAAACACTGGAGTTATAAGGAAGATAATCCCTAGTCAACCCCTTCGAGCCAAAGAAGTAGGAGTTTTCTGTTCTAAACAATCAAAACCTTTGATATAAACCTGGGGCAGGGTAGTATCTCAGTTAATTCAAAAGAAAATGCGCATTGAAGTCGCAAACTCTCAGTTCGTAACACAACGAACGACGTTAAAAAAAAAAAGCATTCCCTTGGAATCAAAAGACAGTGATGGTTCCCTATCATATAGGCAGTCAATCTCTCAAAGGAGAAAAACCCACCAAGCCAAAACCGGTAAAGGAGGCTTAAGAAAGTTAGGGATAACAAATCAAAATCAAAATAGAGAGGTCATTACAAATCCTCAACAACATGAAAAATGTTGCAAAAGAAAAAGGAGATGATGACTGTCTCCCAAATTCAATTGGTGAACCATCACCCAAAAGGTCGTTCCAAACTCAAACAGAGTGCGACGCACAATTAACTGAGCTTAGGGTTGAAGAACATCACGAAGAGCGGGTGGGTAAAAATAAACTTTGAGCCTTTATCCTTTGTTTCTTAAGCCGTGAACCAGGCCACGTTACAACCCTTTAAAAGTCCTAATTGAAGCATGGGTTAGTTCGAAAGCATACTGTTACAAAAGGTATCCTGACTCCTGTAAGGCTTTGCTCTAAAATCTTGTGTTGATTTGTCTTATGAAAAAGTTTTCTGCTAAAAAACGCATTTTTTTCAAAACTTTGAGACAGACATAAACTTTGCATTACTTGAATATCACTGTTTGCATTTGACTATTTGTTTGACAGCGAAGAAATTCATACAGCGAATGTTCGGAGGAACGAAAACTCTCTCTGTGAGTAAAATCACTTTCAAAAGGATGACATTTCCAACGACAAATCTCCTATCGGCAAGGGGCATCACATGTCACTATCCAGTTAACCTGGGGCAGTCCAGTCAGGTCAACAGATCTTTCAAAGTCCAGCACACCTGAGGCAGTCCAGACAATATTTTCAACAGATCTTTCAAAGTTTAGTTAACCTGGGGCAGTCCAGTCAAGATTCCAAGAAATATCTCAATTTGCAGAGTAATCTGATTCAAGACTCCTTCATCATCACTTTGGGCATTCGAATGTCAAAAGTGTCCGAAGTTTTCCTTCATCACCTGCTGCAAATTACAACCGCCAACAGAATAACTGTCACAATTCCAGATTCGATTCCTGTATCTAGCCAGGGCATATCTGTGAGTATTTGATTGTGGATTCGACACCTGTATCTAGCCAAGGCATGTCTGCATGAATAGTTTAGAGATTCGATACCTGTATCCAGCCAAGGCACGTCTGTAAGCAACCTTTTGAAGTTCCAGATTCGATTCCTGTATCCAGCCAGGGCATATCGGCGGACGACTGATTGTGGATTAACACCTGTAATAAGCCAGGAAATTATCTACATCACCACTTGGGGCATTCGAATGTCAAAAAGTGTTCAACAATTCCTTCATCACCTGTTGGAAGATACGGTCCAGATTTGCTCCAGACACGGTTGCCATTCTGTCACCTTTCTTAAGTTCCAGATTAACACCTGTAACAAGCCAGGAAAATATATATGGACGACTGATTGTGGATTAACACCTGTAACAAGCCAGGAAATTATCTACATCACCACTTGGGGCATTCGAATGTCAAAAGTGTTCAACAATTCCTTCATCACCTATCGGAAGTTACGGTCGTCAAAGATCAATTTCTCACAAAATTCAAGTTATGAATCCCGGATATGACCGGATAGTATCTTGACCTCTACAGCACATTGTGAAGACTGGACTACGACCAGATAATAGTGTCAGACTACCACAAAGTCTGGATTACGACCAGATAGTGGGCTCTCCTGAATTCAAGTTATGAAGCCCGGATTTGACCGAATAGTATCTTGATCTCTACAGCACATTGTGAAGACCGGACTACGACCGGATAACAGTGTCAGACAATCGCCAAGCCTGGATTACGACCAGACAGCAGTCAAGAGTACTACGAAGCCTGGAATCGACCAGATAGTGGTATATCTTTAACACAAGCCGTGAAGCCCGGATTTGACCGGATAACAGCTTAGCAAGCTATTATGAAGCCCGGACCACGACCAGATAGCAATATAAATTTCTGTGAAGCCTAGATTACGACCAGATAGCAGTTAACCCTCAAGAGTGAAGACCCTCATCCTGAAAACCTCATAAGATTGGTATACTCCCAGTTTCTGATCGTTAACAGAACGAAGATTTCCATCACCTCATCATGAAGCAACCCTACACAGTTTCAATATCCCCATCGGAGCTAAAACTTCCAACTATCAATCCCCAAGCAGAGTGAAGACTCTCTTTTTCAGTTCCTCACAGAATATTCGAATATTCTCCAGTGAAGATCCCCTCAAGACAGGAATTCCCCAGTAGATTGGCATACAACCCAAGCTCCGGATTCCCCGACAGTGGTCCCAGGACTTCTTATGATCAAAGATTCTTGCCCTCCCCAGCAGCAGTCAAGGAATTATTTTCCCCGACAACAGTCAAGATTCTTCTGTCCCCAGCCATCCAGGATTCATCTATCCTCAGCAGGACAGCTCATCAGCTTACATACGCATTCATCACATTCATATCATAAACATTGATATAACATACATTGCATCATACATTTCATGCAACATGACTTCGTGTTTCAGCTAATATCTTGCCCTTTTTCAGGATAAGAATTAATTCTTCTCAACTTTTGAAAACAGTTTACGGACGCTTCCCTATCGACGGATGCTGCTCTATTCCTTATTCAACTTCAAGACTTCTGAAAATAGTTTACGGATTCTCCAAACACGGATGTCGATCTATTGCTTGTTCAGACCCCCAGTTCAAAGATGTTCCAAAACATGGATACCTTTCTGATACTCGTCCACTCACCAATGACATACAATTCAACATTTCCAGATGGCATCCATAAGCCCATCCTCCTATCAGCAGTCACCAGATGGCATCTTTAAGCCCATCACCAAATGGCATCTATAAGCCCATCCTCCTCAACAAACACTTCCAAATGGAATCTTTAAGCCCATTTCCAGATGGCATCCATAAGCCCATCCTCCTATCAGCAATCACCAGATGGCATCTTTAAGCCCATCACCAAATGGCATCTTTAAGCCCATTCCCTCCACCATCACATCACCAAGTGCAAATTTCCTGGGCACTCTAGTGTCCAATCTCCTTTTACCCTCGAGTCGCGAAAGGCAAACTTGCCAATCTAACTCTTCAGGTTCAAGAAGATTGAACATGGGCAACTGTTGTACCCCAAAATTTGCCCTCGTATTTTTCCACAAGAAATCACAGCTTCGGGCTTTTCCCTGATTTTTCAAACTGGCTCAAGAATCGGTCAAACAGACTTTTTTCGTCAGTCAGACAAAAATTAGGGTTTTCATTGATTTTAAAGCAGTTCAGGCAGATTTCTAGGGTTTGGTTGAGTTGGCTCAGGCTTTGATCAGGCGGACGTTTCTTTGACATTTAATCAAGAACTAGGGTTTTCGCGCGCACATTACTCCGAAAGAATTAATTTTACAGTGCTTTTCAAGTTATTCTGAGATATGGACAGAGGCATTTGGATTGAATTTATAATGTTTAATTTGATCAGTAAAAAGTTAAATATCTGAATATTGGTTTGATTAACTGTGCATTTGGATATTTGAGGCGCCGGGTTTATTATTGATTGATGACAAGACCACAGTGTTTATCATTTGTTTATTTATTCTAAGATTAGGATAATCGGGATTTATTTCCATTTTATTTTAATCTAAGGGTTATAAACAATTAAATAAACATTTGAAAAGAAGAAAAAAGAATTAACTGATCAAGATTGAATTTTATTCATCTTTAATTATTTGTTACAATTGTTATTTGAATACAGTATTTATTTACAAAGTATTCATAATAATAATAGTTACAATAATTACAATTGAAATAAAATTTCATCCTAATTCCTAAGTCTTCATATTCTACCCAATGCCTCCTCTTTCGCTCCATTTTGATTATTTATCTGCAAAACAAAGAAAAGAAAGAAAAGTCAAAGCAGATAAAATAATTAAAAGTGGACAGTTAAATAGATTCATCATTAAAGGCAACTGGCTGGAATCAGTTTGCCCTCTCTGCAAATCACGAGATTTCTCCTGGTTCATAGAGAGGGATAAATAATGCTTGCAATGAAATATGAAATGCACAAATTTTAATATTGCACAACTTCAAAAATGGTCAAAAAGCTGCATAGTTCAAAAAATGCCAAACAAAGTCCAAATACAAACTGAACTGAATTGCCTAAACCAAATCAAAAGGGAAAACTGAATAAAGCTGTCAAAATACAAAAGGCTACCAAGGTTGTCCACAAGATATCAAGATATCATAGTACAGAATGTTGTCACAAAGAAGCATAAAATCTGGAAGAAGAGATAAAGTATGCAGAGGCAAAGCAACAAGTGCAAGCAATGTAAAACTTCATCATTTCCCAGCAGTTGCCTTTTCAGAACAAAGTACAAACATAAACATTATTTAATGCTTTAACTTGTACTAGAGAGAGAGAGAAGAAAGAAAAGAAGAAAGGGCTTACAGGCTCAGGCTTTAGGAAAGGATATATAACAAACTGATCAAGACAGTAAAAAAGGAGAGAGATATTACAAAAAATCAGAACCTCACAAGAACTGTATGAAAAAAACTGCCTCCACCCTACTGAAGCCAAAACAGAAGCACACTAAGCCTCAAACAAACTCAGGCCTTACCATTCAAAACTGAAACAACATATCAAAACCTCACCAACACCCAATACTTCAACCTGCTGAAACCAAAACTCAGCTTGCATTACAAACATTCCCACCCTGTCAAACAAAGCCCCAAAGCCTAACCTGTAAAAGGCCAAGCCAGTAAACCTGTAAACAAAAGCCTAACCTGTAAACAAAGGCCATCAACCTGCTGAAACCCTTTAAACTCCAAACAAAACCTTAAACCTGTCAAACCTGCCTACTCTGATACAAACCTCAAACTCAAGCCTTACCATTCAAACAGAAATCAGTATATCCAAACCTCACACTAAACTTAACCTGCCAAGCCAAGAACCTGTGCATAAACCAGAAGCAAAGCTTAACCTGAAGCAAGCCTTACCAGCATTCAAACCACCCATCAAGCCCTCAGAAAACCTTCATCACTGGGCTAACAACAACATCATCAAAACTTTTCAAGGCAACAGGGCAAGCATACCAAATATCGCGCATTCAAGGCAATACAGAGTAAGGCAACACAAGCCCTCATAATTTTGTTCATCACTGGGCAAAGAAAGCATACAAGGCAACTGAGGTAAATAGAGAAGAAGAGAGCCAACTGTCTAAACATAACAGATATCAAATATTTCAAGCATATCATCATCAATACAGTATAACAAGCATTCAAGGGTCAAGCATACGAGGCAACTCAGCAACTCAGAAGCAACGTTCAATAGAATATCAAGCCATCATACAAGGCAACAGAGGCAAAAGGCATAGCAATGTACAGAGGCAAACATCCAAAGAGACAAGAAGAAAAGAGGTGATAAACTAAGTTCTCAGAACATCATCACTGAACCAACACATAAAAAAGACAAAACACGAAATACCAGGGTTCCAAGCAAGCTAGCGTGCATCACCACCGTTCCCCTTGCCGTCAAGCCGCCGGAGCGCCTCCACGTCCCTCCTCCTCCGTCTCCAAGAGGTAGCATTTCTCTTCTTTTCTTTCCTTTCCACAACCTTAATAACAAACAATAACAACACATAATCAAAACATGAAGTCAAGAGAAATAACAAAAACCCTAAACGCGTTTTAAAAAGGAAACAGAAACAGTCACCTTTTAATTTGCTTCGCTGGACCAAGGAGGGAAGAGGACGAAGGAAGCAGCTGGTGGCTAGGCAAGGGGAAGTTTATTCAGAAGCTGGCTGGAGAAGACGAAGATGAAACCAAAACGGCGCGCCTCTGTTCTCACTTTGAAACCCTAGTCCCAAATGTTACAAAGCCTTGCAACCCTAAAACAATTTGTCTCAAGCCTTGGGCCATAACCCGTTCAAAATACCTAAGCCCAGATAAAATCATGCGCATACCCCCCCTCTTATTTTCCTTCATTTATTCGTTGGGCCAGCTTAGATCCCTAAAGCCCATCTAATCCCTTAAACCCTCTTTCTATTTATTTTCTATAGTACTCAAATTAATATTTGTTCACTAACATAAGTTAATTCATTTTGTATATAAAATAATACCTTATTTTTCTCATACAAATTTTTCCTTTTTATTTTCTTTTTATTATTATTTATCACATTTAAAAAATACATAAATACTTGAATTTAGTTAGGTTAATGGATCTTTTTGTCTTAAAACTTTTAATTAAGATTTTGTACATAAGACAATACTAACATAAATACCCAAAACATTAATACATAAGACTTAAAACATTTCTTTTCTTAAAAAATCTTTTCTTTATACATAAAATTATTAATTAAAAACATTAATATTTAAAAACATTCTTTTCTTAAGATTAAAACTTTTGTTTAATACATATTTAACAAAATACAAAATGATAACATTAAATAAACACCATACTTGATAATACATTAAAATCACATCTTCTCGCACCTGTAAATAATCATACACTTACACAAATACATTCACAATACACATTTTATCTTTCTTATACATCAATACATTTGCTTGTCCCATTTTATATTGCTATTGCTTTACATTTGAGATGGCGATTGATTCGATTTGGTTGTAATTATTTGGATACTATCCTCCTATAAGTCTCATCCCCCATGTGTATACTTGTACCCCCACTCCCGGATACTATTTTGTAATAGCGTAGACTTTAAATTCCCGCAATTTACCGCTTTTGAATTATACCATGGTTAGACCTAGGGTTGTATGTACATAAAATCAAACGCTAGATAACCTAATACAAGACAAACACATGAAATCAATACACAATCACACTTGCACCCCTAGGGTAATCCCACATGTTGCCTTCCAAAATGGGCCATGCTTGCACGTCGAGTTTCTTTGGCAAAACAATTCAAATGATCACAAGTCCCTCGATGACGCTTTCGAAAGTTGCCTAAATGGAATGATCATAGTCCCTTCAAGCAAAATTGCCAAAGACACTTGGCACCATTGCATTCATGGTCCATACGATGACCCGCGCCCGTCCCGTTAAACATCCTAAACGCAAGATTGTCCACCAAATACAATGATGGAACAAAATTGTTAAAAAGGGTTAAAACATGAGAAAAACCTTTGAGTACATTAGGGGTAGACAAAACTTTTAGTTACTTGATCAACTTGCAAAAACACTTGCCTACTTTTCAAACCACACTCCACAAACACTTTCAAAACAAACTTCCAAAAACATTTGAAACATCTTTTCGAAAAGATACACACCTTCGTATATACTCAAACACGAGTCATTACAACGGTTGCCGAAACAAAGGCGTCTATTTCAAAATATTTTCAAAACACACACACACACACACACCATTTCAAGCAATCAAAAATCAAGGCAAGTGATCTAAAACCAAGTAACTAAGATCCCATGGATAACCATGGATGAAAAGGGTGCTAATACCTTCCCTTTTCATAATCTACCCCCCGAACCCACGAAACATCTCAAAAGGTTTTTCCTGTGCTTTTTAACCTTTCCTTTAGGATAAAATAAAAAGTCGGTGGCGACTCTTGCTAAACCGAACAAGTGCGAATACAAACGCAAAACTCAAGTCAGTACCGTATCACAGTAACATTTGTGGAATATTAAAAAAATCAATGCTAATATGTAAACAAACAACGGATATACATCTAAGGGGGTTAAAACTTACCCATTAAAAGCTAACATACAAAGGAACAATAAATAACAAAAAATATAAAAGTTAAATCAGACAAAAGATGAGTAACCCACCAAAATGTCCCTCCAGCTTCCAGTCCTTTGTAAAAATCAAGCAAATAAAAAATTAGACAACTACATCTTATCCCTAACAACACACACATGACAAATTTGTGATTCATTTCTGATGCATTGGAGATCTCCAAGCGAATCTACTTCAATCCATATTTTGGATTAGCTTATGTCATTGCATTTTCAAACACTATCATGATAGATGCTATGTGTTGTACCCCAAAATTTGCCCTCCCTTTTTCACAAGAAATCACAAACCTAGGGTTTTCTCAGATTTTCAAGATTGGCCCAGGAATTGATCAAACAGACTTTTCTTTGGCAACAAATCAAGAATTAGGGTTTCTCTCGCATTTCCCATAAGAAACTGAATTCTCAGATGTTCAATTAACTGTCACATGTTTTCGCACTTTTTCAAGTTTACTGGTTGTTCTCAAGGTCTTGTTTTATCTGGGATAAGAGATAGGAGCTGAGATGGTCATTTGGAATATTTAGGTTTTATCTGATCCAGGTTGACCAGACAATGTGCATCTGTTAAGACGTTTGCTTGTTAGTGGAATGAAATGCTTGCTTGTTTATTGGAATACACAATACGTATTTTGATTGGAATGCTGTTGCAAGGTTACGAGACTGCAAAGTTTTTGGATTACTTGGAATTTAAGTTATCTAGATTAGAATTGTTGGAATGCAATTTCAATTATTTTGATTTGAGAATCTTAAATAATCAGTGAAGACTTGAAGAAAGAACTGCAAGATATTGACAATAGAAGGTTTTATTGGATTATCAGATGATCTCATAAAAGCTTCCTTCATTCATTCCAAATGTTGTTACAAAAGTAATTTATTATTTGAATACTGTATGTTTTACAACTTATAGTATTTGAAAAAATAAATGTTACAATTAATGGAAAATCTATCTAATCTAAGCCTAAGCCTTCTAAACTCCATTGCTCCTATGCTCAAAGTCTCCTGCTTCCTCTGCTTCCTCTATCACCCAATTTGTGCTCACATGAAAAAGACAAAGGAAAAGAAGATTAGTACAATTAATTGAAAAGAATTTTCAAATGAAAAAGAAAGGAAAAGAGTCATCATTAAAGTTTGCCGTCCGGAATCAGAGTTCTATTGTTCATCATGTTTTTATTTTTCTCTTTGCAAATCACAAGAAGATTGCTCTTCTTGGTTCACAAAGAGAAAAGTAAAAAAATGAAAATGCAAGCATACAAAAGCAATTATTCAAAAAACAAGTTTCAAATGCAAGACATGCTGTACAAAGAAAGCATACAAAGCTAGCATACAAAGGTAAGCTGCACAACATTGCAAAGTCAGCAACCAAATAACAAGGCAAACTGTTATGCAAAAATAGGCCAAATTCAAACAAAGCTGCATTACTAAACATGGCATACAAGGCAAGCTGTACTAAGCAAACTAGATGCAAACTGTCTAAACATTGCAAGCAAAGCAAACTGTACTAAGCAAACTGAGTTACAAAGCAACTGGATGCAAACTGTACAAATGCAGCAAGTACAAGTGTAGACATATAGCAGGCAAATGTAGGAGATAAACCAATTGACAAGCAAAAGACTTTTCATAGCTATCATCATTTTCCAACTGAATAGGCAAACTTTTCAGAATAAGGTGGAAAAGCAAAAGTGCTTTGTCATGGAGAGAGAAAGAGATAAAAGGATATCACCTTTTTGAAGTGTACAGTTTAGCAAAAGGCTGTCACAAGATTACAAAACAAACAAGCAAAAAGATATAAAACTCAAAAACTGCATAACAGTTTGAGAGAGGGAAACACTTTGTCAAAAAACCACAAAACTCTCCAAACCTGTACAAGCTAGCCAAGCCTGTAAAACCTACAAAGCTGCAAGCATAAAAAAACTTCAAAAACCCTATTATCAAAAATCTCCAACCTGTTGTAAAAATCAAACAACAGCCAAACTGTAACAGTTTCACACAACAGTAACACAACCATACAAACTGTAAACCTGCATAGCCAAAACTGTATAAGTTGCAACAAAGGCCAACAACCAAACCTGCATAGCCAAACAACCAGCAAAACTGCACAAGCTGCAAGCTTGCCAAACTGCAAACTGTACACCAGTTCCATAACCAAACCTGCAGTTTCAAACTGCAAACCATTGCAAAACTGCACAACCTGCTGTGATCGGTGGATCTGGAACTGACTGTTTAACGCTGGTTCGTGAAATGTCGCGGAAGCAAGAGTCGCCACCGTCTTTTATTTTCTCCAAATGGAAAGGACAAAAGCACAGAAAAATTCCTTAAAGAGATTGCTCTCGGTTCGGGAGGTAGGTTATAGAAAGGGAAGGTGTTAGCACCCTTTCTATCCATGGTTATCCATGGGCTCTTAGATACTTGCTCATTTGTGTTTTCAAAAAGGTTTATTTGCTTTTCAACTGTGGGTTTTAAAAAAAAGTTTCTTTGAAAATTTCAGTTCGACTCTTGTATCGGTCCTCAAGAGTGTTTGAAAAGTTACTTTCGAAAGCTTTTTGAAAAGTGTCGGTGTGAAAAGTATTTTTTGATTTGTTTTGAAATTAGAGCAAGTATCTATGAGTTCTCTACCTACCCTAAGGAATTCGTCTGTGTAAATGTCCTTAAAGTAGTGCCATCCCACCATTGAGAGGTAGGTAGCACCACCGTTGGAGGTATTCGGGTCAATTCGGGGTTTAGGGACATTGTGGTCACCGAGCAAAGGTAAGACACCTTAGAAGCTACCCTTATGCCATTGATCTTTTATTCCGAGGCAACTATTCCGAGGCAACTTGTTTTGAGGCAACCAGATCAATGGGACATAAGGACTCACTAAGACGTCCTATAGTCGACGACCACGTTTCGAGGGACAAGGCAACAGTGTGATCACCGGAGTAATAGGAAGATACCTTAGAAGCTACCATCATGCCAGGTTCCCGGATCATGAGGACTTACTAAAACATCCTCTACTCGACGATCACCTTTCGAGGCAAGGCAACAGTGAGGCGTACCCTAGGGGTGGTGTGTGATTCGTGTGTCAGATTCGTTGATTTTTATCTTGTCATGGTATAGGTGATCTAAGCGTTTGTTTTTATTTATTGTCATTCATTCTTGCATGCCATTATTAACAGTTAAAAATTGCGAGAAATTAAAAGTTCCTAAACTATTACAAAGGCGCGGGTCCACATCGCCAAATTAAACCAGGACCCGATTTGACATAAAATAAAGAAATAAAATACGGGAAATATAAAATGTCCGAGTTACATGGCTTGAGCAATTACATAATATTTGAAAGAAAATAAATGTGCGAAAGAAATAAAAATAGAACGTTCGAGGGCGTTGGACCCTTTAAAGAAATTAAATGAAATTAAAAAGCTAATTAATTATTTAATAAAAGGAAAGAAATGTTTTTTAGTTTTTTGTATTTATGAAATAAAGAAAATTAAAATTAAAAGAAACTCTAAGTCTAAGTTTTTTTTAATTATTTGAGAAAAATGTTAAAGTTTAACTTAATTTACTAAAGAATTTATGTACATGTTTATTTACAAAATAAATTAGTAATTAATAATAATAATAATGATGAGAAAATTATTTATAAAAAAAAATGATGAAAAAGTTAAAAACCCTAATTTCTACATATTTAATTTATTAAGAAAAATATTAAAGTTTTGAAACCTAAATTAATCTAATTAATTGTTTAAAGTTTATTTACAAAAATAATAATAGTGAAATTAATATTAATAAAATAAACATTTTTTGATTTTTCTGTATTTTATATTTATTATGAAAATTATTTTATGGAATTAAAAGAAAACAATTAAAAAACAATTAAAAGAATAAAAAGGAAAAACAAATAAAAATTAAAAATTGAGCAAACCATAGGGGGTGTCTGGCCCAAGGGGAGGTTTTTTTGGAGTATTGACTCCTGAGTACCGTGGTCTGCATTCTTTGGCCATTGGATTGAGTTTCATGCATAAGTTGTTATACTTTGGCCATTTGACTTTTGGCTTTTGGCTTTTGGCCATTTGTGTTCTGGCCTCAACGTTCCTTAATCTTCTCAGGATGTCTGTCTCGCCACGTATTGTAGTCATATGTAAAATGTTCTGTTTTGGCCATTTGGCTTTTGGCTTTTGGCCATTTGGCTTTTGGCCTCAACGTTCCTTAATGAACCTGCATGGGATCCTGTCTAAATCTGCAGTGTTGAATCTCACGAACACATTAAATAAAATCATAAAATGCAAATAAAGCCAATATATGAAGAAATTTAATGTTTAGGCACAATATGGCATGTATGAATGATTATACCCTTTTGATCATGGAGATCAAATCAACCTTACCCTTACTGGAAAAGTAGTGACATGAATGCTATTATGCCCTTTGGATCATGGAGATCAAGCCAGCCTTACCCTTACTGAAGAAGTAATAAGATGTTGGTTTGTAACTGAGATGGTTTTGTGATAAAGATTTCAAGGTTTTAGGGTTCTTGAAAGAATTTGATATTCTAACAGTATTGTGACAAGGTTTTTTCTCTCTCTTTTCCTCCTCTTTTTTTTCCCTGGTTTGTGTGAAAAGAAGGTGATTATATAATGGAAATTAGGGTAAAGCAAATGGGCTTTGAATGTGCAATTGGGCCTCCAATATTCACTTGAATTCGTCACTTTCCAGGCTAAATCGCAGGGACTTAAGTGCATTTTTTGAAGTTGAAATGTGAAAACAAAATATAGCCGGCATCGAGAACTAACTCCTGTCCGAAAATCGACTTAATCGGATAAATGGTGAATTAGTTATGAATTTTTGAAGTTTCAGCTCAGACAAACTTATTTTGGGCTCCAGTGTCGACTCTGACACGTTCTTCAATAAAAAACTGGTATTGATCGGTGCATAATTTGGTCTCGACTTTTGAAGCAAAGTTGTAGATCTATGAGTCAGTGACCTTGTGTAAAAATATGAGTCCAATCCGATAAAAATTGACCGAGTTATGAATTTTCGAAGTTTCGGCCCAGATGAAATAATATTCAGCATTCAGAATTTTCAGCGTGTCACGCACTCTGAGCAAAAAACGAAGGCCTTTTGAATACCGTTTGAACTCAATACCTTCTGTGAAAATGTAGCCAACTCAATTTGTGAAATTTTAGCACCGGAACCAGCTCGATACGATGAAAATCGACCAAGTTATGATTTTCTGAACATGACGCAAATAAACTTCTGTCACAAATTTTCTGTATGAAAATACTTGATAAATCCACATTTTTGAAGACCTTATGATCGAAATTGGCTTCCAGCCGTGAGAGATGAAAATGTAGATAATGTCAAGACGGAATTTTGGCCACCGGAACGGGTTCAAAACGAGTCACGATCTTCAAGTTATGAATTTTTTAGCGCGTAAAAACTGCACTTTCAGCACACTTTTTCACTATATTTCTTCAAGAAAACTCACACATTCAGATACCTTCTTTAAAGAATTGACTCTTGAGCCGAACCTGAATTTGAGAATATGTTATCAGAGATATCTTGGCGAAAGAACACCTGAATATAACGCGCCGGGTTGGACTTGTGAATTTTCTTGAAATGTTTTGAGAAATATGGGAGGGCAAATTTTGGGGTACAACAGTTGCCCCTGTTCAATCTTCTTAGACCTGAGGATGCAGATTGACTGACGTGCCTTTCGTAATCCGAAGGTGGAAGATGATTGAACACTAGAGTGCCTAGAAATTTGCGCTCACATAGTAGCAGTGATGTGGGGAATGGGCTTATAGATGCCATTTGGAGATTGATGAATAGGATGATGGGCTTATAGATGCCATGCTAAGAGATGATGGAAGGTGGATGGGCTTATAGATGCCATCTGGATGTTGATCGCGTAAGAGATTCCTTAGCGAGAACCTGTGTACCTGCAAAAGAAAAAATGAGTACCTGTCATGTTGCAGGAGCTGGTCTTCAGATGCTTTGTATAGATGTGTCCTGACTGGTTACAGGAGCTGAATCTGGAGCTTCAAACGGTGATGAATGAACCAGGGATGGTTACTACCTCAACAGGAACGGTGAGAGAACCTTGGATGACTTCAACCTCAACAGTAACGCTGAGCGAATCCGGGGATAATTACTACCTCCGCAGTAACGGGGAGAGAACCATAGGCGACTTCAACCTCAACAGTATCATTGAGAGAATCTTGGATAACTTCACTTCAACAACAATCATTGAGCGAAATCTGGGATTACCACCTCCGCAGTATCGGGGAGAGAACCATAGGCGACTACAACCTCAATAGCAATCATTGAGAGAATCTTGGATAACTTCACTTCAACAGCAATCATTGAGCGAAATCTGGGATTACCACCTCCGCAATATCGGGGAGAGAACCATAGGCGACTACAACCTCAATAGCAATCATTGAGAGAATCTTGGATAACTTCACTTCAACAGCAATCATTGAGCGAAATCTGGGATTACCACCTCCGCAGTATCGGGGAGAGAACCATAGGCGACTACAACCTCAATAGCAATCATTGAGAGAATCTTGGATAACTTCACTTCAACAGCAATCATTGAGCGAAATCTGGGATTACCACCTCCGCAGTATCGGGGAGAGAACCATAGGCGACTACAACCTCAATAGCAATCATTGAGAGAATCTTGGATAACTTCACTTCAACAGCAATCATTGAGCGAAATCTGGGATTACCACCTCCGCAGTATCGGGGAGAGAACCATAGGCGACTACAACCTCAATAGCAATCATTGAGAGAATCTTGGATAACTTCACTTCAACAGCAATCATTGAGCGAAATCTGGGATTACCACCTCCGCAGTATCGAGGAGAGAACCATAGGCGACTACAACCTCAATAGCAATCATTGAGAGAATCTTGGATAACTTCACTTCAACAGCAATCATTGAGCGAAATCTGGGATTACCACCTCCTCAGTATCGGGGAGAGAACCATAGGCGACTACAACCTCAACAGCAAACATTGAGAGAATCTTGGTGGGAATTACCATCTCCGCAGTATCGGGGAGAGAACCATAGGCGACTACAACCTCAACAGCAATCATTGAGAGAATCTTGGGTATCTTCTACTAAGTCTTTATCAGGAAAATCTGTTTGGGGTCGATTTAGCTGGACTAGAGAAGGCCTTGGACTGGATAAGAAATAGAAAATCTTAGGGTCGATTAACTGAACCGGTCTAGGTCTTGAATGTCTTCAACTGGATAAGCAACAGGGAGATCTTTGGAGTCGATCTGACTGAACCAGAGAAGGCCTTTGACTGGAGAAGAAACAGAGAAATCTTTGGAGTCGATTTAACTGAACCGGTCTAGGTCTTGAATGTCTTCAACTGGATAAGAAACAGGGAGATCTTTGGAGTCGATCTGACTGATCCAGAGAAGGCCTTTGACTGGATAATAACCAGGAAAATCTTTGGGAGTCGATTTAACTGAACCAGACAAGGTCTTTGGAGTCTTCAACTGAGTCTTCAAAAGAAAAACCTTTAGGAGTCGGTTTAACTAGACCAGAGAACGCCTTTGACTGGATAATAACCAGGAAAATCTTTGGAGTCGATTTAACTGAACCAGACAAGGTCTTTGGAGTCTTCAACTGAGTCTTAAAAAGAAAAACCTTTAGGAGTCGGTTTAACTAGACCAGAGAACGCCTTTGACTGGATAATAACTAGGAAAATCTTTGGAGTCGATTTAACTGAACCAGACAAGGTCTTTGGAGTCTTCAACTGAGTCTTCAAAAGAAAAACCTTTAGGAGTCGGTTTAACTAGACCAGAGAACGCCTTTGACTGGATAATAACCAGGAAAATCTTTGGAGTCGATTTAACTGAACCAGACAAGGTCTTTGGAATCTTCAACTGAGTCTTCAAAAGAAAAACCTTTAGGAGTCGGTTTAACTAGACCAGAGAACGCCTTTGACTGGATAATAACCAGGAAAATCTTTGGAGTCGATTTAACTGAACCAAACAAGGTCTTTAAATATGATTGAGAATTTAACTGAATCTTTCTTGAAAGGTAAAGGTCAGTCATATGCAATGCGTGATATGGATCAAGCAATGATGTTCTCAACATAAATGAGATTCGTAAGATATGATGCGTATATGCATGCTATGATGTATGAAGATGTTTATGAATATTATGTTTTCGTCTTAGGAAAATAAATCCTTGACGGGTGCCAGGAAGTCACTCCTGTGCTGATGTTGAAGAATAGATTTTGCTTCCGCCGGGGATGATAGTTGCAAGAATACCGGTAGGAGAAGATAACTCCGTTGGGGAATAAACTTGGCGAATGATTACTCTGTAGGGAGAAAAGTACTCTAGTGATCTTGCTGGGAAGCAATACTCTGTGGGGAGATAGATACTTTGCTGAAATGTTGATGGTAACTTCGCTGGGGATACCACTGTTCTTTTGGAAGTGTTAATAGACTTCGCTGGGGATAAGGAGACTTTGTCGGGGACGATCTTTTCGTGGCTTTTAGCTGAGGATAACCCAGTTATATCCTGGTAAGGGCATAACTCTTTGAATAAAGCCGGACGACGCGTTCGTGCTCTGTGAGGATAAGCTTCCAGAATCTACTGGGGATAAGCTTACTGCTTGGGGGAGATGGATTCCACTTTCCTGGGGACACTGGGCTGGACTCCTGGGGAAGTTTTGAACTGTACCAGGGAAGTGACTCCTTTGCATGTTGATAGAATATCGGGGAACAATCTTAAATCAAGACTGCCGGGGATGCTTGTTAAGACTGTATGCTGCTGGGGAAGGTTGAGACCTGCGGGAGGATACCCAACTTCCTTAAGGTTGATAACTGCTTTGCTTGAGGAGAGTATACTGCTTGCTGGCTCACTCTCTGGGGAATTAAGATACCTGGTTGTGTTCTTCAGCTGAACCTACCTTGATACCTTGGAGGACAGAACAATTAGATTGTTTAGACAACTCTTTATTGCCCCTGTTTCAGTGGGAGAGGAAGACCTATGAGATGCTGATAATTGTTGAGGGTCAAACCTTCTTCAGGTAGGCAGGTGACAAGATGACAGGACATAGTCGTACGCTTTGATCCCTAACTTTTGCCTGGACCGCCCTTTCGGGTTTTCAGTCCACCGGGATACCCATTTTTGCCCAAGCCGCCTTTTCAGGTTTTCGACTTGCCGGGTGTACAGATTTTTTTCATTTCATCCCTTCATTTTGCCTGAACCCTTTTGGTTCGCCGGGAAGCCCTTACTTTTTCCTAGGTATGTCAACCTAGCGGGTCTTTGATTATGCGCAATATTTTTTCGACTATGTCCGTGTCCTCGGAATGCAGGGTGCTGCCCCTGTTAGAAGTGTAGTCGTACCACCGGAAGGTCTTCGTTGATCATGCAAGATTCATTACGGGAATTCAAATCCAATGCCCCAAGTGATCCAGATGGAGATTTGCCCCTGGTATTTGGCATTTTGAGAGATTCCTTGAATCTTGACTTGACTGCCCCAGATGATGGACGATAATCACGTCTGCCCCTTGATTGGAAGTGCTTTTGTTCACTAGGTATTCATCGTGCGAATTTCCCTGCTGTTCAAACAAATAGTCATATGCAAACAATGTTATATCAAAAATGCAAAGCTTATGTCTGTCTTGAAGATTTTGAAAATGCATTCTTTTTCATAAAACAAGTGAATGTTTGTAGAACATGATGTCAACTCCATATTTACAGTGGGCCTTAAGGAGTCAGGATACCTTTCGTAACAGTATGCTTTCGAACTAACCCATGCTTCAGCTAGGACTTTTAAGGGTTATAACGTGGCCTGGTTCATGGTTCAAGAAACAAAGGATAAAGGCTCAAATTATTTGTACCCACCCGCTCTTCGTGATGTTCTCCAAACCTAAACTCAGTTGATCATACGTTAGACCTTGTTTGAGTCTTTGCTCTGATTCTCCGATGATGGTCCGGATGTTGATAACTTATTTTGAATAGGCAGTCATTCCTTTTTCGTTGAGGGTTTGTAAGACCTCTTTCTTGTCTGATTTTTGTTATTCCTTTTCTTTTTTTGCCTGAACTGTTTCCTTTACAGTCAGCGGGATGCCCCAGTTTTGTAAGTCCCCTTCATAGGTTTTGACTTATTGGGTTTTTATTTTTGAGATATGATGACTGCCTTTCTTCATTGATTATTCTGAACCATTACTGTCTTTCTTTTTTTTTTGCAAGGACCTCTTTGGTGCCATTTGTTATGCACTTGGATCAACTGAGAGAACTACCCTGCCCCAGGTTATGATTAAGGGTTTTAATTTTCGAAAAGAAAAAACTCCTACTTCTTTGGCTCAAAGGGGTTGACGAGGGATTATCATCCTTATAACTCCAGTGTTTGGGAATTGAAACAATGCATGTACCTCATCAGTGGGGTCTGTTCAAAAGCATACTGTAGATTGTGGTATCGTTTTCGTCATCCTCCCTCAAGAGGCTTAGAATTATCGAGAGTTGATCATCAGAAAAAATATGAAAATAATTTGCATAGAGTGAATACAAATATATTGATTCAAAGTAGACATAAGCGATGCATTAATGGAATAACAATGTTTAACATGAATAAATGTCTAAACAATCAAAGAACAACACAACTTGAACATTCGAATGAACAAAAGTCTTTTCATCTCAGGGCTTGTCACTTCAAATGGTGAGCCTTGGAGTGATGGTAGAAAAATTCAGCCTGACCATCTTGTGTGAACTCCAGTGCTCCCTCATCAATCAGGTCCTGGATCTTGTTCTTCAGAGCCCAACACTCATTTGTATCATGTCCTGGACAGGCAGAATGGTAGGCACACCTTTTATTGGGATCGTAAGTAGGATGTGCTGTGTTGGGATTCTGGGGATGAGCCCTTAATGTGATCAAATTCAATCTCAACAGGCGTTGTAAAGCTTGAAACAACGACATATTGAGCGGGGTGAATTGCCTCCTGGACTTGTCTGGCTGAAGCCGGTGATGTTGATGCTGAATTTGTGACACTGGAGCCATTTGAGGAGCTCTCCCCTTATCTCCTTGTCTCAAAGGTGGTTGAACAACGATTGGCTCTTTTCCCTTAGATGTTTGCCCCAGTTGGTTACCCCGAAGCAGTTGGTTGACGAGAACCCCGAGCTCATCTTGTCTTTGAGCTAAGTCTTGGATGATAGTCACCTGCCCCAGCATCTGGGCTCTCATTGCATCCACTTCAGCTTGCAGATGTTTCAGCCGTTCGTCCTCAGCACTGTTCCTGACAAAAGTCTCCATGAGAAGTGTCCTTAGCTCCTCCTGCCCCTTGGATAGATTCAGGAGGATTTCCCCGAACCGAGTCTCTTGAGCAAGAAGGTCCTGGTTATCTTGTTGGGAAGTCATTGCTGAAATAAACAGCGGGAAAGGTAAGTGACCTGCAACAAGGGTACCTGTCATGCAATGATGTGTGTGATATATATGCAATGTTTTCAAGGATCTCGCGGGGTAAACAAGAAAATTTGTTAGAACTTGGGTCCGGTAGCTTGATTGAAGGAACTCCATGTTGCTGAGAATCCTTCTTCAAGGGTCAAGGCTCACCATATCGAGTGGGTCATAGCCCCTGACAACCTTGGCTAGAGGAAATTAAATACTCTTTGCCCCTTGCTGGGATAGTTGATTCACCGTGACCTGCATCACAAGCCCTTGAGATCCTTGAAATGGATTAGGATGTATGCAATGGTATGATGGTATGATGTCATGTTATGCGTGGGGTAATGTAAGTAACCCTGTTATGAGCCCTTGTTAAGGACTATAAACAAAACCTGCAAGCAAACTCAGTAAACCTTGTTATGAGTCCTAATTAAGGACTAAATGAAACCTGCAAAATACTCAGTAAACCATGTTATGAGTCCTAATTAAGGACTAAATGAAACCTGCAAAATACTCAGTAAACCCTGTTATGAGTCCCAGTTAAGGACTATAAACAAAAACCTGCAAGTAGCTTATGTGTCAGATAACACGCATGCAATTAGTCAAGTACGAAGGCACACAAGTCACACAAGAGAACCCTTAGAGTTTAGGCCAGCATGAGGCCTAGGTATTACCCTCTTTCAGTTTGTTGGTTCATACCTGTCCTATCAAAGTAATCGGGTTCTTAGAGGATCCCAATATCATTAACTACCCTCAATCGGTCATAACTCCAGCATCGCAATCTTTTCTTGCGGCCAGAACCATCACGAGAGTTTAGCCTCAATGGGCGTAGCATACTGCTACTGTTCTAATGGCCAAGTTGGGTCATTTAAGGTTCTAAGGTCTGTTGGTGCTTAATGACTCCTTGGAAGACCCATATTCTCCCTATTTCAACACGAGGGATATCGGTACAGACCAAGGCGCCACACCAACGTAGCCACTGCTTCACCCATGTCGGTATACGCCGGACAGGTCCCTCACAGCTTATGCTACCTAAACAGGGTATCCCCAGATCTGGGTTAGGATCTATGTAACTCCCATGCAACCCACAAATTTAAAGCAGACAAGTCAATACAATTGAAAACACAATTATGAACTAACCCTAAGGTATACCTCACTTTAAGTTTAAGTCCCCAGCAGAGTTGCCAGTTCTGTGATCGGTGGATCTGGAACTGACTGTTTAACGCTGGTTCGCGAAATGTCGCGGAAGCAAGAGTCGCCACCGTCTTTTATTTTCTCCAAATGGAAAGGACAAAAGCACAGAAAAATTCCTTAAAGAGATTGCTCTCGGTTCGGGAGGTAGGTTATAGAAAGGGAAGGTGTTAGCACCCTTTCTATCCATGGTTATCCATGCGCTCTTAGATACTTGCTCATTTGTGTTTTCAAAAAGGTTTATTTGCTTTTCAACTGTGGGTTTTAAAAAAAAGTTTCTTTGAAAATTTCAGTTCGACTCTTGTATCGGTCCTCAAGAGTGTTTGAAAAGTTGCTTTCGAAAGCTTTTTGAAAAGTGTCGGTGTGAAAAGTATTTTTTGATTTGTTTTGAAATTAGAGCAAGTATCTATGAGTTCTCTACCTACCCTAAGGAATTCGTCTGTGTAAATGTCCTTAAAGTAGTGCCATCTCACCATTGAGAGGTAGGTAGCACCACCGTTGGAGGTATTCGGGTCAATTCGGGGTTTAGGGACATTGTGGTCACCGAGCAAAGGTAAGACACCTTAGAAGCTACCCTTATGCCATTGATCTTTTATTCCGAGGCAACTTGTTTTGATGCAACCAGATCAATGGGACATAAGGACTCACTAAGACGTCCTATAGTCGACGGCCACGTTTCGAGGGACAAGGCAACAGTGTGATCACCGGAGTAATAGGAAGATACCTTAGAAGCTACCCTCATGCCAGGTTCCCGGATCATGAGGACTTACTAAAACATCCTCTACTCGACGATCACCTTTCGAGGCAAGGCAACAGTGAGGCGTACCCTAGGGGTGGTGTGTGATTCGTGTGTCAGATTCGTTGATTTTTATCTTGTCATGGTATAGGTGATCTAAGCGTTTGTTTTTATTTATTGTCATTCATTCTTGCATGCCATTATTAACAGTTAAAAATTGCGAGAAATTAAAAGTTCCTAAACTATTACAAAGGCGCGGGTCCACATCGCCAAATTAAACCAGGACCCGATTTGACATAAAATAAAGAAATAAAATACGGGAAATATAAAATGTCCGAGTTACATGGCTTGAGCAATTACATAATATTTGAAAGAAAATAAATGTGCGAAAGAAATAAAAATAGAACGTTCGAGGGCGTTGGACCCTTTAAAGAAATTAAATGAAATTAAAAAGCTAATTAATTATTTAATAAAAGGAAAGAAATGTTTTTTAGTTTTTTGTATTTATGAAATAAAGAAAATTAAAATTAAAAGAAACTCTAAGTCTAAGTTTTTTTTAATTATTTGAGAAAAATGTTAAAGTTTAACTTAATTTACTAAAGAATTTATGTACATGTTTATTTACAAAATAAATTAGTAATTAATAATAATAATAATGATGAGAAAATTATTTATAAAAAAAAATGATGAAAAAGTTAAAAACCCTAATTTCTACATATTTAATTTATTAAGAAAAATATTAAAGTTTTGAAACCTAAATTAATCTAATTAATTGTTTAAAGTTTATTTACAAAAATAATAATAGTGAAATTAATATTAATAAAATAAACATTTTTTGATTTTTCTGTATTTTATATTTATTATGAAAATTATTTTATGGAATTAAAAGAAAACAATTAAAAAACAATTAAAAGAATAAAAAGGAAAAACAAATAAAAATTAAAAATTGAGTAAACCATAGGGGGTGTCTGGCCCAAGGGGAGGTTTTTTTGGAGTATTGACTCCTGAGTACCGTGGTCTGCATTCTTTGGCCATTGGATTGAGTTTCATGCATAAGTTGTTCTACTTTGGCCATTTGGCTTTTGGCTTTTGGCTTTTGGCCATATGTGTTCTGGCCTCAACGTTCCTTAATCTTCTCAGGATGTCTGTCTCGCCACGTATTGGGGTCATGTGTAAAATGTTCTGTTTTGGCCATTTGGCTTTTGGCTTTTGGCCATTTGGCTTTTGGCCTCAACGTTCCTTAATGAACCTGCATGGGATCCTGTCTAAATCTGCAGTGTTGAATCTCACGAACACATTAAATAAAATCATAAAATGCAAATAAAGCCAATATATGAAGAAATTTAATGTTTAGGCACAATATGGCATGTATGAATGATTATACCCTTTTGATCATGGAGATCAAATCAACCTTACCCTTACTGGAAAAGTAGTGACATGAATGCTATTATGCCCTTTGGATCATGGAGATCAAGCCAGCCTTACCCTTACTAAAGAAGTAATAAGATGTTGGTTTGTAATTGAGATGGTTTTGTGATAAGGATTTCAAGGTTTTAGGGTTCTTGAAAGAATTTGATATTCTAATAGTATTGTGACAAGGTTTTTTCTCTCTCTTTTCCTCTTCTTTTTTTTCCCTGGTTTGTGTGAAAAGAAGGTGATTATATAATGGAAATTAGGGTAAAGCAAATGGGCTTTGAATGTGCAATTGGGCCTCCAATATTCACTTGAATTCGTCACTTTCCAGGCTAAATCGCAGGGACTTAAGTGCATTTTTTGAAGTTGAAATGTGAAAACAAAATATAGCCGGCATCGAGAACTAACTCCTGTCCGAAAATCGACTCAATCGGATAAACGGTGAATTAGTTATGAATTTTTGAAGTTTCAGCTCAGACAAACTTATTTTGAGCTCCAGTGTCGACTCTGACACGTTCTTCAATAAAAAACTGGTATTAATCGGTGCATAATTTGGTCTCGACTTTTGAAGAAAAGTTGTAGATCTATGAGTCAGTGACCTTGTGTAAAAATATGAGTCCAATCCGATAAAAATTGACCGAGTTATGAATTTTCGAAGTTTCGGCCCAGATGAAATAATATTCAGCATTCAGGATTTTCAGCGTGTCACGCACTCTGAGCAAAAAACGAAGGCCTTTTAAATACTGTTTGAACTCATTACCTTCTGTGAAAATGTAGCCAACTCAATTTGTGAAATTTTGGCACCAGAACCAGCTCGATACGATGAAAATCGACCAAGTTATGATTTTCTGAACATGACGCAAATAAACTTCTGTCACAAATTTTCTGTATGAAAATACTTGATAAATCCACATTTTTGAAGACCTTATGATCGAAATTGGCTTCCAGCCGTGAGAGATGAAAACGTAGATAATGTCAAGATGGAATTTTGGCCACCGGAACGGGTTCAAAACGAGTCACGATCTTCAAGTTATGAATTTTTTAGCGCGTAAAAACTGCACTTTCAGCACACTTTTTCACTATATTTCTTCAAGAAAACTCACACATTCAGATACCTTCTTTAAAGAATTGACTCTTGAGCCGAACCTGAATTTGAGAATATGTTATCAGAGATATCTTGGCGAAAGAACACCTGAATATAACGCGCCGGGTTGGACTTGTGAATTTTCTTGAAATGTTTTGAGAAATATGGGAGGGCAAATTTTGGGGTACAACACCTGCAAACTTGCCAAACTGCAGAACCAAACAGAAAAAAACATATACAAGCTTGCCAAACTGTAAACAGCATAACAACTCAAACCAGAAAACCCTGTGAACAAGCAAACAGGCCAGCAGCTAGAACAACCAGGAAAAAACCTTGTGAACCAACTGCAGGCTTGCCAAACTGCAGAACCAAACTTCCCAAGTTTCCAAACCCCCAACAACAAGTTTCAGAACAAGTTTCATCATCAACATCAACATTCAAGAAGAGAGGAAAAGAGTTTCATAAGTAAAAAGCAAAGTTTTAGAAATATATCATCATCAATGAAAAACATCAACAAAGGAGTTTCAGAAGCTATCAATTACCAACATAAAAATCAAAGTTTCAATTGAATCATCATCAATAAATCAAGAGAGAGGAAAAAGGAAACAAGTTTCAGATTATCAAATCATCATCGACAAACATCAAACAAGTTTCAGAATAGCAACATTCACATTCAAGAAGAGAGGAAAAGAGTTTCAGAAGCATAGCAATAAGTTTCAGAACTGAAAATCATCATCAATAAAATCACCAAACAACAACAAAGTCTCAGAAGAAATCATCATCGTTCAAGGGGCAAGAGAAAGGAAAGAAGTTACCAAAAGCAAGCGCGTTCATCATTTTCTCACCTCCACCTCTAGCCACCAAGGAAGCACCACAAGCTCCATCTCACCTTTCCTCTCCATTTTTCCCAAAAATCCCCAAGGTACGTTCTTCTCAAACCCTTACTGTGTTTTAGGCACATAAAAACCATAGGTTAATCAAACTAGAACAAAGCAAGCAAACACAACGAAAATTGTAAAATGCTAAATCAAAATAAAATGAACCATACCGTCTTAAACAGAGCCATGGATCTTTGTGAGGAGATGAGAGAGTGAGGTTTGCTCCAGTGGCTTAGGCTAGGGCTTAGGAAGAATCAAGCGTTTGAGCGCTGAGAAAGATGAAGAGAGAAGACGAAGCAAGCGACGCGTTATGAACCCTAATTGTTCAAACCCTAACAAAATGAAACAAATTGTGCATTGGGCCTATCTTCCCTTAACCACATAAGCCCACAACGATAAATGTTGGCGCACCCCCACCATTCTGCCTCTTTTTTCTTTTCTTCATTTTTTGTTTTGGGCCAAATACCATCCTAAGCCCACCCCTTTTTAACAAATACTAACAAATACTTTTTTAATTAATTCATTTAAAATTAATTTGTTTTATTTTCTTTTATTAATAATAACACTAATATTATTTAATAATTTAATTTTTCTTAATTAGTTTCAATCATTTTTTCTTTTCATACATTTAATAAAAATACCACAAAAAAATATTTATTTTGATTTAATTAATTTTGTTTCTTTAAACTCTTTTTTTTATTAATCAAAACCCCAAAAATAATAGAAATCTTATTTAACTAATTTTCTTCCTTTAAACTTTTTATTTACATAATTAATAAAATACAAAAAGAAAAGTAATAATAACATTTAATCTTTCTTTGTTAGAATAGATTTTATTTTCAAGTAAATACATGCATTTCACAATTGATTGATTTTCTTTATTTTATAATTTGTTATGGCTTTACTTTGAATTGCGACAATTCGGTTTGGTTGTAACACTTGATATTTGGACATTATTATTCTTGTGAGACTCATCCCCATTTGTAAATAATTGTACCCCCATCCCCAGATACTTTTGTAATAGCTTAGACTTTTAATTTTCGCACTTTATGCTTTCAAATATGCCATGATTAGAGATTAGGGTTTGTATGCAAAAATCCAAAATCAATCGCTAGATGACCTAATACAAGACCTAAATGCATGAAAATGACAAACACAATGCACACTTGCACATCTAGGGTAACCTCGCTTGTTGCCTCGGAAAATGTAATCATGTCCCTCGAATATGAGACACTCTAGCAAATGCCCCTTCGATAAACAAAGATCGTAGTCCCTCGATGACCCTCGATGTTGCCTTCGATAAAACGATCTCGTCCCTTACAAAATTGCTAGAGCGTCTCACAAGTTGCTTTCAATGATTGTATGCGATGACCCGCGCCTGTCCTGTTTAACATCCTAATACAAGGTTGTTTACCAAATGCAATGGTAAAACAACACTGTCAAAAAGGGTTAAAAACATATAGAAAAGATCTTTGAGTAAAATAGGGTAGACGACTCTTAGTTACTTGATCAAAACTTGCAAAACATCCTTGCTATTTTCAAACACACCTCAAAATAATTTCCCAAATCAAACTTTCAAAACATTGAAATATCTTTTTAAAAGACAAACACCTTTGTATATATTCAAACAAGAATCATTACAAAGGTTGCCACAATGATGGCCTCTTTTCAAAGAATTTTCAAAACCACACACACAAAGCACCATTTCAAACAATTGAAAAGCAAAAGCAAGTGATCTAAACAAGTAGCTAAGATCCCATGGATAACCATGGATGAAAAGGGTGCTTGCACCTTCCCTTTTCATAATCTACCCCCTGAACCCAAGAAAAACATCTCAAAGGTCTTTCCTGTGCTTTTTGACCTTTCCTTAGGATAAAATAAAAAGTCGGTGGCGACTCTTGCTAAACCGCACAATTGCGAACACAAACACAAAACCTCAAGTCAGTTCTCCCACCGTATCAGAGAACTGGCGACTCTGCTGGGGATATTCTAAAGAGTGGGGTTACCTTAGGGTTTTATATCACCTTTGCATGCTTATCTTGTTTGCCTTGATTGCTTTACATTTGGTTCTATTGTTTGGGTTTGAAATCCTCTATCCGGATTTGGGAAACATTCATAGGTAAATAGCAATACGTTGTGGAAACTGTGCGGGGTATACCGACATGGTTGAAGCAATGGCTACGTTAGTGCGACATATTTGTGGGTACCGGTAGCCTTTGAGTCAATTAAAGAGAATACGGGGCCGCTGAGTGATGTCATAAAGCACTAATGAACTCTTAGAACCTTACTTGACCATCTTGGCCTTTTAGGGGTAGTGAGATGACCGGCTTTGGTGCAGTCCGAAGTTGGTAGATACTCGATACTACACTCATTGAGGGTTGTTTTCTTGTAATATTTCGGTCGCCAGTAAAGTGGCTAAACTGAAACAATGAACACAGAAAATAATCTGGTGATATTGAGCTCCTTAGAATCCGGTTACTATTTATAGGACAAGTTGAGCCAACTAACTTCAAGAGGGTACTTACCTATGAAACCCCATGCAAGCCTAAACCTAAGGACGTGTCTGCTTTGTGTGAATGTGATTATCTGTATATACACTTGCTTACTTTTGCATACTTGTACATAACATCATTACATCATACCATAACATTTTCAATAACCATTTCAAGGATCTCGAGGGTCTTTGATGCAGGGTCACGTTGAACCAGACGCCTACCAAAGGGCAAGAGGATTCATTCTCCTCTAAACAAACGCCGTCAAAGATCAAGTACAACAACTTGAGTCAAGGGCTATGACCCACTTGACATGGTGAGCTTGATTCTCGTGGAAAGACATCCACCGATATGAAGTTCTCCAATCAAAGATGTTGATCAAAGTTCAACCTCTAACATTTTCTTGTGTTTACCCCACGAGATCCTTGAAAACATGCATCCACATATCATGCATTGTATCATGACTGGTTTTCCCCTTTCAGGTCTCCTTACCTTCCTACTGTTTATTTCAGTAGAGATGGCTCTAGAGAAGATTGTCAAAGATATCCAGGCTCAAAATGCTCAACTTCAAGAGATGTTCTTGAACCTGTCCAAGGGGCAAGAAGAAGTGAAAGCTCTCCTCACAAGGGGCATGGTCCTAGGGAATCCAGGGGGCATCAGAAATGATCAACTGGAAGGGCTACAGATTGAGTTGGAAACAATGAAAATACAGATGATGGGACAACTGGTGGGTCAGATGGCTCTCATCCAAAACCTGGCTCAAGGACAAGAGGAGCTAAAGGTCCTCATCAATAAACTGCATCAAGATAGATGTAACCAAGTGGGGCAAACAACTAGGGTTGAGGATCAAGTCACCATTCAGCCTCCTTTGAGACAAGAAGTCAAGGGAAAGTCACCCCAGTTTGCTTCAGGGTCACAAACCCAACAACAACCTCACCAGCATCAACAGGGTAATCGTCGTAAGCAAAATACATCTGGGAGGCGCTTCACTGAGATTAACATGCCATTATCTCAAGTACTGCAACACTTGTTGGAGGTCAATCTGACTGTATTAAGGGATCCTCTTCAGAATCCCAATACTCTGCTCCTGGCTATCATCCCAATGTATTATGTGCATACCACTCCTATAGTCCTGGACATGACACCGGCGACTGTTGGGCTTTGAAAAACAAGACCCAAGACTTGATTGACAGAGGAGTGCTGGAATTCACACAGGATGGCCAGATGAAAATCTTCCGCTGAGGGTTCTCCACCTGAAATGACAAGTTCGAACTAAGAGGCTTTTGTTTCATTTGAATTTTCAAGTTGTAATTTCTTTTGTTATTCAAACAATTATCTGATAATGTCAAACTCTGTTTCATTAATGCATTGCATATGTTTGTCTTGAATTCATCCATTCGTTCTCACTATTCTTGAACTATGCTTTCTACTTTCTTTATGACATTTAACTCTTGCTAAAAGTTACAAGCCTTTAGAGGGAGGATGACGAAAACAATGCCATAATCTCATACAGTATGCTTTTGGACAGACCTTGGTGACGATGTACAGGCGTTTCTTTCAAATCCTAAACACTAGAGTTATAAGGAAGATAATCCCTAGTCAACCCCTTCGAGCCAAAGAAGTAGAAGTTTTCTGTTTTAAATACAAATTGAAACCTTTAATCGAACCTGGGGCAGGGTAGTCTCTCAGTTAATTCAAATGCGTGTTAAAGTTGTAAACTCTCATTTCGTAATACAGCCAATGATATCAAAAAAATTCCTTTGAAACCAAAAGACAGTGATGGTTCCTTATCTCATAGGCAGTCATTATCTCTCAAAAAGAAAAACCCACTGAGTCAAAACCTACAAAAGAGACTTACGAAAGCTGGGGCATCCCGCTGACTTTAACCTCAAAAACAGGAACAGTCAGGCAAAAATTAGGGATAACGGAAAAAAAGAAGAATGAGGTCACTACAAATCCTCAACAACATGAAAAAAAATGTTGCAAAAAAAATGATGATGACTGTCTTCCAACAAATTCAACTTGTGTGAACCATCACCAAAACGTCGTTCCATGACTCATTTGGAGTTCAACGCACAATTAACTGAGTTTAGGATTGAAGAACATCACGAAGAGAGGGGTGGGTACAAATATACTTTGAGCCTTTGTCCTTTGTTTCTTAAACCGTGAACCAAGCCACGTTACAACCCTTCGAAAGTCCTAATTGAAGCACGGGTTAGTTCGAAAGCATACTGTTACAAAAGGTATCTTGACTCCTGTAAGGCTTTGCTCTAAATCTTGTGTTGAATTTGTCTTATAAAAAATTTTCTGCTAAAAACGCATTTTTCAAAATTTCAAGACAAGCATAAACTTTGCATTATTTTAATACCATCGTTTGCATATGGCTATTTGTTCGACAGCGAAGAAATTCACACAGTGAATGTTCCGATGAACAAAAGCTTTCTCAGTGAACAAAATCACTTCAAGTGGAATGACACTTCAGTTGCAAAAATCTCCTATCAACAAAAGGGGACTTGGCATGGCATTGTCCAGTTAACCTGGGGTAGTCCAGTCAAGATTTCAAGAAATCTCTCAATTGCAGAGTAGCCTGGGGCAAGTCTCCATCACTTGGGGCATTGAACGTTAATCTCATCAAAGGGTTACATACAGTCAAATATTTCCTGGCAGTACCACAAACATTTGATACTAGGGACAATGACGAATCTCTCCAAAATCTTTCTGAAAAGAAATTCAGGAATCCTCGAGAAGTTCATCACCTCTCTAGCAGACCAACAGTCATGGGTTTATTTCCCCAACACTTGTCAAGGATTTATTCTCCAAAACAAAATTACATTTCAACAACATTCATAACATATGCATATTTATCGGCAGGCAAAGGTTATCATTACCTTTTGGAGAAGTAATCGTCCAAGATTCCTTCATCATCCGGTTGAGTCAAAGTTAATCCAAGACCTTCTCTGGTTCAGACAGATCGACACTGAGATCTCCCTGATTCTTATTCCAGTGGAAGATATTCCGGGTTTTGTTGTTTCAGATAAATCTCTCAACGATCCATTCTGATTCATTTCCATATTTTTCACTATCAGAGACGAAGAATCCAACTCTTTTCTCCATCACCAGTTTGGGATTTATTTTCCCCGGCGAGAGGTTGTCTTGAAAAACATTACACATCCGTACATCAGGACATCATACAACGCAATCTCATTTATTTTGAGAACGTCATTGGTTGATATGTGTCATGCCACTAACCTTTACCTTTCAGGAAAGATACAATCAAATTCAAGCTATGAAGCCTGGACCACGACCAAATAGTAGTGCATCCAACTTTCATCTTCAACATAGATGATTTCTCAACAGAATAACGGACGATCGAGGTTCCCAAAATTCAACAGAGATGATTTCTCAATAGAATAACGGACGATCGAGGTTCCCAAAATTCAACAGAGATGATTTCTCAACAGAATAATGGACGATCGAGGTTCCCAAAATTCTGTTTCTCTCAAGAATGAAGATTCTCATCCTTAAAACCTCAGAAGATTGGTATACTCGCAAGCTCCTGATACCCTTAACAGAATGAAGATTCTCATCCTAAAAACCTCAGAAGATTGGTATACTCCCAAGCTCCTGATACCTTTAACAGAATGAAGATTCTCATCCTTAAAACCTCAGAAGATTGGTATACTCCCAACCTCCTGACCCAAACACCTGAATGAAGATTCTCATTCTTGCTTCCCCAATAGATTGGTATACTCCCAACCTCCTGACCCAAACGCCTGAATGAAGATTCTCATTCTTGCTTCTCCAGTAGATTGGTATACTCCCAACCTCCTGACCCAAACGCCTGAATGAAGATTCTCATTCTCGCTTCCCCAGTAGATTGGCATACACCCAAGCTCCTGATATTCCCGACAGAATGAAGATTCTCATTCTCAAAGTGGCATACAACCTGAGCTCCTGATATTCTCGACAGAATGAAGATTCTCATTCTCAAAGTGGCATACAACCTGAGTTCCTGATATTCTCGACAGAATGAAGATTCTCATTCTCAAAGTGGCATATAACCCGAGTTTCTGATATTCCCGACAGAATGAAGATTTTCATTCTCAAAGTGGCATACAACTTAAACTCCTGAACTTCTTCCGAACAAAAAAAAAACTTTTCCCAGAGTCCTGAGCTTACTCTCCAGCAGTATAGCTATTCCCCACAGAGTTTTTACTCCCCAACAAAATCAAGATTCTCATCCTTGATTCTCCAGTAAAGTTGCCAGAGCCTTCTTTACTCTCAGCATAAATTTGTCGGAGTTTTTAATCCCCTGCAGATCGAAGATTCTCGTTCTTGACTCCTCAGCACAAATTCCCCTAGCAGAATGAAGATTTTCATTCTCAATTCCCAGAGTTTTCAGATATTCCCCAGCGGAGTTCTCCTCAAACAACAAAACAAGAATCCCCAGTAGATTCGCATACAACCCAAACTCCTGATTTCCCCAGCAGTATAGCTTCTCCCCACAGAGGTTGTCAAAAAGCTTGAAGACACACATACTCTTCAACAGTAGTCCAGGATTTATCTTCCCCGACAATGGTCAAAGATTTTATTATCTCCAGCTATCCAGGATTTATTTTCCTCAGCAACACAACTCATCAGCTTACATGCGCATACATTGCATTCATATATCATAAACATTGATAAAACACATATATTGCATCATGCATTTCATGCAACATAACTTTGTGTTTCGGCTAATAGTTTACCCTTTTCAGGATAAGATTAGCAAGCTTCGACTTCAAGGATCATGAAAACAGTTTACGGATGCTTCCAAACATGGATGCTAATCTATCGCTTGTTCAGATTCAGCTTTTGAAAACAGTTTACAGATGCTTCCAAACATGGATGTCAATCTATTGCTTGTTCAAACTTCAGAATCTCTGAAAATAGTTTACAGATGCTTCCCAACATGGATGTTAATCTATCGCTTGTTCAGATTCAACTTATGAAAAAAGTTTACGGGTGCTTCCAAACATGGATGTCAATCTATCGCTTGTTCAAATTCAGCTTTTTAAAACAGTTTACGGATGCACCAAACATGGATGTTAATCTATTGCTTATTCAACTTCAAGGATCATGAAAACAGTTTACGGATGCTCCAAACATGGATGTTAATCTATTGCTTGTTCAAACCAAGGATCATGAAACAGTTTACGGGTGCTTCCAAACATGGATGGCAATCTATCGCTTGTTCAGATTCAGCTTTTGAAAACAGTTTACGGATGCACCAAACATGGATGCTAATCTATTGCTTATTCAGACCCCCAGCTCAGAGACGTTTCACACCTGGATACCTTTATGATACTCATTCTTTTACCTACAACATACAATTCCATAAACATTCTTGGATGGTATCTTTAAGCCCATCTCCGACAAAAATATGTCACATCTCCAAATGGCATCTTTAAGCCCACTCCCTCAACTATGCTTCGACGAGTGCAAATTTATGGGCACTCTAGTGTCCAATCATCTTTTACCTTCGAGTCGCGAACGACAAGCTCGCCGATCTAACTCTTCAGGTTCAAGAAGATTGAACAGGGAAACTGTTGTACCCCAAAATTTTCCCTCCCTTTTTCACAAGAAATCATAAACCTAGGGTTTTCTCAGATTTATAAGATTGGCTCAGGAATTGATCAAACAGACTTTTCTTTGGCAACGGATCAAGAATTAGGGTTTCTCTCGCATTTCCCATAAGAAACTGAATTCTCAGAGGTTCAATTAACTGTCACATGTTTTCGCAGTTTTTCAAGTTTACTGGTTGTTCTCAAGGTCTTGTTTTATCTAGGATAAGAGATAGGAGCTGAGATGGTCATTTGGAATATTCAGGTTTTATCTGATCCAGGTTGACTAGACAATGTACGTCTGTTAAGACATTTGCTTGTTAATGGAATGAAATGATTGCTTGTTTATTGGAATACACAATGCGTATTTTGATTGGAATGTTGTTGCAAGGTTACGAGACTGTAAAGTTTTTGGATTACTTGGAATTTAAGTTATCTGGATTAGAATTGTTGGAATGCAATTTCAATTATTTTGATTTGAGAATCTTAAATAATCAGTGAAGACTTAAAGAAAGAACTGCAAGATATTGACAGTAGAAGGTTTTATTGGATTATCAGATGATCTCATAAAAGCTTCCTTCATTCATTCCAAATGTTGTTACAAAAGTAATTTATTATTTGAATACTGTATGTTTTACAACTTATAGTATTTGAAAAAATAAATGTTACAATTAATGGAAAATCTATCTAATCTAAGCCTAAGCCTTCTAAACTCCATTGCTCCTATGCTCAAAGTCTCCTGCTTCCTCTGCTTCCTCTATCACCCAATTTGTGCTCACATGAAAAAGACAAAGGAAAAGAAGATTAGTACAGTTAATTGAAAAGAATTTTCAAATGAAAAAGAAAGGAAAAGAGTCATCATTAAAGTTTACCGTCCGGAATCAGAGTTCTATTGTTCATCATGTTTTTATTTTTCTCTTTGCAAATCACAAGAAGACTGCTCTTCTTGGTTCACAAAGAGAAAAGTAAAAAAAATGAAAATGCAAGCATACAAAAGCAATTATTCAAAAAACAAGTTTCAAATGCAAGACATGCTGTACAAAGCAAGCATACAAAGGTAAGCTGCACAACATTGCAAAGTCAGCAACCAAACAACAAGGCAAACTGTTATGCAAAAATAGGCCAAATTCAAACAAAGCTGCATTACTAAACATGGCATACAAGGCAAGCTGTACTAAGCAAACTAGATGCAAACTGTCTAAACATTGCAAGCAAAGTAAACTGTACTAAGCAAACTGAGTTACAAAGCAACTGGATGCAAACTGTACAAATGCAGCAAGTACAAGTGCAGACATATAGCAGGCAAATGCAGGAGATAAACCAATTGACAAGCAAAAGACTTGTCATAGCTATCATCATTTTCCAGCAGAATAGGCAAACTTTTCAGAATAAGGTGGAAAAGCAAAAGTGCTTTGTCATGGAGAGAGAAAGAGAGAAAAGGATATCACCTTTTTGAAGTGTACAATTTGGAAAAAGGCTGTCACAAGATTACAAAATAAACAAGCAAAAAGATATAAAACTCAAAAACTGCATAACAGTTTGAGAGAGGGAAACACTTTGTCAAAAAACCACAAAACTCTCCAAACCTGCACAAGCTAGCCAAGCCTGTAAAAACTACAAAGCTGCAAGTATAACAAAACTTCAAAAACCCTGTTATCAAAAATCCCCAACCTGTTGTAAAAATCAAACAACAACCAAACTGTAACAGTTTCACACAACAGTAACACAACCATACAAACTGTAAACCTGCATAGCCAAAACTGTATAAGCTGCAACAAAGGCCAACAGCCAAACCTGCATAGCCAAACAACCAGCAAAACTGCACAAGCTGCAAGCTTGCCAAACTGCAAACTGTACACCAGTTCCACAACCAAACCTGCAGTTCCAAACTGCAAACCATTGCAAAACTGCACAACCTGCAAACTTGCCAAACTGTAGAACTAAACAGAAAAAAACATATACAAGCTTGCCAAACTGTAAACAACATAACAACTCAAACCAGAAAACCCTGTGAACAAGTAAACAGGCCAGCAGCCAGAACAACCAGGAAAAAACCTTATGAACCAACTACGGGCTTGCCAAACTGCAGAATAAAACTTCCCAAGTTTCCAAACCCCCAACAACAAGTTTCAGAACAAGTTTCATCATCAACATCAACATTCAAGAAGATAGGAAAAGAGTTTTAGAAGCAAAAAGCAAAGTTTCAGAAATACATCATCATCAATGAAAAACATCTACAAAGGAGTTTCAGAAGCTATCAATCACAAACAAAAAAAATCAAAGTTTCAGTTGAATCATCATCAATAAATCAAGAGAGAGGAAAAAGGAAACAAGTCTCAGATTATCAAATCATCATCAACAAACATCAAACAAGTTTCAGAATAGCAACATTTACATTCAAGAAGAGAGGAAAAGAGTTTCAGAAGCATAGCAACAAGTTTCAGAACTGAAAATCATCATCAACAAAATCAACAAACAACAACAAAGTCTCAGAAGAAATCAACATCGTTCAAGGGGCAAGAGAAAGGAAAGAAGTTACCAAAAGCAAGCGCGTTCATCATTTTCTCCCCTCCGCCTCTAGCCACCAAGGAAGCACCACAAGCTCCATCTCACCTTTCCTCTCCATTTTTCCCGAAAATCCCCAAGGTACGTTCTTCTCAAACCCTTACTGTGTTTTAGGCACATAAAAAACCATAGGTTAATCAAACTAGAACAAAGCAAGCAAACACAACGAAAACTGTAAAATACTAAATCAAAACAAAATGAACCATATCGTCTTAAACAAATCCATGGATCTTTGTGAGGAGATGAGAGAGTGAGGTTTGCTCTGGTGGCTTAGGCTAGGGCTTAGGAAGAATCAAGCGTTTGAGCGCTGAGAAAGATGAAGAGAAAAGACGAAGCAAGCAGCGCCGTTATGAACCCTAATTGTTCAAACCCTAACAAAATGAAACAAATTGTGCATTGGGCCTGTCAGCCCCTAACCACATAAGCCCACAACGATAAATGATGGCGCACCCCCACCATTCTGCCTCTTTTTTCTTTTCTTCATTTTTTGTTTTGGGCCAAATACCATCCTAAGCCCACCCCTTTTTAACAAATACTAACAAATACTTTTTTAATTAATTCATTTAAAGTTAATTTGTTTTCTTTTCTTTTATTAATAATAACACTAATATTATTTAATAATTTAATTTTTCTTAATTAGTTTCAATCATTTTTTCTTTTCATACATTTAATGAAAATACAAAAAAAAAACATTTATTTTGATTTAATTAATTTTGTTTTATTAAACTCTTTTTTTTATTAATCAAAACACCAAAAATAATAGAAATCTTATTTAACTAATTTTCTTCCTTTAAACTTTTTATTTACATAATTAATAAAATACAAAAAGAAAAGTAATAATAACATTTAATCTTTCTTTGTTAGAATAGATTTTATTTTCAAGTAAATACATGCATTTCACAATTGATTGATTTTCTTTATTTTATAATTTGTTATGGCTTTACTTTGAGTTGCGACAATTCGGTTTGGTTGTAACACTTGATATTTGGACATTATTATTCTTGTGAGACTCATCCCCATTTGTAAATAATTGTACCCCCATCCTCGGATACTTTTGTAATAGCTTAGACTTTTAATTCTCGCACTTTATGCTTTCAAATATGCCATGATTAGAGATTAGGGTTTGTATGCGAAAATCCAAAATCAATCGCTAGATGACCTATTACAAGACCTAAATGCATGAAAATGACAAACACAATGCACACTTGCACCTATAGGCTAACCTCGCTTGTTGCCTCGGAAAATGCAATCATGTCCCTCGAATATGAGACACTCTAGCAAATTCCCCTTCGATAAACAAAGATCGTAGTCCCTCGATGATCCTCGATGTTGCCTTCGCTAAAATGATCTCGTCCCTTACAAAATTGCTAGAGCATCTCACAAGTTACTTTGAATGATTGTATGCGATGACTCGGGCCTGTCCCGTTTAACATCCTAATACAAGGTTGTTTACCAAATGCAATGGTAAAACAACACTATCAAAAAAGGTTTAAAACATATAGAAAAGATCTTTGAGTAAAATAGGGTAGACGACTCTTAGTTACTTGATCAAAACTTGCAAAACATCCTTTCTATTTTCAAACACACCTCAAAACAATTTCCCAAATCAAACTTTCAAAATATTGAAATATCTTTTTAAAAGACAAACACCTTTGTATATATTCAAACAAGAATCATTACAAAGGTTATCACAACGATGGCCTCTTTTCAAAGCATTTTCAAAACCACACACACAAAGCACCATTTCAAACAATTGAAAAGCAAAAGCAAGTGATCTAAACAAGTAACTAAGAGCCCATGGATAACCATGGATGAAAAGGGTGCTTGCACCTTCCCTTTTCATAATCTACCCCCCGAACCCAAGAAAAACATCTCAAAGGTCTTTCCTGTGCTTTTTGACCTTTCCTTAGGATAAAATAAAAAGTCGGTGGCGACTCTTGCGAAACCGCACAATTGCAAACACAAACGCAAAACCTCAAGTCAGTTCTCCCACCGTATCACACTATGCATCAAGGCCAAATTAAACCCACGCTTCTACAAGTTCACGTCTCATAGAGGCATGTTTTAAAGATTTTTCCACCATGTGAAGGACACCAAAGGGGGAATAAAGCCTTGCCAAGTCATGGTTTCCTATTCCAATGGGGATTTTGTCTCGACTAAGAGTTTATGTGCCTCTCTTCATTAACAAGATGCCATCACTGACGTATTTCCAAACTAAGAGATTCTGAAGATTATTACTTGTAGGTATCGAGACCTGATACATACAGAGAGCCATAAGCGGATGATTATTAGATATATAATTGGGTATAATCCATATACCACCCTCAATCAGGTCACTAACTATAGTATCTAAACTTGGTTTCATTTGAAGTGAAATGTCTAAAATCTCACTGAGGGGTTCCCCAAACCAGTTGTCATTCTAGAAGTTTATGTCGTCTCCATTTTCTATAACTTATCTAGAGCCTCCAAAGACCATAACATGGTGCTGACTAATACCTGCCAGACTGAACACTTAATATATGATCATAACATGCATTTACTTTAATTGATTTAGAAAATAATAATATGAAATTTAAGTTATATTTGAAAAGTAACTTAGATCAATTAACATTTTTTGAATTGTATACATCTCGTAATTCATATCCTACTTTTAACATACAGAATTTGGTTCAATGTCGTAAGTTCTTCATAGCAAAAATTTCTTATATTCTAGTTTATTTTGAAAAGTATCAATTTGTTGACTAATTTAGATTCATCATCGTCACTACCAATATCATTATTTGATGATTATTACAATACAGTGATGATGATGATGATGATGATGAATCTGAATTAGTCAATAAATTGATGTTTTTAAAAATAAATTAGAAGATAATGAATCGTTCCTATGAAGAACTTAGGTCATTGAATCAAATTCTCTATGTTAAAGAGCGAGAAATGAGTTACGAGCTGCATAAAATTTGAAAAATAGTGGTTCGTTTAAGTTATTTTTCATATTATTATCTTCTACATCAATTTGAATGGTTGTATATGTTCACTGAGGTGTAGAGAAAAACAAGTAATCAATATATTTTATAATAAACTCATGTATACTTACCACAATGTTTATCTTTTATAATTATGGTAAAATATTTTTTTTTCTAATTAAATTGCACGCTACCTACTTTATCATCACGGTCACACGCCCGTGGTGAAAAACAACATATTTAAAATCATACACTACCTAACAACGGACGTACGACCATCATTATATGTGTAGCACCCCATTTTCAATTAGTTTATTTTAATAGATTTAATTATGAATTACTTGTGATTTTGTGTATCTTATTTGATTGATGGGTAGGGGTAGTTAAATAATCAATTAGAGTGAAAGTTGGTTGGAATAAATTAAAATTATTTAAAACTATTTTGATAATTAAATAATAATAATTTATTTAATTTAATTAAGTAAATATATTATAATAATAAAATAATAGGAAAATAAGAAATATTAGTAGTATTTTTTATTAAAATAAAATTAGAGAATGATAAGGATATTTTGGTGAATATGGGGATAAGTGAGGGTAATGCTTGAAGTCTCTAATTGAGGGATTAGGTTAGTAATAAAAATGTTAGTAAGGAGTTGTAAGATGTTTTCATACATAATATAAGAATTTGGTGGAAAGAGGAAGAGGCAAGAGCTAGGGCATATGGAGAGAATCCATTTAAAGAGCTTTAAAGAATTTTGTTAGGAAAGTCAAGGTAAGGACGGAGATGTGCTTCTCTAATGAGTGTTAAATCATGAGGGTTAGATGGAGGAACCCATAACCTCTTTAGGATTAGGTGTTTTGACTCATAATTATGAATTTGATGTCATGATTATTGTTGTGTGATGATTAGTGGTGTTTATATGTATGATTGTGTGACTGAATTTATAATTGATTTACCTTGATTCTATATGTATAAAAGTCTTCCATTGATGGATGTTTAAAGATTATAATCTTAAGTGTGTTAATGGTGAATTAGAGATTTTAGTATGTTATTGATTCATGAACCCATTATGTAATAGATGTGTTTTGGAGGTTATAACTGTAGAAATTTGGATTAACCTGATATTTTCGAAAATAAGTTGATGTCATGTAAGGTAGTGTTTGGGAATAATTTTAAGAAAAAATGATTTTGCAATGTAACTTGAAAACTTGAACTTTTGAAAAAACAAAGTGACAACTGATTGTCACAGGATGACAATCTATTGTACTAGTTAAATTTTTATAAAATAACACTGACAATCTATTGTCGCTAGATGAAAATTGATTGTCATGTCTTTAAATGCGTTTTTTGGGGTTGGCAATAACTAAGCATCATTTATGACAATCCATTGTCATCCTATGACAATGCATTATCGTAAGCCAAATTGTGAGAATTTTTCTGTTTTAATTTATGTTACATTGTCCGATGATTTTGGTCATAACTTTTGATCTTTAAGTCCAATGACACTCTGTTTGAAGTGTTAGAAAGCTAACGCTTAGACCTACATCATGGAAGTACCTTGTGAAAAAATTGAGTGATAGTCAGGTATGTTTATGATGGTTTCTATGATCGATTTGTGAATCACTGAGTTACCATAATAAAATGTTGATGTTATAATGAAATAACATGATTATATGTTTATGAATATGTATATGTTGAGTTACTGAAGTTGATGTTGTTGTTTGTTGTAGTAATATTGATTAATGGTTACGTATGGTGTATGATGTTATGTCATAATGATGAAGTTTAATGATGTTGTTATGGTGCTAATGTTAATGATGTTATTAAGTCAGTGTTGTTATGATGATGTTGTTATGATGTTAATGTTGATTACATTATTATGATGGTGTTGTTAATGATGTTGCATGTTCAAATATATGCATGTTATGTTGATGGTAATTATGTTGTTGGTGGCATACACGATCAGAAGATGGGGCAATGTGTATGTGTTATTGTTGCATGTTGAGAGCTCATCCATTCATGTTGTCGAAACTTAAGTTATTTTTGGTGAGTCTCAATCCTATGGTGGTAGTTCGGGTGTGAGTAGTTGGTTCTAGTGGGAATTAGTGAAGTGTTACCTATGGTGCTGGTAGCAATGGTAGTATGCTCTGGTTCCAAGTGAGAATTTGGTCCTATTGTGGCGGACCAGGGAGAAAAATGAACCTGAATGTTCATAGTTGGTACCACATGCATGTTGAGTCAGTGTTGAGTATATTGCATAAGTGTTGCATCTGTGTTGATTGTTGTTGGTGTGTTGTTGGATGAGAATGCTAAATTTATTTGTGTGGATTTGATCAATGTGTATGTTGTTGTTATGTGATAATCTACTTCTGCTTGCTTTCACCGTTACCTATTGAAGTGTATTCTCACCCCTTTTTGATTTAATATTGACGGATAACTTGTAGTTATTCAAGAGTAGCATTGCTGAAGTAAGTAGAAGATAAATCTTGGAGTTACTTCTTTAGTTTATTATTTTGACTAGTGATGCATTTGTCTGATCATGTAACATCGGGTTAAGGAAGAAAGTTTGATTTAATTCTTATGTCGTTTATGTTAGAGTTAAATAATATTTTGTTTTGTTGATATTTCTAAGTTGTTTGAGTTGACTTTCACGACTCATTTTTCTTATGTTATGAAGTTAACGTTTATGAGACTAAATGCCACAAATTGCAATATTGTCTTTATTTTCTTTAATAACAGTTTTGCCGTAATGATACCCTAAGTGAAGGTGAGCATGCAATGGCAGTTTGAATATTTTATTTTTTAAGTATGTGTTACATATCATATGACTTGATGTCGTGTAAATATCTTAGGTGAAATTATGTGTATTAAATATTTTGTTGTAACCTGTGTTACGGAGCAGGTTATGTTTTGTTATGTATGAAACCCTAAGTGGTTTCAATTTATTTGACTAAATTCTTCGATAAGTTACGTGCGAGGTTTAGGCTGTTACATAGTGGTATCAAAGTAGGTTAGTCTATTCGGGCAGGTTGTCTAATGTTATTTGTTTCTTAGTATGCGACATGTGTGTGAAACATTGTCGGTGCTTGCTTGTTTTTCTAACTGCTTGTCAGCAGGATCATAATTAAAACAAGTGGGGGAGAAGCTTCTAATTCTCTGAGATGTTTCTGTTGTGGAGCGTTAGTTCAGTGTGCTACTGATTGAAAGAGTGTAGGTGTTGTTGAGGTGGTCTTATTTCCAGAACTCGAAGAGAGTACAGATTCGAGATTCATGTCTGCTTGTCAATTTGAAGTGTCCTTGAGAAGGGATGACCAGGTATTTATGTGGTTCACATCTTTGAGAGTGGAGGGAAACATTGTGTCTATTGATATGCATGTTTTGTGTGAGTTTCGTGATGTTTTCCCGGGGATATTTGTTACTTACCGCCAGAAAGAGAAGTCGAATCAACTTGATGTTATCTTTAGAATGAACTAGTTAGAGTTCAACCGTGTTCATATCCAATGTTACACTAAGACAATGATGTTTCCAAAGTTCGTGGGAGCGAAAGATATGTATGTGTTTGCTTTATAGTTGAGTAAACTGAAGAAATAGTTGTAAGAATTTCTGAGAATAAGTTTGTTCGACCAAGTGTTTCTTTGTGGGGTGTGCTAGTGTTTCTAGTTAAAAAGAAAGACAGTAGTATGAGGTTGGGTGTTGACTACAGAAAATTAAATAATTTACTATCAATAACAGGTATCCTCTTCCAAGAATTGATTATCTGGTGGATCAATTGGTAGGTACTTGTGTGTTCAACAAGATAAATTTAAGGTCTGGGTATCATCATATTCGGGTGAAACCAGATGATGTTCCAAAGACTGCATTCAAGATGAGGTATGGTCATTATGAGTATAATGTAAGTATGTTTGGAGTGTCTAATTCACCTGGAGTATTCATTGAGTATATGAATAATATTTTCAATTCGTACTTACATAAGTTTGTTATTGTGTTCATAGACAATATTTTGGTGAATTCTAAGATCAACGAAGAGCATGCAGAATATCTATGAGTTGTGTTGGCGGTTTCGCGAGAGGATTTGTATGCAAAGTCATCTAAGTGTGAGTTTTGGTTAAAGTAAGTGGGTGTTCTCGGCCATGTGATTTCTAGTGAAGGGATTGCAGTTAACCCGTCAAAAGTTGATGTTGTGTTATAGTGGGAGACTCTGAAGTCCGTTGGAGATCATAAGTTTTATGGGATTGGATGGCTATTATAGGAGGTTCATCAAAGTTTTTTCAAGATTAGAATTGCCTTTGACTTAGTTGACTCGAAAGGGTCAAGCATATGTTTGGGATGTGAAATGTGAATAAATTTTCCGAGAACTCAAAAAGAAGTTGAAGAGTGCTCCAATGTTAATTTTGTTGAATCCAAGTGAGTCCTTTGTAGTATATTGTGATGCATCAAAGATGGGTTTAGATGGTGTGCTGATGAAGAGTGGTCAGGTTGTGGCTTATGTGTCTCGACAATTAAAGGTTCATGGGAGGAATTATTCGACGCATGATATGGAGTTAGCAGATGTGGTTTTTGTATTGAAAACTTGGAGGCATTATCTTTTTGGTTCCAGATTTGAGGTGTTTAGTGATCACAAGAGCTTAAAGTATCTACTTGATCAGAAGGAATTGAATATGAGACATAGAAGGTGGCTGGAATTCCTGAAGGATTACGACTTTATCTTAAGTTACCATCCTGGTAAGGCTAATGTCGGAGTTGATGCATTGAGTAAGAAGTCTTTGCACATGTTGACGGTTATGGTTCGAAAGTTGGAACTAATTAAGTAATTCACTTATATGAGTTTAGTATATGAAGAGACTCTTAGCAGTGTGAAGTTGGGTATGTTGAAACTGACGAGTGGTATCCTTGATGAGATCAGGGAAGGAAAAAGATCAATTTAGAATGATTAACCGGTTAGCCTTAATCAATTATGGTGAAGGTGGTGACTTCAGGATTGATGGAAATGGTGTGATAAGATTCAGAGATGGAGTTTATGTTCCAGATGTGCCAGAACTTAGGAAGAGTATTCTTGAGGAAGGACACCATGGTAAGCTGAGTATCCACCCAGGTGCGACCAAAATGTATCAATATTTGAGGAAATTTTTTTGGTGGTCAGGAATGAAGAAAGAGGTTAATGAATTTGTATATGCTTGTTTAACTTTCCAAAAGTCAAATATTGAACATCAGAAACTGTTGGATCTGATGCAACCATTGAATATTCCATAGTGGAAATGGGATAGTATTTCCATGGATTTTGTAACAGGTTTGCCAAAAACTTTGAAGGGGTGTGATTCAATTTGGGTGATTGTGGATAGGTTGACCAAATCGGCTCATTTTATACTGATAAGGATCAATTATTCTGTACAGAAGCTAGCTGAATTGTATAATGATGATATTGTGAAACTGCATGGTATTCCTTCAAGTATTGTGTCAAATAGGAACCCGAGATTTACATTGTATTTTTGGGAAAGTATGCAAGCTGCTTTGGAAACTAATCTGAATTTGAGTTCTTCTTTTCATCCGCAAACAAACGGTCAAATAGAGAGGACCATTCGATCTTTGGAAGATTTGCTGAGGGCTTGTTTGCTAGAATAAGGAGGTGCTTGGGATAACTACTTGTCATCGATTGAGTTTACCTACAACACAGTTTCTATTCTAGTATTGGAATTCCACAGTATGAGACGTTGTATGGTATGCTATGTAGAACTCCTTTGTGTTGGTATGATTCAGGCGGGAGTGATGTGCTTGGACCTAAAATTGTTCAGCAGGTGACTGAGAAAACCAAGATGATCTAAGAGAAGATGAAAGTGTCAGAGTCGTGAGAAAAGTTACCATGACAAGAGGAGTATGACACTTAAGTTCTAGGAGGGAAACCATGTGTTTTTGAGAGTTACTTTGGTAACTGGTGTTGGTCGAGCTTTGAAGTCTCGAAAGCTCACGCCATATTTTGTTGGTCCATACCAGATCATGGAGAAGATAGGATGAGTAGCCTATTACTGTTGCGGTATAGCAACAAACAAAAAGTAAAGTATTTAATTTACCGGGTGATATTTAGGTTATATTGTATCGTGTCCACATATATTGGTTATTGATTTGACATTCGACAAATCTATCGTTAATGAGTTTGGGGATAAATCAGTTGAAAGAAAATGTATTAACAGAAAATAAATGTATAAAAAGGAATAACTTATCAAGCATGCATATATACTACTTCTCACAGACTTAAACTTATTGACCTGCTATACTCAACCTACGATATTCATCAATGTCACTATATATCACTCACAACCTAAGTCATTTATAACACAAGTTGAGAGGCCGACTGCATCACCTCGATAGCGATCTCTCAAATACCTCAACAACACAAAAGTCAATCGTGCTTGCCTGCATCGACGATCTCTCAAAGCAGCACAAACAACACAGAGGCATTAAGCTCTAATACCCAAGTAGATGACAACTCTAAATCTATCTCTAGAGTTCAGAAACTAACAGATAATCATCCTAGATAAGAATCTAGAAGTATATGTCTATAACAACTCAAATCCCTAGCATAGAAAAAAATCTAGGACAACAATCCACAAAGATTCGTAAAGTAAGTTTAATATAATGCCAAAGGCAACAAATATACATTAGTTCAAAGAAAATATACATACAAACCTAACCAATAGAGAATACACAAAGAAAAATAGAAATGAACCACAAATCTACCGCTTTGGCAGCGCCGATCGAAGATAAATCCACCCTGGATCATCCGTATACAAGCTTCATAGTTGTTATCTAAGCTAATCCTAACAAAATTTATAGGTTGATGGAGTTGGGAGCAAAAAATTTCCCAAAACCCTCCCTAAAAATGAGCTGAAATGAAAGTTATAAAACAAATCTCAACAGACCGCGCTAAGTGGGCCAGGCGCGCTAAGCGCGACTTGCTTATTTTACACATCAAATCGACCTAAATTGCATTAAGCACGCTATCTGCGCTAAGCGGGCTTCAAAACATTGGTTCTATCAAATTGTCAAACGCCAGGAGCACGCTATAAAATGTGTTGAGCGGTACTCGCTCTTAGCGGCCTCTGCGCGCTAAGCGGGCTCTCTTGGACAAAATGTCTTAAAACTAGTCTTTTATTCCAAAAACGCGCTTCTGGAGCCGTGCCTTCGGCACTTTATTCCTCAATGCTCTAAAATGTAACAAATACCTACAAAATGAATGTAAAAATATCAAATAGTACACTATTTACACAAAAACACAAACTAAACATATTTACACAAAAGTCGGGTGTAACACGGTGGGAGAACTGACTTGGGTGTTTTGCGTTTGATCGCAATTGTTGCGGATAGCAAGAGTCGCCAACGACTTTTATTTTATCCAATAAGAAAAGGTTGAAAAGAATAGGAAAGGCCTTTCGAGATTATTTCTTGAGTTTGAGGTAGGTTATGAGAAGGGAAGGTATTAGCACCCTTTTCATCCGTAGTTATCTACAAGCTCTTAGTTGCTTTCTAGATCAGTTGCTTTTGTTTGAAAATGTGCTTGTGGTGTGGATTTTGAAAGTATTTTGAAAGTATTTTGAAAATGTCTTTGTAACGGTTCTCGTTTCTATAAGAACGCGTACAAAGTATTAGTTTTGAAAATATTTCAAAGAGGTGTTTGTGGAATGTATTTTTGAAAGTGATTTTGAAAAGTGTCTTTTGTAATGGTTCTCATTTCTATAAGAACGTGTATAAAAGCTTTGTCTTTTGAAAATGTTTCAAATGAAAGTGTTGTTGTATAAATTTTTGTTGTTGTGAGCAAGCGAGTAACTAGGAGAATCCTACCTACTCATAAGGTCTTAATGTTCTTTTCCTCCTCCTTTAGATGTTGCTATCTTACCATTTATTTGGTAATAAGCCCCATCATTGGATGTGAAGGGACGAGCGTGGGACGTTTGTATAGTCATAGAAGGCAACCTATAGGACATTTTAGCAATTTTCGTTTAGGGACTAGATCGTTTACCGAAGGCATCATTAAGGGCCATCGAGGGACTACGATCTTTTATCGAGGGTCTTTGCTAAAACGCCCATATTCGAGGGACATGACTATTTTTCCGAGGCAACAAGTGAGATTACCCTAAGGGTGCATGTGTGTATAATGTGTTTGATTGCATGCATTTTATCTTTGATTTTTAGGTTGTCTACTTGTTGGTTTTTATCTTTCCATACATCCTAATTACTAACATTTGTACAAAAACAATAAAAATGCAAAAATAAATCCTACACTATTACAACCATATTGAAATAGCAAGAAAATATAAAGACATAATTAAAATAAAAAGAAGAAAAATGAGCTCTTTCAATTCAGGCAGAAGCATCCTTTGATTCTGCATTTTTTTATTTCTTTCGATTTGGGCCTGGAGTCAGCAAGGTCATGTCCTTCGATTTCATCCCTTGCTTGTTCCTTTCGATTGGGAACTGGAAGTCAGCAAGCCCACCTTTCTGGATACTCCCTTCATTTGAGGCTTGGAGTCAGTGTGAGGTGCATTCTACTGGATACTTCCTTCGTTTGAGGCCTGGATTGAGGTGCACTCTTTTCCTCAAGCTCCTTGCTGACTCCTTCGACTGTAAGCATGCTAGGCCCTTAGGTTGAGATTCTAAAGGCTTGAGCACTTAGCCAATCGAAGGGTACAGTGAACATGTCTTAAACTCTTAAAATGCAACATTCAAGTGTAGCTACATGCCAGGGGTTAGCATAAAATTATTGGGTCTCAAAGTCCAAAGCCTAACTAGTCCGAGTTGAGATTTTCAGCATATGGGCAGTCAGAATCGAAGGTTAAAACATGGTCAAGCTCCCTATATGAAATATCTACATTTTTTCTTTATTGGCATATGCACATGATATTTAAATAAAATAGTTTCAAGTTTAAAGGGAACTTACCTCTTGAAGTTCCTAAATTGAAGGAAACTGCAAGTGTCTTCCTTGGTGGTGAATGGAAGTTCGTTGAGGCCTTCCTGAGACTAATCCAGTTACTACTTTGTTCAAGTAGTCACTGAATCGAAGGAGGGTGTGTGAGTGGATCGAAGGTTTTTTCTATAACAAGTAACAGAATGAATCAAAGGGTTACTATATTGTATTTGGGGAAGTGGTTCGAAGGCTATCTATATGGTCACTTGGGGGGTGAATCGAAGGATTCACTTAGTATACAAATGGGGTTGAGTTTTTTTTAGAAGTGTTCGAAAAAATGTTGGGAGGTGTTTGAGAGTTTTTAGGAATTTTTCACAAGAGTTTTCTTGCAACTATTTATGGGCCCTTAACATGTGTGGTGGAGACTCATATTTATAGATGGCCTTGGCTGGTGTTTTATGAGGGAAAACAAAAAGTTTAAACAAAAAAGGCATGATGTGTTTGTAGCTTTTGAGGGACAGTGTTTGTATGCCATTTTGGTGCAAGAAATAAGGCAGTGTAGCAGGACTGCTGTGCAACAGTTTAGATTTTTATGGCCAGTGTATCAGGCCTGAACCTGGCAGCGCATGGGACTTAGTCAACAAGTACCTTTGGGCATCTCAACTTTTTGTTTTGACCCCCTAACCATATCCTTCCACCAGACTCTTCAACAATTATTTATTTTTTCAAATCAAAGTATCCTTCGAATGGCTCATGTGGGTATCCTTTGAAGGGGCCCAAATAAGTGTCTTTCAACCAGGCCCTTCATGGGTTCCTTCGAATGGTCCAAATACATGCTCCTGGGGTGGGTCAGAAAAACATGTCATTCAATTGGGACATTCAGACATGTCTGGCAAGTCCTTCGAATGTGCCACCATGCTACTTCTTTCGCACGAGACAATGGCATAGTGTAGAATTTGAAGTAAGCTACTTCCAAGGGAGATAATGCCCACTCAAACTTGCCTGAAATGGGTCATATGGCCAAACGAAAGGGTGTATGTAGGAGGTCCCTGCCTTGTGACTTATGCAAACATGCAAGAGATCTTTGCTCAAACGAAGGCTTGTAAAAAGGGATCCACCTGCCCAAACAAAAGGTGTGACCAAAAGCTTATACTAAAGGATTCACACGCCCCAAACGAAGAACGCATGTAGAGGATAAAGGGCACAATCAAAGCTTGCAAAAAAGGAGGGCCACATGCCCCAAACGAACGAGGCATGCAGGAGGCCAAATGTGCAATCGAAGGAGACCAGAAAAGATGCCTTTGCCTCCTAAATCGAAGGACATCAATCAGGAGGATTTTTGCCTTATGGATTAAAGCTAGTTGCAGATAAGTGTTGTCTTGTCGAAGCTTGCAACAATTTGTTTCAAAGGGTGACTTTAGCCTTGTGCATGCTAACATGGTGGGGAATTCTGCCTTGTAAATTTTGGCTAACATGCAAGAAAGAAGCTATATGGCCAAACGAAAGATTTGCACAAAGGGAATAAAATGTTCAAATGAAAGCATGAAATGAACTTGCCCAAAAGAAGTCTAGTGCCCAAACGAAACAGGAGATGAACTTTCGCAAACAAAGTCCAATGTTCAAACGAATGGTGCAACCAAATCCTGTATCGAATGAGCCAAAGTGCTCAATCGAAAGATGTAAAATCGAAAGGAACTTGTTTTCCTTCGATTTTTTCAAAGAGAATATTTTCATCTACTTTGCCCTTTTTAACAGTTTCTTCTTTATCTTGATGCTGAAAAATCCAATAGTACTTATGTAAGCTTGAATTTTTGAGAATCCTTTGTGAAAAATGCATTGAGAAATGAGAGGGAAAATTTTGGGGTACAACAGCTGCCCCTGTTCAATCTTCTTAAACCTGAAGAGTTACATTGGCGAATCTGCCATTCGTGACTAGAGTGCCCAAAAATTTGCACTTGATGATATTGTAGTTGATTGTGTAGGGAATGGGTTAAAGATGCCATTTGGAGAAATGATGGATAGTTGTTGGATATGGGCTTATAGATGCCATCCAAAGGTGATTATTGACAGAAATTAGACTAAGTCTAATCTTAACTTTAACTGGAAAAGAATCAGAATAAATCTTTGGAATGATTTATCTAAACCAGAGAAAGTGTCTACTGGGAAGGAATCAGGATAAACCATTGATCAATTTAAACTAAACCAGCAGCGGTCTGGAAAAGAATCAAAATAAATCTTTGGAGAAATTTATCTGAACCCGAGAAAGTGTCTACCGGAAAGGAATCAGGATAAACCATTGATCCATTTAAACCGAACCATCATGGGTCTTGAATTATCTTTAACTCGGAAGAATCAAGATAAATCTTTGGAGAGATTTAACTGAACCAGAGAAAGTGTCTTCTGGGAAGGAATCAGGATAAACCATTGATTGATTTAAACTGAACCAGTAGAGGTCTTGAATAATCTTTAACTGGAAAGAATCAGGGTAAATATTTGGAGTGATTTAACTGAACTAGAGAAAGTGTCTACCGAGACAGAATCATGATAAACCATTGATCGATTTAAACTGAACCAGCAGGGGTCTTGAATTATCTTTAACTGGGAAGAATCAAGATAAATCTTTGGAGCAATTTAACTGAACCAGAGAAAGTGTCTTCTGGGAACGAATCACGATAAACCATTGATCGATTTAAACTGAACCAGCAGAGGTCTTGAATAATCTTTAACTGGAAAGAATCAGGGTAAATCTTTGGAGCGATTTAACTGAACCAGAGAAAGTGTCTGCCAGGACCGAATCAGGATAAACCATTGATCGATTTAAGTTGAACCAGCAGAGGTCTTGAATTATCTTTAACTGGAAAATAATCAGAATAAATATTTGGAGTGATTTAACTGAACCAGAGAAAGTGTCTACTGGAACGGAATTAGGATAAACCATTGATCGATTTAAACTGAACCAGCAGAAGTATGAAGGAAGTATTTGTCATGTAGATAGTCACCCAGCCCTGTTTCGGGAATTGATCTACAATTGATTTGTTCACAGGTAGTTGTCATGTCTTGTCGAAAATTTGTTGATGATAATTTTCTGTTGGTTGATCTTTCCTGAAAAGATAAAGAGTTAGTTGTATGCAATGCCATGATGTATCAAATGCATGGTGCAATGATGTTTCTCAAAATAAATGAGATTGCGATATATGCTTTTGTGATGTCGACGTTATGATGTATGAATGCAACATATGCACATATTAGTTGTTCTGCTGCAGTGTTGTTAGACTGGGGAAATGAATCCCTGACTGCTGCTAGGAATATGGGGTGTAAGTCTTCATATTTTGTTGAAATTGAAGTGTTGGTAGATGGGTTTCCGTCATTAGAGAAGTAAACTTTGTTGGGGAAGGGAAACGTCGTGCATTGCTTGTGGACTTGGTGAAATCCTGTTGGGGAATCCTGAGCAGCTGGGTGACTTCCACTGGGGATTCTTTGGAAGTTTCGCTCTGTCGGGGATATGAGAGTACCTGATATCATTAGGCTGTATACTGGAGATATGGCAGTGATCCTGCAGCAGGATGTCCTTGCTTATGCTCCTGTTGGAGAAAGTACCTGCGGGGATTTTATGGAATGGCCTATAGATATTATCCTATTTATTAAAGCCATTAGTAGTTGTCTTTCTATTTTCTGTTCCCCCTTTTTTATACGCTCATTTGTAAACAGTAATTACATTCAAATGCATATGTTCAAAAATAATCACTAGACGTTTTTGCGAACAAAACAGGAAAGTAAAAAGAAAAACAAATAGTTTTGCACTTTTAAAGGAATAACTTTGTATTTAACTTGAATAAGTATTTTTGTACAAAGAGATGAACATCCTAGTAAGATAATGTCGTCGTGAAAATTAAAACTAATACAAAGAAAGATAGCCATGTGAAATAATCCCATGGGTTCCCATTCTGCTATAGCCTTTATGTCTTTGAGCGTCTCATCCATTTGCTGCCTTGTCTGAAGCTGATTGGATTGATTAGAATCGTCTGAGTTTGACAATTGATATTAGAGATTGGCTATAAGATGATCCAAAGGTACATAGTCATACGCTTTAAATCCCTAACTTTTTCCTGGACCGCCTTTTTGGGTTTTCAGTCCACCGAGATACCCTTTTTTGCCCAAGCCGCCTTTTCAGGTTTTCAGCTTGTCAGGTGTACATATTTTTTATGTTTATCCCTAATTTTTGTCTAGGCCAGTCATCCTAGTGGGTCTTTTTCATGCGTAGTATCTCTTAAATATGTCCGCGTTTACAGGGTGTGGAAGGTCGTCACCGTCCATATTGGTTAAGATCATTGCCCCACCAGAAAATATGTTTTTGATCACAAATAGTCCTTTATATGTAGGAGTCCATTTTCCCCCGGGATCACCTTGTGGTAGTATGATACACTTGATTACCAAGTCACCAACCTGATATACCTGACGTCTGACCTTCTTGTTAAAAGCTTTAATCATACGTTTTTGGTACATCTGGCCATGGCAGACAGTCGTAAGCCTCTTCTTATCAATCAAGTTCAACTGGTCAAATCGAGTTTGAATCCATTCATCTTCATTCAATCCTACATCCCTCATGATTCTCAAAGAAGGTATTTGGACTTCAATTGGTAGGATAACTTTCATGCCGTATACCAAAGAGAAAGGAGTTTCCTCTGTAGATGTGTGCACCGTGGTATGGTAACCGTGGAGAGAAAATGGTAACATCTCATGCCAGTCCTTATAGGTCACTATCATCTTTTGTATGATCTTCTTGATGTTTTTATTAACGGCTTCCACAATGCCATTCATCTTTATCCGGTAAGGAGAAGAGTTATGATGTTGAATCTTGAATTGCGTGCATAGTCCAGTGATCATAGTATTATTGAGATTGGTACCATTATATTTAATGATTCTCTCTGCAATGCCATACCGACAGATAAGATTTTGTTTGATGAATCGGGCCACAATGTTCTTGGTAACACAAGCGAATGAAGCTGCCTTGACCCACTTCGTGAAGTAATCAATGGCAACCAAGATGAAGCGGTGTCCATTAGAAGCTATAGGTTTGATCTCTCTAATCATGTCAATACCCCACATTGCAAATGGCCAAGGATAAGTCAGGACGTTTAGAGGAACCGGAGGCACATGTACTATGTCAGCATAGATCTGGCACTTGTGACAAGTTCGTGAATGTTGATAACAATCCGCTTCCATGGTGGAACAGTGGTATTCTGCCCGTAGGATCTTTTTAGCCATCGTGTGCCCACTAGAATGGTTGCCAAAGGTAACTTAGTGTAAATCAGCCATGATCTTTTCTTCCTCACTATTGTCTATGCACCGAAGGAAAGTAGAGTTGTGGTTGCGCTTATAGAGAATTCTGTTACTGAGGAAGAATTTAGCAGAGAATCTTCTCAGGAATTTCTTATCATTGACTGAAGCTCCCTCCGGATATTCTTGGGCCTTGAGATATCTCTTAATTTTATGGAACCAGGGTTTGTCCACTACTTCTTCAGTGTCAATCTCATGACAGTAAGTTGGTTCGTCCATCCTCTCAATAGTGATCTGAGGAGCCTCATTATCCCACCTGATTTGGAACATGGATGACATAGTGGCTACCGCGTCCGCTAGTTGATTTTCCTCTTGTGGAAAATGCTCAAAGGTAATTTCCTCAAAATGTGGGATTAGTGTCAACACATGTTCTTTGTAAGGGATGAGATTAGGATGCTTTGTGTCCCATTCTTCTTTGATCTGACTGATTACTAAGGTTGAGTCCCCAAATACATTTAAGGATTTGATCCCCAAATCTATAGTATCTTTGAGACCCATAATACACGCTTCACATTCAGCCATATTATTGGTACAGTTGAAACACAGTCTGGCAGTGAAGGGAGTATGACAACCTTCAGGAGATATGATCACTACGCTTATGCCATTGTCGAGTGCGTTGGAAGCTCTGTCAAAAACCATGGTCCATCGGGATCCTTGTTCAAGTCCATCATACGGTCCGAGTTCTTTACAATCATTTACCAACATGATGTCTTCATCCAGGAATTTGAAATTCATGGATTGGTAGTCATCAACAGCCTGATGAGCCAAATTATCAGCTAGTACACCCCCCCCTTTATTGCTTTTTAGGTAGTGTATTAAATGTCGTATTCAGTCAGGACCATCTGCCATCTTGCTATTCTTCCAGAGAGGGCGGGCTTCTCGAATAAGTATTTAATTGGATCCATCTTGGATATCAATAAGGTAGTGTGAGTCAGCATATAATGTCTTAGCCGGCGGGCAGCCCATGCCAGAGCGCAACAAGTTTTCTCAAGTAGTGAATATCTGGTTTCACAATCGATAAACTTTTTGCTCAGGTAGTATATCGCATGCTCTTTTTGGCCAGACTCATCATGCTGCCCAGCACACACCCCCATTGAACTTCCCAAAACTGTTAGGTACATGATCAGAGGTCTTCCCTCAACTGGAGGCATTAGAATGGGAGGCTCTTGAAGGTACTCCTTGATCCTTTCAAAGGAAGCTTGGCAGTTGTTATTCCATTCCACCACTTGATCTTTCTTCAGTAATTTAAAGATTGGTTCACAAGTAGCGGTCAGGTTGGAAATAAATTTTGCGATGTAGTTTAGCCATCCTAAGAATCCCCAAACTTCTTTTTCAGTGCGAGGAGCAGGCATTTCTTGTATTTCTTTTACCTTTGCAAGGTCCACTTCAATACCTTTACCGCTGACAACGAATCCTAAGAGCTTACCGGACCTTACTCCAAAAGTGCATTTATTCGGGTTCAACCTTAGTTTGTATTTCCTCAATCTTTCAAACAGTTTCTGCAGATGGTCAAGGTGTTCCTCTTCAGTTTGAGATCTGGCTATCATGTCATCCACGTAGACCTCTATCTTGTGATGGATCATATCATGAAACAAAGCTACCATGGCACGCTGATAGGTTTCCCTGGCGTTCTTCAGCCCAAATGGCATAACTTTGTAACAGAACGTGCCCCACTGTGTGGTGAAAGTCGTTTTCTCCATGTCCTCAGGTGCCATTTTGATTTGATTGTATTCGAAGAAACCATCCATGAAGGAGAATACTTTATGTTGTGCGGTGTTGTCAACCAGAATATCGATGTAGGGAAGCGGGAAGTCATCATTGGGGCTTTCCCTATTCAGGTCTCTATAATCCACACACATGCGTACCTTATCGTCCTTCTTAGGCGCTGGAACAACATTGGAGACCCATTGTGGATAGGAGGTGACAGCTAAGAATCCGACATTGAACTGTTTCATGACTTCAGTCTTGATATTTTTTGACGTTTCTGGCCGCATACGACGAACTTTCTATTTTACTGGAGGGCAATCCTCCTTTGTCGACAAATGACGGACCGCGATATCAGTGTCGAGTCCTGGCATGTCTTCATATGACCAGGAAAAGACCTCAACATAGTCATGTAGTATCTGGGTTAAGCGCTTCTTGACACTATGCTCCAGGTTGGAACCTATCTTGACTTCTTTCTTATCCTCTTCAATACCTAAGTTAACTGTTTCAACCGGCTCTTCGTGGGACTGTATGGTCCTTTCTTCCTGTTGTAATAATCTGGAAAGTTCCCCTAGAACCTTACAATCTTCCTCACCTCCGTCCTCTACTTGGTAGATCGGATTTTCAAAGTCATGATAGGTGTGATCGGTGGAAATAGAACTGACTGTTTAAAGCTGGTTTCGCGAAATGTCGCGGTAAGCAAGAGTCGCCACCGTCTTTTATGTTCTCCTACATGGAAAGGACAAAAGCACAACAAAATTCCTTATTCGAGAATGTTTCTCGGTTCGGGAGGTAGATTTATAGAAAGGGAAGGTATTAGCACCCTTTTTATCCGTGGTTATCCACGAGCTCTTAGGTACTTGCTCTTATGTTTTCAAAATTTGTTTGCTTTTCAAGTGTGTGTGGCTTTTGAAAAAAGTTTAGTTTGAGAAACTTCTAGGTAACTCTTGTATCAGTCCTCAAGAGTGTATGAAGAATTTGTTTGAAAACTTTTGAAAGTGTCAGTGTGAAAAGTATTTTTGTTTGTTTTTGAAAAGAGTAAGTACCCACGAGAATCTACCTACTCTAAGGAATTAGGCTGTGTAAGAGTCCTTTAAACAGTGCTATCCCACTATTGAGAAGTAGGTAGCACCGTCGTTGGAGGTGTTCGGGTCAATTCGATTATAAGGGACAGTGTGGTCACCGAAGCAATAGTAGGATACCTTAGAAGTAACCCTAATGTCCTAGATCCTTTTTTATCCGAGGCAACCGTTTCGAGGCAACTGGATCTTTAGACAGGAGGGCGACCTCTAAGACACCCTATACTTGACGACCACGTTCGAGGCAACGAGTGAGGCGTACCCTAAGAGTGGCATGTTCTTGTGTGTTGTTTTTCAGTTTATATTTATCTTTGAACATGTCATTTGTGAGCTACGGATTGGTTTTATTTGTCATTCAGTCTTGCATGCATTTTAACAGTTAAGAGTGCGGAAAATAAAGGGCGGAAATGTAAATCTACGCTATTACAAGGCGCGGGTCTATACATCGCCAAAAACATAACCCGTTTTGGAAAATAAATGCGGAGAGTAAAGAAAGAGGTAAACCTAATTACTATTACATCCTTTGAGCAGATACATAAATAATCGAAATAAGAATAATGCGCAAATATAAATTAGAATCGGGACGTCCTTGGGGTTTTGACCCTTTTGAGAAATAAAGAAATTTTAGTCCCTTTTTGCAACTAAACTTAAACCTAGTATTAATTAATTAATTAATTAATTACAAGAAAAATGTTTTTGTGTTTTTTATGTTTTATGAAAATAATAAAAAAAGGAAATTAAAAGTCAAGAAAACCCTAATTCTAAATTATTTTACTTATTATAAAAAATGTCAAAGTTAACCTAATTAACTAAATTAATTAATTTACATTTTATTTACAAAAATAATAATAATTAATAAATAATAATCATGATAATAAGAAAATATGATTGAAAGTTGTCAAACCCTAATTCTACATAATTTTTTATTTATTGAGAAAAGGATTAAAATTGACCTATTAAACTAATTAATTTGTTAGTATTTTATTTACAAAAATAACAATTAAGGTGAAATTTAATAATACAAATATTTTAAGTCTCTGATTTTATTATAAAAATAATTAATTTATGAATTAGTAATAATAATAATTATTTAAAAGAATTAAAAGGAGAAAGCAAAAAATAAAAAAAGGATAGTAAAAACCAGGGGGGGTTTGATGGCCCAATGGAGGTTTAGTGAAGCAATTTTGGCCCAATAGCACAAAGCCCTTGCTGACTTTTGGAATTTCCTGGAGGCACGTTGACTAGGGAGCATGGTGTTCATCTATCCCTGGCCTTTGGATCACTGCTTGAAGCCACATGGCAGGTTGGGACATGAGGCATATGGTGGAATCTTTGATAAGCGCTGCATATGAATTTGTTAGAAAAAACAATATTGAGATTTGGGTGGACCTGGGAATCGAACCCAGGTCCCAACGATTGCCAGACACGTCCCTTTCCACTGAGCCAACTGAGCGCTTTTATTATTATAGTGGCAATTAAATATATTACATAAAACAACAATATATGCTGGAAACATAAAAAAGCGCGCGCCATATTTGAATGATCCACTAGCATATTGCCAGCTCACCATCTTCTTCGTTCACCTGCAAAAAAGCAAAGCAGATAGCGGGGGTTTTTAACCCCCACAACATGGAATGTCAAATAATAGCGAATAGGCATACAGTACATATAAAAAGGGCGCGATGGTTGGGTTGAGTTCGTCTGGCCTTGACAAATTCAACCATATGCGTTATGAGGTCCAATTTTGTTGTATGTGGAAAGCCCTAATCTGAGAGCTCTGAAACCCTAGATTTCATTAATGGTGTTTTGCAATTCTGGGCATTATAATGCAATTATTGTGTACCAAAAGCTTCGTCCAATCCTTATGAATACAAAACAAACAACAAAATACGTTAATGATGCATGAATCAAAAGATGTGTTTATGGAAAAAAAATTCAAACCGTGAAACTGTTATCTCAGGATTCCTTGAGTGTTAGCGTGTGATTTTAATTGCAAAAGGTTTCTGGGAATCCCTGCAATAGGCTTGAATCAAAAAAAGGCTTTGAATCGTGCTGGGAGATGGAATTCAGTTTTCAAATTTTTCTTGAAGTTTTGGAAATTGGCTATGGTTCTTGCAACAGTTTTGCACGTGTAAGGCTTTAGGGTTTGCTTCAGTATTTGTATTGGAATGAAAACTAGGGTAAATCTTGGTCCAAAAGTCCATGGCTTTATGATTTCAATATTTGGCTTCAATCAAATCTTTTCCAACTTTTTTGATTGATAAAACTTGCCAAAATTGGGTGATTTTGTCTCTTTGATTGGCAAACGAAATTTCCAGCTTGCCCTGAGTATATTTGCTCCACAAAAGATTTGAAAAACATATCTTTTGAATTTTCCTACAATTAAATTAATTAAATGAATTATTAATCAATTAAAAATCCAAATAATTAATAAAAATAAGGAAATAATTCAAATTAATCTCAATGGGTCGTGCATAGGCCTTGGACAATGATTCAAGAAGAAATTTGAGGCCCATTAGCAAAAATAAGGTGTTTTAGGCAAAGTTGACTTTTGCAAATTCCCAAAAACTTCCCAACTTCTCCAATGCATATATTGCTCAATTTTGATCATATGAACATGTTCTTGGATATTTTGGAAAGGTATTGAAGTCCTCTAACCAATGCCTTTGGTACCATGTAATTTTGATTTACCAATCTCAAGTTATGGCCTTTGACTTAAAGTGCCTTTTTGTTGACTTTTGAAATTGACCTATAATGTAGAAATTGATAACTTTTTGTGAGAGAATTTCTTGGACTTGAAATGTGAAGATGAGTTGTAGGAAATGTCATCCCCTTCAAAATGAGCATTGGATGGGATTTTTCTGATGAACCATGAAAAAGTTATGCCTTTGTCAAGTTACAGTTGACTTTTCAGCTGTCCAAAAATAGCAAATTTTGACATCTTGATGATTTTTGGGCCATTCTTGTAGAATCATGATCAAGACTTGATCAAATGATGATTGTGGCTTCAAAATAAGATGTTGACCAAAAATTTTGACTTTTGACTGTAAAATGACCATTTTGCCCCTGCAGTTGACTGTGGAGCAACTAGGGCTTTTGACTGTGCAACTTGATGCTGTGAGTCTTGCAACTTGCCATGTAGATGCTTGAGGATATGTGTAGGCCTAGGGGACTTGATTGGATCATTGAAAACCTCAAATTCACTGAAGGAACCAAAACCCTAATTTTGACTGGCTTAGGAAGATGGTTTGACTGTGCAATCCCTTGAGTGGTCTTGAACCATTTGAAGATGATTCTTGTCAATCTTTGAAGAATATGGGAGGGAAAATTTTGGGGTACAACAGTTGCCCATGTTCAATCTTCTTAGACCTCAGGATGTAGATTGGCTTGCGTGCCTTTCGTGATCCGAAGGTGGAAGATGATTGAACACTAGAGTGCCCAAAAATTTGCACTCGCATAGTGTAGTATCAGCAATGTGATGTCGGGAATGGGCTTACAGATTCCATTTGGAGAGATGGTGGATAGGAGGATGGGCTTATAGATTCCATCTGGAAGTGTGATAGAACCTTGTCGGGAATGGGCTTATAGATGCCATTAGGAGATGTAATGGATAGTTGTGGAGATGGGCTTAAAGATGCCATCGGGAGATTGTCGATCGCGTAAGAGATTCCTTAGCGAGAACTTGCGTACTTGAGAAAGAAAGATAATTTCCTGGCCTGTTACAGAGGTTGATCTTCAAACTCTTCATGCAGATATGCCCTGGCTGGATACAGGTATCGAATCTCTAAACTCTTCATGCAGACATGCCCTGGCTGGATACAGGTGTTGAATCTACAATCAGTCTCTCACAGATATGCCCTGGCTAGATACAGGAATCGAATCTGGAATTAGTCGTCTACAGACATGCCCTGGCTGGATACAGGTATCGAATCTCTAAACTCTTCATGCAGACGTGCCCTGGATGGATACAGGTGTCGAATCTACAATCAGTCTCTCATAGATATACCCTGGCTAGATACAGGAATCGAATCTGGAATTGGTCGTCTACAGATATGCCCTGGCTGGATACACGTATCGAATCTCTAAACTCTTCATGCAGACATGCCCTGACTGGATACAGGTGTCGAATCTACAATCAGTCTCTCACAGATATTCCCTGGCTAGATAGAGGTATCGAATCTGGAATTAGTCGTCTACAGATATGCCCTGGCTGGATACAGGTATCGAATCTCTAAACTCTTCATGCAGACATGCTCTGGTTGGATACAGGTATCGAATCTACAATCAGTTACTCACAAATATGCCCTAGCTAGATACAGGAATCGAATCTGGAATTGGTCGTCTACAGATATGCCCTGGCTGGATACAGGAATCGAATCTCTAAACTCTTCATGCAGACATGCCCTGGCTGGATACAGGTATCAAATCTACAATCAGTTACTCACAGATATGCCCTGGCTAGATACATGAATCGAATCTAGAATTGGTCATCTACAGATATGCCCTAGCTGGATACAGGAATCGAATCTCTAAACTCTTCATGCAGACATACCCTGGCTGGATACAGGTATCGAATCTACAATCAGTTACTCACAGATATGTCCTGGCTAGATACAAGAATCGAATCTGGAATTGGTCGTCTACAGATATGCCCTGGCTGGATACAGGAATCGAATCTCTAAACTCTTCATGCAGACATGCCCTGGATGGATACAGGTATCGAATCTACAATCAATTACTCACAGATATGCCCTGGCTAGATACAGGAATCGAATCTCTAAACTCTTCATGCAGACATGCCCTGGCTGGATACAGGTATCGAATCTACAATCAGTTACTCACAGATATGCCCTGGCTAGATACATGAATCGAATCTGGAATTGGTCGTCTACAGATATGCCCTGGATGGATACAGGAATCGAATCTCTAAACTCTTCATGCAGACATGCCCTGGCTGGATACAGGTATCGAATCTACAATCAGTTACTCACAGATATGCCCTGGCTAGATACAGGAATCGAATCTGGAATTGGTCGTCTACAGATATGCCCTGGCTGGATACAGGAATCGAATCTCTAAACTCTTCATGCAGACATGCCCTGGCTGGATACAGGTATCGAATCTACAATCAGTTACTCACAGATATGCCCTGGCTAGATACAGGAATCGAATCTGGAATTGGTCGTCTACAGATATGCCCTGGCTGGATACTGGAATCGAATCTCTAAACTCTTCATGCAGACATACCCTGGCTGGATACAGGTATCGAATCTACAATCAGTTACTCACAGATATGCTCTGGCTAGATACAGGAATCGAATCTGGAATTGGTCGTCTACAGATATGCCCTGGCTTGATACAGGAATCGAATCTCTAAACTCTTCATGCAGACATGCTCTGGCTGGATACAGGTATCGAATCTACAATCAGTTACTCACAGATATGCCCTGGCTAGATACAGAAATCGAATCTGGAATTGGTCGTCTACAGATATGCCCTGGCTGGATACAGGAATCGAATCTCTAAACTCTTCATGCAGACATGCCCTGGCTGGATACAGGTATCGAATCTACAATCAGTTACTCACAGATATGCCCTGGCTAGATACAGGAATTGAATCTCTAAACTCTTCATGCAGACATGCCCTGGCTGGATACAAGTATCGAATCTACAATCAGTTACTCACAGATATGCCCTGGCTAGATACAGGAATCGAATCTGGAATTGGTCGTCTACAGATATGCCCTGGCTGGATACAGGAATCGAATCTCTAAACTCTTCATGCAGACATGCCCTGGCTAGATACAGGTATCGAATCTACAATCAGTTACTCACAGATATGCCTTGGCTAGATACAGGAATCGAATCTGGAATTGGTCGTCTACAGATATGCCCTGGCTGGATACAGGAATCGAATCTCTAAACTCTTCATGCAGACATGCCTTGGCTGGATACAGGTATCGAATCTACAATCAGTTACTCACAGATATGCCCTGGCTAGATACAGGAATCGAATCTAGAATTGGTCGTCTACAGATATGCCCTGGCTGGATACAGGAATCGAATTTCTAAACTCTTCATGCAGACATGCCCTGGCTGGATACAGGTATCGAATCTACAATCAGTTACTCACAGATATGCCCTGGCTAGATACAGGAATCGAATCTGGAATTGGTCGTCTACAGATATGCCCTGGCTGGATACAGGAATCGAATCTCTAAACTCTTCATGCAGACATACCCTGGCTGGATACAGGTATCGAATCTACAATCAGTTACTCACAAATATGCTCTGGCTAGATACAGGAATCGAATCTGGAATTGGTCGTCTACAGATATGCCCTGGCTGGATACAGGAATTGAATCTCTAAACTCTTCATGCAGACATGCCCTGGCTGGATACAGGTATCGAATCTACAATCAGTTACTCACAGATATGCCCTGGCTAGATACAGGAATCGAATCTGGAATTGGTCATCTACAGATATGCCCTGGCTGGATACAGGAATCGAATCTCTAAACTCTTCATGCAGATATGCCCTGGCTGGATACAGGTATCGAATCTACAATCAGTTACTCACAGATATGCCCTGGCTGGATACAGGAATCGAATCTCTAAACTCTTCATGCAGACATGCCCTGGCTAGATACAGGTATCGAATCTACAATCAGTTACTCACAGATATGCCCTGGCTAGATACAGGAATCGAATCTGGAATTGGTCGTCTACAGATATGCCCTGGCTGGATACAGGAATCGAATCTCTAAACTCTTCATGCAGACATGCCCTGGCTGGATACAGGTATCGAATCTACAATCAGTTACTCACAGATATGCCCTGGCTAGATACAGGAATCGAATCTAGAATTGGTCGTCTACAGATATGCCCTGGCTGGATACAGGAATCGAATTTCTAAACTCTTCATGCAGACATGCCCTGGCTGGATACAGGTATCGAATCTACAATCAGTTACTCACAGATATACCCTGGCTAGATACAGGAATCGAATCTGGAATTGGTCGTCTACAGATATGCCCTGGCTGGATACAGGAATCGAATCTCTAAACTCTTCATGCAGACATACCCTGGCTAGATACAGGTATCGAATCTACAATCAGTTACTCACAGATATGCTCTGGCTAGATACAGGAATCGAATCTGGAATTGGTCGTCTACAGATATGCCCTGGCTGGATACAGGAATTGAATCTCTAAACTCTTCATGCAGACATGCCCTGGCTGGATACAGGTATCGAATCTACAATCAGTTACTCACAGATATGCCCTGGCTAGATACAGGAATCGAATCTGGAATTGGTCATCTACAGATATGCCCTGGCTGGATACAGGAATCGAATCTCTAAACTCTTCATGCAGACATGCCGTGGCTGGATACAGGTATCGAATCTACAATCAGTTACTCACAGATATGCCCTGGCTAGATACAGGAATCGAATCTCTAAACTCTTCATGCAGACATACCCTGGCTGGATACAGGTATCGAATCTACAATCAGTTACTCACAGATATGCCCTGGCTAGATACAGGAATCGAATCTGGAATTGGTCGTCTACAGATATGCCCTGGCTGGATACAGGAATCGAATCTCTAAACTCTTCATGCAGACATGCCCTGGCTAGATACAGGTATCGAATCTACAATCAGTTACTCACAGATATGCCCTGGCTAGATACAGGAATCGAATCTGGAATTGGTCGTCTACAGATATGCCCTGGCTGGATACAGGAATCGAATCTCTAAACTCTTCATGCAGACATGCCCTGGCTGGATACAGGTATCGAATCTACAATCAGTTACTCACAGATATGCCCTGGCTAGATACAGGAATTGAATCTCTAAACTCTTCATGCAGACATGCCCTGGCTGGATACAGGTATCGAATCTACAATCAGTTACTCACAGATATGCCCTGGCTAGATACAGGAATCGAATCTGGAACTGCGACAGTTGGTAGTAATCATCTTTGTATTGGCCTTTTTCCTGAAAAGGCAAAACATCAGTTGTATGCAATGTCATGATGTATGAAATGCATAATGTCATGATGTTCTCAAAAATAAATGAGATCGTGTAGTATGCACTTTATCATGTATGTAAGCAGGATGTTTGAGATGTGAAATGTCTATGAATGTATTTTCGTCTGGGAAAATAAATCCTTGATGAATGCCGGGAAGTTGTTAAATCCTGGGCTGATGTTGAAGGGTAGAGTTTTTCGTCTCCGCTGGAGATGATGATTGCAAGAATAAACCGGTCGGAGAAGATGACTCCGTTGGGGGATAAACTTGTTGAAGAGATTACTCTGCGGGGAATTACTCTGTGGGAAGAGATACTTCGCTGAGGTTTTGATGATAACTCCGCTGGGGATTCCGTTGATAAGTTTTGTTGAGGTATTTTTGATGACCTCCGCTAGGGATAGGAAGAACTTCGCCGAGGACGATCTTTCCATTGTAATTAGCTGAGGATAACCCAGTTATAGGCTTTGGTGGGGAACAACCTTCTGAATAAAGCCGGGGAGATGCTTTTGCACTCTGCAGGTGATAAGCTTCCAGAATCTACTGGGGATAAGATTCCAGAATCTACTGGGGATAAGCTTCCAGAATCTACTGGGGATAAGCTTCCAGAATCTACTGGGGAGATGGTTCAACTCTCTTGGGGAAACTTTTGGACTGCACTGGGGAGTGGCTCCACTGGGGTGTCTGGTATTCTGCTGGGGAACAATCTTATATTAAGACTGCCGGGTATGCTTGCTTAGGAATATCTGTATACTCTGCCGGAGAATATTGAGATCTTCTGGGGGTACCCAACTTCTTTGGGGATGACAGTAGCCTAACTCTTCTTGGGGAGAGTGTTGCTGACTTGCTGGAGATACTGTGCCTTTTGGGGCTGATGGGAGACCAACTCTGCTTGGGGAGAGTATGGATGATTCATCCGTAGTTGCGAGTCTCAGTGGTGGGAGCTACCATTATTGTCTTAACTGGAGGGGAGTGAAGGTATCTTGGTCATACTCTTCAACTGAATCTACCTTGTACCTGGAGGACAGCGCAACTTGTACAGTTCAGACAACTCTTATTGCTCCAGCTTCTGTGGGAGATGGAATCTATGGAGGTACTTGATAACTTCCGATTTGACAAGTCTTCTTCTGGTAGGTAAGTGACAAGATGACGGGACATAGTCGTACGCTTTGATCCCTAATTTTTGCCTGGACTTCCCCTTCGGGTTTTCAGTCCACCGGGATACCCATTTTTTGCCCAAGTCGCCTTTTCAAGTTTTCGACTTGCCGGGTGTACGTATTTTTTTCATTTTCATCCCTTATTTTGCCCGAACCCTTTTGGTTCGCCGGGAAGCCCTTATTTTTGCCTAGGCCAATCGACCTAGCGGGTCTTTGATTATGCATAGTATTTTTTCGACTATGTCCATGCTCTCCGGATGTAGGGAGGTGCCACTGTCAGTAGTGTTATGTTGCCATATTACCAGAAGATGTTCGTTTGGTCGTGCAAGATTCGTCGCTGGAATTCATGCCCAATGCCCCAAGTGATTCAGATGGAGATCTGCCCCTGGCTATTTGGCATTTGAGAGATTCTATGAATCTTGACTTGACTGCCCCAGATGATGGACAATGATCATGTCTGCCCCTTGGTTGGAAATGCTTTTGTTCACTAGATATTCTTCGTGCGAATTTCTTTGCTGTTCGAACAAAAAGTCATATGCAAACAATGTTATTTTAAAAATGCAAATCTTATGTCTGTTTTGAAGTTTTTGAAAATGCATTTTTCAGTAAAACCGGTGAATTTTGTAAAATGTGATGTCAACTCGTTATTTTACCGCAAGCCTTAAGGAGTCAGGATACCTTTCGTAACAGTATGCTTTCGAACTAACCCATGCTTCAGCTAGGACTTTTAAGGGTTATAATGTGGCTTGGTTCACGGTTTAAGAAACAAAGGATAAAGGCTCAAATTTATTTGTACCCACCCGCTCTTCGTGATGTTCTTCGATCCTAAACTCAGTTGATTGTGCATTAGATCTTGTTTGAGTCTTTGCTCTGATATTCCAGTGATGGTTCGGATACTGACAGTTTATTTTGGCCAGGCAGTCATTTCTTTTTGTTGAGGGTTTGTAGGACCTCTTTCTCTTTGATTTCATTATCCCTGTTTTTTGCCTGAACTGTTTCTTTTTGTATTTACAGTCAGCGGGATGCCCCAGTTTTGTTGTAAGTCTCCTTCATAGGTTTTGACTTAATGGGCTTTTATTTCTGAGAGATAATGACTGCCTTTCTTTATGATTATTCGGAACCATCACTGTCTTTTGTTTTGTAAGGACCTCTTTGGAGCCATTCGTTGTGCACTTGGATCAACTGAGAGAACTACCCTACCCCAGGTTATGATTAAGGGTTTTAATTTTTTTTTGTGAAAAGAAAAAACTCCTACTTCTTTGGCTCGAAGGGGTTGACGAGGGATTATCTTCCTTATAACTCCAGTGTTTAGGAATTGAAACAATGTCTGTACCTCATCAGCGGGGTCTGTTCAAAAGCATACTGTAGATTGTGGTATCATTTTCGTCATCCTCCCTCAAAAGGTTTGGAACTTTTTAATCGAGAGTTAAACATCACAAAAAATGAAAGCAATTATAGTGAAATACGAATGGATTGATTCAAAACAGACATATGCGATGCATTGATAAAATAAAGACATTTGCCATGACGAAATGTTTGAACAATCAAAAGAAAATTACAAATTGAAAAAATTCTAATGAACAAAAAGTCTTCTTGTCTCAGGACTTGTCACTTCAAATGGTGAACCTTGGAGGGATGGTAGAAGAACTCCGCCTGACCATCTTGTGTGAATTCTAATGCTCCTTCATCAATCAGGTCTTGGATCTTGTTCTTCAGAGACCAACAGTCGTCGGTGTCATGTCCTGGACTGGCAGAGTGGTAGGCACACCTTTTATTGGGATGATAGGTAGGAGCTGAGGTGTTGGGATTCCGGGGAGGAGCCCTTAATGTGATCAGATTCAATCTCAACAGGCGTTGTAAAGCTTGAAACAACGACATGTTGAGCTGGGTGAATTGCCTCCTGGGCTTGTCTGGCTTGCTCTGATCAACCCATTGTTCTTAGTGAGGTCGTTGTTGGACCTGTGAAGTAGTAGCAGCTTGGAGAGGTCTATTCATCAAACCAAACCTTTGACTTCTTGGGGGCTGATTACCGGTTTGGTCCCCAACCCTGACTACTTGCTTCATACTGTCTTGCTGAAGCTGGTTGATCATGGCTTTCAACTCTTCTTGCTCCCGAGCTAAGCCTTGGATAAGGGCCGTCTGCCCCAGCATCTGAGTCCTCATTGCATCTACCTCAGCTTGCAGATGTTTCAGTCGTTCGTCCTTACTGTTTTCTGGACCATTCTTGACCAAATTCCCCATGAGGAGTGTTCTCAACTCTTCCTGCCCCTTGGATAGGCTTAGGAAGATTTCCCTGAACTGAGTTTCTTGAGCATGAAGATCCTGGTTGTCTTGTTGGGAAGCCATTGCTGAAATAAACAGCGAAGAAGGTAAGTGACCTGTAATAAGGGTACCTGTTATGCAATGATGGGTATGTATGCATGCAATGTTTTCAAGGATCTCGCAGGGTAAACAAGAAAATTGTTAGAATCTGGTAGCTTGATTGAAGGAACTTCGTGTTGTTGAGAGTCCTTCTTCAAGAGTCAAGGCTCACCATATCGAGTGGGTCATAGCCCCTGACTCAAGTCATCGTGTTTGGATTTCTGGACAACCTTGGCTAGAGGAAAATAAATCCCCTTTGCCCCTTGCTAGACAGTTGATTCATCATGACCTGTATCACAGGCCCTTGAGATCCTTGAAATGGGTTAGTCCTTATGCAGGATGTATGCAATAGTATGATGGTATGATGTTATGCTATGCATGGAGTGATGTAAGTAAACCCTGTTATAAGTCCCGATCAAGGACTGTAAACAACCTGCAAGAAACTCATGTGTCAGATAAGAATATGCAAGTAGTTCAAGTTTTAAGGCACACAAGTCACACCAGAAATCCCTTAGAGTTTAGGCCAGCATGAAGTTTAGGTACTACCCTCTTGAAGTTGGCGGGCTCAAAACCTGTCCTATCAAAAGTAACCGGGTTCTAAGGAGCTCAATATCATTGGGTTGTTTTCTATGTTCATTGTTTTGATTTAGCCACTGAACTGGCGATCAAAATATTCCAAGAAAACAACCCTCAATGAGTGTAGTATCGAGTATCTACCAACTTCGGACTGCACCAAAGTCGGTCATCTCACTACCCCTAAAGAGGCCAGGATGGTCAAGTAAGGTTCCTAAGGTCAGTTGATGCTTCAAGACACCACGCGGCGGCCCCGTACTCTCCTTGACTTGACTCAAGGGTTACCGGTACTCACCAAAGTGCCACATAAACGTAGCAACTTCTTCAACCATGTCGGTATACCCCGCACAGTTCCCTCACAGTTTGTTGCTACTTCTAAAGGGTATCCCCAGATCCGGGTTAGGATCCATAAAACTCTGATACAAGCCCACAAAATTAAAGCAATCAAAGCAAGCAATTGAAAACAAGAGTGGTCTAATCCTAAGGTACACCTCACTTATTAAACAATATTCCCCAGCAAAGTCGCCAGTTTTGTGATCGGTGGAAATAGAACTGACTGTTTAAAGCTGGTTTCGCGAAATGTCGCGGTAAGCAAGAGTCGCCACCATCTTTTATGTTCTCCAACATGGAAAGGACAAAAGCACAGCAAAATTCCTTATTCGAGAATGTTTCTCGGTTCGGGAGGTAGATTTATAGAAAGGGAAGGTATTAGCACCCTTTCTATCCGTGGTTATCCACGGGCTCTTAGGTACTTGCTCTTATGTTTTCAAAATTTGTTTGCTTTTCAAGTGTGTGTGGTTTTTGAAAAAAGTTTAGTTTGAGAAACTTCTAGGTAACTCTTGTATCAGTCCTCAAGAGTGTATGAAGAATTTGTTTGAAAACTTTTGAAAGTGTCAGTGTGAAAAGTATTTTTGTTTGTTTTTGAAAAGAGCAAGTACCCACGAGAATCTACCTACTCTAAGGAATTAGGCTGTATAAGAGTCCTTTAAACAGTGCTATCCCACTATTGAGAAGTAGGTAGCACCGTTGTTGGAGGTGTTCGGGTCAATTCGATTATAAGGGACAGTGTGGTCACCGAAGCAATAGTAGGATACCTTAGAAGTAACCCTAATGTCCTAGATCCTTTTTTATCCGAGGCAACCGTTTCGAGGCAATTGGATCTTTAGACAGGATGGCGACCTCTAAGACACCCTATACTTGACGACCACGTTCGAGGCAACGAGTGAGGCGTACCCTAAGAGTGGCATGTGCTTGTGTGTTGTTTTTCAGTTTATATTTATCTTTGAACATGTCATTTGTGAGCTACGGATTGGTTTTATTTGTCATTCAGTCTTGCATGCATTTTAACAGTTAAGAGTACGGAAAATAAAGGGCGGAAATGTAAATCTACGCTATTACAAGGCGCGGGTCTATACATCGCCAAAAACATAACCCGTTTTGGAAAATAAATGCGGAAAGTAAAGAAAGCGGTAAACCTAATTACTATTACATCCTTTGAGCAGATACATAAATAATCGAAATAAGAATAATGCGTGAATAGAAATTAGAATCGGGACGTCCTTGGGGTTTTGACCCTTTTGAGAAATAAAGAAATTTTAGTCCCTTTTTGCAATTAAACTTAAACCTAGTATTAATTAATTAATTAATTATTTACAAGAAAATTTTTTTTGTGTTTTTTATGTTTTATGAAAATAATAAAAAAAGGAAATTAAAAGTCAAGAAAACCCTAATTCTAAATTATTTTACTTATTATAAAAAATGTCAAAGTTAACCTAATTAACTAAATTAATTAATTTACATTTTATTTACAAAAATAATAATAATTAATAAATAATAATCATGATAATAAGAAAATATGATTAAAAGTTGTCAAACCCTAATTCTACATAATTTTTTATTTATTGAGAAAAGGATTAAAATTGACCTATTAAACTAATTAATTTGTTAGTATTTTATTTACAAAAATAACAATTAAGGTGAAATTTAATAATACAAATATTTTAAGTCTCTGGTTTTATTATAAAAATAATTAATTTATGAATTAGTAATAATAATAATTATTTAAAAGAATTAAAAGGAGAAAGCAAAAAATAAAAAAAGGATAGTAAAAACCAGGGGGGGTTTGATGGCCCAATGGAGGTTTAGTGAAGCAATTTTGGCCCAATAGCACAAAGCCCTTGCTGACTTTTGGAATTGCCTGGAGGCACGTTGACTAGGGAGCATGGTGTTCATCTATCCCTGGCCTTTGGATCACTGCTTGAAGCCACATGGCAGGTTGGGACATGAGGCATATGGTGGAATCTTTGATAAGCGCTGCATATGAATTTGTTAGAAAAAACAATATTGAGATTTGGGTGGACCTGGGAATCGAACCCAGGTCCCAACGATTGCCAGACACGTCCCTTTCCACTGAGCCAACTGAGCGCTTTTGTTATTATAGTGGCAATTAAATATATTACATAAAACAACAATATATGCTGGAAACATAAAAAAGCGCGCGCCATATTTGAATGATCCACTAGCATATTGCCAGCTCACCATCTTCTTCGTTCACCTGCAAAAAAGCAAAGCAGATAGCGGGGGTTTTTAACCCCCACAACATGGAATGTCAAATAATAGCGAATAGGCGTACAGTACATATAAAAAGGGCGCGATGGTTGGGTTGAGTTCGTCTGGCCTTGACGAATTCAACCATATGCGTTATGAGGTCCAATTTTGCTGTATGTGGAAAGCCCTAATTTGAGAGCTCTGAAACCCTAGATTTCATTAATGGTGTTTTGCAATTCTGGGCATTATAATGCAATTATTGTGTACCAAAAGCTTCGTCCAATCCCTATGAATACAAAACAAACAACAAAATACGTTAATGATGCATGAATCAAAGGATGTGTTTATGGAAAAAAAATTCAAACCGTGAAACTGTTATCTCAGGATTCCTTGAGTGTTAGCGTGTGATTTTAATTGCAAAAGGTTTCTGGGAATCCCTGCAATAGGTTTGAATCAAAAAAAGGCTTTGAATCGTGCTGGGAGATGGAATTCAGTTTTCAAATTTTTCTTGAAGTTTTGGAAATTGGCTATGGTTCTTGCAACAGTTTTGCATGTGTAAGGCTTTAGGGTTTGCTTCAGTATTTGTATTGGAATGAAAACTAGGGTAAATCTTGGTCCAAAAGTCCATGGCTTTATGATTTCAATATTTGATTTCAATCAAATCTTTTCCAACTTTTTTGATTGACAAAACTTTCCAAAATTGGGTGATTTTGTCTCTTTGATTGGCAAACGGAATTGCCAGCTTGCCCTGAGTATATTTGCTCCACAAAAGATTTGAAAAACATATCTTTTGAATTTTCCTACAATTAAATTAATTAAATGAATTATTAATCAATTAAAAGTCCAAATAATTAATAAAAATAAGGAAATAATTCAAATTAATCTCAATGGGTCGTGCATAGGCCTTGGACAATGATTCAAGAAGAAATTTGAGGCCCATTAGCAAAAATAAGATGTTTTAGGCAAAGTTGACTTTTGCAAATTCCCAAAAATTTCCCAACTTCTCCAATGCATATCTTGCTCAATTTTGATCATATGAACATGTTCTTGGACATTTTGGAAAGGTATTGAAGTCCTCTATCCAATGCCTTTGGTACCATGTCATTTTGATTTACCAATCTCAAGTTATGGCCTTTGACTTAAAGTGCCTTTTTGTTGACTTTTGAAATTGACCTATAATGTAAAAATTGATAACTTTTTGTGAGAGCATTTATTGGACTTGGAATGTGAAGATGAGTTGTAGGAAATGTCATCCCCTTCAAAATGAGCATTGGATGGGATTTTTCTGATGAACCATGAAAAAGTTATGCCTTGGTCAAGTTACAGTTGACTTTTCAGCTGTCCAAAAATAGCAACTTTTGACATCTTGATGATTTTTGGGCCATTCTTGTAGAATCATGATCAAGACTTGATCAAATGATGATTGTGGCTTCAAAATAAGATGTTGACCAAATTTTTTGACTTTTGACTGTAAAATGACCATTTTGCCCCTGCAGTTGACTGTGGAGCAACTAGGGCTTTTGACTGTGCAACTTGATGTTGTGAGTCTTGCAACTTGCCATGTAGATGCTTGAGGATATGTGTAGGCCTAGGGGACTTGATTGGACCATTGAAAACCTCAAATTCACTGAAGGAACCAAAACCCTAATTTTGACTGGCTTAGGAGGATGGTTTGACTGTGCAATCCCTTGAGTGGTCTTGAACCATTTGAAGATGATTCTTGTCAATCTTTGAAGAATATGGGAGGGCAAATTTTGGTGTACAACAATAGTCCATAGCAGAACCGTTACAAATGGGATCCCGAGTGGATGTCGATCTGCATTTCGATATGTGAGTGTGTGTAAGAGCATAGCTATCTTTGATAAAATAAAAGGTAGAAAAATAAAAACAAAGAGCGTAAAATTTGCATGCAAAAACTTCCCATGATTTATTAATGACATATGAAGATGAAGTAACAACCCTCACAGATGGACCATTGTGCCTCGGGTAAGACACAAGATTTTAAAGTCTAAATTGTTTAAATATTACAAGTCCGAAAAATTTAAAAGACAATTACTCTTGAATAAAAGTAATAGGAATAAAATCTTTTTCCTCCCAATTGTTGAGTCCTCCGCTGATGGTTGGAAAAATCCATTCGTCCATGTCACAATTGTTATCACTGTCTTCGAATGCATTGACTCCCTGAATACTGATACATAAAGGCGGTCCCCCAGCGCGAGTATGTCGAACAACTCTTTGGGCCTCCGAAGTAAAACCCAAACCAAATTTGTTGGATTTGTAGGGAATATCCGGAAGTTGACCCCAGATGGTACATCCACCTTCCTCAACTACTGCTCTAGCATCCTTCAGAGAGGCCATTTTCAATGGAGGTCTGGTAACCTTCAGAGTCTTGGTAGAAGTCTTGGTTGCAGCAACCGTCTGTGGGACCTCTTCAAAGTTCTGACATAGGGTCTCAATGAAATCACCGCCCTTTTCAACATACCTGAAATAGTTCAGGTGGCTAACCATGTATTCCTCCTCCCCATGGACTGTGATGATCATTCCCTTGATTGGGTACCAACATCTGATGTAGGGTAGAAGTGAAGGAACCAACGCCATGGATCCAGGGTCGACCCAATAGACAAGAATAGGATGGGCAGATATCCATCACATAGAAGGTTGAATCAAAAGTCTGAGTTCCAACTTTGATAAGGATGTCTACTTCTCCGTGCACTGTTCTTTTAGAACCATCAAAGGCCCTCACCACAATGTTGTTGGGCTTTAATGTTAGTCCTTCGCAATCTAACCGGTCAAGAGCATTCTTGGGTAAGACATTCAATGACGAACCTATATCCACCAGAACATGGGCTAATGTAGTGCCCATACACTCAATAGAGACATGAAAGGCATCATTATGTTTCCTTCCTTTGGGAGTTAAATCGGCGTCAGAAAAACCCAGTCCATTATCAGCAGTTAGACTATCCAGACAATTCTCGAATTGATCAATGGAGGTCTCTTGGGGCACGTGGGCGGTCTTCAGAAAATTTACTAAGGCCTTAGCGTGGGCCTCAGAGCACTGAAGTAAAGCCAACATTGATATTTTTGAGGGGGTCTTCCCCAACTGCTCCACGATGTTGTAGTCACTTTTCTTGATTATCTTTAATATCTCATCCATCTCCTTCCTGGAAGCCTCAGGAATGACTTCTGGATACCCCTCCGTCTAGATAGGCTCAAGTAATACCTCTTTACCCCGTGTCTTGGTAGTAGGGATAACTGTAGGATTAACAATGGGAGTAACACTGGGAATACCGACAAGAGCGGTAGCAGGAATAATTATAGGAGTAGCAATGGTCTTTGGAGAGATCTCGGGGGGAGAAAACCCTTGCACTTATTATTATCTTACTGGTCCCAATGATATTGTCGACGTCGGGATTAGTACCTTCAGCAACTTTGTCTTTAATAGCCAATAGATCTTGCTTGACGCTATGGTGATAGACGTCAGCCCCATAGTTCCAGGGAACAACTTTATCTAAAGAATATGGTATTGGCCCTGGCATGGTGATGATTAGGGGAGCAGACTTTGAAACATATGTAATCCTGATGGGTCTTTTGGTGGAGACCCTGGGAGGATTGTTGGAAGTGGTGATTATGGAAACATCTTCACAAGAATTTCTGGTAAGAGGAACTTTCTCGAACAGGATTTATTTGTTAACCATCAGGCGTTGGATTCCCATCTTCAGTAACAAACAACCATCTGGTAGAGATATACATAAGTGACAACTTTCATCACAGCCTAGAAACAGGCCGGCTTGCAATAGATTATGTTTAACAGTCAAAAGGGGAGTAGTTAAATCATCCACGGAGGAAACAAAATAGTCATCATCAATAGCGTTGACACCTTGACCATGTTTGGGCATTGGCGCCGTTATTACATTAGGTGTTTCTGGGGGGTAAAACTCAATCTCCTTCGCCTCGATAAGGTCTTGTACCTTATTTTTCAAGGCCCAACAATCATTTGTATCATGTCCCAGACTTTCAGAATGATAGGCACATCGAGCATTCGGGTTGTAGCGGGGAGAAGCAATATTGGGGTTCTTGGGAGCTTCCTTTAGAGCCACCAGATTGGACTTCAATAGATGTGGCAAAACTTGGGACAAGGTAATGTTGATCCGGGTGAATCGTCTTATGGGTGCCTTTGGCCTGTGTTCATGGAGATCATAACAGCCCCTACCGTCGTGCGGCGTTCAGTTTTGTTTTGATTCATGTGGTCATATGCAACACTGACCTCCTTCTTTCCGGTAAAGGGTTTCTTCATCGTTCTTGAGGATACATCCCTTTGAATTTTGTCGCTCTTAATACCGGCTTCTACCCGCTCACCAGTCATGATTAGTTCAGTAAATCCAACCGAAGAGCTTCCAATCAGATGGTTGAAGAATGGACCAGACAACGTGCCTAAGAATATATCCACCAATTCTCTATCAGATAAAGGAGGCTGGACTCTTCCCGCGAGATCCCTCCATTTTTGGGCATAAATTTTGAAACCTTCACCAGCACCCATAGACATGTCTTACAATTGTGTTCGAGTTGGAGCTAGGTCAGCATTATACTGGTATTGCTTGTAAAAAGCAGCAGCCAAATCTTCCCAATTGCGAACGTTGGTTTCTTCCAACTGATAGAACCAATCCAACTGCGTCCCTGACAAACTTTCTTGGAAGAAATATATCCATAGGTTCCTATAAGCAGTATGGGGTTGAATCTTCCTGATGTATGACCTTAAATGCAGTTTAGGACAAGAGACACCGTCATATTTAGCAAAAGTGGGGACCTTGAATTTCTGCGGGATGAACACCCCTGAGACAAGTCCTAACACTTCAAAATCCAGCCCGGGTACCCTCTGGATCTCCATAGAATTGAAGCGGTCCTCCAATTGTTTGTATTTATCATCAGCAGAAGGATAATGTTCTTTAGAGTAGTCCACTTCTTCTTCTTTTTCTTCAAACTCTGGGTGGTCATTTCCTTCCTTGTTTTTTCCTTCTTGAGTATCTCCTTCACTCGACGAGGTTGTGAAATCTAGAGTTCGCCTGGCTGGTCCTTTGAACCTTCTTCCCAGATTTAAAATGCCGACTGGTTTCTTCGCCTTCTTCTTCTTATCTTTGATCATAAGAGCCTTCAAGTCCTCTTTTCCTTTAGCTAGAGCCAAGACATTTGTTGGAATTGAGCATTCTGTGCTTGAAGATCTTTTACTGTCTGTTCAATATCCATCTCACTGAAATAAACAGTAGAAAAATAAGGAGACCTGTTGTAAGAAACATGTTTGTGTTATGATGAATGAAAATGCATATGCAAACGATTTCAAGGAAATTAGAGATTTAAATTTGTTTAGACAAAAAGGAACACACTTTGTATTAATAGATCCAAGTTCGAGTACATCATGCCTCTCCGGGCTTACACTGAAAGAAATAAAATACAAAAACTCCTAATACAAAAAGGTCAAACGCATCCTCTTTGGTGCAATGTAGGCGTTCAAACTTTACTGTTCATGAAGCTGCATGGTGAGTTCCAGAACTTTCTTCTCACTGGCGTAGAATTGGGCTTTGAAGGTGTCTCGCTCTTCCTTTAGCTGAATCTAATCCTTTTGTAAGTCTTCAAGAGAGAAAGGCATGTTGGGATAAAGGACAGTATACAGGACATCTCCTTCAGCAACAGGCTCCATGATGACAGGTAGAATGGAGGGGTAAGGCATTACGAGACTCTGAGCACGAGCTCGCACCCACCTAAGGTAAGGACCAAGGGGAATATAATTATTTTGTCCCAATTTCTTACCATCCACTTTGTTTACCATCCTCCAAGCTCGTATAAACCTTTAACAGTAGCCTTAATTGTCACTCTCGTAGTCGAACACCACACCTTGGATGAGCGCATCATGAGGACCATATCTTCGTGCATACCCAAACTGTCGCAAAGCTAAGCAAGGGTTGTAAGTGATACCTCCCCTAATGCCAAGAAAAGGAACATTAGGGAATTCCCCACAATGATCAATGATGGTAATGTCTTCCAAAGATCGAGAATACCAGTGAATACCCGAATGTCTGAGTGACATCAACCTATTGGACCACCTCAAACCTTTCTCTTTTTTCATAACAAATTGGGGGAGGTGTGAAACAAACCACCTAGACAACAGAGGAGTGCAACACATGAGGGCTCATCTTCTCTTTATGGTGCGAGAGTGGAGAGAATGCATGATATCTCCCAACAAAGTAGGCACTGGATTATGAGATATGAAAATTTTGACAGCATTCACATCTATAAGTTGTTCAGGATTCAGAAACAGTACCATCCCATAGAGGAGAAGAGCCAAGATTTATTCAAAAGCTTGTAAATCCAGGTTGTTCCAACAATCTTGAGCTTTTTCCAACAGGAACTTGGCTAGGAACCCTTTGACACCACTTCTTGTTTCCCAATTAGCCGTGACGTCGGATTGTTGCAAGTGTAAGGATCGGGAAATCTCTTCAGGGCTTGGGTCCCTTTCAATACCATTGAAAGGTAATTGATTGAGAATGGGAATTCCCAAGAGTTGAGAGAATTATTCCATAGTAGGCACAAGCTGATAATCGGGGAAGGTAAAGAAATGGTGAAAAGGGTCGAAGAACTAGAAAAGCACCTTCATCATGTCTTCATCAAAGCTTGAGGTAACCAAGTTGAGAAGTCATCCATGTCTTTTGGTGAACGGAGAATTCTGAGGGACCCTTGATGCTAACTCTTTGAGCTGAAAAGGTACTCGTACGAGGTTGACTTGGATTATATTCCTGTGAGTGGGAGTCATGTCCTACAAAACAGAACAAATATGAATCCCAATATCCTTGAAATGGTTAGTCTAAAATGCTATAGTATGATGCCATGATGTTATGTACAAGCATATGCACAAGTTAATCAAACAAGTCCTTAGGTTTAGGCTTGCATGAGGTTCATAGGTAAGTACCCTCTTGAAGTTTAGTTGGTTCAACCTGTCCTAGAAAGTAAATAGGTTCTAGGGAATCTCAATATCACTGATCTTTCTTCATCAGGAATTGTTTCAGCGCAAGCCTCTTTATTGGCGACCGAAATATCCCGAAAGCCCGATCTCAATAAGCGTAGTATCGAGTATCAACCAACTTCGGACTGCACCAAATCTGACTACCTCACTACTTCCTAATGGACAAGTTGTTCAAGTAAATATTCTAAAGTCAGTTAGTGCTTCATGACACCACACAGCGGCCCCGTATTCTCCTTGACTACTCAAGGGCTACCGGTACCAACAAATGTGTCACACTAACGTAGCTATTGCTTAGACCATGTCGGTATGCCCTGCACAGTTTCCAAAACTTATTGCTACTTACCTAAAAAGGTGCCCCAGATTCGGGTAGAGGATCAAAACAAACCCAAACAAGGAACCATAATATAAAGCAAACAAATCAAACAATGAAAATCAAGTAAAGGTGATCTAGCCCTAAGGTAACCCCACTTTTAAGTATAGTCCCCAGAAGAGTCTCCAGTTCTGTAACACGGTGGGATAACTAACTTGGGTGTTTTGCGTTTGAATGCAATTGTTGTGGATAGCAAGAGTCGCCACCAACTTTTCTTTTATCCAATAATGAAAGGTTGAAAAGAACAGGAAAGACCTTTCGAGATTATTTCTTGAGTTTAGCGGGTAGGATATGAGAAGGGAAGGTATTAGAACCCTTTTCATCTATAGTTATCTACGGGCTCTTAGTTGCTTGCTAGATCACTTACTTTTGTTTAAAAATGTGCTTGTGGTGTGGATTTTGAAAGTATTTTGAAAATGTCTTTGTAACGGTTCTCGTTTCTATAAGAACGCGTACAAAGTGTTAGTTTTGAAAATATTTCAAAGAGGTGTTTGTGGAATGTGTTTTTGAAAGTGGTTTTGAAAAGTGTCTTTTGTAATGGTTCTCGTTTCTATAAGAACGCGTATAAATGCTTTGTCTTTTGAAAATGTTTCAAATGAAAGTGTTGCTGTATAAAATGTTTTTGTTGTGAGCAAGCGAGTAACTAGGAGAATCCTACCTACTCAAAAGGTCTTAATGTTCTTTTCCTCCTCCTTTAGATGTTGTTATCTTACCATTGATTTGGTAAGAAGCCCCATCATTGGATGTGAAGGGACGAGCGTGGGACATCTGTATAGTCATAGAAGGCAACCTATGGGACGTTTTAGCAATTTTCGTTTAGGGACTAGATCGTTTACCGAAGGCATCATTAAGGGTCATCGAGGGACTACGATCTTTTATCGAGGGTCTTTGCTAAAACTCCCATATTCGAGGGACATGACTATTTTTCTGAGGCAACAAGTGAGATTACCCTAAGGGTGCATGTGTGTATAGTGTGTTTGATTGCATGCATTTTGTCTTTGATTTTTAGGTTGTCTACTTGTTGGTTTTTATCTTGCCATACATTCTAATTACTAACATTTGTACAAAAGCAATAAAAATGCAAAAATAAATCCTACACTATTACAACCATATTGAAATAGCAAGAAAATATAAAGACAAAATAAAAATAAAAAGAAGAAAAATGAGCTCTTTCGATTCAGGCAGAAGCATCCTTCGATTCTGCACTTTTTGATTTCTTTCGATTTGGGCCTGGAGTCAACAAGGTCATGTCCTTGGATTTCACCCCTTGCTTGTTCCTTTCGATTGAGAGTTGGAAGTCAGCAAGGCCACCTTTTTGGCTACTCCCTTCGTTTGAGGCCTAGAGTCAATGTGAGGTGCATTCTATAGGCTACTTCCTTCATTTGAGGCCTGGAGTCAGTGTGAGGTGCATTCTTTGCCTCAGGCTCCTTGCTGACTCCTTCGACTGTAAGCATGCTAGGTCCTCGGGTTGAGATTCGAAAGGCTTGAGAACTTAACCAATCGAAGGGTACAGTGAACTTGTCTTAAATTCTTAGAATGCAACATTCAAGTGTAGCTACAGGCCAGGGGTTAGCACAAAATTATTGGGTCTCAAAGTCCAAAGCCTAACTAGTAAGAGTTGATATTTTCAGCATATGGGCAGTCATAATCGAAGGTTAAAACATGGTCAAGCTCCCAATATGAAATATCTACATTTTTTCTTTATTGGCATGTGCACATGATATTTAAATAAAACAGTTTCAAGTTTAAAGGGAACTTACCTCTTGAAGTTCCTAAATCGAAGGAAACTGCAAGTGTCTTCCTTGGTGGTGAATGGAAGTTTGATGGGGCTTTCCTGAGACTAATCCAGTTACTACTTTGTTCAAGCAGACACTGAATCGAAGGAGGGTGTGTGAGTAGATCGAAGGTTTTTTCTATAACAAGTAATGAAATGAATCAAAGGTTACTATATTGTAGTTGGGAAGTGGGTCAAAGGCTAACTATATGGTCACTTGGGGGTTGAATCGAAGGATTCACTTAGTATACAAAGGGGGTTGAGTTTTTTCTAGAAGTGTTTGGAAAAAATGTTGGGAGGTGTTTAAGAGTTTTTGGGAATTTTTCACAAGAGTTTTCTTGCAACTATTTATGGGCCCTTAACATGTGTGGTGGAGGCTCATATTTATAGATGGCCTTGGCTGATGTTTTAGGAGGGAAAATAAAAAGTTTAAACAAAAAGGCATGTTGTGTTTGTAGCTTTCGAGGGACAGTGTTTGTATGCCATTTTGGTGCAAGGAATAAGGCAGTGTTACAGGACTGCTGTGCAACAATTTTTGAGTTTTATGACCAGTGTATCAGGCATGAACCTGGCAGCGCATGTGACTTGGTCAACAAGTACCTTTGGGCATCTCAACCTTTTGTTTTGACCCCCTAGCCCTATCCTTCGACCAGACTCTTCAACAATCATTTCTTTTTCAAATCGAAGTGTCCTTCGAATGGCTCATGTGGGTATCCTTTGAAGGGGCCCAAATAAGTGTCTTTCGACCAGGCCCTTCATGGGTTCCTTCTAATGGTCCAAATGCATGCTACTAGGGTGGGTCAGCAAAACTTGTCATTTTATTGGGACATTCAGACATGTCTGGCAAGTCCTTCGAATGTTCCACCATGGTACTTCTTTCGCACGAGACAATGGCATAGTGTAGAATTTGAAGTAAGCTACTTCCAAGGGAGATACTTCCCACTCAAACTTGCCTGCAAGGGGTCATATGGCTAAATGAAGGGGTGTATGTAGGAGTTTCGTGCCTTGTGACTTTATGCAAACATGCAAGAGATCTTTGCTTAAATGAAGGCTTATAAAAATGGAGCCACATGCCCAAACAAAAGGTGTGACCAAAAGCTTGTACTGAAGGATTCACACGCCCCAAACGAAGAACGCATGCAGAGGATAAAGGGAACAACCGAAGCTTGCAACAAAGGAGGCCACATGCCCCAAACGAAAGAGGCATGCAGGAGGCCAAATGTGCAATTGAAAGAGACCAGAAACGAGGCTTTTGCCTCCTGAATCGAAGGACATCAATCAAGAGGCTTTTTGCCTTATGGATTGAAGCTAGTTGCAGATAAGTGTTGTCTTGTCAAAACTTGCAACAAGTTATTTCAAAGGGTGACTTTAGCCTTGTGCATGCTAACATGGTGGGGAATTCTGCCTTGTAAATTTTGGCTAACATGTAGGACAGAAGCTATATGGCTAAACGAGAGATTTGCATGAAGGGAATAAAATATTCAAACGAAAGCATGAAATGAACTTGTCCAAAATAAGTTTAGTACTCAAACGAAACAAGAGATAAACTTTCCCAAAAGAAGTCCAATGTTCAAACGACGGGTGCAACCAAAGCCTGTATCGAAGGAGCCAAAGTGCTCAATCGAAATATGTAAAATCAAAGGGAACTTGTTTTCCTTAAATTTTGTCAAAGAGAATATTTTCATCTTCTTTTCCCTTTTTAACAGTTTCCTCTTTATCTTGATGCTGAAAAATCCAATAGTACTTGCGTAAGCTTGAATTTTTGAGAATCCTTTGTGAAAAATGCCTTGAGAAATGAGAGGAGAAATTTTGGGGTACAACATCGGGTTTATTCAATGATATTAACAACAAAAATTCAATAAGTGCAACAAAAAGTATATACAAAAATAACTACAATTTTCACTTATCAAACTCTCCCCAACTTGAACTTGTTTGTCCTCAAACAAGGCCAAACAACTTAAAGAACCAAAAGCAATAAACCAAAGAATCATGAATTAACAAGTTTTGAAAACGGAAAACAAATGCAATGGTTGAAATGAAAAACGGTACACACGAAGAAACATACTTACCATTAAACTACGATGATAACATAAATTTGAAACAAATGCTAAATACAAAAAACATCCCAAACATTCTCAAACAACACTAGTTCACAAATGAATCACACCTAGCAAGCACAATCACCAGTAGATGAAAAACACACAAAAATGGGGTATTTTCACTCGTCTAACAATCTTGCAAACAATAGACTAAATTATGCATTCATCAAAAAACTTACATTGAAAATATAAAAGTAATAATCTCAAAGACTTTTCAAGGTTGTAGCGTGGTCGGATAAATAAACAAGGGATAATTCCTAAGGTTAATAAAAAAAACTTTCCTAAACCTAAGGGAGTGATCAATTCACCAAAGTTTCAAAAAAATAGAATTTCAATAAAACTTCTTCTTCATCCCAAATGTTACAACAAACACACATCACTTATTAACACAATATTATTCCAAACTCTTTTTGTTTTTGTTTTTCAAAGCTTTTTCAATTTTTTATTTCTTTTTATTTTCTTTCTTTTTTATTTTCTTTATTTTTCACTTTTTTTCTTTCTTTTTCTTTCTTTCTCAGCCTCATAGCAATCAACCAATAAATACAAAATCATTTTTCTCCCCAGCTTGAATTCAACCATACATTAAAGTGAATACTCCCTACTTTCTAAGGAAAGGTAAAAATTCAAACCAAAACAATGGTTGAGAGTTCAAGAAAACAATGAATCAACATCCATGCAAAAAGGGAAACTAAATACTCATAGACAAGCATTTGGAAAATACAACATGGATATCGACAAAAAGCTCAAAGGGGTTACTAATGATCACACACTCACAAGGTGAATTGACTATTTGGCCAAGGGGTAGTTGTGCTCAAAATGGAACAACAATTGCCTTGACCATTTTCATACTTTCATACAACCAACAAAAACAAAATATTAAGCATAATAAAATCCAGTTAAAATAAGAGTTGCGGTCTCCAACTATGTGAACAATGGAAAGCTACCTCACAAAAAGGGTAGGAACTGATGTGATTCACAAATGAACAAGTATACAAAATAATGAATGACATAAAAATTGTAAAAAGTCTAAGTATCATGAATATTCTAAAGTATAGAAAGAGATAAACATATACCTCGAACGTATACAAAACTTTAACAAAATCATTACCACGTATTCGCAGGTTGAAACGCTCAAACTTGGAAAATCACCAAAAGCGACTTCAAGCTATCGAACCAAAATTTGAGTCCAAACAACATCAAAAGAATTAATTATACTAATATTATTTACTATTTAAAGCCTAGGTGGAAGTGGTAAAGAGGAAAGTCAAGCAAAAACAAAAAAAACTTCACTGGTGCAACACAGAAGAGCGTGCTAAGCGGCCTAAACCGCGCTTAGCGCGCTGCACCAGATGCAAAAAAAAAGGCAGCAGCAACATCAACCTCCACAATCACCTTACAAACTCAAATTACAACTGTAACACAGTGGGAGAACTTACTTGGTTGTTTTGCGTTTGATCGCAAATGTTGCGGTTAGCAAGAGTTGCCACCGACTTTTATTTTATCCAAAAGAAAAGGCTGAAAAGAACAGGAAAAACCTTTGATATGTTTTCTTAAGTTCGGGGGATAGATTATGAAAAAGGGAAGGTATTAGCATCCTTTTCATCCATAGTTTTCCATGGGCTCTTAGTTACTTGCTTAGATCACTTGCTTTTGTTTGAAAATATGCTTTGTGTGGTTTTTTGAAATTATTTTGTAAAGATGTCATCGTTTAGGCAAACTTTGTAATGATTCTCATTCGTAAGAATGTATACAAAGTGTTGATCCTTTGAAAAATTTTTCAAGTTTGAAAGATATTTTTGAAAGTGTTGGGGTTTGTTTTTGAAAATGGCAAGGATGTTTGGTTTGAAATTGAGCAAGCAACTAGGAGCAATCTACCTACTCAAAAGTCTTTCATGTTTATTTCCTCTTTCCTTTGACATTGTTATCTTACCATTGATTTGGTAAGTAACCATATCTTTGGATGTAAAAGGGATGGGCAAAGGTCATCGTATAACCATGATTAACAATGTTGTAAGATATCTTATCATTTTCTTTAGGGACTAAGATCATTTTTAAAAGACAACTTTGATAGCGTCATCGAGGGACTATGATCTTGTATTTTGTTTGTTTTTTGCTAAGATACCTCACATGTATAATATGGCTATTTTTTGTAAGGCAAAAAAGTGGGTTTACCCTAAGGGATGCAAGTGTGTAAGTGTGTTGATTTACATGCTTGATTTGTCTTGATTAGAGTTTGCTATTTGTTGGTTTTAATCTTTCCATACAAACTCTAATTACTAGTATTTGTATATAAAGCATTAAGTTACGGAAAATAAAATTACTACGCTATTACATTATTAGAGGAGGGGGTGTACAAATTACAAATGGGGAATTGCAAGGAAATTAAATCTAAATAATTATTACAACCATATTGAATATTGTACAAAAATGAATAAATAAAAATGCAAGAATATAAATGTAAAAACAAATGTGATTTTTTTTTGTTTGGTTTTCATGAAAAGTTTTTTTGACCTAGTTAAAAAAAATAGTTAACTAAAAAGAAAATTAAGATTAAATTAATAAAAGAAAATAATTTATTAAAGAAAACAAGTTTTTTAGGGTTTTTTGTGAATTTAATTAAACTAGTAAATAAAATAAAAGTTCTAACTTCTAAATTGATTTTAGTTTACAAGAAAATAACATAATAATAATTAAGACTAATTATCTAAGTATTAATTTATTAAAGGAAATGTTTTTTTATTCTTTTGTTTTTATGAAAGAAAATAAACTAAATAAATATAAATAATAAAATATAAATATTTTTGGATTTTTTTATTAAATAACAATAAAAATAATATTAATAATAATAATAATGATAATAATAATAATAATAAAGAAAAATATAAATATAAAAGAAAGAAAATGCGCCAGGGGATGCTGAAATGAGATAGGGGGAAAGGTTAGTAAAAAAATGAAGAAAGGCCCATAACTGGGAGCCCAGGCGCTGCAAAAATAAAAAAAAATGTAAAAAAATGTGAAAAAAGGCAAAAGGTAGCGTGCTGGGTGTTGAACCCACGCCCTCTTGGTTACCAGCGTGCTGCCTTACCACTGAGGTGGCTATACATCCGTTGATATAACTGAAATGATAAATACATAATACAAAACAAGTCCTAAATATGGAACTTCATCTTTAACCTCCAACTAGATCATCTGTAACTTCACCATTTCTCAATAAAAATGAAATATGCAAACATGAAAGTTACTCCATTTTTCCATACGAATCCAACCATATAAATATCATAAGCTATAAATCAAAGATGAATGAGAATTTTTGAAAGTACCAAATTCTGACCTAATTATTTTCATAGGTTCAATCCTAAAATTCTCCTAGCTCAATCAATATAAATAAAATCTATGGTCATGTACAACTTCAGGGAAATGACGTCTACATTTTATCTTCACAAATGCAAGCCTAACAATGCCTAAGTAATGAGATAGAAGTTCAAGAAAAATACCTCAAAACTGGAAATCGTGAAATGCAAATGAGCTTGATTCAAGGTGCTGCAATGATCAGGTTAGCTTCCTCAAGTTCCCAGGAAGCTAATGCAATGGTTAGCTTGAGTTGAGAGTGGCTGAAATGGCTTGGAGAAGTCAATGTGTAGTGCTCTGTTTTTGGCTATGGAGGACGATGGAAATGGAGTTACAGTCGTGTAACAGGGACAGGGATGAGTTGTATTTGATGTAAGGAAACTTTAGGAACTAAAATGCCAAAGAACGCACGAGGGAAATAAGAGTTACAAGTCCAAGGTCAGGAACTGTGCAACAATGGAGTTTTTGGACAATTTTTGATTTGAGAGAGTTTGGGAGTATTTTAGTGTGCTTAAGCTCGTGTTCTAGCTCACAAATAGTGCCTATATTTATAAGCAACAAGTTTGGAAGCTTGTTATTGATCAGAATTCAAAATCACAAGTTTAAGCATAACATGTGATTTTTGAGAAATCCAAGTTTTAAAGTCTTGTGTAATTTCTGAGATAGAGTGTGTTGTACCCCAAAATTTTCCCTCTCATATTTCTCAACAAATGGCAAGTGAGGTCCCCAAACTACTCAAGGAAGTTCAAGAATTGACCAGACAAACTCTCTCCTAAGGCAGTCTATCTCAAATTAGGGTTTCATTTTGCATCAAGATGCTTGAGTCCAAAGGATCCCAAATACTCATCATTGTCCCATTATGTTCTCAATATCATCCATGTCAAGTTTCAAGCCTTGCAGAGGAAGTTTGCTCAATCAATTGCTCAAATACCTAGAAATCGACTGTGCTAGATCAAAAGTCAATTGTGGCCCACATACAGTCAAACCTCAATATTTTTGGTCAACATCCTCATTTTGAAGTATCATTCATCATTTGATCAAGGGTTGATCATGATTCCTTAAGGATTGCTCACAATTGATCAAAACCCAAAAGTTGCTAAATTAGGGTTTTGTAGGAAAAGTCAACTCAACTTTGACCAAGCATAACTTTCTCATACTTTATCAAAAATAACCCATCTAAAGCTTATTTTGAAGAGGATTAAATCCCCTACAATTCATCTTCAGCTTCCAAGTTCAAAATATTCACTCACAAGAAGATATGAATTTGGACATTATAGGTCATTTTGAAAAGTCAACAAAAACACCTTTTGGGTCAAAGCTTCATACATGAACATGGAAGACTCAATTGAGATGAGACCAAAAGGGTTGCTTAGAGGACATCCTAAGCTTTCTAAAAAGTCCAAAAAAACCTATCTAAGGTCAAAATTGAGAGAGTTGTGCCTTGGCCAAGTTGACCCTTTTTGCAAAATTGCGAAAAGTCAAATGTGTCCAAAATTGCATTTTTTGCTAAATGGGCCTAACTTTTTATACTTGCAATGCGTTTATAATGTGATCCACAACCCATGAGCCCTTACACTTGTCATTATTTTATTTTTGTTATTTATTTTTATTTTATTTCATTTAAATCAAATAAAATCAATATAAAATAATGAAAATATCAAAAATCAATTAAACCTTGAGATTTTGTGCATGACTAGAGTCATTATACAGCTGGTGACAAGACCAAATCGTGCAAGGCTTCATATGGATAGAAAAAGATTGAAAATGCTTGTTTTGGAAATATTTGGTACAAGGAATAAATCATTGGTCAATCTTCATAAATGGCAAAGGTTTGATGCAAATTTTTAGCCTAATGCACTCTACTATAGATAGTGAACAAAGGCAGACCAAAGGGAAGGTTTTTGGAAGCGTGAAAAGGCAGAGGAAAAGTTCAAATTTTTCAAAGAAAAGTGTTGATCAAATCTTGCTCTGTAGACCGTTTCAAATGCTTCAAAAGAGCAATTCATATTCTTGGATCATCCCTGAAGCCAACAAGATCGTTTGCAAGGCCTGAGACACTCAGAATCACCCTACAACATTCATATGGTTTGCTTGATTCCTTGTAATCGAATACACTAATTCTTGCATATTTAGCATATTTGATTGGCATATTTATAACCTTTGAGATGTTTGCAACGTGACACCATGATTCAATTGCATTTTTAACGCCTGTATGCGCAGATGCCCTGGCTAGGGTTTGTTCGTTGTTTTTAGGGGTTTTTTATGCAGGAGAAATTGAGCCTTGATAATGGTACCATGATGCTCGTGAGATTGAAACGAGTTGATTGGTACCATTAGGTTTCATTTATCATGCGCGTACGGGATTTTTGGAATGAATAGGGGTTATACCTACGCTTGATGCCTGTAGGTAAAAGTCACAAAACCTAAAGCGACGGTGGGGAGGAAGAAGATGGATGCGTGGCACCCCCTGGTTGGGTGATTTGAATTTTGCGCATTTTAAAATTCAGCATTTTGTTTTCATTATATAATAATTGTTTATTATTGTATATACAAATGAAGCGTTTAGCTCATATGGTAGCGTGGGGGTGGAAATATGCATAAGGATCTGGGTTCGATTCCCAGGTCCCAAACTTTGTTCTTAATATTTTTTCATAGGCAATCAGACGCTTTGCAGGACAAGGTGCTCATCGTACACCATCAAGATCTGGGCCTCTGATTCATCAACGCCCCAGATCCAAGGCTTCTCCCTTGAGGGTCCATCATGCGCCTCCAGTCAATGAGTGCACTGGATCCAACGAAGTCAAACAGGATTTTATCCACTTGGGCCCAGAAATTCAGTCCTTCACCCCCTTTTTCAGCATCAACATCCAGGCCCATTTAATTTTCTTTTATTATTTCTTTTCTTTATTTTTATTCTTTTAATTTTCATTATTTATTTTGATTCACAAATTAATTCTTTTTCATAAAAAAATCATAAAATCAATAATCAAAAAAATTAGAATTAGACATTTTTATTTTTTAGTTTGTTTGATGTAATTTAGTTTAACCTAGGGAAACCTTAATTTATTTTCACAATTAAAATTAAATTAGAGAATCAGGTTAACTTCTATTTTTTTTATTTTCTATTTTTCTCAAGTAAATAAAAAAAATACAAAAATAGGTTTTAGAATAAATTAAATCAATTTTCTTTCTTAAAATTAAAATTAATTAAAATTAGGCTTTTCTTCTTTTTTTTAATTTAATGTAACAATTTCTCTATTTTCTTAAATAAATGAAACAAAACCCAAACATTTTTTTTAACTAATCTCCATTAGGTTTAAGTTAGGGTCGAAACCCTAATTATCTTGTATTCGATTCATCGCGCGTGTTTATTATTTTTACAATGTTGATGTAACTGTTTGCAATATGTAATAGTTTAATCTAGGACTTTCTTTTATTTATCGTCTTTGGCGGGTTTTTGGCTATGTAATTAATCCCCTCCCCAAAGCCTTGTAATAGCGTAGGTTTACTTTCTCGCATTTCAATTCTCGCAAATATTTAACTGTTTAGATGTATGTTAATAGGATTGTATGACAAGATTGCATGAAAATTTAATACAGTTAGAAAAACCCTAATGTGCAAAGATAAATAACTGAAACTAATCACTCGCATATATCACTCTTAGGGTATACTCTCACTTCGGTTGCCTTCGGTAAACGATCATTAAGTATAAGATGTCTTAGTGGTTGCCTCCTGTCTAGCAAAGATCAAATGTCCCGACCGGAAATTTTGCCTCGGAAATGTTGCCTCGGAAATGTTGCCTCGAATATGATCTTAAGACTTTAGGGTTATTGCTAAGACGTCCTAACATTGCTTTAGTGATTGTACGTCCCTTACGAATTGACCCTTACAACTCCAACGACGGTGCTACCTATTTCTCAATAGTAGTATAGCGCTGTCTAAAGGAAACAAGAATATAAATGATCTTTTTTTCGAGTAGGTGGATAACTGTTAGGTACTTGCTCAAAACAACAAATATTTTTCACACTTACACATTTCAAAACAATTTTCAAAACAACTTCGTCACACTCTTGAGGACTGATACAAGGGTTATCACAAAGATAAATCTCTTTTTTAAAACAAATCACGTACGCAATCAATTTTACAGATGAGCAAGTACCTAAGAGTCCATGGAAAACCATGGATAGAAAGGGTGCTAACACCTTCCCTTTCTACAATCTACCCCCCGTACTCAAAATCTCGAAAAAGGATTTTTTTCTGTACTTTTTTCCTTTCCGGTTGGATGAAATAAAAGTCGGTGGCAACTCTTGTTTACCGCGACATTTTGCGAACAGAAAACGCAAAACACAAACAAGCATTTCAAAACAGTCGGTTCTGCCACCGTATCACAGAACTGACGACTCTGCTGGGGATTTATAAGTGGGGTATACCTTAGGATCTAGTTCATCATAATTGCTTCTCTTGATTGTTTTGATTGCGTTACTTTTAAGGGTTTTGTTTGGGAGTTACTATAGATCCTAACCCGGATCTGGGGACACCTTTTAGGTAAGTAGCAATAGACTGAGGGAACTGTACAATATAGACTGATACAGTTGAAGCAGTAGCTACGTTGATGTGGCACGTTGGTTGGTACCGGTATCCCTTATGGAGAAACGAGGAGAATACGGGTCCGCTGCATGGTGTCGTTAAGCATCAACTGACCTTAAAACATTTAATCGACCAAATTGGCCATTAGAAAGTAGTGAGATAGTCGGCCTCGGTGTAAAGCTGAGAACTGGTTGATACTCGATGCTACACTCATTGAGACCATACTCTCGAGATAGTTTTGGCCGCAAGAAAATATTGTGTGAGCTGAAACCATGACCGATGAAGGATGGTCAGTGATATTGAGATCCTCTAGAACCCGATTATTTTTTCTAGGACAGGTTGAAACCAACTTAACTTCAAGAGGGTACTACCTTTGACCTCATGCAAGCCTTAAACCTCAGGGCTTTGTGTGATTTGACTGTGTTTGCAATACTTGTTGTTTGCTATACTTGTGGTTTACCATGACATCATGCATCATAACATGGCATTCATACTTCATTACACTAACCATTTCAAAGAACAGGGGGATTTATCTTTGTTCTGTTTTGCAGATTATGGCTTCTGTGCGCAGAAATACCATCTGAGTCAACTTTGTGCAGGTACCTGCTCAACTTAAAGAGGTAGTCTCAAGAGTTTCCGAGACTTTTATGTTCATTAATAGACATGGTCAGCTTCTCAACCTGGTCACTTCAAATCTTAATGAGCAGATGATGAGTGTACTTTTCCAGTTCTTCGATCCTGTGCATCATTGCTTCACCTTTCCAGATTACCAGCTGGTTCCCACCTTGGAAGAGTTCTCCCACCTATTGGGCATATCCATCCTTGAACAGGTACCCTTCACAGGTATGGAAGAAGTTCCTAGACCAGAAGACATTGCCTCAGCTCTACATTTGAAACAGACTGATGTAGTATCCAACTGGGAAACACAAAGCGGGGTCGGAGGTTTTCTAGCCAAATTTCTGATAGACCAGGCTCAGTTATTATGGGATAATTTAGATTTTCAGGCTTTTGAAGATGTCTTGGCTCTCCTCATCTATGGTTTGGTTCTCTTCCCGAATCCATACTCCTTTGTAGATGTGAATGTTGTCAAGATTTTCCTTTCTCGCAATCCTGTGCCTACCCTGCTGGGTGATATCTTGCATGCCCTCTATACTCGTACATCGCAAAGAAGAGGGACTCTTATGTGTTGCATGTTGCTGCTGTCGAGGTGGTTTATTTCTAACCTCCCTAAGTCTGTACTGAAAAACAAAGAAGGTTTGGGTTGGTCCTACAGGATAATGTCGCTTGCCCATACAGATATTCTTTGGAGTTCCCGGGCTATGGAAGACACTACTGTTATTGACCATTGTGGGGGATACCCTAATGTCCCATTGCTTGGAATCAGAGGGGGTATAACTTATAATCCTTGCCTAGCTTTGCGACAATTTGGTTGTGCTCGGAGACATGGTCCCCATGAGCTACTTCTTGAGGACATTGTATTTGACTACAAGGAGGACGTTAAGGAGCACCTCCGAAGGTTTATACGAGCTTGGGGCATGATGAACAGATCTGACCCCCAAGAGTTGGGACCAAAGACTTCCCTTCCTATGCAGCCTTACCTCCAATGGGTCCGAGCTCGTGCCCAGAAGCTTGCGATGCCCTATGAAGCCATATTACCAATGGTTGTGGAGCCCACTAATGAAGAGGGCATTCCTTACACGGTTCTTTATCCTTACATGCCCACTGATCCTGGGGAGTTGCAGAGGTCTTGGATTCAGCTGAAGAACGGGCGGGACACTTACCGAGAAAAGTATCATGAGCAAGAAAGGAAGATTCTGAAGCTCACCAGGCAGCTCGAGGAAGAAAGAGTGATCAACGACTACATCGGAACAAAGAGGAAGCGTCCATGGGACTTTTGATTTTGTTTTTCTAGTTTTTAGAGTGTGTTTTATTTACTTCTTTGTAACACCTTAAAGGCATTGTTGAACCTTTCAAAGTTAATCTAATAAAGTTTGTTTACTTTTGGCTAGCAAATTTAAATCTCCCAAAGTCTTTGAAATCATTACATGCGTATCCCATTAGCATGCACACCATTACATGTACGATTACAGGTTTCTCATCTTCTTCGCTGTTTATTTCAGCAGAAATGTCTTCCGATCAAGCCATCAAAGATTTGCAGGCACAAAACGTCCAATTCCAACAGATGTTCTTAAGTCTGGATAAAGGGAAAGAGGATCTGAAGACCCTTATTCTGAAAGAGAAGAAGAATAAGAAGGTCGGTATTCTGAACATGGGTAAAATATTCGGAGAAAGGTTGAGACAACCAGCTGATCTGACCTCCTCATCCAAGGATGGAGAGAACCAAGAAAGGGTAAAGGACCCTAGTCCTGCAGTTTCTGAAGATGGTACTGATTACAACGATGAACAATATCCTCCTTCTGAGGATAGGTATAAGCAGCTAGAAGACCTTCTGAGTGCTATGGAGATTCAGAAGATCCCTGGTTTGGATTTCTGAGAACTGGAACTGGTATCGAGAGTGGTGATCCCTCATAAGTTCAAAGCTCCGGTTTTTGCCAAGTACGTTGGAGTATCCTGTCCAAAACTCCATCTCCGCTCGTACGTCATAAAAATCCAACCTCACACTGCTGGTAGAAATTTGTGGGTGCATTTCTTTCAAGATAGTATGTCAGGGATTCAACTTGAATAGTTTTATTAGTTGGAAGGAGCCAGTGTCCGAAACTGGGAAGACCTTGCTGCTGCTTTTTACAAGCAGTATCAGTATAACGCCGACCTTGCTCCCACTCGTACTCAGCTCCAGGGTATATCTATGGGTGCAAGTGAAGGTTTTACGGACTATGCTCAAAAGTGGAGAGACTTGGCTAGAAGAGTCCAACCCCCTTTGTCTGATAGGGAGTTGGTTGACATGTTTCTAGGGACACTATCTGGTCCATTTTTCAATCATCTGATCGGAAGTTCGTCGTCTGGGTTTACTGAGTTGATTTTAACTGGAGAGAGAGTAGAAGCTGGCATTCGAAGTGGTAAGATACAGAAGGATGCTTCATCAAGTGAAGTAAAGAAGCCTTTCACCGGTAAGAAGGAAGCTAGTGCAGTCTATGGCCCGAGGGGCCAAAACAGATCTGAACAGCGTCAAACGGTAAATGCTGTAGTAATATCAAGGCCAATAGTTGCTCCACAATGCAACAATCAAAAAAGGGTGGAAAGACCACAGAGGCAGTTCACCCGGATCAATATGGCTGTCTCAAATTTTACCACAATTGTTGAAGACCAATCTGGTAACTCTGAGGGAAGCCCCGAATAATCCCAACACCACATCTCCCCGCTATAACCCGAATTCCCGTTGCGCCTATCACTCCGAAAGTCCAAGTCATGATACAAAGGACTGTTGGGCCCTGAAAAATAAGGTGCAAGACTTGATCGAAGCCAAGGAGATTGAGTTTGACGCTCCGGAGAAGCCCAACGTCATAACTGCTCCCATGCCCAAACATGGTCATGGAGTGAATGTTGTGGACAATGATTTATTTGTGACCTCCGTGGAAGAAATTTCTACTCCTTTGATGATGGTTAAGAAGAATTTGTTGTTGGCCAGTTTATTTCCGGGTTGTGGTGAAGGTTGCCACATGTGCTCAATTCTACCTGCTGGTTTCCGCTTATTGAAATCAGGTGTTCAACGCTTGATGGATAATAAAGAGATCCTGTTCGAGAAGACTATGATTCCATCGGTTCCAAATGAAGATGTTTCCATTATAACCATTTCCCCCAATCCTTCCAAGGTTTCCTCGAGAAAACCTGTTAGGATTACACCTGTTCCAAGAGTTGCTCCGTTAATAATCACTGTTCCTGGTCCCATCCCATACACTTCGGATAAGGCTGTCCCTTGGCACTATGGTGCTGATGTGTATTACCATGGTGTTAAACAAGACTCAAAAAATGAAGAAGTTGATATTGATGTCAGTAACATTGTCGGGGCTAGCAAGGTCACCAGAAGTGGAAGACTCTTTCCCCCGAGATTTCCCCCCGACTATCCACAAACTTGTTGTCATTCCATCTACCAATACACCAACTATTGTCCCAGTTCCTATTCCAGTTATCACCCATATCGCCGAGCCATTTGGGACTTGGGGAAAAGAAATCGTAGATGAGCCTGCCCGAACGGAGGCACTAAAGAAGACCATTATAGAAATCTCGAAACAAGAGATAGAGGAAATATTGAAGATTATCAAGAAGAGCGACTACAATATGGTAGAGCAACTGGGGCAGACCCCATCAAAGATATCCATGTTGTCCTTGTTGCTATGTTCTGAAGCCCACGCGAAGGCTTTGATTGTGTTCCTCAAGACTGCGCATGTGCTGCAGGAAACTTCTGCATATCAGTTCAAAGATTGTGTGGCTAGCCTAACTGCTGACAATGGGTTAGGGTTTTCAGATGCGGATCTGACTGCTAAGGGGAGAAATTATAATGATGATTTGCATGTCTCGATCGAGTTTAGGGGCACCACTATGGCCCATGTGCTAGTAGATACTGGGTCCTCGCTGAATGTTTTACCGAAGAAAGCGCTAGACCGTCTGGATTGTGAAGGTTTGATTCTAAAGCCGAGTAATATTGTGGTAAGGGCTTTTGATGGGTCAAAAAGGATGGTGCGCGTGGAGGTGGACATCCCTGTCAAGGTGGGTTCTCATACCTTTGGGTCCACCTTCTACGTAATGGATATCAAACCATCATATTCTTGCTTGCTGGGTCGTCCATGGATTCATAAGGTTGGGGAAGTGACTTCCGTGCTCCATCAAATGCTGAAATATCCGGTGAAGGGGAAGATTGTCACGATACGAGGTGAAGAGGAGTATATGGTAAGTCATCTCAATTCTTTCCGCTACATGGAGATGGACGGGGAATTCATAGAAACGCCTTGTCAAAATTTCGAAGAGGTCCCTCAGTTCTCGGCATCAACGGAAGTTGCCACCAACAAACCTCCGTTGAAGATGGCTTCTCTCAAGGACGCCAGGTCCGTGGTTGAAGAAGGTGGGTGTACCAATTGGGGTCAGCTCCCTGATTTCACTCATAAAACTGACAAATTTGGTTTGGGCTTTACTACAGGGGCTCAAAAGGCTGTTAGGCACGCACAGATTGGAAGACCTCCGCTACACATCAACAATCGGGGAGTTAATGCAATTGAGGACAATGAAGAGGATTTAGACATTGACAGCTGGATCTACCCAACAACCGACATTGGACTGAACAACTGGACAGTGAAGGACTTCATACCCGTTTCTTTTATTCTGCAGTAATTGACTTTTATTTTAAGATTTGTAATAAACAGTTTGAAACTTTACGGCCCAATGCCTTGCCCAAGGCACCTTGGCTTTGTTTATGAGGGCTATTATTTGTCATTTCATATATCATTAATAAAGCATTGGACGTTTCTTGCATTACAAATTTTGCGCTCCTTGTTTTTCTTTTCTGTCTCTCATTTTATCAAAACAGCTATTCTCTTACACACACTCACGTATCATACTGCAGATCCATATCCACTCTGGATCCCATTGATAACAACTCTGCTACTGCCAGTTATGACTTTGAAAATCCGATCAACTAAGCTGAGGACGAAGATGAGGATGATTGTGAGGTGCCTGGAGAACTTGCTAGACTATTACAACAGGAGGAGAGGGCCATACAGCCTCATGAAGATCCGGTTGAATCAATAAATTTGGGTACAGAGGAAGACGGGAAAGAGGTCAAAATAAGTGCGAATCTGGAGCCTAGTGTCAAACAACGGTTAATACAGATGCTACACGACTATGTTGAGATCTTCGCTTGGTCCTATGAAGATATGCCTGGTTTGGACACTGATATTGTGGTACACCTCCTGTCGACCAAAGAAGACTGTCCTCCGGTAAAGCAGAAGGTCCACCGTATGCGCCCTAAAATGTCATAGAAAATCAATGCAGAAGTCATGAAACAGTTCGACGCAGGGTTCTTAGTTGTTACTTCTTATCCATAGTGGGTTGTCAATGTTGTTCCTGTACCTAAGAAGGACGGTAAGATGAGAATGTGTGTGGACTATAGAGATCTGAATAGGGCAAGCCCCAAGGATGATTTCCCACTACCTCACGCTGATGTTCTGGTTGACAACACCGTGCAACACAAGATCTTCTCCTTCATGGATGGATTTTCTGGCTACAACCAGATCAAGATGGTTCCTGAGGACATGGAGAAGATAACCTTCATTACACAGTGGGGCACCATCTGTTACAAGGTAATGCCTTTCGGGTTGAAGAATGCTGGGGCAACTTATCAGCGCGCCATGGTCGCTTTGTTCCACGACATGATTCACCACGAGATTGAGGTTTATGTTGATGACATGATAGATAGGTCCCAGACTGAGGAAGAGCACCTTGATCATCTCCAGAAACTGTTCGACAGGTTGAAGATGTTAAAAGCTAAGATTGAATCTGAACAAGTGTACCTTCGGGGTAAGGTCTGGTAAGCTTCTGGGTTTCGTCGTCAGTGATAAAGGTATTCAGGTGGACCCTGCAAAGGTAAAAGCCATACAAGAGATGCCAGCTCCCCGCACAGAAAAAGAAGTCAGAGGTTTCTTAGGACGTCTAAATTACATCGCCCGGTTCATTTCACATTAGACTGCTACTTGTGAGCCAATCTTCAAGCTTCTGAAGAAAGATCAAATGGTAAAGTGGAATGACGAATGCCAGACCGCTTTCTAAAGAATCAAGGAATACCTTCAAGAGCCACCAATTTTGATGCCTCCAGTTGAAGAAAGACCTTTGATTTTATACTTGACGGTACTAGACAATTCAATGGGGTGTGTGCTGGGGCAGCATGACGAGTCTGGCCGAAAAGAGCACGCCATTTATTACCTTAGCAAAAAGTTTACCGACTATGAGACCCGATACTCATTGCTCGAGAAAACTTGTTGTGCTTTGGCATGGGCTGCTCGTCGACTGAGACAATATATGCTGACTCACACTACCCTATTGATATCAAAGATGGATCCAATCAAGTATATTTTCGAGAAGCCTTCTCTCTCCGGAAGGATAGCAATATGGAAGATGATCCTAGCCGAGTACGACATCCAATACACAACCCAAAAAGTAATCAAAGGGAGCGTATTGGCGGATCATCTGGCACATCAGGCCGTGGATGACTACCAATCCATGAATTTCGAGTTCCTGGATGAGAACATCATGTTGGTGACCGACTGTGAAGAACCTGGACCTGATGAAGGACATGAGGAAGGATCCCAATGGTATATGTATTTTGATGGAGCATCAAACGCTTTGGGTAATGGCATTAGCGCCATAATTATATCTCCTGAGGGCTGTCATACTCCGTTCACCGCCCGATTATGTTTTAATTGCACCAACAATATGGCGGAGTATGAAGCGTGTATCCTGGGTCTTCGAGCTGCTATTGACCTGAGGATTAAGTTCTTGAGTGTATTCGGAGATTCTGCTCTGGTGATCAGTCAGATCAAAGGCGAGTGGGATACGAAGCACCCAAATCTTATTCCTTACAAAGAATATGTACTGACATTGCTCCCACATTTTGAGGAGATAACCTTTGAACACTTCCCAAGAGAGGAGAATCAGTTGGCGGACGCACTAGCTACCATGTCTTCTATGTTCAGAATCAGGTGGGATAATGAAGCTACCCAGATTACCATTGAGAGGTTGGACGAACCCGCACATTGCTGTGACATTGAGACTGAAGAGGTAGCAGATAAAACCTGGTTTGATGAGGTAAAGAGGTATCTTGAGGCTCAAGAATACCTCGAGGGGGCATCTGTTAATGATAAGAAGTTTCTGAGAAGATTCGTTGTGAAGTTCTTCAACAGTAATGGTATCCTTTATAAGCGTAACCATGATTCAACTTTACTGCGGTGCATAGATAAGAGCGAGGCAGAAAGGATCATGACAGACCTACACGAAGGCACTTTCGGAACTCATTCCAATGGACATACCATGGCAAAGAAAATCCTACGGGCAGAATATTATTGGTCCACTATGGAAGCCGATTGTTATCAGCATTCTCGAACCTGTCATAAGTGCCAAGTCTATGCTGATAAGGTGCATGTACCTCCGTTTCACCTGAATGTTTTGACAGCTCCTTGGCCTTTTGCAATGTGGGGTATCGACATGATCGACGAGATCAGACCTACTGCGTCTAACGGGCATCACTTCATTCTGGTAGCAATTGATTATTTCACAAAGTGGGTTGAGGCAGCTTCCTTTGCTACAGTAACCAAAAACATCGTGGCGCGGTTTATCCGACACAATCTGATCTGTCGATATGGTGTACCAGAGAGGATCATTACGGACAATGGTACAAATCTCAACAATACAATGATCACCGAGCTCTGCAAACAGTTCAAGATACAACATCATAACTCTTCTCCCTACCCGCCGAAGATGAATGGGGTTGTTGAAGCGGCTAACAAGAACATCAAGAAGATTGTGCAGAAGATGACGGTGACATACAAAGACTGACACGAGATGTTACTATTCTCTCTTCATGGGCACCGTACCTCAGCACGGACATCGACAGGGGAAACACCCTACTCTTTGGTGTATGGCATGGAGGCAGTCCTACCCAACGAGGTCCAGATACCCTCTCTCAAGATTATGAAGGATGCATGTTTGAACGAAGATGACTGGATCCAAACCCGACTTGATCAACTGAATTTAATCGAGGAAAAGAGACTTACTGCTATCTGTCATGGTCAGACGTATCAAAAATGAATGATCAAGGCTTTTAACAAGAAAGTCAGGCGTCAAGAATATCAAGTCGGGGATCTGGTGATCAAGCGTATCATACTGCCACAAGGTGATCCCAGGGGCAAATGGACCCCTATATACGAAGGGCCATTCGTGGTTAAAAATATTTTCTCGGGAGGAGCCATGATTCTAACCACCACAGATGGTGACGACCTTCCTCACCTTGTCAATGCAGACATAGTGAAATGATACTATAAATAATCGAAGACCCGCTAGGTTTACCGGCCTAGGCAAAAATAAGGGCTTCCCGGCGAACCAAAAGGGTTCGGGCAAAAGTAAGGGATGGAAATAAAAAAACTGTACACCTGGAAAGTCGAAAACTTAAAAAGGCGACTTGGTAAAAAAAGGGTATCTCGGTGGGCCAAAAACCCGAAAGGGCGGTCCAGGAAAAAATTAGGGATCAAAGCGTAACACTATGTCTCATTGGATCATCTTGCGACCAAACTTCTGTATCGACTATCAAGCTCGGACGACGCCAATCAATCTGATCCACCTTCGACCAAGTAGCAAAGTGATGAGACGATTGAAGATATAAAGGCAATAGCAGAGTTGGAACCCAAGGGATTGTTTCACATAGCTGTTTTTCTTTCTTTTACACAAGTTGTATAAATCCTATCTTTCAGCGGTGTCCTCTTACTAGGACGTCGGCCTCTTTGTACAAAAACGCCTATTATGGGCCAAATTCAAAATCAATACAATTCATTTTCACAAGAGATTTCAAATTGTTTTTCTTTTTGTGTTGTTTTGCTAAAGCGTCCAATGAATCATTTTTGATATATGCATTTGAGAATAATTGCTACTCATAAATATTTACATAAGAAACAAAAGATGATTACTCGTAATTCCAGGAACAGGGACAAACAAGAAGTGTCCAAGCCTTACAGTAACTCTGTCCATCAGGTATAGGGACAGAACCAGCTGGAGAACATGAGAATTGGTACATACACTCCCCACCGAGTAAGAAGTATCCAAAGGCAGTGGTGTTAAATTTTCCAACAAAGCATAACTCTCCCAAGTTAAAGTTCACAATCAAGAGTGAGTCGATAAATCTTTCCCCAAAGCAGAGTTTATTTCTCTCACAAGCAGAGATTCAATCCCCAACAGATTTCATTATCACCAGCAACGAAAATTCATCCCCAGCTGAGTTTATTTCTCCAAATCAGCATATCTGCCAACAAAGTTTCCTCTCCAACAAGAGTTATTCCCCTGCAGAGTTATCCTCAGACAGGGTCTCTTCCGGTGGAATATTCACCAGCCAAGGGGCAAATCCCCAACATAGTCATCTTTGTTCATCATCCCCAACAGAAGTAGAGGAACTATGGTTTTTTATAGCAGTCAAGAATACCATTTCTCACATTCTCCAAACAACAGTCAGGGATTTATTTTCCCGGACTCAGATTATTACGTCAGCATTTCATGTTCATACATCATGACATGTGCATACATTACATATAACATAGTCTCATTTATTTTGAGAACATCATCTCACAATGCATCTCATGCATCGCACATAACTAACCCTGTATTTTTTTCAGGAAAGACGGTTATTATCAATAATTTCCAGCAGGTCCATGATCAACACTCAAAGCTAAACAAAGTAATCATCGGTGTGACAAAAGCAACCTTACCCAGGATCCCTCTGCAATTTTACCCAAACTCATTCCAAAGTAGCCCTACTATCCGGGCTTTCATATCGAAGTAACCTTACTACCCAGGTTCCTTCTTACAGCCCTACCACCCAGGCTTTCATATCGAAGTAACCCTGCTACCCAAGTTCCTTCTCACAACCCTACCACCCAGGCTTTCATATCGAAGTAACCCTGCTACCCAGGTTCCTTCTCACAGCCCTACCACCCAGGCTTTCATATCGAAGTAACCCTGCTATCCAGGTTCCTTCTCACAGCCCTACCACCCAGGCTTTCATATCAAAGTAACCTTACTACCCAGGTTCCTTCTTACAGCCCTACCACCCAGGCTTTCATCTCGAAGTAACCTTACTACCCAGGTTCCTTATTACAGCTCTACCACCTAGGCTTTCATCTCGAAATAACCCTACTACCCAGGTTCCTTCTTACAGCCCTACCGCCCAGGCTTTCATCTCGAAAACAGTCCACAACACTGTAAGACCGGGACCCGATCAAACACAATTGATTTCACATTCCCCCAGAAAGTCGTGGTGCAGCATATACCCCGACCAGATACGCAGTTCACTTCCGCTTCCCAAACTGGAATCCTTCCCCAGTAGAGTAATGGACAACTGAAGACTCTAAAACTCTATTTCTCTCCCAAGACAAGGACCAACATTCCCCAGCAAAGTACTCCTCACCAACATGTGTACGAGTTCTCGCAAAGGAATCTCTTATGCAATCGACACTCCTCCAAATGGAATCTGTAAGCCCATTCCCGATATTGCAAGACAAGTATCACTTCATGCGAGTGCAAATTTTTGGGTACTCTAGTGTTCAATCATCTTCCACCTTCAGATCATGAAAGGCAGACAAGCCAATCTACATCCTCAGGTTTAAGAATATTGAACAGGGGCAGCTGTTGTACCCCAAAATTTTCCCTCCCATATCCTTCAAGATTTGCCAAGATCATGCTTCAAAATCTCTCAAGGGTTGCACAGTCCAATTGCCTCCTAATAGTCAAAAATTAGGGTTTTGGTTCTGGCAAAGAAGTTGAAGTTTCCAAGGGTCCAAACAAGTCCCACATTCCTATAAACATTGTCAAGCATCCATATGCCAAGTTTCAAGACTCACAGCATCAAAATGCACAGTCAAAAAACCTAATTGCTTCACAGTCAACTGCAGGGGCAAAATGGTCATTTGACAGTCAAAAGTCAAAATTTTTGGTCAACATCTTATTTTGAAGCCACAAACATCATTTGATCAATTCTTGATCATGATTCTCAAGGCATGGCTCAAAAAGTCTCAAGATGCAAAAATTTCTATTTCTGGACAGTTGAAAAAGTCAACTGCAAATTGACCAAGCATAACTTCCACATGGTTTATCAGAAAAATTCCATCCAAAGCTCATTTTGAAGAGAATGACATTTCCTACAACTCATATTCACACTTCAAGTCCAAGAAATGCTCTCACAAAAAGTTATTAATCTCAACATTATAGGTCATTTTCAAAAGTCAACAAAAAGGCACTTTAAGTCAAAGACCATAACTTGAGATTGGTATATCAAAATGACATGGGACCAAAGGCATTGGTTAGAGGACTTCAAGACCTTTCCAAAATGTCCAAGAACATGATCAAAGCTTAAAAATGGAGCAAGATATGCCTTGTGGAAGTTGGGAAATTTTTGGGAATTTTGAAAAGTCAACTTTGCTTCAAATGCCTCAAAATTGCTAATGGGCCTCAATTTCTTCCATGAATCATCACCCAAAAGCTATGCACGACCCATTAAGCTAAAAGGGAGTTATTTTATTATTTTTAATTAATTAATTGAGTTTTTAATCCTATTAATTCATTTAATTAAAATTAAATATGAGAAAAATACTAAACAAAGGTTTTGAATCTTTTTGTGCAGCATATTCTTCTATTATGAGCTCAAGATTTCGTGTGCCTTCTCAAGAGACCAAATCTTCCAAAATAGGCAAGTTTCCATGGAAAAAAAAGATGGGAAAAGATTTGACAAAATCAAATATTCAAAAGCATTAAAACAATGGATTTTGGGCTGACTTTTAACCTAATTCTATTCACACATATATGCACAACTGAAACCTAGGCCAAGGAACACACAAGCTGCGCAGAAACCTAAAGGAAAAAACTTGCATTTTTTGACAAAAAGTGAGAAACTGTTTTCATACATAGAGCTTGTTTCAAAGATCAAAAAGCATTCCAATACAATCCTGACACTACCAGGAAGCTTTTTCAATCGAAACCAACCCTCCATACTCAAGGAATCGGTATAACAGAGTCTGACTTTTCTTGAAAATTTTCATATTCGTGTTTCATTATTCATGCATTATTTGTGATTTTCAATCATTGATTTGGACTAACATGAGTGTTCTGAAGCTAATGAAATGCTTTGATTGAATTAATAAGGCATGTATAAGATTCCACCATGAATGCATATTAGGGTTTCAGAGACTTTGAAAGAGGGGTTCATTCATCTGGAAAAATTGGCCAACCACACCTATACCATTGGACTCAGGACCTCCAAACGAACGGACTCCACACCTCGCGCCCTTTTTCTTTTTGACTATACTCTATTCGCTATTTTTCAGGTTGGAGCTTAGTGGGGGTTTAAAACCCCCGCTATTTACTTTTATTTACAGGGAAAAAATGGAGACGAAGCTGGCGTGTCCATACGTGATTGGGAGATTCAAATCTTCGCGCTTGATTTTTGTTTTACACCAATAGCGTTTGTTTTCATATACATTAATCAGGTTCCACTAAGCTAACAAATGTGCGCGTTGGCTCAGTTGGCTTGTGTGTTGTCCTACAGGCATTGGGACCTGGGTTCGATTCCAAGGTCCCCCTCTCATATTTCATAATTTGCCTTTAACCTATTTCCATGCAGCGTCTCTTTCAAATACCACCATACACCTTCACATGCTGGCTTGCCACATAATCTGGAAGATCAATCCAATGGCCAGAATATGCAATCCATGATACACACTCAGTCAACCACATGTACGCAAGCATAGAAAGTCAATGTGGCCAGATTTCTAGTGGGCCTGAATTCCTTTCAAAAACCTCCTAATTGGGCCAGAAACCCCCCATGGTTTGTCCAATTTTCTACTTTTATTTATTTTTCTTTCTATTCTTTTATTTGTTTTTTTAATTAATTATTTCCTTTAAATTATACAAAATTAATTTTCATAACACAAAAAAAATCAGAAATCAAGAAAATAAAAAATGTTTATTTAATATTTAATGCATTAATATTTGTTGTAAATAAATTTAATAATCAATTTAGGTTAGTTTAGGTTAAAATTTTAATGTTTTTTTTCTTAAATAAATAAAAAATGTAGAAATTAGGTTTTTAGCATTTTTATTCTCTTTTCTTAATAAATAACTTTTTCTCCTTATTATTATTATTAATTATTAATTTATTTTGTAAATACTCATGTAATTAAATAATTAGTATAAATTAGGTTAAAATTTTAATCTTTTTCTTTAATAATTAAAAACATTTAGAATTAGGGTTTCATTCAATTTTAATTTTCTTTATTTCATAAATATCAAAAACCACAAAAAACAATTCCTTTTCCTTATTAAATAATTAATTAATTCCTAATTTCAATTTAATTTCTTTAAAGGGTCCAACGCCCTCGCACATTCGATTCCAGTTTCTTTTCGCGCGTTTGTTCTTATTTTTCGTTTTAAATATAATGTAATTGCTCAAGCCTTGTAATAGATAATTAGGAACTTATTTATTTTCCGCATTTTATTTAAAATCGGGTCTTTGTTAATTTGGCGATGTATAGACCCGCGCCTTGTAATAGCGTAGGACTTTATTTTCCGCATGTTAATTTCCGCACCTTTAAACTTCTAATCACATGAAAGAATGAATGGCCCAAATAAAATCAAAGCGTAGATCACCAAAAGCATGACAAGATAAAACATAATTGAAAATGACACACAAATTCACACACCACTCTTAGGGTACGCCTCGCTGTTGCCTTGCCCCTTGAAACGTGGTCGTCGAGTATAGGACGTTTTAGTAAGTCCTTATGTCCATGAACATGGCATAAGGGTAGCTTCTAAGGTGTCCTACTGTTGCTCTGGTGACCACACTGTCCCTACAAACGAATTGACCCGAACACCTCCAACGGTGGTGCTACCTACCTCTCAATGGTGGGATGGCACTATCTTAAGGACATTTACACAACCTAATTCCTTAGGGTAGGTAGACGACTCATGGATACTTGCTCTCTTCAAAAACAAACGAAAATCTTTTCACACCGACACTTTTCAAAAAGCTTTCAAAACAATTTATCAAACACTCTTGAGGACTGATACAAGAGTCGATCTGAAATCTTTAAACGAAACTTTTTCAAACCCACTCACAATTGAAAAGCAAACACTTTTGAAAACACAATGAGCAAGTATCTAAGAGCCCATGGATAACCATGGATAGAAAGGGTGCTAACACCTTCCCTTTCTATAAATCTACCTCCCGAACCGAGAAACTATCTCATAAGGAATTTTGCTGTGCTTTTGTCCTATCCATGTTGGAGAAAATAAAAGACGGTGGCGACTCTTGCTTCCGCGACATTTCGCGAACCAGCATTAAACAGTCAGTTCCAGATCCACCGATCACAATCTCGTATTTGATTCATCGCGCGTGTTTATTATATTTACAATGTTGATGTAACTGTTCGCGATATGTAATAGTTTAATCTAGGACTTTCTTTTATTTATCGTCTTTGGCGGGTTTTTGGCTATGTAATTAATCCCCTCCCTGAAGCCTTGTAATAGTGTAGGTTTACTTTCTCGCATTTTAATTCTCGCAAATATTTAACTGTCTAGATGTATGTTAATAGGATTGTATGACAAGATTGCATGGAAATTTAATACAGTTAGAAAAACCCTAATGTGCAAAGATAAATAACTGAAACTAATCACTCGCACATATCACTCTTAGGGTATACTCTCACTTCGGTTGTCTTCGGTAAACGATCATTAAGTATAGGATGTCTTAGTGGTTTCCCTCCTGTATAGCAAAGATCAAATGTCCCGTTCAGAAATTTTACCTCGGAAATGTTGCCTCGAATATGATCTTAAGACTTTAGGGTTGTTGCTAAGACGTCCTAACATTGCTTTAGTGATCGTACGTCCCTTACGAATTGACCCTTACAACTCCAACGATGGTGCTACCTATTTCTCAATAGTAGGATAGCGCTGTTTAAAGGAAACAAGAATAGAAACGATCTTTTTTTCGAGTAGGTAGATAACTGTTAGGTACTTGCTCAAAACAACAAATATTTTTCACACTTACACATTTCAAAACAATTTTCAAAACAACTTCGTCACACTCTTGAGGACTGATACAAGGGTTATCACGAAGATAAAACTCTTTTTTAAAATAAAGCACGTACACAAGTAATTTTAAAGATGAGCAAGTATCTAAGAGCCCATGGAAAACCATGGATAGAAAGGGTGATAACACCTTCCCTTTCTATAATCTACCCCCCGTACTCAAAATCTCGAAAACAGATTTTTTCTGTACTTTTTTCCTTTCCGGTTGGATGAAATAAAAGTCGATGGCGACTCTTGCTTACCGCGACATTTTGCAAACAGAAAACGCAAAACGCAAATCAGTATTTCAAAACAGTCGGTTCTGCCACCGTATCACAGAGTGGTTATGCTTTAAACACACTTGCTTCTGACTTTGTAGATGGAGTGTGATCACAGGGAACAAGTTAGAGGCTCAAGAATTGACTTTGAGCATAAAGGTTGCTTTTCAAGAATGATATTCTTCACTTTCTTCCCAAAATGCCAATGTGAATTGGATTATAGCTCAAAAGCAAGTGTAATCTTCTGATTAGAGAGAGCTTTTGAGGTTTAGATGCCTGCAAAGCAAGATTGTGCTGCATAGGCTTGATATTTGAATTCTTATTCATCATAAAAATGACCTATAATTTCAGTTTGAAACCCTAACTTCCTCACTTCGATTCTCCTTGCTCAAGAATGATCTCAAGGAGTTCTTGGAAATTTTGGAAATCTTACAATGTGCTTTATAATCCATCTTTGAATTACTTTTGAAAATTCCCCTTGGAACTATATGAAAAATTTCCATGAAGTTAGGTCAAATCCTGCCTAAACTAGGGCAAAATTTTCACTAAGTGTTTAGTTTCATGACCATGACTTCATGGATTAATAACTTGAGATCCAAGAATTTCTAGGAGAAGTTCTATAAAGAAATGTTTTAGATCTCATGGAGATCTACAACATTCATGTTGAAAGTTTCTTTTGAATCATCTTGCATCATGGTGAAAATTTGGCTCAAAGTTGTGAAAAAATATGAAGTTTTCAACACTTAGAAAAATTTCTAAGTTTGGAAACTTTGACTTTTCAAAATGAAATCTTGACTTTTTGATTTCTTGATGAACAAGTTTCATATTTTGACATGTTTTGATGAATTATGATCTTTTACACTTGATTTTGACCAAAAAGTCAAAGTTTGACTTTTTAGTGTACAGTTGACTTTTGATTAGTTGACTGAAAATCAATTATCAATCAATTGATCTTGAGGGATGTTTTGAGTCATTCCATTAGGTAAAAATGATTCAATTTAATCATTGAGATCATGTCTCAATCCAATTAACCATTTTTAGGTCAAAAGTCAGAAATTGCCCTTTCTCAATCAAAACCCTAATTTTGACCATTTTGCCCTTTTGATGATCTGATCAAATTTCTAGAGGAATTGTGGTCCAAACTTGATCAAATGACATATAGGAGTTCACAATGTTGATATGGATAAAAAACTATGAAGTTTGACTGTAAATTGGCCATAGTTGACTTTTTCCCCAATACAACTGATTTTTAGGTCAACTGCTCAATTGACTGAGCAAAAATGTGATCCAAGACTTGAACTTGACATGAGAAATCTTAGGGGTACATAATGATCCATGAGAGTCATATGAGTAATTAAAAGTTCAATTATCCTTGTGCAATCTCAAACCCTAATTTCAGTCATCAGTGCTTAAGGAGGTGTCTTGAGCTGATCAACCCTTGTGCAGTCTTGAAACAAAGGAGATCTTGTGAGAAAATACTTGATGAATGAGAGGGAAAATTTTGGGGTACAACAGCTGCCCCTGTTCAATCTTCTTAAACCTGAAGAGTTATATTGGCGGATCTGCCATTCGTGACTTAAAGGTGGAAGATGATTGGACACTAGAGTGCCCAGAAATTTGCACTCGAAGATGATGGGAATGGGCTTATAGATGCCATTTGGAGGAATGATGGAGATTTTCCAGAGATGAGCTTATAGATTCCATCCAAAGGTGACTGTTGACAGAAAATGGACTACGTCTGAACTTGATTTCAACGGGAAAATAATCAAAATAAATCTTTGGAGCGACTTATCTGAACCAGAAGAGGTCTTGTATGTTGTTTGACTGGGAAGAATCAGAATAGATCTTGGAGCGATTTATCTGAACCAGAAGTGTTCCTTTAGAAAGTATCAGGATAAACCATTGGGGGGTTTAAACTGAACCAAAAGAGATCTTGAATATTCCTTAACTGGAAAGAATCAGAGTAAATCTTTGAGCGATTTATCTGAACCAGAGAAAGTGTCTGCGGAAAGAATCAGAACAAATTGTTGAGAGATTTAAACTGAACCTAAAGTGTTCCTTTGGGAAGTATCGGGATAAATTGTTGAGGGGTTTATACCGAACCAAAAGAGATCTTGAATATTCTTTAACTAGAAAGAATCAGATTAAATCTTAGAGTGATTTATCTGAACCAGAGAAAGCATCTGCGGGAAAGAATCAGAATAAACTGTTGAGAGATTTAAACTGAACTGGCAGGGATCTGGAGAAGAATCAGAATAAATCATTGAGAGATTTATTTGATCTAGAAAAGAAATCTGCGGGAAAAGAATCAGAATAAACCGTTGAGAGATTTAAACTAAACCGGCAGGGATCTGGAGAAGAAATCAGAATAAATTGTTGAGAGATTTATCTGAACCAGAGAAAGCGTATGCGGGAAAAGAATCAGAATAAACCGTTGAGAGATTTTTCTGAACCCGGAGGGATCTGGAGAAGAATCAGAATAAGTCATTGAGAGATTTATCTGAACCAGAGAAGACGTCTGCGGGAAAAGAATCGGAATAAACCATTGAGAGATTTAAACTGAACCGATAGGGATCTGGAGAAGAATCAGAATAAACCGTTGATAGATTTATCTGAACCATAAAAAGCGTCTACGAGAAAAGAATCAGAGTAAATCATTGAGAGATTTAAACTGAACCGGCAGGGATCTGGAGAAGAATTAGAATAAATTGTTGAGAGATTTATCTGAACCAGAGAAGACGTCTGCGGAAAAGAATCAGAATAAACTGTTGAGAGATTTAAACTAAACTGATAGGAGTCTGAAAGAAACATCTATCATGTAGATGGTTGGCCAGTCCTTTCTTGGGAATTGATCTGTAATTGACTTGGTGAAAATTTGACGATAATTTTATGTTGATTGATCTTTCCTGAAAAAGATGAAAAGTTAGTTGCATGCAATGTCATAATGTATGAAATGCACAGTGTAATGATGTTCTCAAAATAAATGAGATTGTGTCGTATGTATATGTGTTGTCAATGCTATGACGTATGGATGTAATGTATGGACACATTAATTGTTATGCTGCAGTATTGCTGGAGTCAGGGAAAATAAATCCGTGAGTATTGCTGAGAATGAGGAGTGCAAGTCTTCATGTTTTGAAGTGTTGGGGAATCTTAGGAGCGGTAACTGGAAGTTTTGTTATGTCTAGGATGTGAGAGAGCTTGATATCATTAAGCTGCATACTAGAGATATGTTAGCGATCCTGTAGTGGGATGTCCCATTTTTCGCTCTTGTTGGAAAAAGTACCTGTGTGGGATTTTATGGAATAGTCTAAAGATATTATCCTATTTCTTAAAGCCATTAGTGATTGTCTTTCTATTTTCTGTTCCTATTTTATTTGTTCATTTGTAAACAGTAGTCATGTTCAAATGCATATGTTCAAAAATAATCATTGGACGATTTTGTAAACAAAACACAGAAAAAGAAAAAAACAGATAGTTTTTCACTTTCAAAGGGATATCTTTGTATTAACTTGAATAAGTATTTTTGTACAATGAGACGAACATCCTAGTAAGAGAATGTCGTCGTAGAAAATTAAAATTTGATACAAAGAAAAGATATCTATGTGAAATAATCCCATGGGGTTCCCATTCTGCTACAACCTTCGTGTCTCTGAGCGTGTTGTCCATTTGCTGCCTTGTCCGAAGCTGATTAGATTGATTAGACCCGTTTGAGCTTGTCAGTCGATGTTAAAGGTTGTCTGTAAGGTGATCCACTGGGACATAGTCATACGCTTTAATTCCCTAACTTTTTCCTGGACCGCCCTATCGGGTTTTCAGTCCACCGAGATACCTTTTTTTGCCCAAGCCACCCTTTCAGGTTTTTAGCTTGCCGGGTGTACATATTTTTTTATATTTTATCCCTAATTTTTCCCGAACCTTTTTGGTTCGCCGGGATGCCCTTGTTTTTCCTAGGTGTGTCAACCTAGCGGGTCTCTTATGCGTAGTATCTTTTGACTATGTCCGCATTCACAGGGTGCAGAAGGTCGTCGCCATCCATAGTTGTTAAGATCATTGCTCCACTAGAGAATATGCTTTTAATCACAAATGGTCCCTCATATGTAGGAGTCCAGTTGCCCCTGGGATCACCTTGTGGTAATATGATACGCTTGATTACCAAGTCACCAACCTGATATACCTGACGTCTGACCTTTTTGTTAAAAGCTTTGATCATACGTTTTTGGTACATCTGGCTGTGACAGACAGCCGTAAGCCTCTTCTCATCAATTGGATTCAGCTGGTCAAGCCGAGTTTGGATCCAATCATCTTTATTCAGCCCTGCATCCTTTATGATTCTCAGAGAAGGTATTTAGACTTCAATTGGTAGAACAACTTCCATGCCGTATTCCAAGGAGAAAGGAGTTGCCCCTGTCGATGTGCGCGTTATGGTACGGTAAACGTGGAGAGCAAATCATAGCATCTCATTCCAGTCTTTGTAGGTTACTGTCATTTTTTATATGATCTTCTTGATATTCTTATTTGCGGCTTCGAGAGCACCATTCATCTTTGGCCGGTAAGGAGAAGAATTATGGTGCTGGATCTTGAATTGCGCGCATAGTGCAATGATCATAGTATTGTTGAGATTCGTACCATTGTTTGTGATGATTCTCTCTAGGATACCGTATCGATAGATGAGATTCTGTTTGATGAATCAGGCCACAACATTCTTGGTAATAGAAGCGAAAGAAGCTGCCTCAACCCACTTCGTGAAATAGTCAATGGCCACCAAGATGAATCAGTGCCTATTAGAAGCTGTAGGTTTGATTTCTCCAATCATATCGATGCCCCACATCGCGAATGGATAGGGAGCAGTCAGGACGTTTAGAGGAACTGGAGGCACATGCACTTTGTCATTGTAGATCTGACACTTATGACAGGTTCATGAATGCTGATAGCAATTTGCTTCCATGGTAGACCAGTAATACCCTACCCATAGGATCTTTTTAGCCATCGTATGCCCACTAGAATGGGTGCCAAAAGTGCCTTCATGTAGATCATCCATGATCTTTTTTGCCTCAACCTTGTCTATGCAACGAAGAAAAACAGAGTCGTGGTTGCGTTTGTAGAGAATGCCATTACTGAGAAGAACTTAGCAGAGAATCTTCTCAAGAACTTCTTATCATTGACTGAAGCTCCTTCCGGGTACTCTTGAGCCTCGAGATACCTCTTAACTTCATAGAACCAAGGTTGGTCCACTACTTCTTCAGTATCGATCTCGTGACAGTAAGTTGGTTCATCCGTCTGTTCAATGGTGATTTGAGGAGCCTCGTTACCCCACTTGTCGAAGGCAGCTTGGCATTCATCATTCCATTTGACTACTTGATCTTTCTTCAGTAATTTGAAGATTGGTTCACAAGTAGCAGTTAGGTGAGAAATGAATTTGGCGATGTAGTTAAGCCGTCCTAAGAATCCTCTGACTTCCTTCTCGGTGCGAGGAGCAGGAATTTCTTGTATTGCTTTCACCTTGGCTGGGTCCACTTCAATACCTTTACCGCTGACGATGAAGCCTAGGAGCTTACCGGACCTCACCCCAAATGTGCATTTATTCGGGTGCAACCTTAGCTTGTATTTCTTTAACCTTTCAAATAGTTTCTGCATATGGTCAAGATGTTCCTCTTTAGTTTGAGATATAGCTATCATGTCATCCACATAGACCTCTATTTCATGATGTATCATGTTGTGAAATAGAGCTATCATGGTGCGCTGATAAGTTGCCCCAGCGTTCTTCAATCTGAATGGTATAACCTTGTAATAGAATATGCCCCACTGTGGGACGAAGGTTGTTTTCTCCATGTCCTCAGGTGCCATTTTGATTTTGTTGTAGCCTGAGAAACCATCCATGAAGGAAAATACTTTATGCTTTGCAGTGTTGTCAACCAAGATATCGATATGGGGAAGTGGGAAATCATCCTTAGGGCTTGCCCTATTCAAATCTCGGTAATCCACACACATGCGTACTTTGTCATCCTTTTTAGGCACTGGAACAACATTGGCGACCCATTGTGGATAGGAGGTAACAGCTAAGAATCCGACGTTGAACTATTTAATGACTTCAGTCTTGATCTTCTCTGACATGTCTGGCCGCATGCGACGGACTTTCTGTTTTACTGGAGGGCAGTCTTCTCTTGTCGGTAGGCGATGGACTACGATATTAGCATCAAGTCCTGGCATGTCTTTGTACGACCAGGAAAAGATCTCAACATAGTCATGTAGTAACTAAGTTAAACGCTTCTTAATACTAGGTTCCAGATTGGCACCTACCTTGACTTCTTTCCTGTCCTCTTCGGTACCTAGGTTAATTGTGTCCACTGGTTCTTCGTGGGGTTGTATGGTCCTTTCTTCTTGTTGTAGTAAATTGGCTAGTTCCCCTGGCACTTCAAAATCTTCTTCACCTTCATCTTCAGCTTGGTAGATTAGATTTTCAAAGTCACAAAAGGCCATAGCATAATTATTACCCATGGGATCCTGAGTAGATGTAGATTTGCATTTTGATATGTGAGTGTGTGTAAGAGCATAGCTATTTTTTTGAAAAAATAAAAATGTAGAAAAAGAAAAATAAAGAGCACAAAGTTTGTATACAAAAAATATCCATGATTCATCGATGACATATGAAAATGAGGTAACAACCCTTACAAATGGACTGTTGTGCCTCGGGTAAGACACAAGGTTTTAAAAAGTCTGAATTGTTTAATTATTACAAGTCCGACAAAAATTTAAAGACAATTACTGTTGGATAAAAGTAATTGGGACAAAATCTTTGGCTTCCCAGTTGGTGAGTCCTCTGTTGATAGTTGGGAAAATCCATTCCTCCAGGTCGCAGTCATCATCACTATCCCCCATTGTGTTGACTCCATGGTTGCTGATCTTCAAAGGTGGTCCCCCGGCACGAGCATGACGAACAGCTTTCTGGGCTCCTGAAGTGAAACCCAAACTAAATTTGTCAGATTTGTAAGGGATATCTGGGAGTTGGCCCCAAATAGTATACCCACCTTCTTCGACCACTGCCTTGGCATCTTTCAGTGAAGACATCTTTAGCGGAGGTCTTGTAATCTTTGGGACTTGGGAAATAGTCTTGGTAGCTACCACTGTTTGTGGGACTTCCTCGAAATGCTGAAACGGAGTTTCAATGTGTGATCGGTGGAAATAAGAACTGACTTTTTTTTAAGCTGGTTTCGCGAAATGTCGCGGTAAGCAAGAGTCGCCACCGTCTTTTATGTTCTCCAACATGGAAAGGACAAAAGCACAGCAAAATTCCTTCTTTGAGAATGTTTCTCGGTTCGGGAGGTAGATTTATAGAAAGGGAAGGTGTTAGCACCCTTTCTATCCGTGGTTATCCACGGGCTCTTAGGTACTTGCTCTTATGTTTTCAAAATTTGTTTGCTTTTCAAGTGTGTGTGGGTTTTGAAAAAGTTTCGTTTGAAAAATTTCTAAGTAACTCTTGTATCTGTCCTCAAGAGTGTGTGAAAAATTTGTTTGAAAACTTTTAGAAAGTGCAGGTGCGAAAAGTTATTTTTGTTTGTTTGAAAAGAGCAAGTACCTAGGAGAATCTACCTACTCTAAGGAATTAGGTTGTGTAAGAGTCCTTTAGATAGTGCTATCCCACCATTGAGAGGTAGGTAGCACCGTCGTTGGAGGTATTCGGGTCAATTCGATTATCGGGACAGTGTGGTCATCGAAGCAATGGTAGGACATCTTAATGGTAACCCTAATATCCTAGATCCTTTTATCCAAGGCAACCGTTTCGAGGCAACTGGATCTTTAGACAAAAGGGCGACCTCTAAGACACCCTATACTTGATGACCACGTTCGAGGCAACCAGTGAGGCGTACCCTAGGAGTGGCATGTGCTTTGTGTGTTGTTTTTCAGTTAATGTCTTTGTACATGTTATTTGTGAGCTACGAATTGATTTTATTATTCATACATTCTTGCAGGCATATTTTAACAGTTAGGAGTGCGGAAAATAAATTGCGGAAATGTAAATCTAACTATTACAAGGCGCGGGTCTATACATCGCCAAAAACAAAAACCCGTTTGGAAATAAAGTGCGAGAAAATAAATAAAGCGATAAAGGAGGTCCTAATTAATTATTACATTTCCTGAGCAGATACAAAAATATAATGAAAAGAAATAAACTGTGCGCGAAAGAACGAATCGGGACGTCTTGAGGGTGTTGACCCTTTTTTGAATAAGAATAAGATTTGTCTTTTTTTGTAGTTAATGAAATTAAAACTAATAACTAATTAATTAATTAATTAATTAAGAAAATGCTTTTTTTTTGTTTTTATGTTTTTAATGAAATAAAACGAAAAAAGAAATTAAAAATTGGAAGTGAAAGACCTAAGTCTAAATTAATTTTATTTATTAAAAAAAAGTTAAAATTGTCCTAATTACACAACTAATTAATTAATATTAGAATTTTTTTACAAAATAAGTTAATAAATAATAAAGTGTTTTTTGTTTTCTTGTATTTTATGGAAAAAATTAGTTTGTTAGGTTAATTAACAATTAATAAAACTAATAATTAATAAAAGGGAAATTATAAAAGAAAAGAAAATAAAAAGAGAAAAAAGAAAAGAAAATAAGAACCCAGGGGGTGTTGGACCCTTAGGGAGGTGAATCAGGAATTTAGGCCCATTGTCTCAAGCCTTTTTGACTTTTGAATCGTCCAGAGGCGCGTTGACCAGGGAGCATGGTGTGGAGCACCCTTTGGCTTTTGGATTGATCTTTTGAGACACTTGGCGCGCATCTGTATGAGGCCTATGGTGGAACGCGTCTAGGAAGCTGCATGGGAATTTGTTAGAAAAAATAATATTGAGACTTGGGGGGACCTGGGAAAACTTACAGCGCGGTATGATGGACCTTAGGACGTGGCAAGGGTTGCTTTAGCTTCAGAGTATGGCAAAGAAGAGAGTCACGTTCTCCTTTTGGCCTGAAAATGCTTGCAACACTCCTTTTGATCTCACACTTTTTTTGACACTTTTTGGATTTTGCTCTGGCCGTTTGTGCACACTCTAGGTCCTGAATGAGGCTTTGTTACACTTGCATATGTAGTACTGAATGAGAATAGGTCACATTATGAGCTAATGATCCCTTGCAATTAAGTTTTTGGATTCTTCATAACCACCATTAAAGAAACATTCCAAGTTTGTTCAAATTTTGAATTTTTATGCATAAAATGGCCCTAGCACGAAATTGGTAGGTTGTTCATGACACATAAAAGTCATTCAAATCAAAAGATGTTACTTAATTAATTTTTTTGATTTTATTTGAATTTTATGGATTTAAAATGAATTAAATCAAATAAAATTAAATAAAAATAGAAAAATTAATGTTTAATCTTGAAATTAATCATGGGACACGTGGGTGGCATGACAAGGCTGAATCAAGTGGAAAAAAGTGGGCCCTTTTGTCAAAAATTGAAGTTTCAAGGATAGTTGACTTTTGCCATTTCACAAAAATTTCCCAACTTCTCCAATGCATATCTTGCTCAATTTTGATCATATGGACATGTTCTTGGACATTTTGGAAAGGTCTTGAAGTCCTCTAACCAATTACTTTGGTCCCATGTCATTTTGATTTACCAATCTCAAGTTATGGTCTTTGACTTAAAATGCCTTTTTGTTGACTTTTGAAAATGACCTATAATGTTGAAATTGATAACTTTTTGTGAGAGCATTTCTTGGACTTGGAGTGTGAAGATGAGTTGTAGTAAATGTCCTCCCCTTTAAAATGAGCATTGGATGGGATTTTTCTGATGATCCATGAAAAAGTTATGCCTTGGTCAAGTTACGGTTGACTTTTCAGCTGTCCAAAAATGGAAACTTTTGCATCTTGATGATTTTTGAGCCATTCTTGTGGAATCATGATCAAGACTTGATAAAATGATGATTGTGGCTTAAAAATAAGATTTTGACCAAAATTTTTGACTTTTGACTGCCAAATGACCATTTTGCCCCTGCAGTTGACTGTGAAGCAATTAGGGTTTTTGACTGTGCAACTTGACCTTGTGAGCCTTGAAACTTGGCATGTAGATGCTTGACAATGTGTATAGGCATATGTGACTTGATTGAGCCCTTGAAAACCTCAACTTCCTTGCAAGAACCAAAATCCTAATTTGACTAGCTTAGGAGGGTGTTTGAACTGTGCAACCCTTGAGTAGACTTAAGCAAATTGAGATGATGCTTGTCAAAACTTTGAAGAATATGGGAGGGCAAATTTTGGGGTACAACAGTTGCCCCTGTTCAATCTTCTTATACCTGAGGATGTAGATTGGCTTGCGTGCCTTTCGTGATCCGAAGGTGGAAGATGATTGAACACTAGAGTGCCCAGAAATTTGCACTCACATAGTAGAGTATCAGCAGCGTGATGTCGGGAATGGGCTTACATATGCCATTTGGAGAGATGGTGGATAGGAGGATGGGCTTATAGATTCCATCTGGAGATGTGACAGAACCTTGTCGGGAATGGGCTTATAGATGCCATTTGGAAAGATGGTACGGGAGGATGGGCTTATAGATGCCATCTGGAGATGTGACAGAACCTTGTCGGGAATGGGCTTATAGATGCCATTTGGAGACTGTTGATAGGTGGATGGGCTTATAGATGCCATCTGGAGGTGGTCTGTTGAACTGTAATTTTTGTAAGTTGAAAGAGGGAACCTGTGTAGGGTTGCCTGATGATGAGCTCGTGTAAATCTACATCTTGGAAAGAAGGACACCTGTGTAGGGTTGACTGATGATGAGCTCGTGTAAAACTGCATCTTTGGAGGAGGGAAACCTGTGTAGGGTTTACTGATAATGAGTTTGTATAAGACTGCATCTGAAATGGAGAAGGAACCTGTGTAGGGTTACTGATAATGAGTCCGTATAATACTGCATCTGAAATGGAGAAGGAACCTGTGTAGGGTTACTTTGATGACGAGTCTGTGTAAAACTACGTCTGGAGTTTGAGAAGGGAACCTGTGTGGGGTTACTTTGTTGATGAGCCCGTGTAAAAACTGCATCCTGGAAGAAGTAAAACCTGGGTAGGGTTTCTGATGACGAGTCTGTGTAAAACTGCATCTTTGGGAAGAGAGAACCTGTGTAGGGTTTCTTTGACGACGAGCCCGTGTAAAACTACATCTGGAGAGAGAGAACCTGTGTAGGGTTTCTTCGGGATAAGTTCGTGTAAAACATCTGGAGGAACCGGGGTAAGGTTACTTCGGGATAAGTCCGTGTAAGACTTCTGGAGGAACCGGGGTAAGGTTATTGCAGGATAAGTTCGTGTAAAACTTCTGGATGAACCGGGGTAAGGTCATCTTGAGATAAGTCCGTGTAAGACTTCTGGAGGAACCGGGGTAAGGTTACTGCAGGATAAGTTCGTGTAAAACTTCTGGATGAACCGGGGTAAGGTCATCTTGAGATAAGTCCGTGTAAGACTTCTGGAGGAATCGGGGTAAGGTTACTGCAGGATAAGTTTGTGTAAAACTTCTGGATGAACTGGGGTAAGGTCATCTTGAGATAAGTCCGTGTAAGACTTCTGGAGGAACCGGGGTAAGGTTACTGCAGGATAAGTTCGTATAAAACTTCTGGATGAACCGAGGTAAGGTCATCTTGAGATAAGTCCGTGTAAGACTGCAGGATAAGTTCGTGTAAAACTTCTGGATGAACCGGGGTAAGGTCATCTTGAGATAAGTCCGTGTAAGACTTCTGGAGGAACCGGGGTAAGGTTACTGCAGGATAAGTTCGTGTAAAACTTCTGGATGAACCGGGGTAAGGTCATCTTGAGATAAGTCCGTGTAAGACTTCTGGAGGAACCAGGGTAAGGTTACTTCGATGATAAGTCCGTGTAAGACTTCGTCTTGAAAATTGAGAGGGAACCGGTGTAGGGTTGCCTGATGATGAGTTCGTGTAAAACTACATATGAGGTTGAGAAGGAACCGATGTAGGGTTGCCTGAGGATGATCAAGTAGATAATTGTCCCGTTTGGTTTCGGATATTAACCCACGATCAGTCGTCCATAGAATTTTCCTGGCTTGTTACCGGTGTTGATCTGGAACTGTAAAGGTAGATGGTAATCATCTTTTGATTGATTTTTTTTCTTCTGAAAAGGCAAAACGTTAGCTGTATGCAGTGTCATGATGCATGAACTGCATGATATTAAGATGTTCTCAAAAATAAATGAGATTTATGTTGTATGATGCGTATGCATGCTATAATGTATGAAGATGTGATGTTTATGAATGCATTCTCGTCTGGGAAAATAAATCCTTGACGAATGTCGGGAGTTTGTTGAATCCTGGGCTGATGTTGAAGAGTAGAGTTCTTCATTTCCGCTGGGGATGATGATTGCAAGAACAAACCGGTAGGAGAAGATGACTCCGTTGGGGAATAAACTTGTTGGAGAGATTACTCTGCGGGGAATACTCTGTGGGAAGAGATACTTCGCTGAGGTTTTGATGATAACTCCACTGGGGATTCCGTTGATATGTTTTGTTGGAAGATTTGATGAACTCCGCTGGGGGATAGGAAGAACTTCGCCGAGGACGATCTTTCCGTGGTAATTAGCTGAGGATAACCCAGTTATAGGCTCTGGTGGAGAATGACCTTTGAATAAGGCCGGGGAGATGCTTTTGCGCTCTGCAGGGGATTAGCTTCCAGAATCTACTGGGGAGATTGATTCAACTTTCCTGGGGAGACTTTTGGACTGTACTGGGGAATGGCCCCACTGGATGTCTGTATTCCGCCAGGGAACAATCTTATATTAAGACTGTCGGGGATGCTTGCTGAGGATATCTGTATACTTTGCTGGAGAATATTGAGATCTTCTGGGGATATCCAACTTCCTTAAGGCTGACAGTAGACTAACTCTGCTTGGGGAGAGTATTGATAACTTGCTGGAGATACTGTGCCTTGTCAGGGCTGACGAAAGACCAATTCTGCTTGGGGGGAGAGTATTGTTGAACCTTGTCTTACTCACGGGGAGTGGAGGCCTTTTGGTTATGTTCTTCAGCCGAACCTATCTTGGTACCTTGGTTGACAGAGCCACTAGATCGCTTGGACAATTCATTATTGCCCCTGTTTCTGATGTGGGAGAAGAAGATACCTTGTGGAGGTGCTTGATAACTGCCGATTGACAAATCTTCTTCTGGTAGGAAAGTGACGAGATGACGGGACATAGTCGTACGCTTTTGATCCCTAACTTTTGCCTGGACCGCCCTTTCGGGTTTTCAGTCCATCGGGATACCCATTTTTGCCCAAGCCGCCTTTTCAGGTTTTCGACTAGCCGGGTGTACAGATTTTTATTTTCATCCCTTATTTTTGCCCGAACCCTTTTGGTTCGCCGGGAAGCCCTTATTTTTGCCTAGGTGTGTCAACCTAGCGGGTCTTTGATCGTGCATAGTATTTTTTCGACTATGTTCGTGCTCTTAGGATGTAGGGAGGTGCCCCTGTCAGTAGTGTTGCGTTGCCCTACTACCATAAGATCTTTGTTTGATCGTCCAATGCCCCAAGTGATTTAGAGGGAGGTTTGCCCCTGGCTATTTGGCATTTGAGAGATTCTCCGAATCTTGACTTAACTTCCCCAGATGACGGACAATGATCACGTCTGCCCCTTAGTTGGAAGTACTTTTGTTCACTAGATATTCTTCGTGCGAATTTCTTTGTTGTTCGAACAAAAAAGTCATATGCAAACAATGTTATATTAAAAATGCAAAGCTTATGTCTGTCTTGAAGTTTTTGAAAATGCATTTTTCATAAAAACAAGTGAATTTTTTTTTTGTAAACTGTGATGTCAACTCAAGATTTTACGGCGAGCCTTAAGGAGTCAGGATACCTTTGTAACAGTATGCTTTCGAACCAACCCATGCTTCAGCTAGGACTTTTAAGGGTTGTAACGTGGCCTGGTTCACGGTTTAAGAAACAAAGGATAAGGCTCAAAATGTAATTGTACCCACCCGCTCTTCGTGATGTTCTTCAAACCTAAACTCAGCTAATCGTGCATTAGACCTTGTTTGAGTCTTTGTCCTGATATTCCAATGATGGTTCGGATATTGACAGTTTATCTTAAATAGGCAGTCATTTCCTTTTGTGTTGAGGGTTTGTAGGACCTCTTTCTTTTTTGATTTCGTTATCCCTATTTTTGCCTGAACTGTTTCTTTTGTGATTACAGTCAGCGGGATGCCCCAGTTTTGTAAGTCTCCTTCATAGGTTTTAACTTATTGGGCTCTAGTTTTTTTTTTGTGATGACTGCCTGTCTCTATGATTATTTAGGACCATCACTGTCTTTTGTTTTGTAAGGACTTCTTTGGTGCCACTCGTTGTGTACCTGGATCAAACTGAGAGAACTACCCTGCCCCAGGTTATGATTAAGGGTTTTGATTTTGAAAAGAAAAACTCCTACTTCTTTGGCTCAAAGGGGTTGACGATGGATTATCTTCCTTATAACTCCGGTGTTTAGGAATTGAAACAATGCCTGTACCTCATCAGCGGGGTCTGTTCAAAAGCATATTGTAAAGATCGTAGTATCGTTTTCGTCATCCTCCCTCAAGAGGCTTAGAATTATTAATCGAGCGTTGAACATCAAGAAAAAATAAAAGCAATTTTGAATATAGAGAACACAATTACTTCAAAACAGACACGTGTAATGCATTAATGAAATAATAGAGTTTGATATGAATAAAATGTTTAAACAATCAAAGAAAAATACAACTTGAACATTGGAATGAACAAAAGTTTCTTAGTTTGAACTAGTCATCTCAGATGGAAGATTCTCAGCAGAAGATGTTCATTTTACCACCCGGCATGAACTCTAGCACCCTTCAGTCGATCAAGTCTTGAATCTTGTTCCTCAGGCTCCAACAGTCGTCAGTGTCATGTCCAGGGCTGTCAGAATGGTAGGCACACCTTTCATCAGGATTGTATTTTAGGGAGGTTATGTTGAGAGTCTTAGGAGGATGCTTTAAAGCAATCGGCTTGACCTCCAACAAGCGTCTCAGTATCAGTGATGATGGTATACCAGTCTCCGAGAAATGTCTTCCAGATGTATTTCGCTTATGCCGATTACCCTGTTGACGCTGGTGTGGTTGATGCTGGGCTTGTGACCCTGAAGCAAATTGAGAAGCTTTTCCCCGGTCTTCTTGCCCCACAGGTGGTTGAATGATGGCTTGCTCTTCAACCTTAGATGTTTGCCCCAGTTGGTTATCCCAAAGCAGTTGGTTGACGAGAACCCTGAGCTCTCCTTGTTTTTGAGATAAGTCTTGGACAAGAGCCATTTGCCCCAGCATCTGGGTTCTCATTGTATCCACCTCAGCTTGTAGACGTTTCAGCCATTCGTCCCTATCATCTTCAGGACTTTTCCTGACCAATGTCCCCATGAGGAGTGTTCTCAGCTCTTCCTACCCCTTGGATAGGTTTAGGAGGATTGCCTTGAACCGAGTCTCTTGAGCATAAAGATCCTGATTTTCTTGTCGGGAAGCCATTGCTGAAATAAACAGCGGAGATGGTAAGAGACCTGTACCAAGGGTACCTGTAATGCAATGATATGTATGTATGCATGCGATGTTTTCAAGGATCTCGCGGGATAAACAAGAAAATTGTTAGAATTTGAATTTTGTAGCTTGATGGAAGGGACTTCATGTTGATGAGAGTCCTTCTTCAAGAGTCAAGGCTCACCATATCGAGTGGGTCATAGCCCCTGACTCAAGTCATTAACCTTGGCTAGAGGAAAATAAATCCTCTTTGCCCCTTGCTAGACAGTTGGTTCATCATGACCTGCATCACAGACCCTTGAGATCCTTGAAATGGGTTAATCCTTATGCAGGATGTATGCAATGGTATGATGTTATGCTATGCGTGGAGTGATGTAATTAGGCCCTGTAATGAGTCCCAATTAAGTACTGTAAACAAAACCTGCAAGAAACTCGTGTGTTAGATAACAAGCATGCAAGTAGTCAAGTTTGAAAGCACACAAGTCACACAAGACAGCCCTTAGAGTTTAGGCCAGCATGAGGTCTAGGTACTACCCTCTTGAAGTTGGTGGGCTCAAAACCTGTCTTATCAAAAGTAACCGGGTTCTAAGGAGCTCAATATCATTGGGTTGTTTTCTATGTTCATTGTTTTGATTTAGCCACTGAACTGGCGATCAAAATATTCCAAGAAAACAACCCTTAATGAGTGTAGTATCGAGTATCAACCAACTTTGGACTGCACCAAAGTCGGTCATCTCACTACCCCTAAAGAGGCCAGGATGGTTCAAGTAAGGCTCCTAAAGTCAGTTGATGCTTCACGACACCACGCGGCGGCCCCGTACTCTCCTTGACTTGACTCAAGGGTTACCGGTACTCACCAAAGTGCCACATCAACGTAGCAAACTGCTTCAACCGTGTCGGTATACCCCGCACAGTTCCCTCACAGTCTTGTTGCTACTTTCTAAGAGGTATCCCCCAGATCCGGGTTAGGATCTATGAAACTTCCCAAAACAGGCCCACAATATTAAATCAAGCAAAGCAAGCAATTGAAAACATGATGATGAACTATTCCTAAGGTACACCTCACTTATTAAATTCCCTAGCAGAGTCGCCAGTTCTGTGATCGGTGGAAATAAGAACTGACTGTTTTTTTTAAGTTGGTTTCGCGAAATGTCGCGGTAAGCAAGAGTCGCCACCGTCTTTTATGTTCTCCAACATGGAAAGGACAAAAGTACAGCAAAATTCCTTCTTTGAGAATGTTTCTCGGTTCGGGAGGTAGATTTATAGAAAGGGAAGGTGTTAGCACCCTTTCTATCCGTGGTTATCCACGAGCTCTTAGGTACTTGCTCTTATGTTTTCAAAATTTGTTTGCTTTTCAAGTGTGTGTGGGTTTTGAAAAAGTTTCATTTGAAAAATTTCTAAGTAACTCTTGTATCTGTCCTCAAGAGTGTGTGAAAAATTTGTTTGAAAACTTTTAGAAAGTGCGGGTGCGAAAAGTTGTTTTTGTTTGTTTGAAAAGAGCAAGTACCTAGGAGAATCTACCTACTCTAAGGAATTAGGCTGTGTAAGAGTCCTTTAGATAGTGATATCCCACCATTGAGAGGTAGGTAGCACCATCGTTGGAGGTATTCGGGTCAATTCGATTATCGGGACAGTGTGGTCACCGAAGCAATGGTAGGACATCTTTGTGGTAACCCTAATGTCCTAGATCCTTTTATCCGAGGCAACTGGATCTTTAGACAAAAGGGAGACCTCTAAGACACCCTATACTTAATGACCACGTTTGAGGCAACCAGTGAGGCGTACCCTAGGAGTGGCATGTGCTTTGTGTGTTGTTTTTCAGTTAATGTCTTTGTACATGTTATTTGTGAGCTACGGATTGATTTTATTATTCATACATTCTTGCAGGCATATTTTAACAGTTAGGAGTGCGGAAAATAAATTGCGGAAATGTAAATCTAACCATTACAAGGCGCGGGTCTATACATCGCTAAAAACAAAAACCCGTTTGGAAATAAAGTGCGAGAAAATAAATAAAGCGATAAAGGAGGTCCTAATTAATTATTACATTTCCTGAGCAGATACAAAAATATAATGAAAAGAAATAAACTGTGCGCAAAAGAACGAATCGGGACGTCTTGAGGGTGTTGACCCTTTTTTGAATAAGAATGAGATTTGTCTTTTTTTGTAGTTAATGAAATTAAAACTAATAACTAATTAATTAATTAATTAAGAAAATGCTTTTTTTTTGTTTTTATGTTTTTAATGAAATAAAACGAAAAAAGAAATTAAAAATGGGAAGTGAAAGACCTAAGTCTAAATTAATTTTATTTATTAAAAAAAAAGTTAAAATTGTCCTAATTACACAACTAATTAATTAATATTAGAATTTTTTTACAAAATAAGTTAATAAATAATAAAGTGTTTTTTGTTTTCTTGTATTTTATGGAAAAAAATTAGTTTGTTAGGTTAATTAACAATTAATAAAACTAATAATTAATAAAAGGGAAATTATAAAAGAAAAGAAAATAAAAAGAGAAAAAAGAAAAGAAAATAAGAACCCAGGGGGTGTTGGACCCTTAGGGAGGTGAATCGGGAATTTAGGCCCATTGTCTCAAGCCTTTTTGACTTTTGAATCGTCCAGAGGCGCGTTGACCAGGGAGCATGGTGTGGAGCACCCTTTGGCTTTTGGGATGATCTTTTAAGACACTTGGCGCGCATCTGTATGAGGCCTATGGTGGAACGCGTTTAGGAAGCTGCATGGGAATTTGTTAGAAAAAATAATATTGAGACTTGGGGGGACCTGGGAAAACTTACAGCGCGGTATGATGGACCTTAGGACGTGGCAAGGGTTGCTTTAGCTTCAGAGTATGGCAAAGAAGAGAGTCACGTTCTCCTTTTGGCCTGAAAATGCTTGCAACACTCCTTTTGATCTCACACTTTTTTTAACACTTTTTGGATTTTGCTCTGGCCGTTTGTGCACACTCTAGGTCCTGAATAAGGCTTTGTTACACTTGCATATGTAGTAATGAATGAGAATAGGTCACATTATGAGCTAATGATCCCTTGCAATTAAGTTTTTGGATTCTTCATAACCACCATTAAAGAAACATTCCAAGTTTGTTCAAATTTTGAATTTTTATGCATAAAATGGCCCTAGCACGAAATTGGTAGGTTGTTCATGACACATAAAAGTCATTCAAATCAAAAGATGTTATTTAATTAATTTTTTTGATTTTATTTGAATTTTATGGATTTAAAATGAATTAAATCAAATAAAATTAAATAAAAATAGAAAAATTAATGTTTAATCTTGAAATTGATCATGGGACACGTGGGTGGCATGACAAGGCTGAATCAAGTGGAAAAAAATGGGCCCTTTTGTCAAAAATTGAAGTTTCAAGGATAGTTGACTTTTGCCATTTCACAAAAATTTCCCAACTTCTCCAATGCATATCTTGCTCAATTTTGATCATATGGACATGTTCTTGGACATTTTGGAAAGGTCTTGAAGTCCTCTAACCAATGCCTTTGGTCCCATGTCATTTTGATTTACCAATATCAAGTTATGGTCTTTGACTTAAAATGCCTTTTTGTTGACTTTTGAAAATGACCTATAATGTTGAAATTGATAACTTTTTGTGAGAGCATTTCTTGGACTTGGAGTGTGAAGATGAGTTGTAGTAAATGTCCTCCCCTTCAAAATGAGCATTGGATGGGATTTTTCTGATGATCCATGAAAAAGTTATGCCTTGGTCAAGTTACGGTTGACTTTTCAGCTGTCCAAAAATGGAAACTTTTGCATCTTGATGATTTTTGAGCCATTATTGTGGAATCATGATCAAGACTTGATCAAATGATGATTGTGACTTCAAAATAAGATGTTGACCAAAATTTTTGACTTTTGACTGCCAAATGACCATTTTGCCCCTGTAGTTGACTGTGAAGCAATTAGGGTTTTTGACTGTGCAACTTGACCTTGTGAGCCTTGAAACTTGGCATGTAGATGCTTGACAATGTGTATAGGCATATGTGACTTGATTGAGCCCTTGAAAACCTCAACTTCCTTGCAAGAACCAAAATCCTAATTTGACTAGCTTAGGAGGGTGTTTGAACTGTGCAACCCTTGAGTAGACTTGAGCAAATTGAGATGATGCTTGTCAAAACTTTGAAGAATATGGGAGGGCAAATTTTGGGGTACAACACAATGAATTCACCATCCAATTCCACGTATCTGAAGGAGTTCAGGTGACTGACCATATATTCCTCCTCTCCTTGGACAGTAATGATTTTTCCCTTGGTTGGGAATTTCAGCATCTGATGTAATGTAGAGGTGACGACACCAACGTCATGAATCCATGGTCGGCCCAATAAACAGGAATAGGAAGGGCGAATGTCCATCACGTATAAAGTTGAATCAATGGTTTGAGTTCCAACTTTAATGGGGATGTCCACCTCCCCATGCACCATTCTTTTTGATTCGTCGAAGGCCCTTACCACTATGTTGTGGGTTTTAAGTTCAAACCTACACAGTCGAGTCTATCCAAAGCTTTCTTAGGCAGCGCACTCATAGACGAACCAGTATCAACCAGGACATGGGCCAAAGTTGTTCCCCTGCATTCGACAAAGACATGCAACGCCTTGTTGTGTTTCCTCCCTCTAGGTGTCAGGTAAGCATCAGAAAAGCCTAAACCGTTATCACCTGTTAAACTGGCCACATAGTCTTGGAATTGGTCAGCAGAGGTTTCTTGTGGCACATGGGAAGTTTTAAGAAATTTCACCAAGGCCTTCACATAAGCCTCGGAGCACAACAGTAAAGCTAGCATAGAAATCTTTGACGGAGTCTTCCCTAGCTATTCGACTACGTTGTAGTCGATCCTCTTTATAATTTTCCGAATTTCTTTCATCTCCTTTTTGGAGGCCTCTCTCTGGGATAGATAATGATTGCGCCTTCATCCGGATAGGATCAACCAAAATTCCTTTTCCTCGAGTCTCGGTCGACTCGGTGATAGGGGTGTCAGTAGGGGTAACCATAGGGATTGTAGTAGTAGTGTCAACAGGGACAAAAGTAGGGATGATCACAAGACCAGTAACAGTTTTCGGAGGAGCAATCTCTGGGGAGAGTACTCTTCCACTTTGGGTTATTTTGCTGGTTCCTGCAATGTTGCTGATGTCGAGCTCAACCTTCTCAAAAACCGAGTCTTCAACAACCAGCCAATCCTGTTTGACACCGTGATAGTGGACGTCCCCTCCATAGTTCCACGGGATAGTTTTATCTGAGGATTACGGGATTGGCACTGGCATAGTAATTATCAATGGAGTCACCTTAGGAACAGATGTAATCCTAACGGGTCTTTTGGTGGAGACCCTGGAAGGATTGGCGGAAATGGTTACTATTGAAACATCTTTGTAAGAAATGGTTGGAACGGGAGTCTTTTCAAACAAAATCTCTTTATCATCCATTAGGCGTTGGACACCTGCTTTCAATAAATGACAACCAGTTGGTAGGGATAAACAGAGGTGGCAGCTTTCGTCACAGCCCAGAAATAAACCGACCTTCAACAGGTTCCTCTTGACGGTCAGGAGAGGAGTAACAAGTTCATCAACAACAGTAACAAACATATCATCTTCAACAACATTAACATCACGGCCATGCTTGGGCATGGGAGCAGTGATAACATTTAAGATCTCAGGAGCATCGAATTCAATTTCTTTTGCCTCAAGAAGGTCTTGCACCTTGGTTTTCAAAGCCCAACAGTTGTTGGTATCATGGCCTGGACTTTCTGAATGGTAAGCACAGTGAGCATTAAGCTTGTAATGAGGAGAGGCAGTGTTGGTATTCTTCGGGGCTTCCTTCAAAGTTACCATATTAGATCTCAACAGATGTGGCAGGACTTGAGACAGCGTCATATTTATCCGGGTAAATTGTCTTATCGGTCTTTCTGTTCTAGGCTGGTTATTCCTTTGTTGAGTAGGTGCAGGCTTAGGGATCATGACGACCCCTACCATTGGACGGTGTTTAATTCTGTCTTGATTCCTTTGGGGGTATACAACACCAAATTCTTTCTTCCCAATAAATGGTTTTCTCACGGCACTGGATGATGCGTCCTTTTGGATCTTCCCACTCTTAATCCCAGCTTCCACTCTTTCCCCGGTCAAGATTAATTCAGTGAAGCCTGCTGAGGAGCTTCTAATTAAATGATTAAAGAAAGGACCGGACAGGGTACCCAGGAACATATCCACTAGCTCTTTGTCAGACAGGGGAGGTTGGACTCTTCCTGCTAAGTCTCTCCATTTCTAAGCGTAGTCTTTGAAACCCTCGCTCGAACCCATAGCCAGGCTTTGGAGTTGAGTACGGGTGGGAGCAAGGTCTGCGTTGTATTGATACTATTTATAAAAAGAAGCGACAAGGTCTTCCCAATTATAGATATTGGCCCTTTCTAGTTGATAGAACCAATCTAGCTGAGTCCCGGATAGACTATCCTGAAAGAAGTGGACCTACAAACCTCTGTCAGCAGTGTGAGGCTGTATCTTCCTCATATAGGATCGGAGGTTCATCTTGGGACACGAGACCCTGTGGTACTTAGCAAACACTGGTGCCTTGAATTTTGATGGAATAACAATCCCAGACACTAAACCCAGCTCTTCAAAGTCTAGCCTAGGCACTTTCTGAATCTCCATTGCACTTAGACGTTCTTTTAGATTTTTGTATTTCTCATCAACCGGAGGATATTGTTCTTCAGAGTAATCCTCTTCTTCTTCTTCAGATTCTGGCTGAGCAATCACTTCCTTGCCTTTCCCTTATTGATTATCTTTTTCACTAGATGATGTTGTGAAGTCTAGGGTCCGTCTGGCTGTCCCTGGGAACCTTCTTCCTAGATTCAAAACACCAGTTGCTTTCTTTGCTTTCTTCTTCTTTTCTTCGATCAACAAAGTTTTCAAATCCTCTTGTCCTTTTTCTAGAGTCAAGAACATTTGTTGAAACTGAGCATTCTGCGCCTGAAGATCTTTTACCATTTGTTCCATGTCCATCTTACTGAAATAAACAGTAGAAAGATGAGGAGACCTATTGTTAGAAACATGCTTATGTTATGATGAATGAAGATGCATATGCAATGATTTCAAGGAAATTAGAGATTTAAATTTGCTTTAGACCAAAAGGAACACACGTTATATTAATAAATCAAAGTTTGAGTACATCATTCCTCTTTGGGCTTACAAATAAATACAAAAACTCTAAGATAAAAAAGTTGAACGCATCCTCTTTGGTGCGATGTAGGCGTTCAGACTCTGCTCCTCATGAAGCTGCTTGGTGAGTTCCAGAACCTTCTTCTCGCTGGCATAGAATTGGGCCTTGAAAGTGTCTTGCTCCCCCTTAAGCTGTATCCAATCCCTTTGCAAGTCTTCGAGAGAGGTGGGCATGTCAGGATGAAGGATAGTGTATGGGACATCTCCTTCCACAACAGGCTCTATGATAACTGGAAGAATAGAGGGGTAAGGCATTATAAGACTTTGAGCGCGAGCTCGTACCCATTTGAGATAAGGCTCAAGAGGAGTGGAATTTTTATGCCCCAATGTCTTGCTATCTACCTTGTTCAACATCCTCCAAGCTCAGATAAACCTCTAGCGGTGACCTTGATCGTCATTCTCGTAGTCAAATACCAAACCTTGAATAAGCATCACATGTGGGCCATCCCTTCAAGCGTAACCAAATTATCTTAAGGATAAACATGGGTTGTAGGTGATACCTCCTCTAATTCCAAGTAAGGGGACATTAGGAAATTCTTCATAAAGGTCGACAATACTAACATGCTCTACAGATCGAGAACACTGATGAATGTCTGAATGTTTGAGCGTCATCAACCTATGTGACCACCTTGAACCTTGCTCGTTCTTTAATATATATTGGGGAAGATGAGAAATAAACCATCTTGCCAAGAGAGGAGTACAACACATAAGAACTCCTCTTTTCCTTATAGTGCGAGTGTGAAAAGAATGTAGGATGTCTCCTAACAAAGTAGGCACCGGGTTACGAGACATGAAGATTTTGACGGTGTTTACATCTATGAGTTGGTCAGGATTTGGAAACAAAACCATCCCATAGATGAGGAGAGCCACAATTTCCTCAAAAGCTTTTAATTCCAAGGAGTTCCAACAGTTTTGAGCTTTCTCGAACAAGAACTTGGCTAAGAAACCTTTGACACCACTCCTTGTTTCCTAATTAGTTGTGACATCAGATGGTTGCAAGTGTAGAGCTTGAGCAATCTCTTCTGGCTTTGGATCTCTTTCCGTATCGTTGAAAGGTAGTTGATTGAGAATGGGAATCCTCAAGAGTTGGGAGAATTCTTCCAAAGTTGGCACAAGTTGATAATCGGGAAATGTGAAGCAATGGTGTAGAGGATCAAAGAACTGGAAGAGCACCTTTAACATATCCTCATCAGTGTTGGAGATCACCAAGTTTAGGAGGCGACCATGTCTTTCGGTGAATGGAGAATTTTCGGGAACCCTTGATTCTAACTCTTTAAGTTGAGGAGGGATCCTTACAAGATTGACTTGAATGGTTTTCCTACGAATAGAATCCATGTCCTACAAAACAGAACAAAGATAAATCCCAAAATCCTTGAAATGGTTAGTGAGTATGATGTTATGATGTTTATGATGTTATGTACAAGTAAATATATACAAAAAAACAAGTCCTTAGGTTTTTGCTTGCATGGAGTCTCATAGGTAAGTACCCTCTTGAAGTTTAGTTAGCTCAAACCCGTCCTAGCAATAGTAATCGGGTTCTAAGGGAGCTCAATATCACTGGTTTGTTTCATCGGGCATTGTTTCAGCGCAAGCCTCTTTAATGGTGACCGAAATAACCCAAAAAACCAAACCTCAATGAGTGTAGTATCGAGTATCTACCAACTTCGGACTGCACCAAAGCCGGTCATCTCTATGATATGGTGGCAGAACCGACTGTTATACTGGTTTGCGTTTTTTGTTCACAAAATGTCGCGGTAAGCAAGAGTCGCCACCGACTTTTATTTCATCAAACTAAGGAAAATTAAAAAGAACAGAAAAAACCTTTTTCGAGAATATTTCTGAGTACGGGGGGTAGATTATAGAAAGGGAAGGTGTTAGCACCCTTTCTATCCATGGTTTTCCATGGGCTCTTAGGTACTTGCTTATTTTAAAATTGCTTGTGTGTGTGCTTGTTTTGAAAAAAAATTACTTCGTGATAACCCTTGTATCAGTCCTCAAGGGTGTGACGAAGTTGTTTTGAAAATTGTTTTCAAAAAGTGTTTGTGTGAAAAAAAGTTTGATTGATTGAGCAAGTACTTAAAAGTTTTCTACGTACTCAAAAAAGATTGTTCGTTTTCCTTTAGATAGCGCTATCCCATTATTAAGGAATATGTAGCACCGTCGTTGGAGTTTTAAGGAACATTTGAAGGGACATATACGGTCACAAAAGCAATGTTAGGAGGTGTTAGTAATCATCCTAAAGCCTTAAAGATCTTTTTCCGAGGCAACATCCGAATAGGTCATTTGAGATATTTAGGGGCTAGAGGAAGACCACTAACAAACCCTATACTTCATGACCATTTAACCGAAGGCGACCGAGGTGGAGTAAACCCTAGGAGTGAGCATGTGCGAGTGTAATTTTTTTAGTTAATTTGTCTTTGCATATTTAGGGTTTTCTACCGTTTTAATTTCAAGTATTCTTTCCATACAATCCTATTAGCATACATCTAACAGTCTATAATTACGGAAATGAAAAATGCGGAAAGCTTAAAGTTCTAGCTATTACATAGCTTTCGCAGTTACAAAATTATTTAGACTGTAAAATAAAAGGTGGAATTAAAACCGAATTAAAGTTATTACAAACTTGGAGCAGTTACAAAAATAATAATAATAAAGTAATTAAAATGCGCGCGACAAATTAGATGCGAGGATAATTATAAAACCTAAAAATCTAATTGAGAAAAATATTTAAGTTATTTTTGAAGAAAGATTAATTATATACAAAATCAAACCCTAATTTCTAATTAATTTTAATTTACAAAAAATAAGATTTAATTGCCCTAATTTTGAATTTAATTAATTAATTAAAGAAAATAAATATTTTATGAAAAAGTGATTTTTGTTATTTTTTGTGATTTCATGATTTAATAATAAAAAGGAATAATTTGATGTTATTTTTTTAAAAAAAGAAAATGGTTAGAAAAATAATTAAAAAAAGAATTAAAATCAAAAGATGAGAAAAGGGCATGTTTAAGCAATTGGAGGGGGTGCCATGAGGAATTGACTCCAGGCCCATGTAGCCAAGCCCATCTAACGCGTGAGGTTCAGTGTTGCGCCCTTCTGATGGTGCACCATGGTCCCTCCTTGTCTGGGGCGTTGGATCAATAAGGCGTGGGGTTATGGAACACTGGATCTGCAGGTGAGAATTAACAATAACATAATATAATATGTAAAACATAGTGGTTAGCTGGAAAAGCGTGCAGAATTCAAACGAACCAATGGGGTGATGACAAATCACTGTCTCCTTCCTTTTGTCAGACGTTTTAGGTAGGTGACTTATACCTACGGACAACGTCTGTAACTAAAACCCTGTAAATCTCAAAAATCCAACACATGTGTGATAAATCAATTATGGCTACATCAATCAATTGGTTTCGACCTCACAAGTACGATGGTACCCTTTGTGTAGGCCAATTTCACCTATATCAAGAAGCCCCAAAACGTGACTTCAAACCCTAGCCATGGTAGTCAAACATATAAGCCTCAAAAATTCAATTAAACGATCCAGACATGTTAGAAATACATCAATGATCACAAATATATCATTAAATTATGCTAATGATGCAATAATGGTTGTAATCAATTTTGAAAAAGCAAGCAACCCGTATGAGGTCTAGGGAGTGATTCTGGGCGCGATAGTGCTTGCTACTGATCCTGTTAGCTTCAGAGATGCTCCAGGATATGATTGGGAATGTTGGAAGGCCTTGAATCGTCCTCTATGGTAGAGATCAGATCACCACTTTTTACCAAAATTTTTGAGTTTGTTCTAGTGTTCTTCACGACTGCTAGCCCCTGTTTTTGTGCTTGGTCTTGTTCATTATATATCCCTAAGTGAATTAGGGTTATAAAAACAGCTGGTATCTTTGAAGTTTTTGAAGATTGGATATGATTTTTCCGTTGTATAATTTGTTTCCAAATTTGGACTAATCATGCCATTCTTGTGCCAATCAACCTTGATTATATTTGATCCTGATATGCCAACATTATTAGCTTGTGATTCTGTCCAAAAATTAGATCAAAACAAATCTTTGCTATTATTTGTCATTTATTTGATTTAATTCAATTTTTAATTAATAAAAAATCAAAATAAAATAAATAATTAAGCAAATAATGTATGGGTTAATATTTGGGTCGTGGACCATGTTACGAGTGAGGTACAAGCATAAAAAGTTAGGCCCATTTGGTAAAAAATGCATTTTTGAGTACATTTGACTTTTGGCAATTTTGCAAAAATGGTCAACTTTGACAAGGCATATCTCTTCCTATTTTAACCCTAGAGAGGTGTTCTTGGACTTATTAGAAATATTAGGATTTTCCCTAAATAACTCTTTTGGTATCATCTCAATTGGGTCTTCCATGTTCATGTAAGAAGCTTTGACCCAACAAGTGTTTTTGTTGACTTTTCAAAAGGACCTATAATATGGAAATTCATATCTTCTGTGAGTGCATATTTTGAACTTGAGGGATGAATATGAATTGTAGGGAATTGCATCCTCTTCAAAATGATCCTTGGATGGAAAATTTCTGATAATGTATGAGGAAGCTATGCTTGGTCAAAGTGTGGTTGACTTTTCTTGAGAAACCCTAATTTAGCAACATTTGGGTTTTAATGAATTTAGGGCATTCCTTTAGGAATAATAATCAACCTTGGTTAAATTGTGGATATAACTTTGAAATGGTTATGTTGACCAAAAATCTTGAAGTTTGACTGTATGTGGGCCACAATTGACTTTTGACCTAATACAGTCGATTCTCAAGCATCTGAGCAGTTGACTGAGCAAACTTCTTGTGCAAGGCTTGAAATTTTACATGGAGGATCTTGAGAACATATTAGGACCATGGAGAGCATATGAGGTTTTTGGATTTCACCCATCTTGACGAAAATGGAAACCCTATTTTGAGATACTTTGCCTTTAGGAGAGAGTTTGTCTGGTCAACTCTTGGGCAACCTTGAGCAAATTGAGGATCTCAATGGGCATGTGCTGAGTAAAATGAGAGGGAGAATTTTGGGGTACAACAATCTCACTACGTCCTAATGGCAAATTTGGTCAAGTAAAGGTTCTAGAAGTTAGTTAGTGCTTCATGACATCACTCAGCGGCCCCGTATTATCCTTGATTACTCAAGGGCTACCGATACCCACAAATATGTCTCACTAATGTAGCTATTGCTTAGACCATGTCGGTATACCCCGCACATCTTCCATAACATATTGCTATTACCTAAGGTATCCCAAATCCGAGTAGAGGATTCAAACCCAAATAAAGAACCAAAATGTAAAGCATACAAGTCAAACAATGCAAGCAAATATATGTGATCTAGCCCTAAGGTAACCCCACTTTTAAAAACTCCCCAGCAGAGTCGCCAGTTCTGTAATGTGGTGGGAGAACTGACTTGGTTGTTTTACGTTTGATCATAAATTTTGCGGTTAGCAAGAGTCGCCACCGACTTTTCTTTTATCCAAAAGGAAAGGCTGAAAAGAACAGGAAAGACCTTTGAGATGTTTTCTTGAGTTCGGGGGGTAGATTATGAAAAGGGAAGATATTAGAATCCTTTTCATCCATGGTTTTCCATGGTGTTGTACCCAAAAATTTGCCCTCTCACTTATCAAATATTTTCTCCAAAAGATCTTTCTTGGTTCAAGACTGCACTAGGGTTGATCAGCTCAAGACACCTCCTTAAGCACTGATGACCAAAATTAGGGTTTGATATTGCACAAGGATAATTGAACTTTATATGCTTCATATGACTTTCATGGATCATTATGGACCCCCAAGATTACTCATGTCAAGTTTCAAGCCTTGGATCACACTTTTGCTCAATCAATTGAGCAGTTGACCTAAAAATTAACTGTATTGGGGAAAAAGTCAACTATGGCCAATTTACAGTTAAACTTCATAATTTTTATCCAAATCAACATTATAGACTCATATGTATCATTTGATCAAGTTTGGACCATAATTCCTCAAGAAATTTGATCAAATCATCAAAAAGGCAAAATGGTCAAAATTAGGGTTTTGACTAAGAAGGGGCAATTTCTGATTTTTGACCTAACAAATGATCAATTGGCTTGAAGCATGATCTCAAGAGTTTAATTTCATCATTTTTACCTAATGTCATGTGTTGTACCCCAAAATTTTCCCTCTCATTCATCAAATATTTTCTCACAAAGATCTCTCTTGGCTCAAGGCTGCACTAGGATTGATCAGCTCAATACACCTCCTTAAACACTGATGCCAAAATTAGGGTTTGAGATTGCACAAGGATATTTGAACTTTAAGTTCTTCATATGACTTTCATGGATCATTATGTACCCCCAAGATTACTCATGTCAAGTTTCAAGCCTTGGATCACACTTTTGCTCAGTCAATTGAGCAGTTAACCTAAAAATCAATTGTATTGGGGAAAAAGTCAACTATGGCCAATTTACAGTCACACTTCATAATTTTTTATCCAAATCAAAATTATAAACTCATATGTATCATTTGATCATGTTTGGACCATAATTCCTCAATAATTTTGATCAAATCATCAAAAGGGCAAAATGGTCAAAATTAGGGTTTTGATTGAGAAAGGGCAATTTTTAATTTTTGACCTAGCAAATGATCAATTTGTTTGAAGCATGATCTCAAGAGTTCAATTACATCATTTTTACCTAATGACATGACCTAAAACATTGTTCAATATCAATTAGATTGAGAGTGAATTTTCAGTCAACTGATCAAAAGTCAATTGTACACTGAAAAGTCAAACTTTGACTTTTTGGTCAAAATTCAATGTCAAAGATCACAATTCATAAAAACATGTAAAAATATGAAACTTATTCATCAATAAATCAAAAGTCAAGATTTCATTTTGAAAAGTCAAAGTTTTCTAACTTAGAAGTTTTTCGAAGTGTTTAAACTTCATGTTTTTTGTTAACTTTGGGCTAATTTTTAACCATGATGCAAGAGGATTCAGAAGAAACTTTCAACATGAAAGTTGTATATCTCCATTATATCTACAAAATTTCTTTACACAACTTCTCCTAAAAGTGGTTGGATCTCAAGTTATTAATTCATAAAGTCATGGTCTTGAAATTGGACACTTAGTGAAATTTTACCCTAGTTTTGGCCAGGATTTTGACATATCTTCATGACACTTTTTCATATAGTTCCAGGGGGGATTTTCAAAAGTGATTCAAAGAGGGTTGTAGAGCACATTAAAAGCTTTCCAAAATTTCCATGAACTCCTTGATATCATTCTTTAGTAGGGGGAATCGAAGAGATGAAGTTAGGGTTTCCACACTTGAATTACAAGTCATTTTGTGATGAACAAGAATTCAATTTCAAACCTATGCTGCACAATATTGTTTTGCAGGCCTCTAAACCTCAAGATATATCTATAGTCAGAAGATTACACTTGCTTTTGAGCTATTATCCATTTGATTCAAGCTTTGTCCAAGTAAATTTTCCTTTAATGGAACAAAGTTCACACTTCCATTTTGGAAAAGTGAATTTAATCACAAAGTCAACTTGTATGGAGCTTTGCACCTGTTATTTCTGCACAAGCATACTCTATAAACTCAAAACAAACATGTTTAAAGTTGCAAGCCACCCTACAAGACATGTACCTTGCATTGAAACCATGTTTTTCAAGGTAACTTCAAAAACAAGTCAAAAACTCATAATATGTGATATTTGTTTTCTGACCTCCTCAAGTCCTCTAACCTCTTCCATATAATTATACAAATGTATTGCAAGCTGAGACAAGATTGAACAAGTCCTCAAACTCCCCAAAACCAGAAATTGCCATACAAGCACAAAAACTTCTCATTTCTGATTTTTGAACCCAACTTCCAAATCCCCTCGTGCGTTTGTTGGTCAAACCATCCACAAAGCTTCTAATACACATATAGAAACTATCCCAACCCCTATTTTCAAACTGTAATACCATTTACACCATTCTCCATTTTCAAAAACAGTGCATTGCACATTGACTTCTTCAGCTTGATTCAAGAACTCTCAGCACAATGTAAGCTTTGCAATAGCTTCTTGGAGGTGCAAGGAAGCTCACCCAATCATCAAAACCCTTTGACAGTAGCTCTAACTCAAAACACGATCTCCAGTTGCAAGGTGAGTTTTCTGACTTTTCATCTCATTATTTAGGCATTGTTAGGTCTTGATTTGTGAAGATAAAAATGTAGATAACTTTGCCATGAAACTGTACATATCCATAGTTTGCATTTATATGGTCTGAGCTTAGAGAATTTTAGAGTTGAAGTTTTCTGAATCTTTTAGGTTTTAAATTAGCGCCAGAGAAATTCTCCTTCATCTTTGATTTTTATCTTAAGTTATTTACATGGTTGGATTCGTGGGAAGAAATGCCACAACTTTCATGTTTGAACTTTTCATTTTTATTGAGAGATGAAGAAGATACAGGTCCTTTGGCTGGAGGTTGAAGATGAAGTCATTTTCAGGACTGGGTTGATGTTATGTATTTGTTGTTTTGCTTATATTAACGGATGTATAGCCACCCTAGTGGTAAAGCGCGCGCCTGTTAACCTATGGGACCTGGGTTCGAGCCCCAGTGGTAACCTTTTGCTTATTTTCTCACATTTTCTCATTTTTGACACTTGTATGCAGCGCTGGGCCCTCCCCTTTGGGCTTTATATTTTTGCTACATTCTGACCCCCCCCCCCCCCTGCTCACTATTCACACCTGGCCCATTTTATTTCTTTTTCTCATTTTTCATTTATTTGTTTTCTCAAATATTTTATTTAATATATTAAAAAAATCAGAAAATAATATAAAAACATTAGATTTATATTTTAATATAGTTTATTTATTTTTTACAATAAAAATTACTTTTATTTTAATCATATTTTATTTATTTTACTAATTAATTTACAAATTTAATTAGAAACTAGGTTTTTTTTTAGTTATTTTCTTTTACACAATTAAAATATATTATTTTAAAATAAAAAAGACCAAAAATATTTTATAATACTATAAATTATTTTTAAGACAAAAATACCAAAAATATTCTTCTTACAAACTTAATTTCTTTTTTAATCAATTAATATTTAGATTAGGGTTGTATTTAAATTTTTTTCCTAATAAATTTAGGTTTACTTTTTACTAACTTAATTAATTATTTTTCTTTTAGTTAATTAGGTTAAAACAAAACCCTTTTTCCTAAAAAAAATCCAAACAAAAGTCAATTTTCATTTCATTTTACATTCTTGTATATTTATTCATTTTTGTACATTATTTATCCAAATTCAATATGGTTGTAATAGATAATTAGGTTTATTTTCTAGCAATCTCCATCCCACAAGTATTGTAATAGCGTAGTAATATTAAATTCTGCAATTTATCGCTTTATATACAAATGCTAGTAATTAGTGTTTTGTATGGAAAGACTAAAACTAATTAATTAGCAAACCCTAATCCAAGACAAAACCAAGCATGAAAATCAACACACTTGCACACAAGCACCCCTAGGATAAAATCCACTTGGTTGTCTTATAAAATGGCCATGTTACACATGTGAGGTATCTTAGCAAAAACAAACAAACACAAGATCATAGTCCCTCGATGACGCTATCAAAATTTGCCTTTCAGAATGATCTTAGTCCCTAGAGAAAGATTCTAAGATGCCTTGCAACATTTCTAATCATGGTTATACGGTGACCCGCGCCCGTCCCCTTTTACATCCAAAGATAGGGTTATCTACCAAATCAATGGTAAGATAACAATATCAAAGAAAAAGAAAATGAACATGAAATACATTTTAGTAGGTAGAATGTTCCTAGTTACTTGCTCAATTTCAAAACAAAACATCCTTGCTATTTTCAAAACAAACACCAAACACTTTCAAAACATCTTTCAAATTTGAACACATTTTCAAAAGATCAACACTTTGCATACATTCTTACGAACGAGAATCGTTACAAAGTTTGCCTAAACGATGGCGCCTTTTCAAAATACTTTCAAAAAAACCACACAAAGCACATTTTCAAACAAAAGTTAGTGATCTAGCAAGTAACTAAGAGCCCATAGAAAACCATGGATGAAAAGGGTTCTAATACCTTCCCTTTTCATAATTCACCCCTCGAACTCAAGAAAACATCTCAAAGGTCTTTCCTGTGCTTTTTTACCTTTCCTTTTGGATAAAAGAAAAGTCGGTGGAGACTCTTGCTAACCGCAACATTTACGATAAAAAGAAAAACAATCAAGTCAGTTCTCCTACCGTACCACAGAACTGGCGACTCTGCTGGGGAAAATTCTAAAAGTGGGGTTACCTTAGGGTTAGATCATACTTACTTGCTTTCTTTGTTTGACTTGTTTGCTTTACATTTTGGTTCTTTATTTGGGTTTGAATCCTCTACCTGGATTTGGGATACCTTATAGGTAAGTAGCAATATGTTGTGGAAACTGTGCGGGGTATACCGACACAGTCTAAGCAATAGCTACGTTAGTGCGATATATTTATGGGTACCGGTAGCCCTTGAGTATTCAAGGAGAACACGGGGCCGCTGAGTGATGTCATGAAGCACTAATGAACTTTTAGAACCTTTACTTGACCAACTTGGCCATTAGGACGTAGTGAGATGACCGGCTTTGGTGCAGTCCGAAGTTGGTAGATACTCGATACTACACTCATTAAAGAGGCTTGCGCTTAAACAATGCCCGAGAAAACAAATCAGTGATATTGAGCTCCTTAGAACCCGGTTATTATTACTAGGACAAGTTTAAGCCAACTAAACTTCAAGAGGGTACTTACATATGAAACTCCATGCAAGACTAAACCTAAGGACTTGTTTGTTTGCTTGTATATATTTACTTGTACATAACATCATAAATATCATGACATCATACTCATACTCACTAACCATTTCAAGGATTTTTAGGATCTATCTTTGTTCTGTTTTGTAGGACATGGATTCTATTCGCAGGAAAACCATTCAAGTCAATCTTGTAAGGATCCATCCTCAACTTAAAGAGCTAGCATCAAGGATTCCTGAAAACTCTCCATTTTCCGAGAGACATGGTCGCCTACTAAACTTGGTCACCTCCACCACTGATGAATACATGATGAAGGTGCTCTTTCAGTTCTTTGATCCCCTACTCCATTGCTTCACATTTCCCGATTATCAACTTGTGCCAACTTTGGAAGAAAGCTCCAACTCTTGAGGATTCCCATTCTCTATAAACTACCTTTCAATGGTACGGAAAGAGATCCAAAGCCAGAAGAGATTGCTCAAGCTTTACACTTGCAACCATCTGATATCACAACTAATTGGGAAACAAGGAGCGGTGTCAAAGGTTTCCTAGCAAAGTTCTTGTTCGAGAAAGACCAAAAATGTTGGAACTCTTTAGATTTGCAAGCCTTTGAGAAAAGTGTGGCTCTTCTCATCTATGGGATGGTTTTGTTTCCAAATCCTGACCAACTCATAGATGTGAACGCCATCAAAATCTTCATGTATCGTAACCCGGTGCCTACTTTGCTAGGGGACATCCTACATTCCTTTCACACTCGCACTATGAGGAAAAGAGGTATCCTTATGTGTTGTACTCCTATCTTGGTAAGATGGTTTATTTCTCATCTTCCCCAATCTTATTGAAGAAAGAGCAAGGTTCAAGATGGTCCCATAGGTTGATGACACTCAGACATTCAGACACTCATTGATGTTCCCGATCTTTGGAGAATGTTACCATTGTCGACTGTTATGGAGAATTCCCTAATGTCCCTTTACTTGGCATTAGAGGGGGTATCACCTACAACCCCTTCTTAGCCTTAAGACAATTTGGTTACGCCCGAAGGGATGGTCCACACGATATGCTTATTCAAAGTTTGGTATTTGACTACAAGAGGGACGATCAAGGTTACCTTCAAAGGTTTATCCGAGATTGGAGGATGTTGAACAAGGTGGATAGCAAGACACTAGGACACAATAATTATATTCCCTTTGAGCCTTACCTCAAATGGGTGTGAGCTCGTGCTCAGAAACTTGTGATGCCTTATCCCTCTATCCTACCGGTCATCATGGAGCATGTGGTTGAAGGAGATGTTCACTACACTATCATCCATCCCGACATGCCTACCTCTCTCGAAGACTTACAAAAGGGTTGGATCCAGCTGAAGGAAGAATGAGATACTTTTGAGGCTTAATTCTATGCTAGTGAGAAGAGGGTCTTGGAGCTTATGAAGCAGCTACAAGAAGAGCAAAGTGTGAATGCTTATCTCGCGCCAAAAATGATGCGGTCAATCTTTTTATCTTAGAAAGCTATTTTGTAAGCCCAAGGGGCATGATGTAATCTTTCTTGTTTTTCTAATGAAAATTAATGTTTTTTCATTCTTTTGTCCATACAAATTTAAATTTCATTAATCCTTGAAATCATTTGCATGTACATATCCCATGCATCATAACATGACAGGTTTTCGCATAACAGGTTTCCTTATCTTTCTGATGTTTATTTCAGCAATATGGATCTAGAGAAAACTGTGACGAATCTCCAAGCCCAGAATTCTCAATTTCAGGAAGCTCTACTATCCATAGCCAAGGGGAAACAAGATATGATGGCTTTGCTGGCCGTTAAGAAGAAGCCAAATAAGAAAGCTCTACTCAACATGGGTAGAAGGTTTAAGGAGACAATCCTTCAAATCCCAGTAGGAGGAAACTAATCTGAAGAGGATGAGAACCAGGTCGGTAAGGTCAAGAGTACTCAAGCTGAATGTGTTAATGATCAAGAATCTGATAATGATTATTTCAATGAGCAGTATCCACCCGCTGATATCAAATACAAGCAGTTAGAAGACAGGTTGAAAGCCGTTGAAATCCAAGCCGTCCCCGTTTTAGATTTTGATGATTTGGGTTTAATCTCTGAGGTAGTCATCCCCCACAAATTCAAAGTACCAATATTTTCCAAGTACGATGGGGTTTCTTGTCCAAAACTCCATTTGAAGTCTTATGTGCGCAAGATACAGCCGCACACTGCTGATAAGAAGCTATGGGTTCACTTTTTCCAAGAGAGCTTGGCTGAAACGCAACTTGATTGGTTTTATCAGTTAGATGGTTATCGCATCAACACTTGGGAGGATTTAGCTACTGCCTTTTACCATCAGTATCGGTACAACACCGACTTGGCGCCAACGAGGGTTCAATTACAAGATATGACCATGGGGAAGAACGAAGGATTTAAGGAATATGCGCAAAAGTGGAGAGACCTTACTAGTAGGGTCCAACCTCCCTTGACTGATAGGGAATACTTCGACATTTTCATGGGCACCTTATCAGGTCCTTTCTTTAATTTGTTGGTAGGTTGCTCTTCTTCTAGTTTCACCAAATTAATCTTAACCGGTGAAAGAGTTGAGAGTGGCATCAAAAGTGGGAAGATCTCTATGGCATCTACCTCCACTGCCAATCCTATCAATAAACTGTTTTCTGCAAAGAAGGAAGTTAATGTTGTGTATGGGGCAAGGGCCCATGCTAAGAAGAATGATCATCCATCTGTTAATGTTGTCTGAATCTCTAATCCAACTCCTACTCCAAGACGATCTGCAAATCACCAACGCTTTGAAACTCCAAGAAGACTGTTTACAAGGTTAGGCATGTCACTATCTCAAGCCCTTCAACATTTGTTCAAGGCTAATCTAGTGACATTGCGCGATCCTCCCGACAACCCTGACACCTCGTCGCCAAAGTATAATCCAAACACTAAATGTGCCTACCATTCAAACAGCCCCGAGCACGAGACTAATCAGTGTTGGGCTTTGAAGAATAAGATCCAGGATTTAATTGACAACAAGACTATTGAATTTGATCCTCCTCCAATGCCAAATGTGATTACCGCTCCAATGCTGAAGCATGACAAAGGTGTTAATATTGTCGAAGATTCAATGTTTGTTGCCTCTGTTGAAGATTTTACTACTCCACTGAATATAATCAAGAACAATCTGTTGAAAGCTAGGATTTACCCTGGCTGTGAAGAAGAATGTGTGTGCTGTACAAGACAACCAAATGGATGTAAAGGGCTGAAAAAAGGCATACAACGCCTGATGGATAGCCACAAAATTATGTTTGAAAAGACTCCACTTGCCAAGAGTTTGATTAACAAATGTGAAGACCTCTCCATTATTACCATCTCAAACAAACCTATTAGGATCACCTCCAAAGGTCCTATTAGGATTTCAAATGAAACCACCATTGCTCCATTAATAATTACAAATCCCGGACCGATTCCTTACTCTTCAAACAAAGTGGTACCATGGAATTACGGTGCTGAAGTGTTCTATCATGGGATTAAAAAAGATGCCTGGATCGGAGAAGAAAAAGATGACGTTGTTGGTAACATAATTGGCTCAAGCAAGGTAACTAGAACTGGGAGAACATTTTCACCCAATATCTCTCCTCCAGTAGTTACAAAGACGCCCATCCGCATTACCGCTGCCAAACCAAATGCCGATACCAGAGGAAAGGGGAAGGTTGTTGAGCCTGATGTGATTTAGGTACCATCCAAAGATGTAGCTGATGAAGAACCCTCTGCCCGTGAAATGGACGAGATTTTAATGATCATAAAAAGAAGCGACTTCAAAATTGTAGAACAATTGGGGAAAACCCCCTCTAATATTTCAATGTTGTCATTGCTGCTTTGCTCCGATGCCCATGCTCGGATATTAATCAAGTTCCTAAAAAAAGCTCATGTCCCCCATGAGACAACAACAGATCAATTTGAAAATTGCGTGGCTAGCCTGACAGCTGATAATGGCTTAGGATTTTCATATGTTGACTTAACACCTCTCGGGAAAAATCACAATAAAGCATTACATGTGTCAATCGAGTGGAAAGGGACCACCTTAGCACATGTGTTAGTCGACACTGGTTCTTCCCTGAATATATTACCCAAGGGGGCGTTAGACCGTCTCAACTATAAGGATTTGGTATTGAAGCCAAGCGACATCATTGTAAGAGCATTTGACGAATCAAAGAGGACTGTTCATGGGGAGGTAGACCTTCCAATCAAAGTGGGTTCCCAAACCTTCAACTCCACCTTCTATATTATGGATATTCGTCCGGCCTATTCATGTCTGTTAGGTCACTCGTGGATCCATAAAGCTGGGGCAGTAACCTCAACCCTCCACCAGAAACTCAAATATCCAGTCAAGGGTAGAATAGTCACTATTTGCGGAGAAGAAGAGTTTATGGTCAGCCACCTTAACTCTTTCAAGTACGTAGAGATGGATGGGGAATTCATTGAAACCCCATGTCAAGCCTTTGAGGTCGTACCACCGATGATTGCTTCTACTAAATGTTCTTCCATTAAGTTTAAAGCTGTTAAGGCCACACCAAAGATGGTTTCAGTCAAGGATGTCCGTGCGGCAATTGAAGAAGGAAATTGTGATACTTGGGGGAAACTCCTCAATATCCCATTTAAAGCGGACAAGTTTGGTCTAGGATTCATCGTTAAAGCTCAGAAAGAGGTAAGGCATGCTCGTGCTGGAAAGCCACCTCTCCACATTGGAAACCATGAATTCAACGCACTAGGTGATTCTGAAGAAGAAGCCGCATTTGAGGAGTGGGTGTATCCAACTAAGATGGAGCTGAAGAATTGGCATACAAAGGACTTTGTGCCCATCTCCTTCTTTGAGGAGTAATCTACTTTGTTATTGATTTTCTTTCAATTCAAGAACTTGTTGTCTGTAATATTTTAACAATGACTTTTAAGCCATGTGCTTGGCCCGGGGCACTTTGGTGCATTTGTCAAGGGTTTTATTTATGTTCATCCAATCATATGATCATTCAGTACATTGGACTCTTTTGCATTCAAATATTTGTATTCATTGTCTTTCCTTTCTTTCAAATACATTTTCAAAAAAATAGCTATGTATCTTACATGTACACACACACACTCTTGCAGGTCTACATCCATTCTGGATCTTATTGCCAATGACTCTACTATTGCCGACTATGACTTTGAATGTCCTATCAACCAAGCCGAAGACGAAGGCGAGGAAGATTGTGACATACCGGGAGAACTAGTTAGACTTCTATTACAAGAGGAAAAAACTATTCAACCGCATGAAGAGTCAGTTGAAGTTATCAACCTGGGTACTGAGTCAGATAAGAAGGAAATCAGAATCGGCAATAATTTGGAAAGCAGTGTAAAGAGCAGGTTGGTTCATATGTTGCATGATTATGTGGGAGTATTTGCTTGGTCTTATGAATATATTCCTGGTTTGGACACCGACATCGTAGTCCTTCGTCTGCCGACAAAAGAAGACTGCTCGCCTGTCAAGTAAAAGGTTTGTCGCATGAGGCCTGATATGTCCGAAAAGATCAAAGCTGAAGTGATGAAACAGTTCGATGCATGGTTCCTAGCTGTGACATCCTATCCTTAATGGGTTGCTAATGTGGTGCCAGTGCCGAAGAAAGACGGGAAAGTTCACATGTGCGTAGACTATAAGGATCTTAATAGGGCAAGCCCCAAGGATGACTTCCCTCTACCACACATTGACGTCTTAGTTGATAATACTGCTCAGCATAAAGTCTTCTCATTCATGGATGGCTTCTCAGGCTATAATCAAATAAGGATGGCTCCCGAAGATATGGAAAAGACTACTTTCTTTACGCAATGGGGTACTGTGATACGGTGGGAAGAGAATTGACTATTTTTGGAATGCTGGTTCGCGTTTTGCATTTGTTTTCGCAAAATGTCGCGGTAAGCAAGAGTCGCCACCGTCTTTTATTTTATCCAACAAGGAAAGGAAAAAAGCACAGAGAAATTCCTTTTTCGAGATATTTCTCGGGTTCGGGGGGTAGATTATAGAAAGGGAAGGTGTTAGCACCCTTTCTATCCGTGGTTATCCACGGGCTCTTAGGTACTTGCTCAAAGTGTTTTCAAAATTTGCTTTTTCTTTGTGTTTGTGGGTTTGAAAGGTGTAAGTGCGAAAAGTTTTATTTTTGTTTTGGAAAGAGCAAGTACTTAAGAACCATCTACCTACTCGAAAAAGGAATCAATCTGTGTTAATTTCCTTTAGACAATGCTATCCTACTATTGATAAGAAGGTAGCATCTTCGTTAGAGTTTTAAGGGTCAATTCGATTAAGGGACGTGCGGTCACTAAAGCAATGTTAAGACGCCTTAGCGGTAACCCTAATGTCTTAGATCATTTTTCTGAGGCAACCGTTTCGAGGCAACTATGATCTTTGGACAAGAGGGCGACCTCTAAAACTTCCTATACTCAATGACCACGTTCAAAGGCAACCAAGTGAGGTGTACCCTAAGAGTGCACATGTGCGAGTGTGTTATTTCGGTTAATTTTATCTTTGTACATGTCATGGGTTATCTATGTTGATTTTAGGTTTAAACATTTGATCTTGTCATGCATTCCCTATTATCAAACATCTAACAGTTTATAAGTTGCGGAAATTAAATTGCGGAAATTAAAACTAAACTATTACAAGGCGTCGGGTATTTACATCGCCAAAAGCAACCCTTTAAATTTAAAATGCGGAAAATAAATAAAGCGATAAAAAATATTAAAGTCCTATTAAACTATTACATTCCGGGAAACAATTACATCAATATGGTAAAATGGATCGCGTGTAGAAAATTAAATCGAATGCGAGTTTTTAGGGTTTTGACCCTTTTTTGAAAGAAAGCATTTTTTTGGTTTATTTGATTTTTGAATTAAAAGGAAATAAACTAAGTTAATTAAATTAATTAATTAATTAATTAAAAAAAGATATTTTTGGATTTTTTGGATATTTAAAGAAATAAAATAAATTTGATTAATGTTAATAAAACCTAATTATCTAAATTAATTTTAATTATTGCAAAAATATTAAAAGTTATATCGAATTAAAACTAAATTAATTGAATTAATATTTATTAACAAAATAAAGTGCTAAATTTAATTTTAATAAATAAAATATATTTTTTGGTTTTTGATTTTATGAAGAAAAAGATTTAATTGGTTAGTTAAATAAATAAAATAATTAATCAAACAAATAAATAAATAAAATAAAAAATAAGAAAGAAATACTCAAGGGGGTTTTGGGCATGATTTGGATGTGAGAATAGCAACTTTGGTGGCCCAATTTCGCTTCAAGCCTGGTTGACTTTTGGATTCAGTGTGGCACGTTGACTAGGGACCATGATGCACGTCCTGTTTGGACCACCAGATCTGGCCTGGGGCCATCTGGCAAGCATTGGAATGAGGGAGTATCATGCACTGCGCGCTTGGAAAGACATTAGATAACCTGAAAGAAAATAATAACAAATAATATGGGGACCTAGGTTTCGAACCCAGGTCCTGCAGGCCAATGCATACGCTCCACTACCACTCAGCCAACATGTTTTATTTGTTAGTGGAATGAACACTAAATATAATATTGGAAAAACAAACAATATGCCAGAATTAAAAAATAAAGCGCAAAATTTTGAATAGAGCAATAGGATGGGGACACGTTGTCGTCCCTGTCCTCAGATTTTCACAGGGACTACCTGCGGACTTAAATCCGCAGCAAAAGGCATAGGTCGATTACAAAATCCATTACAGGCCATATAAACTCCATCCAATATGGTTGTATTCGCCTCTTCATCCCGGTCTCAACCATGTCCGTTAACAGGCCTAATTTCACCTATATAAAAAACCCCTAAAACAAACCTAGGAAACCCTACAATGGCATTTCTCGATACAAAGCATGAAAATAAAATTGGTTAATGCAGAAAGTCCATAAATGATATGAGGAATCAGAATATGCAATCGTTTTCGAGAATGGATGCAAGAATAGAGATTTGGGAATCCATGAACATGGCGGATCCGAAGGACGCTTACAGTGCTTTTGGAGGCTGGAGAATGCGTGATCTTGGTTGGTTATGCTTCTGAGAAGTGCCAGGAAGCGATTGAAATGCTTGTTAGGTCCTGAAAGCGTCTCTAAGAACGATTTCTATTCCACACTTTTTTGCAATTTTCTCAAGTTTGGTTCTTGTGATTTGGCAGCTTCCATCCTCTCAAACGCGTGCCTTTACATTGTATATGTAACATGGAGTGAATTAAGTTAACTTTCTTGGGCTGAATCCTTATGCATTGATGTTTTAGGATTTGATTTGATCCTCCATTGAAAACCTTCCGACTTTGTCCAAAATCCAATATTTTGTTCATGATATGGCTTGATACGAATTTGATCATGTCCATGATGACAATTAATACCTATAAAAATCAAAAAGATCCTAAGTGATCAATATTTGGATTTTATTTGATTTAAATTGATTTAAAATGAATTAATTCAATAGAAAATAAAATAAAATAGAAAAATTAATAAATGGACACAAGGCTGAAGCTAGGACACGTGTGTAGTGTGACAAGATCAAATCAAGTGGAAAAGAATGGGCCCATTTGACAAAATTTGAAGTTTTGGGGATAGTTGACTTTTGGCAATTTTGCAAAAATTCCCAACTTCAACAATGCATAACTACTTCAATTTTGAACTTTTGGAAGTTTTCTTGAACTTTTTAGAAATATTGAGATGTCCTCTAACCAACCTTTTTGGTCTCATCTCATTTTGATATTCCATGCTCAAGTTATAAGCTTTGGAAAAAAAGGTGTTTTGTTGACTTTCAAAAATGACCTATAATGTCCAAATTTGTAACTTTTTGTGAGTGCATTTCTTGATCTTGGGGTATGAAGATGGATTGTAGGAATTTTCATCCTATTCAAAATTAGCTTTGGATGGGTCATTTCTCATAAAGTATGAGAAAGTTATGCTTGGTCAAAGTTGAGTTGACTTTTCTTGTAAAACCATAATTTAGCAACTTTTGAGTCTTGATGAATTTTGAGCAATCCTTGATGAATCATGATAAACCCTTGATAAAATGATGAAATATCCTTCAAAATGAGAATTTTGACAAAAAATCTTGAAGTTTGACTGTATATAGGTCACAGTTGACTTTTGCCCTAGCACAATCGATTTTTGGACCCTTTAAGCAATTGACTGAGCAAACTTCCTCTGCAAGGCTTGAAACTTGACATGGATGAACTTGAGAACATATTAGGACATTGGGGAGCACTTGAGGTCATTTGGATGCAAGGACCTTGATGCAATACAAAACCCTAATTTGAGATTGATTGCCTTAGGAGATGACTTGACTGTCCAACTCTTGAGCAATCTTGAGCAACTTGGAGATTATTCTTGACATGTCTTAAGAAATATGGGAGAGAAAATTTTGGGGTACAACAGCTGCCCCTGTTCAATTTTCTTAAACCTGAGGATATAGATTGGCTTTCGGGCCTATCGTGATCCGAAGGTGGAAGATGATTGAACACTAGAGTGCCCAGAAATTTGCACTCGCATGAAGTGGTACCAGCATTGTGATGTCGGGAATGGGCTTACAGATGCCATTTGGAGACTGTTTATAGATGGTCTGAAATTCAACTAGAATACAAATCAGGGAGATCTTATCGGCGATCTTACTGAACCAGAGGAGGTCTTGGATTAACTTTGACTGGATCGGCATCATAAAAATCCTTAGGAATCGATCTAACTGGACCAGACAAGAGTCTTGGGATAACTTCAACCGGATCGGCATCAGAAAAATCTTTAGGAATCGATTTAATTGGACCAGAGAAGATCTTGGAATAACTTTGACTGGATCGGCATCAAAAAAATCTTTAGGAATCGATTTAACTGGACCAGACAAGGTCTTGGAATAACTTCAACTAGATCGGCATCAGAAAAATCTTTAGGAATCGATTTAACTGGACCAGAGAAGGTCTTGGATGAACTTTGACTGGATCGGCATCAGAAAAATCTTTAGGAATCGATTTAACTGGACCAGACAAGGTCTTGGAGTAATTTCAACTAGATCGGCATCAGAAAAATCTTTAGGAATCGATTTAACTGGACCAGAGAAGGTCTCGGATTAACTTTGACTGGATCGGTATCAGAAAAATCTTTAGGAATCAATTTAACTGAACCAGACAAGGTCTTGGAATAACTTCAACTGGATCGGCATCAGAAAAATCTTTAGGAATCGATTTAACTGGACCAGAGAAGGTCTTGGAATAACTTCAACTGGATCGACATCAGAAAAATCTTTAGGAATCGATTTAACTGGACCAGAGAAGGTCTCGGATTAACTTTGACTAGATCGGCATTAGAAAAATCTTTAGGAATCGATTTAACTGGACCAGACAAGGTCTTGGAATAACTTCAACTGGATCGGCATCAGAAAAATCTTTAGGAATTAATTTAACTGGACAAGAGAAGGTCTCGGAATAACTTCAACTGGATCGACATTAGAAAAATCTTTAAGAACAGATTTAACTGGACCAGAGAAGGTCTTGGAATAACTTCAACTGGATCGGCATCAGAAAAACCTTTAGGAATCGATTTAACTGGACCAGAGAAGGTCTCGGATTAACTTTGACTGGATCGGCATCAGAAAAATCTTTAGGAATCGATTTAACTGGACCAGACAAGGTCTTCGAATAACTTCAACTGGATCGGCATCAGAAAAATCTTTAGGAATCGATTTAACTGGACCAGAGAAGATCTTGGAATAACTTTGACTGGATCGGCATCAGAAAAATCTTTAGGAATCAATTTAACTGGACCAGACAAGGTCTTGATATAGCTAAGAACTTAACTGCATCTTTCCTGAAAGGTAAAGGTCAGTCATATGCAATGCATGATATGGATCAAGCAATGATGTTCTCAACATAAATGAGATTGTATGGTATGATGCGTTTATGCATGTATCATGATGTATGGGAATGTAATGTTTTAGCTGGGGAAATAAATCCCGGATAGCTGCTGGAGAGTAGAGTTGAATTCTTCGTTTCCGCTGGGGATGATGAACGAAGGTGATCGTGAGAATAGACCTGCAGGAGAAGAGAACTCCATTGGGGAATATACTGATGAGGAGATTACTCTGTGGGGAAGAGATGCTCTGCTGAGGATTCCACTGATAAACTCTACTGGGGATGGATTACCATTGCTGGTGATACTGAATCTGTTGAGGATTGAATTCCTGTTTGTGAAAGGAAAGAACTTCGCTGGGGACGATCTTTCAGTTGTGATTTGCTGGGGATAACCCTGTTAGACTTTTGTGGGGGATAATCCTCTGTGTTCTGCTGGGAATGATCTTTTGAACTTGGCTGGGGAGATTTATTTTTGTACTCCGCTGGGGATAGACTTCCAGGGTCTACTGGGGATGATGCTTCAACTCTGTTGGGGAAGCTTTTTCAGACCGTGCTGGGGAAATATTGACTCCACTGGGGGTATCTTGTATTCTGCCGGGGAACATTCTTATACTCCGTCAGGGAATATTAAGACTGCCGGGGATATCAAGCCTCTTTAGTGCTGATGGTAGATAAACTCTGCTTGGGGAAAGCATTGTTGATTCGTTCACAGTTGCAAGTCTTAGCTGGGGGAGAGCTATCATTACTGTCTTACTCTGCGGGGAGTGAAGGTATCTTAGCCATATTCTTCAGATGAATTTACCCGGCACCTGGTGGAAAGAGAAACTATACAGCTTGGACAATTCAATTGCCCCTGTTTCTGATATTACCAGTAATTCGTCTTTTGTTTCACATGTAAATATTTATGAGCAGCAATTAATGTCAAATGCATATATCAAAAATGAACATTGGACGTTCTTTGTAAAACAAAACAGATAAAAAGGAAAAAAATAGTTTGAAATTTGTCTGAAAATGAATTTGTATTGATTTTGAAGTTTGGCCTGTAAATAGGCGTTTTTGTACAAGAGGCTGACGTCCTAGTAAGAGAGCGCCGCCGAATAATAGAATTTATACAATTTGTGAAAAGAAAACAAAACAGCTATGTGAATAATCCCACTGGGTTCCAACTCTGCTATTGCCTTTATATCCCCGAGCATCTCATCACTTTGCTACTGGTTGAAGATGAATCAGATTGATTAGTGCCGTCCGAGCTTGATAGTTGATACCGAAGTCTGGATGCAAGGTGAACCAATGAGACATAGTGTTAGGCTTTGATCCCTAATTTTTGCCTGGACCGCCCTTTCGGGTTTTCAGTCCACCGGGATACCCTTTTTTGCCCAAGCCGCCTTTTTAGGTTTTCGACTTGTCGGGTATACAGATTTTTCATTTTCATCCCTTATTTTTGCCCGAACCCTTTTGGTTCGCCGGGAAGCCCTTATTTTTGCCTAGGCCAGTCAACCTAGCGGGTCTTTGATTATGCGTAGTATCTTTTCACTATGTCTGCATTGAGGGGGTGAGGAAGGTCGTCACCATCCATGGTGGTTAGAATCATAGCCCCTCCTGCGAAAATGTTCTTAACCACAAATGACCCTTCGTAAGTAGGGGTCCATTTGCCCCTGGGATCACCTTGAGGTAGGTTAATGCGCTTGATTACCAGATCCACAAACTTGATACTCTTGTCGTCTAACTTTCTTGTTAAATGCCTTGATCATCCGTTTTTGGTACGTCTGACCATGACAAATAGCAGTAAGTCTCTTTTCATTGATTAGGTTCAGCTGATCAAGCCGAGTCTGAATCCAGTCATCTTCGCTCAAAACTGCATCCTTCATGATTCAGAGAGAGGGTATCTGAACTTCAATGGGCAAGACTGCCTCCATACCATATACCAAGGAATAGGGTGTTGCCCCTGTTGACGTCTGTGCTGAGGTACGGTACCCATGAAGAGCAAATGGTAACATCTCGTGCCAGTCTTTGTATGTCACTGTCATCTTCTGCACAATCTTCTTAATGTTCTTATTAGCCGCTTCGACAGCCCCATTCATCTTCGGCCGGTAAGGAGAAGAGTTGTGATGTTGTATCTGGAATTGCTTGCAGAGCTCATTAATTATCTTATTGTTGAGATTGGTACCATTATCTGTAATGATCCTCTCTGGTACTCCGTATCGACAGATCATATTGTTCCGAATAAACCGTGCCACGACGTTCTTGGTTACTGTAGCAAAGGAAGCTGCTTCAACCCACTTTGTAAAGTAATCAATTGCTACCATGATGAAACGGTGCCCGTTGGATGCTGTAGGTCTGATCTCGCCGATCATATTAATGCCCCACATCGCAAAAGGCCAAGGTGCCGTCAAGACGTTCAGAGGGACTGGAGGTATGTGTACCTTATCAGCATAGACTTGGCACTTGTGACATGTCCGAGAATGCTGATAACAGTCAGCTTCCATTGTGGACCAATAATATCCTGCCCGAAGGATTTTCTTTGCCATGGTGTGTCCACTGGAATGAGTCCCGAAAGTACCTTCGTGTAAATCCTCCATGATCCTTTCTGCTTCATTCTTATCCATACATCGCAGTAGGGTCGAATCATGGTTACGCTTGTAAAGGATGTCATTGCTGATGAAGAACTTTGCTGCGAACCTCCTCAAAAACTTCTTGTCATTAACAGATGCACCCTCGGGGTATTCCTGAGCTTCAAGATACCTCTTCACCTCGTGATACCAGGGCTTTTATGTTACCTCTTCAGTCTCAAGATCACAGCAATGTGCAGGTTCGTCCAATCTTTCAATGATAATTCGGGGAGCCTCGTTGTCCCAATTGACTTTGAACATAGAAGACATCGTAGTTAGAGCCTCCGCCAACTGATTCTCCTCTCTAGGGAAGTGTTTAAAGGTTATCTCCTCGAAATGGGGGAGCAACGTCAATACATACTCCTTGTAAGGAATAAGATTTGGGTGTTTCGTATCCCACTCGCCTTTGATCTGACTGATCACGAGAGCGGAATCTCCGAAGACACTTAGAAACTTAATCCTTAGGTCAATTGTTGCTCGAAGACCCATGATGCATGCTTCATACTCCGCCATATTGTTGGTGCAGTTGAAACATAGTCGGGCGGCAAACGGAGTATGAGAGCCTTTAGGAGATATGATCACGGCGCCAATGCCATTACCTAAAGCGTTTGAAGCTCCATCAAAGTACATAGACCATCAAGATCCTTTCTCAGGTCCTTCATCCGGTCCAGGTGTCTCACAATCAGTTACCAACATGATATTCTCGTCCAGAAATTCAAAGTTCATAGACTGGTAATCATCCACTGCCTGATGTGCCAAATGGTCTGCCAACACACTTCCCTTAATTGCCTTTTGGGTCGTATATTGGATGTCATACTCAGTCAAGATCATCTGCCATCTCGCTATTCTTCTGGACAAGGCAGGCTTTTCTAAGATATACTTGATCAGATCCATCTTTGATATCAATAGAGTAGTGTGAGTCAGCATATACTGTCTCAGCCGGCGAGCAGCCCATGCCAAAGCGCATCAAGTTTTCTCGAGCAGTGAGTATCGGGTCTCACAGTCGGTAAACTTTTTGCTAAGGTAATAAATAGCATTCTCTTTTCGGCCAGACTCGTCATGCTGACCCAGCACACACCCCAGTGAGTTTTCGAGTACTGTCAAGTATAAGATCAGAGGTCTCCCTTCAACTGGAGGCATTAGAATAGGTGGCTCTTGGAGATACTCTTTGATCCTTTCAAAAGCGGCCTGGAATTCATCATTCCAACATACCACTTGATCTTTCTTCAGTAACTTGAAGATTAGTTCACAAGTTGCGGTCAGGTGCGAGATGAATCGGGCAATGTAATTCAGTCGTCCTAGAAAGCCTCTGACTTCTTTCTCTGTTCTGGGAGCTGGCATCTCTTGTATAGCTTTCACTTTTGCAGGATCCACTTGAATACCTTTGTTGCTTACGACGAAACCCAGTAGCATACCAGATCTCACCCCAAAGGTGCACTTGTTCGGGTTTAACCTCAGCTTGTATAACTTCAGCCTGTCAAACAGCTTCTGCAGATGGTCAAGGTGTTCCTCTTCAGTTTGGGACCTTGCAATCATGTCATCTACGTATACTTTAATTTCATGATGGATCATGTCATGAAACAAAGCAACCATGGCACGCTGATACGTTGCCCCAGCATTCTTCAGTCCAAAAGGAATGACCTTGTAGAAAAAGGTACCCCACTGAGTAACAAAAGTTGTCTTCTCCATGTCTTCGGGAGCCATTTTAATCTAATTATAACCGGAGAAACCATCCATGAAGGAGAAGACTTTATGCTGAGCGGTATTGTCAACCAGAACGTCAATATGAGGCAGAGGGAAGTCATCCTTGGGGCTTGCCCTGTTCAGATCCCTATAGTCAACACATATTCGAACCTTACCATCCTTCTTCGGCACAGGAACCACGTTGGCCACCCACTAAGGGTAAGAAGTGACTGCTAGAAAACCGGCGTCAAACTGTTTCATAACTTCAGCCTTGATTTTCTCAGATATCTCTGGGCGCATTCGGCGGACCTTCTATTTCACTAGAGGACAGTCTTCCTTGGTAGGTAGGCGATGAACCACAATATCAGTATCCAACCCAGGCATATCTTTATAAGACCAGGCAAAGATCTCAACGTAGTCACGCATCATCTGAATCAACCGTTGCTTCACACTGTGCTCCAGATTTGCACTGATCTTAACCTCCTTTTTGTCCTCTTTTGTACCCAGATTCACTGATTCTACCGGCTCTTCATGTGGCTGTATAGCCCTCTCCTCTTGGAGTAATAATCTTGCAAGTTCACCAGGCACTTCGCAATCATCTTCACCTTCGTCTTCGGCTAAGTTGATCAGATTTTCGAAGTCATAACTGGCAGTAGCAGAGTCGTTACCAATAGGATCCAGAGTGGATGTAGACCTGTATATGTGAGTGTGTGTAAAATAGCTGTTTTGCAATATATAATAAAGAAAAACAAGGAGCTAAAAATTTGAAATGCAAGAACGTCCAATGCTTGTATTAATGATATATGAAAATGACACACATAAAGCCCTCACAAATGAAGCCACAGTGCCCCGGGTAAGACATCGGGCCGTAAAGTTTAAAACATTGTCTGTTACAAATTCAAAACAAAAGTTTCATTACTGGGTAACGAAAGTAATAGGGATGAAGTCCTTTGCTGTCTAGTTGCTTGGTCCACCGTCGGTCGTAGGGTAGATCCAACTGTCGAACTCAGACTCTTCAATGGCATTCACCCCCGAGTTGCTGATGAACATGAGAGGTCTTCCGATCCATGCATTCCGAACAGCCCTTTGAGCTTCTGCAGTGAAACCCAAACCAAACTTGTTAGTCTTCTGTGTAAAATCAGGGAGTCATCCCCAATTTGCACACCCACCTTTCTCAATAACAGCCCAGGCATCCTTGAGGGAAGCCATCTTCATAGGAGAATCTTCAACAACAGTCTCAGCTGATGCCAATGTCTGGGGAACCTCTTCGAAATGCTGAAATGGGGTCTCAATGAACTCCCCATCCATTTCTACGTATCGGAAAGAGTTGAGGTGGCTAACCATGTACTCTTCCTCTCCTTGTACTGTCACAATATTCCCTTTGACCGGGTACTTCAGCTTCTGGTGGAGTGTTGAGGTTACGGCTCCAGCTTTGTAGATCCATGGACGACCCAGCAAACAAGAATAAGATGGCCGAATGTCCATCACATAGAATGTAGAGTTGAAGACCTGAGAACCAACCTTAATCGGATATCAACTTCTCCGTGCACCATCCTTTTAGACCCATCAAAGGCCCTAACAACAATGTTACTTGGTTTCAGCTCCAACCCTTCACAGTCCAACCGGTCTAGAGCTTTCTAAGGCAAGACATTTAATGAGGAACCAGTATCTACCAATACATGAGCAAGAGTAGTGCCCCTGCATTCAATGGAGACATACAGGGCATCATTGTGATTCTTCCCTTTAGCAGTCAAGTCGGTGTCAGAGAAACCCAACCCATTATCAGCAGTCAAATTGGCCATGCAATCTGTAAACTGATAAGCTGATGTCTCTTGTGGTACGTGTGCAGTCTTCAGAAATGTAATCAGAGCCTTGGCATGGGCCTCTGAGCATAGCAACAGTGACAACATATAAATCTTGGACGGGGTTTGCCCCAGCTGTTCAACTACATTGTAGTCACTCTTTTTGATGATCTTCAGAATCTCTTCCATCTCTTGTCTAGAAGCTTCAACAGTAATCGTCTTTGGTGCCTCCGTTTAGGCAGGCTCACTGGTGGTCCCTTTTCTCCGAGTGTTAGATGACTCGGCGACAGGGGTAAGAATATGAACTTGAACAGGAATAGTAGCAGGTACACTGGCAGGTGTAATAACAACAGGTCTTCGGGAAGTTGGTGGAGAAATATCAGGTGAGAAAAGCCTTCCGCTGCGGGTGACTTTAGCAGGTCCAACAATATTGCTGACGTCAGTATCAGCATCCAACTCTTGTTTAACTCCATGAAAATAAACATCAAACCCGTAGTGCTAAGGGACAGCTTTATCAGAGGTATATGGGATGGGCCCCGAAACATTGATGATTACAGGTGCGATTCTTGGAACAGATGTAATTCTAACAGGCTTCCTCGAGGGAGCCTTGGAATAATTGTCGAAAATGGTGATAATGGCAACTTCTTCAGTATGAACTAGAGGAACAACAGTCTTCTCAAACAGAATTTCTTTACTATCCATCAGGCGTTGGACACCTGATTTCAAAAGATGGCAACCGGTTGGTATGGCAGAACACATACGGCAACCTTCGTCACAGCCCGGAAATAAACCGGCTTGCAAAAGGTTCTTCTTCACAGTCATCAAAGGGGTAACAATGTCGTTCACAGAAACCACAAATGAGTCTTCATCTATAGCATTCACTCCATGCTTGGGCATAGGAGCAGTCACAACATTATGTCTTTCGGGCGCCTTAAACTCAATCTCCTTAGCATCAATTAAGTCTTGTATCTTATTCTTCAAAGTCCAACAATCATCTGTATTATGCCCCGGGCTATCAGAGTGATAAGCACAGCGGGAATTAGGGTTATACTTCGGTGATGTTGTATTTGGATTCTTTGGGGCTTCCCTTGGAATCACCAGATTGGTCTTCAGTAACTGTGGCAGAATCTGAGATAAGGTCATGTTAAGACTGGTGAATTGCCTTCGAGGTCTCTCGTCCTTTTGTTGATTGTTGTGCTGAGGAGCACCAGCAGGTTTTGAAATAACAACTGCATTAACAGCTTGGCGGTGTTCAGGTCTATTATGTCTTTTCGAACTGTAGACAGCACTGGACTCTTTCTTAAAAGGCTTCTTCTCGATGCTTGATGAAGCACCCTTCTGTATCTTACCAGCCTTAATACCAACCTCAATCCTCTCACCGGTCATAATTAGCTCTGTAAACCCAGACGAAGAGCTTCCAATCAGGTGGTTGAAAAATGGACCAGACAAGGTCCCCAGAAACATATCCACAAGCTCCCGATCAGCCAAAGGTAGTTGTACTCTTCTGGCGAGGTCCCTCCACTTCTGAGCATAATCTTTGAAACCTTCCCCCGTTCCCATTGACTTACCCTGGAGTTGGTTACGCGTGGGAGCGAGGTCGGAATTGTACTGGTACTGCCTGTAGAAAGCAATTGCCAAATCCTCCCGACTATGGATACTGGCTCCGTCCAACTGGTAAAACCACTCAAGCTGAGTCCCTGAGAGACTGTCTTGAAAGAAATGGATCCATAGGTTCTTATCAGCAGTGTACGGCTGAATCTTCCTCACATATGACCGGAGGTGCAGCTTCGGACAAGAAACTCCGTCATACTTAGTAAAGGCTGGTGCTTTGAACTTGTGGGGAATCACCACCCCAGATGATAGACCTAGATCACCAAAGTCCAGACCAGGCACTTTCTGAACTTCCATAGCACTCAACCGGTCTTCCAGTTGTTTGTATCTATCCTCAGCCGGAGGATACTGGTCTTCGTCGAAGTTCGTCTCGTTGTCAGAGACCACGGGGCTAGGAGCCCTCCTTTCCTCTTGACTATCTTTCCCTCCAGATGAGGTAGTCAAATCCACTTCATTATGTAGCCTGTTTCCAAATCTAGGACCTGTGTTAAACAGGATTGTCCTCTTCTTCTTCTTCTTCTCTTTCAGAATCAGGGTCTTCAGATCTTGCTGACCCTTAGCTAGATTCATGAACAGCTCTTGGAATTGGGCATTCTGGGCCTGTAAGGCCTTGATGGCTTGCTCAGTTGAAGGTTCAGCATACATGATGAGTGCTGAAATAAACAGCGAAGAAGATAAGAGACATGTAATGGGTACCTGTTATGGAGTGCATGGGATGAAATGTGTATGACATGATTTCAAAGACAAGCGAGAGATTCAAATTTGTAAACCAAAAAGGAAACACACTTTTATTAAGTAAACTTGAAATTCAAATTGTTTAACAGATGCCCTTAAGGCGTTACAAGAATGGAAATAATGAAAAGTAAATAAAAACTGGAAAAGAAACAATCAAAGGTCAATCAGTGCTCCCATGGTCTCTTCTTGTCGGTGCGGACGTAGTCATTGAGAATCCGCTTGTTCTCCAGCTTCCTAGTCAACCTATAGATCTTCTGCTCTTGCTCGTTGAACTTCTCTCGGTAAGCATCACGTTCTTCTCTCAGCTGCATCCAAGACCTTTTCAGTGCCCCAGTGTCAGTGGGCATGTAAGGATGGAGGATGGTCGAAAGAACCCCCTCTTCATTAGCAACTTCAACAATGATAGGCCGGACGGCTTCATACGGCATACCCAGCTTTTGGGCACGGATACGAACCCATATGAGATATGGCTCCATTGTAAGAGAAGTCTTTAGACCTAGCTCATGTGGATCAGATCTGTGCACTCTATCCCAAGCCCTTATGAATCTGCGGCGTTGCTTGTCGCTACCCCCTTGAAAATCAAAGATGATACTAGGCATTAGCAGCTCATTAGGTCCTTCTCTTCTGGCACGCCCAAATTAACGTAAGGCCAAGCACGGGTTGTAAGAAATTCCTCCATTGGTTCCTATCAGGGGAACATTGGGGTACTCCCCACAGCGATCAATGATAGCCACCTCGTCCATACCCTTGAGGGTCCAGATGATGTCATTATGAGAGAGAGACATAACTCTATAAGCCCAACCCAGGCCTTCTTTGTTCTTCAGCACTGATTTGGGGAGGTGCGAAATAAACCACCTTGCCAATAACGGAGCACAACACATCAGGGTTCCCCGCTTTCGGGCAGTACGGGCATAAAGCTGATGAAAGATGTCACCCAAGAGAGTGGGTACATGATTACGAGAGATGAAGATTTTCACCGCATTCACATCAACAAAGGAGTCAGAGTTCGGAAACAATACCAAGCCGTATATCAGAAGAGCCAGAATATCTTCGAATGCCTTGAAGTCTAGACTATCCCAGAAACAGTTAGCCTTACCAACCAAGAACTTAGTCAGAAAGCCCTTTGCTCCACTTCTAGTCTCCCAATTAGCCATTACCTCATCCTTGGTCAAATGAAGGGCTGCAGCAATCTCTTCCGGCCTAAGGATCTTTTCCAACCAGTAAACAGGGTCTGCTCCAGAATAGAGATATCGAACAACTCAGAGAATTCTTCTAGGGTGGGGACCAACTGGTAGTCCTGGAAGGTAAAGCAATGGTAAAGCGGATCATAGAATTGGACCAGGACACTCATTATCTGCTCGTCCAATTTGGAGGTGACCAAACTGAGAAGATAACCATGTCTCCTGAGGAAGGAAGTAGTATCAGGCATCTTTGCAATCAATTCTTTAAGCATGGTGGGAACCTGGACAAAGTTGATCCGGATGGTATTCCTACGCATGGGCATCATGACCTACAAAATAGAACAAAAATGAACCCCTCATGTCTTTGAAATAGGTTAGTCCAATGCCAGATGTATGCAATGTTATGATATCATGATGTCATGATAGAAAGCATATCACAAGTATCCACAAATAGCAAACATGGTAAAGGCACACAAGTCACACAGAGAGCCCTTAGATTTCAGGCTGGCAAGGAGCTTAGGTACTACCCTCTTTCAGTTTAGTTGGTTTAAACCTGTCCTAAAAATAGTAACCGGGTTCTAGAGGATCTCAATATCACTGACTACCCTCAATCGGTCATAATTCCAGTTTAGCAACCTTTTCTTGCAGCCGGAATCATCGCGAGAGTTTAGTCTCAATGAGTGTAGCATACTGCTACTGTTCTATGGCCAAGTTGGTCAATTTAAAGGTTCTAAGGTCAGTTGGTGCTTAATGACCCCTTAGATGACCCATATTCTCCTTGTTCCAACACAAGGGATATCGGTACAATCTAAAGTGCCACACCAACGTAGCTATTGCTTCAACCGTATCGGTCTACGCCGTACAGTTCCCTCACAGTTTATTGCTACTTACCTAAAGGGTATCCCCAGGTCCGGGTTAGGATCTATAGTAACTCTGATACAAGCCCACAAATATAAAGCATACAAAACAAGCAATTGAAAACATTATGAACTATTCCTAAGGTACACCCCACTTTTTAAGCGTCCCCAGCAGAGTCGCCAGTTCTGTGATACGGTGGGAAGAGAATTGACTATTTTTGGAATGCTGGTTCGCATTTTGCGTTTGTTTTCTCAAAATGTCGCGGTAAGCAAGAGTCGCCACCGTCTTTTATTTTATCCAACAAGGAAAGGAAAAAAGCACAAAGAAATTCCTTTTTCGAGATATTTCTCGGGTTCGGGGGGTAGATTATAGAAAGGGAAGGTGTTAGCACCCTTTCTATCAGTGGTTATCCACGGGCTCTTAGGTACTTGCTCAAAGTGTTTTCAAAATTTGCTTTTTCTTTGTGATTGTGGGTTTGAAAGAAGTTTTTGTTTGAAAGGTGTAAGTGCGAAAAGTTTTGTTTTTGTTTTGGAAAGAGCAAGTACTTAAGAACCATTTACCTACTCGAAAAAGGAATCAATTTGTGCTAATGTCCTTTAGACAATGCTATCCTACTATTGATGAGAAGGTAGCATCGTCGTTGGAGTTTTAAGGGTCAATTCGATTAAGGGACGTGCGGTCACTAAAGCAATGTTAAGACGCCTTAGCGGTAACCCTAATGTCTTAGATCATTTTTCCGAGGCAACTGTTTCGAGGCAACTATGATCTTTGGACAAGAGGGCGACCTCTAAAACTTCCTATACTCAATGACCACGTTTGAAGGCAACCAAGTGAGGTGTACACTAAGAGTGCGCATGTGCGAGTGTGTTATTTCGGTTAATTTTATCTTTGTACATGTCATGGGTTATCTATGTTGATTTTAGGTTTAAACATTTGATCTTGTCATGCATTCCCTATTATCAAACATCTGACAGTTTATAAGTTGCGGAAATTAAATTGCGGAAATTAAAACTAAACTATTACAAGGCGTCGGGTATTTACATCGCCAAAAGCAACCCTTGAAATTTAAAATGCGGAAAATAAATAAAGCGATAAAAAATATTAAATTCCTATTAAACTATTACATTTCGGGAAACAATTACATCAATATGGTAAAATGGATCGCGTGCAGAAAATTAAATCGAATGCGAGTTTTTAGGGTTTTGACCCTTTTTTGAAAGAAAGCATTTTTTTGGTTTATTTGATTTTTGAATTAAAAGGAAATAAACTAAGTTAATTAAATAAATTAATTAATTAATTAAAAAAAGATATTTTTGGATTTTTTGGATATTTAAAGAAATAAAATAAATTTGATTAATGTTAATAAAACCTAATTATCTAAATTAATTTTAATTATTGCAAAAATATTAAAAGTTATATCTAATTAAAACTAAATTAATTGAATTAATATTTATTAACAAAATAAAATGCTGAATTTAATTTTAATAAATAAAATATATTTTTTGGTTTTTGATTTTATGAAGAAAAAGATTTAATTGGTTAGTTAAATAAATAAAATAATTAATCAAACAAATAAATAAATAAAATAAAAAATAAGAAAGAAATACTCAAGGGGGTTTTGGGCCTGATTTGGATGTGAGAATAGCAACTTTGGTGGCCCAATTTCGCTGCAAGCCTGGTTGACTTTTGGATTCAGTGTGGCACGTTGACTAGGGACCATGATGCACGTCCTGTTTGGACCACCAGATCTGGCCTGGGGCCATCTGGCAAGCATTGGAATGAGGGAGTATCATGCACTGCACGCTTGGAAAGACATTGGATAACCTGAAATAAAATAATAACAAATAATATGGGGACCTGGGATTCGAACCCAGGTCCTGCAGGCCAATGCATACGCTCCACTACCACTCAGCCAACGTGTTTTATTTGTTAGTGGAATCAACACTAAATAGAATATTGGAAAAACAAACAATATGCTAGAATTAAAAAATAAAGCGCGAAATTTTGAATGGAGCAATAGGATGGGGACACGTTGTCGTCCCTGTCCTCAGATTTTCACAGGGATTACCTGCGGATTTAAATCTGCAGCAAAAGGCATGGGTCGATTCCAAAATCCATTCCATGCCATATAAACTCCATCCAATGCCATGGTTGTGCTCGCCTCTTCATCCCGGTCTCAACCATGTCCTTTAACAGGCCTAATTTCACCTGTATCAAAAACCCCTAAAACAAACCTAGGAAACCCTACAATGGCATTTCTCGATACAAAGCATGAAAATAAAATTGGTTAATGCAGAAAGTCCATAAATGATATGAGGAATCAGAATATGCAATTGTTTTTTAGAATGGATGCAAGAATAGAGATTTGGGAATCCATGAACATGGCGGATCCCAGGGACGCTTACAGTGCTTTTGGAGGCTGGAGAATGCGTGATCTTGGTTGGTTCTGCTTCTGAGAAGTGCCAGGAAGCGATTGAAATGCTTATTAGGTCCTGAAAGTGTCTCTAAGAACGATTTTGATTCCACACTTTTTTGCAATTTTCTCAAGTTTGGTTCTTGTGATTTGGCAGCTTCCAACCTCTCAAACTCGTGCCTTTGCATTGTATATATAACATGGAGTGAATTAGGTTAACTTTCTTGGGCTGAATCCTTATGCATTGATGTTTTAGGATTTGATTTGATCCTCCATTGAAAACCTTCCAACTTTGTCCAAAATCCAATATTTTGTTCATGATATGGCTTGATACAGATTTGATCATGTCCATGATGACAATTAAGACCTATAACAATCAAAAAGATCCTAAGTGATCAATATTTGGATTTTATTTGATTTAAATTGATTTAAAATGAATTAATTCAATAGAAAATCAAATAAAATAGAAAAATTAATAAATGGACACAAGGCTGAATCTAGGACACGTGTGTAGTGTGACAAGATCAAATCAAGTGGAAAAGAATGGGCCCATTTGACAAAATTTGAAGTTTTGGGGATAGTTGACTTTTGGCAATTTTGCAAAAATTCCCAACTTCAACAATGCATAACTCCTTCAATTTTGAACTTTTGGAAGTGTTATTTGACTTTTTAGAAAGCTTGAGATGTCCTATAACCAACCCTTTTGGTCTCATATCATTTTGGTATTCCATTCTCAAGTTATAAGCTTTGGCAAAAAAGGTGTTTTTGTTGACTTTTAAAAATGACCTATAATGTCCAAATTTGTAACTTTTTGTGAGTGCATTTCTTTATCTTGGGGTATGAATATGGATTGTAGGAAATTTCATCCTATTCAAAATGAGCTTTGGATAGGTCATTTCTCATAAAGTATGAGAAAGTTATGCTTGGTTAAAGTTGAGTTGACTTTTCCTACAAAACCCCAATTTAGCAACTTTTGAGTCTTGATGAATTTTGAGCAATACTTGATGAATCATGATCAACCCTTGATAAAATGATGAAATATACTTCCAAATGAGAATGTTGATAAAAAATCTTGAAGTTTGAATGTATATAGGTCACAGTTGACTTTTGCCCTAGCACAGTCGATTTTTGGACCCTTTGACCAATTGACTGAGCAAACTTCCTCTGCAAGGCTTAAAACTTGACATGGATGAACTTGAGAACATATTAGGACATTCGGGAGCACTTGAGGTCATTTGGATTCAAGGACCTTGATGCAACACAAAACCCTAATTTGTGATTGACTGCCTTAGGAGATGACTTGATTGTCCAACTCTTGAGCAATCTTGAGCAACTTGGAGATTATTCTTGACATGTCTTGAGAAATATGGGAGGGAAAATTTTGGGGTACAACATGTACCTTCTACTATAAGGTCATGCCATTCGGATTAAAGAATGCAGGGGAAACATATCAAAGGGCCATGTTAGCTTTATTTCGTGAAATGATTCATCATGAGATAGAGGTGTATATGGATGATATGATTGCCAGATCACAAACCGAAGAAGAACATCTCGATCATTTTCACAAATTATTCGATGCACTGAAGAAGTACAAGCTGAGGTTAAACCCTAACAAGTGCACGTTTGGAGTACGATCTAGAAAGCTTATGGGTTTTGTCGTCAACAATAAAGGCATTGAAGTTGATCCTGCCAAGGTAAAGGCCATCCAAGAAATTCCAGCCCTCATTCTCAAAAAAAAGTTAGAGGATTATTGGGTCGTCTCAATTACATTGCCCGTTTCATATCTCACTTGACTGCTACTTGTGAGCCCCTCTTCAAACTCTTAAAGAAAGATCAGGTAGTCAGATGGAACGATGAGTGCCAGATTGCCTTTGACAAAATCAAAGAACACCTACAGAAACCTCATATTCTCATGCCTCCAGTTGAAGGAAGACCCTTGATCATGTACTTGACGGTATTAGAGAACTCTATGGGGTGTGTTTTGGGCCAACATGACGAGTCTGGGCGAAAAGAGCATGCTATTTATTACCTGAGAAAAAGTTTACCGATTGTGAAACTAGATATTCACTACTCGAGAAAACTTGTTGCACTCTAGCATGGGCTGCTCGCCGGCTAAGACAATATATGTTGACTCGTATCTTCGAGAAACCTGCCCTTTCCGGACGGATAGCCAGATGGAAAATGATCTTGACTGAGTACGACATTCAGTATACGACCCAAAAAGCCATCAAAGGGAGTGTACTAGCAGATCATTTGGCCTATCAAGCTGTGGATGATTATCAATCAATGAACTTCGACTTCCCTGATGAGAACATCATGCTGGTAACCGACGGTGCGAAACTTGGACTGTATGACGGACCTGAACAAGGATCCCGATGGACTATGGTATTCGATGAGGCTTCCAACGCCTTAGGTAATGGAACTGGTGTTGTGATCATCTCTCCTGAAGGTTGCCATACTCCATTCACTTCCAGATTATGCTTCGATTGCACAAACAATATGGCAGAGTATGAAGCATGCATCTTGGGTCTGAAGGCTGCTATTGACTTAAGGATCAAACATTTGGATGTGTTCGGGGATTCCTCCCTAGTGATCAGCCAAGTAAAAGGAGATTGGGACACTAAACACCCTAATCTTATCCCTTACAAGGAACTTGTGCTATCCCTAATTCCTCACTTCGAAGAGATCACTTTCGAGCACTTCCCTAGGGAAGAGAACCAGTTGGCTGACGCTTTGGCAACCATGTCTTCAATGTTCAAGGTCAGATGGGACATAGAAGCCCCTATGATAACAATTGAAAGATTCGATGAAGCTGTGCATTGCTATGAGCTTGACACTGATGCATAAAATCCATGGTACCATAAGGTGATGAGATACCTTGAAGCACAAGAGTATCCATAGGGGGCATCTATCAATGACAGAAAGTTCTTGTGAAGATTTGCAGCCAAGTTCTTCTTGAGTATCGGGATATTATACAAGTGCAACCATGATTCAACTCTACTCCAATGTGTGGACAAGAAAGAGGCAGGGGAAATTATGGAAGACATGCATGATGGTCTCTTCGGTACCCATTCAAGTGGGCATATGATGGCTAATAAAATCTTAAGAGCAGGTTACTATTGGTCAACGATGGAGACTGATTGCCATCAACATTCAAGAACTTGTCACAAATTCCAAATCTACACTGACAAGGTTCATGTGCCTCCTATCCCTCTGAATGTCATGACCGCTCCATGGCCATTTTCAATGTGGGCATTGATATGATTAGAGAAATCAAGCCCACCGCTTCCAATGGACATCGCTTCATTCTTGTTGCTATCAACTATTTTACCAAATGGGTCGAAGTCGCCTCGTTTTCCCCAGTCACGAAGAATGTAGTAGCCAGATTCATCAGACACAATCTCATATACCGTTATGGTATCCCTGAAAGGATCATCACCGACAATGGGACTAACCTCAACAATGCTATGATCACTGAGCTTTTCACTCAGTTTAAGGACAAGCATCACAATTCTTCTCCGTATAGACCAAAAATGAATTCCGCAGTCGAAGCGGCCAACAAAAATATCAAGAAGATTATGCAAAAAATGGCAGTAATCTATAAAGATTGGCATGAGATGTTGTCGTTTGCTCTACATGGCTACCGTACTTCAGCTAGAACATCAACTGGGGCAACTCCCTTTTCTCTAGTATATGTCATGGAAGTTGTTTTTCCAGTGGGAAGTTCAAATTCCCTCGCTGAGAATTATGAATGAGGCAGGCCTAGGCAAAGACGAGTAGGTCCAAACGAGATTAGATCAGCTGAACTAGATCGACGAAAAATTGTTAGTTGCTGCTTGCCATGGTCAGACGTACCAAAAACGGATGATCAAGGCTTTCAACAAAAAGGTCAAGCCTCGAGTATATCAAGTTGGTGACTTGGTGATAAAACGCATCATTTTACCACAAGGCGACCCCAGAGGAAAATGGACTCCCTCCTATGAAGGGCCATTTGTTGTCAAGAGAGTTTTCTCTGGTGGTGCCATGACTCTGACTACCATGGATGGTGAAGATTTCTCACATCCTATAAACGCGGACATAGTTGAAAAATACTACGCATAAGAGACTCGTTAGGTTGACACACCTAAGCAAAATAAGGGCATTCCGGAAAACTAAAAGGTTTGGGCCAAAATTAGGGATATATACAAAAGATTGTACACCCGGCAAGTTGAAAACCCGAAAGGGCGACTTGGGCAAAAAAGGGTATCCTGGTGGGATGAAAACCCGAAAGGGAAGTCCAGGCAAAAGTTAAGGATTAAAAGCGTATGACTATGTCCCGTGGGTTCAACACAGTCAATTTTATCACCAAGGTCCAAGTTCAAAAGGTCCAAGATCAATCCAATCAACTTCTGTCAACGGCAAGGGATATTCAAAGACATTGGGAAAATAGAAGAGTTGTAAGGCAATGAGATCATTTCACATGGCTATTTGTTTTCATTCTCAATTTTGTTTTCCTTTCGACGATTTCCTCTTACTAGGATCTTCGTCTCTCTGTACAAAAAACTCATATTCATGGGAAAAATATCAATGCAAATATACTTTGAAATGCAAAATTTCTGTCTTTGTTTTGAATGCAAAATTGTCCAATAACTAAAATTGAATGAAAATATGCATATGAACATAATTAAAACTATTTGGCACATGTGTCCTGCTAAGCAACATAAAGAATCTCTTTAATGTATATGAAATATCCCCACAGAGTTATCTCATTATTATTATCCCGACAAGGACAGCCACCATAAACCTTTCCCCAACAGGATTTATTTCCCCAACAATAATCGAGGAACCACAAAACTCTCCAGCCGAGTTCAAATTTTCTCAACATACAACAATCAAGATACCGCGAAGTTCCCCAGCTGAGCCTGTCTTCCCCAGCTGAGTATACCTTCCCCAGCCAAGGTTATTATCCAAACGGAGTCTATCCTCCCGAGTTGGATGTATTCCTCCCAAGCTGAATTTTTCCTACCCGATTGAGTCTACACTCTCCAGATTGAATTTTCCTTTCATATTGTTGTGAATCATAGGGCCACAACCCCTGATCCCTAGTAAATCCATCAGCAAAGCCTTTACTATTTCCAAAAATATACTGTGAAGCCTAGATCCGACCAGATATTAGCACAATTTTCAAGTAATTACTAAAACCTGGACCCGACCAGATAACAGTTTGAATACCTGAAACCTGGATCCGACCAGATAACAGTTGATCTCAATTTCAAGATGCTATGAAACCTGGACCCGACGAGATAATAGTATAACCCTTCAAAGATATAGAAGAACCTGGACTCAATCCGACCAAGGTTTAACTTCTTTTCCCTAGTAGAGTTTGCCTCTGCCCCAACAAATTACTGAGAAACCTGGACCCGGCCAGATATCAGTTTTCAATTCCGTCTTTTCAAGCAAGTCGTTGTAAAGCCTGGATCCAACCAGATAGCAATCACCCTTAGAGATTCGTTATGAAACCTGGAAATCGACCAGATAACAACTATATCCCCAAATAGTTTACTGCAAAGCCTGGACCCGACTAGATAGCAATTGACCTAATCAAATCTCAGAAATCTGCAAAGCCTAGACCCAACCAGATAACAGTTTTTCAAACAGTTTATTGTAAAACCTAGAGCCCGACCAGTTAACAATTAACTATGATCCCCAGAGAGACACTATGAAGCCTGCAAACCCTTAGTGAAGATGAAACTTTCTTCCCCAACGGAGTCCAAAACTTCAACCTTTAAACCCCGGTGGAGATCATCCAGTTTCCTCCATTGTCCCTAAAGAGTCACTTTAAAACCAGGTAATTCCCCAGAGAGTTACTCTTCCCCAGTGAAGTCACCACGATCAAATCAACACGTCATTGAGATCCCCACCAGAAACTATTCAGTTTTCCCCTGATACCCCCTAACGGAACGAAGATTCTCATTCTTGGAGTCCCCATTAGATTGGCCTACAACCCAATTTCCTGATCTCCCCCAGCAGTTTGGCTTCTCCCCATGGAGGTTATCAAAAGTCTTGAATCTCCAACCGTGGTCGTGGATTTATTTTCCCCCCACAGAGTTATTTCCCAGCAGAACGAAGATTCGTTTTCTCATTTCTCCAGTGGAAGCCTCCAAAGTTTCAATTCCCCAGTAAAGATCTTCAGAGTTTCCCTATTCCCCAGCCGAGTAAGGATTCCCATTGGTGTACTCCCCAGCTATGGTCATCAAAGTTCTCTGGATTCCCCAAGCAGGTTTCTCAAGCAGACTTAATGATTCCTACATCCCTGCAGAGTTTGTTAAGGTTCTTGTTAATTCCCACAAGTCACCAAGGATTTTCTATCTCCGACAGCGGTCCAGGATTTATTTTCCCCGGCAGCAGTCGAAGATTTCATTATCTCCAATTATCCAGGATATAGTTTCCTCAGCAAGACAGTTAATCGGGTTACATGCGCATATATTACATTCATATGTCATAAGCATTAATAAAACACATTATGTTGCATCATACATGTCATGCAACATAATCTTATGTTTTAGCTAACATTTTACCCTTTTCAGGATAAGATTAAAAGCTACCTTTAACAAATATTCAAAGATTTCAGATACAGAATGGATACACCCCAGACACGGAGGTCATTCTATTACTCATTCAGATCTCTTATTCAGATACAGCATGGATACACCCCAGACACGGAGGTCATTCTATTACTCATTCAGAATTCCGCAATCAGATACAGACTAGATACGCTCCAGACACGGAAGCCATTCTATTTCTCATTCAGATTCAACTATCAACTTCAGGTTCAGATATACTCCAGACACAGAAGTTATTCTGTCACTTGTCCAGATCCCAGTTACAATATGGATACACTCCAGACACGGAAGTCATTCTTCTACTCATACAGATCTCCATTTCATATACAGTACGGATACACTCCAGACACGGAAGTCATTCTGCTACTCATACGGATCTCCATTTCAGATACAGTACGGATACACTCTAGACACGGAGGTTATTCTATTACTCATTCAGATCTCTTATTCAGATACAGAACGGATACACCCCAAACACGGAGGTCATTCTATTACTCATTCAGAATTCCACAATCAGATACAGACTAGATACGCTCCATACACGAAAGCCATTCTATTTCTCATTCAGATTCAACTATCAACTTCAGGTTCAGATACGCTCCAGACACGGAAGCCATTCTATTTCTCATTCAGATTCAACTATCAACTTCATGTTCATATATACTCCAGACACGGAAGTCATTATGTCACTTGTCCAGATCCCAATTACAGTACAGATACACTCCAGACACGGAAGTCATTCTGCTACTCATACGGATCTCAATTTCAGATACAGTCCAGATACGCACCAGGCACGGTTTCCATTTTGTCACTCATTCGGAATTTATCCCCTATCCAGAGATGCTCCTGACACGGATGTTTTTCTGTCTCCCATTCAAAATTCAGATAAAATACAGATACACTCTAGACACGGCAGTCATTGTGATATTCATTCAAGAATCAAATCCAGAAACAACTCAGATACGCTCCAAATACAGACACCAATCTGATGTTCATTCTCCTGATTTTCAACAAACAGATCTTGGATGGCATCTTTAAGCCCATCTCCAGCAAGATTCTACCATCTCCAAATGGAATCTTTAAGCCCATTCTCTCCGCTACATTTTGACGAGTGCAAATTTACGGGCACTCTAGTGTCCAATCCTCTTTTACTTTTGAGTCACGAAAGGCAAACTCGCCAATCTAACTCTTCAGGTTCAAGAAGATTGAACAGGGGCAGCTGTTGTACCCCAAAATTTTCCCTCTCATCCTTCAGGAATTCATCCTGAATTCTCATATTTTCTCTTAAACAAATCCAAGCCCTTAATTATTATTCCTTTCCAAGTAAACCATTTACAAGAGCAAAGTGGTCATTGGCAAGCTCAAAAGTCAAAATTTTTACCTTGGAAAAGTTAAATTCTAAATACTTAGAATTTTTCTAAAAGAAAAGTGTTTAAGAAGAAAATGGCACTTCAGAGCTTCTGAACCAACCTCCAAGCAGAAACGGTCAGAAGTTGCAAACCGGGCTCAGCATATAACATTCAGTCAGAACATGGCTCTTTCAGCAGTTACGCAAAGTTCAGCCAGAGTTTGCTAGAGAAGTGTAAAGAAGGCAACAAAGCCTGAAACTCCTTCAGAACGTACTGGGATCAGAAGGTAATAGGATCAACATATTGGGTAAAATACTGAAGCAGAATCACAAAGTCCAGAGTTTTTAAAGGCAGATCAAAGGAGCATGCTGGAAAGTATGGAAAAGTCTCAGAATTTGCTGAGACAGCAAGAGGCCAAGGTCAGAGCTTGGTTTACATTGTTCTTTTTAGTGAAGCAGAACTGTTGGCTCAGGTTTTAGGTAATGATGCAAAATCTCCTATTACAAGATTTTGGATTTTGACAAATCTCATCACCATTTAATGCTCATTAATGCTCACAACCACTTTTGAGCATTCATCCAAGGGGTCTCTCCACGTGTGGAATGGTAACACCCTTGTGCAGGCTTAGGCATGGGTATATGCGCCACTTTTCGCCTATGGGTGTCACTTCTCCTTAATCCTCGCTGACTGTTCCAACCTAGGCTGAAAAGTTGTCCATCATCATAACTTTTCATGAACTTCCTTCAAGAACAAGTTAACCTCTACTGCATAATATTGGCGCCATTTAACGTTCAAAAATTCACAAAGCCTTTCCTATAAATAGGACACCATTGTCCATTAAAAGGGGACGAAAGAAAATCCAGAAAAATTGCTAGAAGAGGAACAGAAAGCTCTAGTAAGAAAACATTGTGAAACTCTGCCAAAATCCCTAGTGTTTCATAACTTTGAACTTCCTGCCTCCAAACTTCATTGATACCCAGTTTGCTTCCAGACTAGAGAACACCCATACAGTTTCTGACCATACATACATATATCTTCTCCAGCCACCCATTCTAAAAAGAACCTGTCCAGAACACCATCAGAGCTAAAGCTAGCTCCAACTCACAGATTTTCTTCCAACAGCAAGGTAAGCACCGGCTTACTCTTATCACGCTGCTAAGCATCATCAGCTTTGCATGCTCAGTAAACACAATGTAGATATCATGTTGTTGTTGTATGTGTTTTGAGGATTTTCATGCCTCTGAATGCTTAAGTAGGAAGTGAATCAGTGTAGAACCTGCTTGTGACCTCTTTGGTTCTGTCTTCTGAAACACTTTGACACCTGCTGAGATTGTCCTAGGCATGCCTTCTGTTTTGTGGAAAAATAATAAAATTGCAGATGTTCTGGCTAGCACAGGGGGAAACCAAGCTCTGACTTTGACGCCAGCACTTCTGAGGCCTGTTTTGCTGTCAATAATATCAGAACATCTGTAAATTATTGTGTTTCCAGCAGGGTCAGAACTTATGACTTCCCCACTAACAAACTTATGTCTTATAGTGCATGGGGGTCAGAACTTCTGACCTTCCTACTAACAGGTTTCTGTTTTGCAGGGTACCAGAGTCAGAAGTTCTGACTCATACATTTTCACTAATAGGTTGATATCCTACAGCAGGCCTGGGTCAGAACTCCTGATTTCCTCTCAGCAGCGCGCTAGCCCTCTCTCTCTTTCTCTTTTTCTTCCCCTTGTTATTTTATTTTCTTATCTATTTTTCTCGTTGAACCACCCCCATGTACAAGTGTGTATCCCCCATCCCCTAAATATTGTAATAGCGTAGGATTTTACATTTCCGCATTTTTATTGCTTTCAAATGTAAATGCTAGTAATTAGGATATGTATGGCAAGATAAAATAAATGAAATAGAAAATCCTAATTCAAGATAAAATCATGCATGCAATAAAACACACTTGCACACAAACACCCTTAAGGTATCTCCACTTGGTTGCCTAAACAAATGGCCATGGTATGCATGCTAGGTATCTTGGCAAAAAAAAGATCATAGTCCCTCGATGACGCTATTTTGGTTGCCTAAAAAAAATGATCTAGTCCCTCAAGAATTGCTAAAGATAATTGGCAATATTGCTATCATGGTCAATACGATGACCGCGCTTGTCCCGTTTAACATCCTATACAAGGTTGTTTACCAAATACAATGGTAAAACAACACTGTTAAAAGGGTTAAAAATGTGTAGGAAAGATCTTTGAGTAAAATAGGGTAGACAACTCTTAGTTACTTGATCAAAACTTGCAAAACATTCTTGCTATTTTCAAACATACTCCACAACACAATTTCAAAACTTTTCCCAAAACAAACTTTCAAACATTGAAATATCTTTTCAAAAGACAAATACACCCTTGTATACATTCAAACAAGAATTATTACAAAGGTTGCCACAATGATGGCCTCTTTTCAAAACATTTTCAAAACCACACACACAAAGCACCATTTCAAACAATTGAAAAGCAAAAGCAAGTGATCTAAACAAGTAACTAAGAGCCCATGGATAACCATGGATGAGAAGGGTGCTAGCACCTTCCATTTTCATAACCTACCCCCCGAACCCAAGAAAACATCTCAAAGGTCTTTCCTGTGCTTTTTGACCTTTCCTTTGGATAAAATAAAAAGTCGGTGGCGACTCTTGCTAAACTGAAACATTTTGTGAACACAAACGCAAAATCCCAAGTCAGTTCTCCCACCGTATCACAGTCATGGTCTTGAAATTGGACACTTAGGGAAATTTTGCCCTAGTTTTGGCCAGGATATTGACCTATCTTCATGAAACTTTTTCATATAGTTCCATGGGAAATTTTCAAAAGTGATTCAAAGAGGGGTTGTAGAGCACATTACAAGCTTTCCAAAATGTCAAAGAACTCCTTGAGATAATTCTTGAGTAGGGAGAATCGAAGAGATGAAGTTAGGGTTTTCACACTTGAATTACAAGTAATTTTGTGATAAACAAGAATTCAATTTCAAACCTATACTGCACAATCTTGTTTTGCAGGCCTCTAAACCTCAAGATCTATCCATAATCAGATACACTTGCTTTTGAGCTATTATCCATTTGATTCAAGCTTTGTCCAAGTAAATTTTCCATTAATGGAACAAAGTTCACACTTCCATTTTGGAAAAGTGACTTTAGTCACAAAGTCAACTTGTATGGAGCTTTGTACCTGTTCTTTCTGCACAAGCATGCTCTATAAACTCAGAACAAACATGTTTAAAGTTGCAAGCCACCCTACAAGACATGTACCTTGCATTGAAACCATGTTTTTCAAGATAACTTCAAAAACAAGTCAAAAACTCATAACATGTGATCTTTGTTTTCTAACCTACTCAAGTCCTCTAACCTCTTCCATATAATTATACAAATGTATTGCAAGCTGAGACACGATTGAACAAGTCCTCAAACTCCCCAAAACCAGAAATTGCCATACAAGCACAAAAACTTCTCATTTCTGATTTTTGAACCCAACTTTCAAATCCCCTCGTGCGTTTCTTAGCCAAACCATCCACAAAGATTATAATACACATATAGAAACTATCCCAACCCATGTTTTTAAACTGTAATATCATTTACACCATTCTCCATTTTCAAAAACAGAGCATTGCACATTGACTTCTTCAGCTTTATTCAAGAACTCTCTGCATAAAGTAAGCTTTGCAATAGCTTCCTGGAGATGCAAGGAAGCTCACTCAATCATCAAAACACTTTGAAAGTAGCTCTAACTCAAAACACGATCTCCAGCTACAAGGTGAGTTTTCTGACTTTTTATCTCATTATTTAGGCATTGTTAGGTCTTGATTTATGAAGATAAAATGTAGATAATTTTGCCACGAAACTGTACATATCCATAGTTTGCATTTATATGGCCTGAGCTTAGAGAATTTTAGAGTTGAAGTTTTCTGAAACTTTTAGGTTTTAAATTAGGGCCAGAGAAATTCTCCTTCATCTTTGATTGTTAGCTTAAGTTATTTGCATGGTTGGATTCGTGGGAAGAAATGCCACAACTTTCATGTTTGAACTTTTCATTTTTGTTGAGAGATGAAAAAGATACAGGTCCTTTGCTGGAGGTTGAAGATGAAGTCATTTTCAAGACTGGGTTGATGTTATGTATTTGTTGTTTTGCTTATATTAACGGATGTATATCCACCCCAGTGGTAAAGCGCGTGCATGTTAACCTATGGGACCTAGGTTCGAGCCCCAGTGGTACCCTTTTGCTTATTTTCTCATATTTTCTCATTTTTGACACTTGTATGCAGCGCTGCCCCCCCCCCCCCCTTTGGGCTTTGTATTTTTGCTACATTCTGACCCCCCCTGCTCACTATTCACACCTGGCCCATTTTATTTCTTTTTCTCATTTTTCATTTATTTGTTTTCTCAAATATTTTATTTAATATATTAAAAAAATCATAAAATAATATAAAAACATTAGATTTATATTTTGATATAGTTTATTTATTTTTTACAATAAAAATTACTTTTATTTTAATCATATTTTATTTATTTTACTAATTAATTTACAAATTTAATTAGAAACTAGGTTTTTTTAGTTATTTTCTTTTACACAATTAAAATATATTATTTTTAAAAAAAAAAGACCAAAAATATTTTATAATACTATAAATTATTTTTAAGACAAAAATACCAAAAATATTCTTCTTACAAACTTAATTTCTTTTTTAATCAATTAATATTTAGATTAGCGTTGTATTTAAATTCTTTTCCTAATAAATTTAGGTTTACTTTTTACTAACTTAATTAATTATTTTTCTTTTAGTTAATTAGGTTAAAACAAAACCCTTTTTCCTAAAAAAAAATCCAAACAAAAGTCCATTTTACATTCTGTTATATTTATTCATTTTTGTACATTATTTATCCAAAGTCAATATGGTTGTAATAGATAATTGGGTTTATTTTCTGCAATTTATTTTCTTGTATATTTAAATTCTGCAATTTATCGCTTTATATACAAATGCTAGTAATTAGAATTTTGTATGGAAAGACTAAAACCAATTAATTAGCAAACCCTAATCCAAGACAAAACCAAGCATGAAAATCAACACACTTGCAAACAAGAACCCCAAGGGTAAAATCCACTTGTTTGCCTTATAAAACGGCCATGTTATGCGTGTGAGGTATCTTAGCAAAAACAAACAAACACAGGATTATAGTCCCTCTGTGATACGGTGGGAGAACTAACTTGAGGTTTCGCGTTTGTTTTCGCAAATGTTTCGGTTGAGCAAGAGTCGCCACCGACTTTTTATTTTATCCTAAGGAAAGGTTTAAAAAGCACAGCAAAAACCTTTGAGATTTTTCTTGGGTTCGGGGAGTAGATTATAGAAAGGGAAGGTATTAGCACCCTTTCTATCCATGGTTATCCATGGGCTCTTAGGTACTTGCTTAGATCAACTTGCCTTGATTTTCAATTGTTTGAAATGGTGCTTGGTGTGTGGTTTTGAAAATGTTTTGAAAAGATGCCTTGTGTAGGCTACCCTTATAACAATTCTTTATTCGAATGTTTTACAAAAGGTGTTTTGTCTTTAGAAAAGATGTTTCAAGGTTTTTTTGAAAGTTTGTTTTGAAAGTGTTTGTGAAGTGTGGTTTGAAATTAGGCAAGTGTTTTCTTGGCAAATTGACAAGTACTTAAGAGTTATCTACCCTAAAGTTTTCTCAAAGGATTTTTGTTATGTTTTAAACCTTTTGACAATTTTGTTCCACCATTGTATTTGGTGGACAATCTTGTCTTAGGAGGTGAAAGGGACGGGCGTGGGTCATCGTTTAGACCATAATTGCAATAGTGTTAAATGTCTTTGGGCAATTTTTCTTTAAAAGGGGACTTGATCATTCATTTAGGCAACATTTTGAGGGACTATGATCATTTGATTGTTTGTTTTACCCAAAGAAATTCAACATGCAATATGGCCCAATTATTTGGAGGCAACAAAGTGGAATACCCTAGGGGTGCAAGTGTGAAATGTGTTGTCCATTTTTCATGCTTTTTTGTCTTGTATTAGGTCAAACTAATTTGTTCGTTTTATTCGCATACAAACCCTAACTCTAGCATAGTATATTTAGAAAGCGATAAAGTGCGAAATTTAAATTCCTACACTATTACAACACAATAATATGGGGAGGGGGATACAAATGTCTCAAATGGGGATTATTTAGACAAGAAATTAAACCTAGCTATTACATCATTTTCTTTGAATATTTACAAGATAAATAATTGCATAATTAAATGGGAATGAAATAAATATGCAAAATGTAAAAAGAAATTTTATGTGTATGAGAAAAAGTATTATTTATGTAAAGTAAAAAAGAAATAAAAAAAACATTATTTTTGAAGTATTTTCATGTTTTAGGGCAAAACCCTAATTTTAATCAAAAGATAATAATTATTTAACATATATAATATTTACTATTTATATACAAAGGATAAAAGAAAAATGAAGTATATTTGTAAAAAATGTATTTTTTAGCATTAAATATTAAAAAATAAAATATGTACATTTTTTGGTATTTATATCCTAAGTGTATTAATATATACCTATTTATTTATATTATTTACAAAATATGTATTATATATATTAATTAATAATATTTAATATTTAATATTTAAATAAAAAAGTATTTTTCTATAAAATATTTTCAGGAAGTAAAAATAAGATAAAAGTGTATAAAAAATATATTTGTGCTATTTTTGTATTTTAAACAAAAAGTATATATTTATTCATTTATGTATAAACTAAAAGAAAATATCAAATAAATACCTAATAAATTCAAAAATGATGAGAAAAATACTTTTATATTTTTAATATGCTGAGAAAAAATAAATGAGTCAATAAAAAAAAGAAAAAGTCAAAGAACATTAAAAATAAAGCAAATGGGCTCAGGGGGTGTAAAACCAAAAAGGTGGTGCAAAAAGGAAAGTCAACATAAGCCCAGCCCATGAAGACCTTTCTTCAACCTCTGAACAACAATATTCAAAAAAACGCGTGCCCTGTTCTTCCATCCCAACATCCTGATTCTTTGATCTTTTGCACAAACTTTCAACACAAAAAATGTTAAGCATGGAACCACGATTCCAAATATATAAAGAACATCTCCTAACTCTCAGAAATGAGAGAGAATTTTAACAATCCCAAATCCTAACCTAAGTTTTCTGCCATTTTCAAACCTTAAATTCTCACAGCTCAAGCAAAAGAAATGAAAAGTAAAAGCATGTACAAGTTCAGTGGCATGAGTAGAACATTGCTTATTCACAAACTTAGAGTTAATGATGCCTAATGAGAGAGATAAAAGTTCACCAAAGTACCTGTTCAGTCGAAGTTCTATCTGGCAAATGGGGAACTTTCAGTGCAAGATAATGGTTGGTATAGCTTCCTTGAGGTGTGGTGATACTGTTCCAATATCTACTTTGCCTTGAGACACCTTGAACTGAGCTGTAGAACTTCAACTGCAAAATGGAAAAATGAAAATGGTGGAACTTGTTAGAGGAGTTACAGGTCGTGTTTCAAGTCATGGTCAGCTTGCATAGATGCTAGGGAATGTGTGTGAACTGGTTTGGGCAAGAGAGCTTGAGGGAAATGGAAGATGGCACTCAAACTGCAGGCCTGGCCCTGTTTTTGCAGTTTGAAGGTGATTCTGAGATTGGGAGTGTATGAGAGATGTTAGGGTCGTGTACTAGCTTGGTTATGATGTCCCGGATCTGTTTGACAAGTTCACTTTAGTGTTTTCAAGCTGATATGAGAGTTGTTGTAAGTTATGCAATGTTTCTTCTATCTTAAGCAAAGTTTGGCAAGTTGGTTTCTAGGCTTATGCAGGCCCCCTAAACATGCTGCAACAATCCCTCTTGATCAGTGTGATTAGTCCATAATCTTGTGCCCAAAAGATATGCTTTGTACTTCTTTGAATCATGTTTTGACATAAAGTCATGCTTTATCAAAATGGCTAAAATGCTTTTTCCAAATAAGGATTAAACTTCCATGTAATGACCAAATGCATAGAATAACATCTTGGCACAATGGTTTAGCATTTAATTTTTTAGTGTCAAAGGGTTTTAGGACCTGTAATTTAGCATAAACTAAGCTGACTTAAAAATGGCCTAAGTTATGAACATGCTTTGGTCAAGAACAAAAGTGAATTTTTGCCATATTGTGAAATTCGATTATCTCAAGTTATGAGGTTGTTTGAGAAGTTCTTGGACATTTTGGAAAGCTTGGAATGTGTACTACAATCCATCTTTGAAATGCAAATTGAAATTCCAAGTGGAAGTGTATGGAAAATGGCCTTGAAGTTGGGTAGAAAACCTTGTCAAAATAGGTTAAAATTTCAGTAAGTTAAGAATGGTTTAGTGCCCTTATTCAAAAATTTGTAAATTGAGATACAAGCCTCAAATGGGAAAACTTTGTGAATCAAAGTTGTAGATTATGCAACAAGCTACAACTTTCATGTTTTGACTTTTGTTTGAATCCAAATGGATCTTGGTGAGAAAGTGGGGCAAAGTTGGGAAAAAATTAGGGTTTTCCATAACTTAGAAAAATTCTAAGTTATGAAAAATTCCCATTTCAAACCCTAATTTGCATTTCTTGGTTTCTTGATGAACAAGTTTCATGATTTGGCATGTTTTGATGAAAAATGAATCTTGACTCTTGATTTTGACCAAAAGTCAAAGTTTGACTTTTCAGTATACAGTCAAAATTGATCAATTGACCGGGAAATTCAACTGTCAACCTTGTGTACTTGGGATCTTTTGAGTTTGTTGAGCATGTCAAGATAATTCCATGGGGTCTTTGAGTCCATATGTGAGCTTTGTTTGCCATTGGCTAGGTCAAACAGTCAAAAATTGCCTTTGTGCAGTCAAAACCCTAAAAATGACCATTTTCCCCCTTTTGATGATCTGATCAAATTTCTTGTGGAATTGTGATCCAAACTTGATAAAATGGTCCATATGAGTTCATAATGTTTATGTGGGTCAATTTTCATGAGATTTGACTGTCAATTGGCCACAGTTGACTTTTTCCCCAATACAGCTGATTTCTAGGTCATCTGTCCAATTAACTGGGCAAAACTTGGAATCAAGACTTGAAACTTGGTATGGATAAACTTAGGAGTCCAACATGAAGCATGAAAGTCATATTAGTCATTTTAGGTCAAAATATCTTTGTGCAAACACAAACCCTAATTTGGGTCCACAGTGCAAGGAGAAGTCTTGAGGAGAGGAAACCCTAACTGGATCTTGATCTTCAAGGGTTTTGTGATGAGAAAATGTTGAGGAAATGGGAGGGAAAATTTTGGGGTACAACAGTTGCCCCTATTCAATCTTCTTGAATCCGAAGAGTTAGATTGGCAGGTTTGCCTTTCGTGACTCGAGGGTAAAAGGAGATTGGACACTAGAGTGCCCTTAAATTTGCACTCGTCAAAGAAATGGATGCGGGAATGGGCTTAGAGATGCCATTTGGAGATGGGCTTAACGATGCCATCTGGAAGAGTGACAGAAACTTGTGGGGGATGGGCTTAGAGATGCCATCTGGACTGAGCATCAGAAAGGTGTCCATGCTTTGGACCATTTCCGAACTGGGGGTCTGAATAAGCAATAGATTGACATCCGTTGTTGGGAGGAAATTAGTAAACTGTTTTCAAAAGGTTGCATCTGAACAAGTGATAGACTAACATCCGTTGTTGGGAAGAATCCATAAACTGTTTTCAGAAATCTTGAAGTTGAATAAGCAATAGAGCAGCATCCGTTGTTGGGAAGCGTCCGTAAACTGTTTTCAAAAGGTTGCATCTGAACAAGTGATAGATTAACATCCGTTGTTGGGAAGAATCTATATACTGTTTTCAGAAATCTTGAAGTTGAATAAGCAATAGAGCAGCATCCGTTGTTGGGAAGCGTCCGTAAACTGTTTTCAAAAGGTTGCATCTGAACAAGTGATAGATTAACATCCGTTGTTGGGGAGAATCTATATACTGTTTTCAGAAGTCTTGAGAAGAAACTGAACAAGCGATAGGTTAACATCCGTTACTTGGAGAACCCGTAAACTGTTTTCAGAAATCTTGAAGTTGAATAAGCAATAGAGCAGCATCCGTTGTTGGGAAGCGTCCGTAAACTGTTTTCAAAGGTTGCATCTGAACAAGTGATGGACTAACATCCGTTGTTGGGAAGAATCCATAGACTGTTTTCAGAAGTCTTGAGAAGAAACTGAACAAGTGATAGGTTAACATCCGTTACTTGGAGAACCCGTGAACTGTTTTCAGAAATCTTGGAGTTTGAGGAGGAACCGGTGTAGGGTTGCCTGATGATGAGTCCGTGTAAAACCGCATCTGAAATTGTTAATGATAGACTTTTATTCTTAACCTGTAAAGGACAAAATGTTAGCTAAACACAAAATTATGTTGCATGAAATGTATGATGCAATATATGTTATATCAATGTTTATGATATGAATGTAATGAATGCGCATGTAAGCTGATGAGCTGTCTTGCTAGGGATAGATGAATCCTGGATGGCTAAAGAGAAAAGCATCCTGACTGCTGTCAGGAAGAATAATTCCTTGGCTGTGACTGGGGAATAAGGAGCTTGGGTTGTATACCAAACCTCTGGGGAATTCCTGATGACTTCTACTGGGGAGCACCAATCTAGTAGACTTATGCTGGGGATACAAGACCGGGAATCTTCAGTTCGGTGGGAAGTGTCTCTGGCGACTTCACTGGGGAACTCAAGATTTATTTTCCTAAAACTCTGTGGGGAGAAGGTTCATTAGTCTGGCTCTGCTGGGGATTGATAATTTGAAGCTTTAGCTCGGCTGGGGACACTGAAACTTAAACTCTGAGGGGGATTGAATTCCGGAGGATTCTCTGGCTGGGGATTTGCAAAGATAAGTTACTGCTGGGGAATTTTGATGAACTCCGCCGGAGATAGGAAGAATTTTGGCGAGCGCGATCTTCCGTGGTTGTTAGCTGAGGATAACCCAGTTATAAGGCCTTGTGAGGAATAACTTTGGATAAAACTCGGGAGAGACGTCCGTATTCTGCAGGGAATAAGCTTCCAGAATCTACTGGGGGTGAGTTTCAAGATTTGCTAGGGATATGGATTCCAAATCTCTCGGGGGTTTCCTTTGAAGGGGTATCAGGTTATCCAACTGTACCTTCGACTTATCAGTAATCCTCCTTCTTGGTTCATAAGGAAATGATTATGTTTCAAATGCATATGCCTATTTAACAAAACATTGGACGTTTCTCAAAAATAAACAAATAGTGCAAGAGAAAAGAAAAGGAAATGACACAAATTTCTGGGAAAGGTATTTGTATTGATTTTCTATGAGTATATTTGTACAAAGGAGACAATCATCCTAGTAAGAGGATTTTGTCGTAAATATTGAAAGATTTATACAAAATAAAGATGGCTATGTGAAATAATTCCATGGGATTCCATTCCGCTATAGCTTTCACAACTCTGGATATCTGTCCATTCAATGCTTCGCTAGACGATGACTGGATTTATCAGAAGCCTGGAACCGGTTGATGAAGAGATTGTCTTTGAAGTGATCCGACGAGACATAGTCATACGCTTTGATTCCCTAACTTTTGCCTGAATCGCCCTTTCGGGTTTTCGATTCACCGGGATACCCATTTTTGCCCAAGCCGCCTTTTCGGGTTTTCAACTTGCCGGGTGTACAGATTTTTTTTTTATCCCTAATTTTTGCCTGAACCGCCCTTTCGGGTTTTCGGCTCACCGGGATGCCCATTTTTGCCCAAGCCGCCCTTTCGGGTTTTCGACTTGTCGGGTTATTTCATGCGTAGTATCTTTTGACTATGTCTGCGTTCGCAGGGTGCGGCAAATCGTCGCCGTCCATGGTGGTCAGAATCATTGCACCACCAGAAAATATGCTCTTGATCACAAATGGTCCTTCATATGTAGGAGTCCATTTGCCCCTGGGATCACTTTGCGGCAAGATAATCCGCTTGATTACGAGATCTCCGACTTGATACACTTGACGTCTGACTTTCTTATTGAAGGCCTTGATCATCCGTTTTTGATACGTCTGACCATGGCATATAGCAGCAAGTCGCTTTTCGTCGATCTGATTGAGTTGATCAAGTCGGGTTTGCATCCAATCATCTTCATTCAAACCTGCGTCCTTCATGATCCTTAGAGAAGGGATATGGACTTCCATAGGCAAAACAGCTTCCATGCCATAAACCAAAGAAAATGGGGTTGCCCCGGTTGAAGTACGTACCGTCGTCCGGTATCCATACAGAGCAAACGGTAACATCTCATGCCAGTCTTTGTAAGTGACTGTCATTTTCTGAATGATCTTCTTAATGTTCTTGTTCGCAGCTTCAACAGCATCGTTCATCTTCGGCCGATAGGGAGATGAATTGTGATGATAAATCTTGAACTGTTCGCACAAGGCGGTGATCATTGTGTTATTCAGATTTGTACCGTTGTCTGTGATGATCCTGTCTGGAACACCATACCGACATATGAGATTTTGCTTGATAAAGCGGGCAACCACATTTTTAGTAACAGAGGCGAAGGAAGCTGCTTCGACCCATTTGGTGAAATAGTCAATGGCAACCAGGATGAAGCGATGTCCGTTGGAAGCCGTGGGCTTGATCTCTCCAATCATGTCAATGCCCCACATTGCAAATGGCCAAGGAGCGGTCAGAACGTTGAGAGGAACCGGAGGGATATGAACTTTGTCAACATAGACTTGACATTTGTGGCAAGTACGGGAATGTTGATGACAGTCAACTTCCATGGTAGACCAGTAATAGCTTGCCCTTAGGATCTTCTTAGCCATTGTATGCCCGCTCAAGTGAGTGCCAAATGTGCCGCTGTGCATATCAGTCATGATCAACTCTGCTTCATCTTTGTCTACGCATCGGAGTAACACGCAATCATGGCTTCGTTTGTAAAGGATGTCGTTGCTCAGGAAGAATTTGGCAGCAAATTTCCTTAAGAACTTCTTGTCATTTACGGAAGCTCCTTCGGGATAATCTCTGGTCTCGAGATACCTTTTGATTTCATGGAACCAAGGTTGTTCCGCTACTTCTTCGGTATTAATCTCGTGACAATGCGCAGGTTCATCCATTCGCTCGATGGTGATTTGGGGAGCCTCGTTATCCCAGTTGAGTTTAAACATGGAAGACATTGTAGCTAGAGCATCTGCTAGCTGATTCTCTTCTCGCGGGAAATGCTCGAAGGTAATTTGCTCGAAATGAGGCAACAATGTCAGGACATGTTCTTTGTATGGGATAAGATTAGGATGCTTGGTATCCCACTCTCCTTTGATTTGACTGATAACCAAAGCCGAGTCCCCAAATACGATCAAAGATTTGATCCCCAAGTCTATAGCAGCCTTGAGACCAAAGATGCAAGCTTCATACTCAGCCATGTTATTTGTGCAGCTGAAGCAAAGTCGGGCCGTGAAAGGAGTGTGACAACCTTCCGGAGAAATGAGTACTGCGCCGATACCATTTCCAAGTGCATTTGAAGCACCATCAAAGTACAGGGTCCATTGGGATCCCTTTTCGGGTCCGTCATACGGTCCGTCATCTTCAATGTTGTCCAAATTCATGATGTCCTCGTCTGGGAAGTCAAATCTCATGGGTTGATAATCTTCGATAGCCTGATGAGCCAGATGGTCAGCTAGTACACTCCCCTTGATAGCTTTTTGGGTGGTGTACTGGATGTCATACTCTGTCAGGATCATTTTCCATCTAGCTATCCTTCCAGATAAAGCAGGCTTTTCGAAGATATACTTGATAGGATCCATTTTGGAAATCAACAAGGTAGTATGAGTCAACATATACTGTCTTAGTCGGCGAGCAGCCCATACCAAAGCGCAGCAAGTTTTCTCGAGCAGTGAGTAGCGAGTCTCACAGTCGGTAAACTTTTTGCTAAGGTAATAAATAGCATGCTCTTTTCGACCAGACTCGTCATGCTGGCCCAAAACACACCCCATTGAGTTATCCAAGACGGTCAAATACATGATCAATGGTCTTCCTTCGACGGGTGGCATCAGAATAGGAGGTTCTAGCAAATACTCCTTGATCTTATCAAAAGCAGCTTGGCAATCGTCGTTCCATTCGACTACCTGATCTTTCTTCAAGAGTTTGAAAATTGGCTCACAGGTAGCAGTCAGATGAGAGATGAATCTGGCAATATAGTTCAAGCGCCCCAAGAACCCTCTAACCTCCTTTTCAGTACGGGGAGCAGGCATCTCTTGTATTGCTTTCACTTTTGCTGGATCGACTTCAATGCCTTTGTTGCTTACAATGAATCCTAGAAGTTTACCAGACCTAACTCCAAAAGTGCACTTACTTGGATTCAGCCTGAGTTTGTATTCTTTCAACCTGGCAAACAGCTTTTCTAGATGTTCAAGGTGCTCCTCCTCTGTTTGTGACCGAGCTATCATATCGTCTACGTAAACTTCAATCTCATGATGTATCATATCATGAAATAAAGCTACCATGGCGCGTTGATAGGTTGCCCCTGCGTTCTTCAGCCCGAACGGCATCACCTTGTAATAGAAAGTGCCCCATTGCATGACAAAAGTTGTTTTCTCCATATCCTCGGGGGCCATTTTGATTTGATTGTAGCCCGAGAATCCATCCATGAAGGAAAACATTTTATGCTGAGCCGTATTGTCGATCAAAATGTCAATGTGAGTTAGCGGGAAATCATCTTTAGGGCTGGCCCTATTCAAATCTCGGTAGTCCACACACATCCTGACTTTGCCATCTTTCTTAGGTACTGGCACAATGTTAGCGACCCATTGAGGATAGGATGTAACAGCCAGAAAGCCAGCATCGAATTGCTTCATTACTTCTGCTTTGATCTTTTCAGACATGTCAGGCCTCATTCGGCGAACTTTTTGCTTGATCGATGGACAATCCTCTCTTGTGGGGAGACGGTGCACCATGATGTCTGTGTCTAAACCCGGCATGTCTTCATAGGACCAAGCGAAGATTTCAACATACTCATTCAACAACCGCACCAAGCGCTCCTTGACTTTTGGTTCCAGATTGGCACCCACTTGCACCTCCTTCCGGTCCTCCTCGGTCCCTAATTTGACAGTTTCCAGTGATTCTTCATGCGGTAAGATGGCCCTTTCCTCTTGTTGCAGAAGTCTGGCTAGTTCCCCGGGTACTTCACAACCTTCGTCATCTTCATACTCGGCTAGATTGACCAGATCTTCAGAGTTATTGAAAGATATAGCAGAATAGTCACCCATGGAATCCGGAGTGGGTGGGTACCTGCATTGGTGAGTGTGGGTGTGTGTAAGGGATAGCCATCCTTAAACAAAAATGCAAAAGGAAAGAAAATGAACACAAGCAGTTTATCAAATGAAAAACGTCCAATGAATCATTAAACATGGCATATGGATATGAAAAATAATCAAAACCCTTACAAGTGGACCTACATGCCCCGGGCAAGGCATGAGGTGAAAAGATAGTGTACGGATTGTTTGAAAGTAAATATTACAGACCAAATAAGAAATGTTTAGCAGATAAATTACTGATGAATAAAAGTGATGGGGACAAAGTCCTTAGCCTCCCAATTGCTCAATCCTCCTTCGACAGTTGGATAAATCCACTCTTCAATGTTGCTCTCCTTGTCTTCATCTTCCAGGGCGTTGATTCCGTAGGGAGAAATTTTGACTGGCACCCTTTCAATCTTCGCACGGCGCATAGCTTTTTGGCCAGCGGCTGTGAACCCTAATCCAAACTTGTCAGTCTTATGCGGAAAGTCGGGTAACTGCCCCCATGCTGAATTCTTCCCTTCTTTTATTGCGGCCCTCGCGTCCTCCAAAGATGCCATCCTGGCCATCTGCCTCGGTGTCTCAGCTGCCAACTTTGCTACTGCTATTTCAGGAAGGACCTCTTCGAAATGCTGAAAAGGCGTCTCAATGAACTCCCCTTCTACCTCCACATATCGAAAGGAATTTAAGTGGCTAATCATGTACTCTTCTTCACCATGGACAGTAATGATCTTTCCCTTGACAGGATACTTCAACATCTGATGTAAGGAGGAGGTGACTGCCCCAGCATGGTGTATCCAAGGCCTACCCAACAAGCAAGAGTATGACGGACGGATGTCCATCACATAGAAAGTAGATTTAAACACCTCAGTGCCTATCTTGATGGGAATTTCAACCTCCCCATGGACCATTCTCTTCGAACCATCGAAAGCTCTGACAACAATATCGCTCGGCTTCAACTCCAACCCTTCACAATCTAGTCGGTCCAAGGCCTTCTTAGGCAGTACATTCAGCGACGAACCAGTGTCGACCAAGACATGTGCGAGAGTAGTTCCCCGGCACTCGACTGAAATGTGCAAAGCATCATTGTGGTTTCTACCTTTAGGAGTTAGGTCGGCATCAGAGAAACCTAATCCATTGTCCGCAGTCAGGCTAGCCATGCAATTTTGAAATTGATCCGCAGAGGTTTCTTGGGGCACATGAGCTGCCTTCAGAAACTTTATCAGAGCTTTAGCGTGCGCTTCCGAGCAAAGTAGTAGTGCCAGCATGGAGATCTTGGAGGGGGTTTTCCCCAACTGTTCCACCACATCGTAATCACTTCTTTTGATTATCCTCAAAATCTCGTCCATTTCCTTCTTGGAGGTTTCCGGGATTACCAAGGGTTGAGCCTTCGTCCTGACGGGCTCATCTTGGATTCCCTTACCTTTGTCAGCAGCGGTAGGAGAGACAGTACTAGGAACAACAATGTCTTCAATCAGAGGAGTTCTAGCAGAGAGTTTCATTGGTGCAGGGACGACCTTGTCAGCTGATGAGGGTCCAAAGACTGCTCTTGGAGGGGCAATCTCTGGAGAAAATATTCTCCCGCTCCTGGTGATTTTGCTAGTGCCCGCAATGTTGCTAATGCTGGCTTCATCATCATCTGAACTTTCTTTAATTACCTCGATTTGCTTAATACCATGGTAGTAGATGTCACCGCCATAGTTCCAAGGTATCGTCTTCTCAGAAACATAGGGAACAGGCCCCGGCATTGTTATCTTCAAAGGAACAGATTTCGTAGCTGGTGTAATCTTAACAGGCTTTTTGACGGCCTTGGAAAGATTGGCGTGAATGGTTATGATTGAGACATCTTCAGTATGAACTGGAACAGTAGAAACTTTTTCAAACAAAATTTGTCGACTATCCATAAGGCCTTGGATGCCTTTCTTCAGTAACGGACAATCAAACGGCAGAGAGTAACAACAATAGCAGTCTTCCTTACATCCCAGGAAGATCCCGGCCCTCAACAGATTCAACTTAATGGTTAGCAGTGGAGTAGTCAGATCACTGACATCAGCAACATACAAATCTTCTTCAATGGCGTTGACATTTCGGCCGTGCTTCGGCATGGGTGCAGATATCACATTAGGCTTCTCTGGAGCGTCAAACTCTACCTCCTTAGCCTCTATCAGGTCTTGGATTTTATGCTTGAGTGCCCAGCAATCATTGGTGTCGTGTCCAACACTGTCTGAATGGTAGGCGCATTTAGCATTGGCATGATAATGCGGAGAGGACGTGTTCACATTCTTTGGTGCCTCCTTGATGGTGGCAAGATTCAACTTCAACAGATGGGGAAGCACTTACGCTAGAGTCATATTAATGCGGGTGAACTGCCGTTGTGGCCGTTCCACCCGTTGTTGATTTGGTCTGGACTGGTTATAGCGAGGCTGCTCACTAGGAGTGTTTTGAATCATTACGGCCCCCACAGTTGGCCGACGCTCCATCTTCCCTGCTCTTCTCTGAGAATATACCATAGTTGTCTCCTTCTTAAAAGGCTTCTTCTCCACACTTGCAGCAACACCCTTCTGAATCTTTCCTGACTTGATGCCAGCTTCTATTCTTTCGCCTGTTAAGATCAAATCGGTAAACCCCGCGGAAGAGTTACCAATTAGATGATTGAAAAATGGCCCAGATAGGGTCCCAAGAAACATATCAACGAGCTCACGATCGGTTAAAGGAGGCTGCACCCTACCAGCCAAATCCCTCCATTTTTGTGCATATTCTTTGAATCCCTCACTTGTTCCTAGTGACATACCCTGAAGTTGGGTACGAGTAGGAGCAAGATCAGAATTATACTGGTATTGTTTGTAGAAAGCGGTGGCCAAATCTTCCCAATTTCTGACACTGGTTCCTTCTAGCTGATAAAACCACTCCAACTGAGCTCCCGAAAGGCTGTCTTGAAAGAAATGAATCCAGAGGTTTTTATCTGCCGTATAGGGTTGAATCTTTCTTACGTAGGATCTGAGATGCATTTTGGGACAGGACAGCCCATCATACCTCACAAACACTGGCACTTTGAATTTTGGGGGAATCACAATCCCGGCAACCAAGCCCAAGTCTTCAAAGTCCAAGCCCGGTACTCTTTGTAATTCCATGGCGGCCAATCTGTCTTCTAGACCCTTGTATTTGTCATCAGCTGGAGGATATTGCTGGTCAGAATAATCTTCATCCTCTTCTACCTCTTCTTCTTCCGCATCAGACTCGGAAGGCACCGCAGCTCCATCTCTTTTACTAGTCCCTTCATCAGAAGTAGGAGGAAATTCAAGCACTCTTCGAGCTTCTCCGTCAAATCTTCTCCCCAAAGTAGCCACCCCAATCCTCTTCTTCTTCTTTTTCACTGGGTCCTTATTCCCCAATTGAGTCTTGATATCCTCCTGACCCTTAGCCAAGGTCATCAGGAGTTGCTGGAACTGCGCATTCTGAGCTTGTAGGTCTTTGACTGTTTGCTCGAGATCCATCCTACTGAAATAAACAGCAGACAGATAAGGAAACCTGGAGTGAGACCTGCTTATGCACATGATGAATGGTATGCTTATGTATGCAATGCATTCAAGGATTTAGAACATTCAAAATTGTTTCAGACAAAGGAGAACGCACGTCATATTAATAAGAAGAAGTTTGTTAGTACATAAATGCCCCATGGGCCAAATATTACAAAATAAACTTCTTAAGGCAGAAAGACATTGCGCATCCTCTTTGGTGCGATGTAGGTGTTGAGGGCCTCTTGCTCGTGGAGTCGGAGGGTAAGCTCTAGAACCTTCTTTTCACTGGCGTAGTAGCTAGCTTCAAAAGTATTTCGTTCCTCCTTGAGTTGAATCCAACTTTTCTGCATTTCCTCCCACGATGTAGGCATGTCTGGATGTAGGATGGTGTAGGGGACCTCTCCTTCATTGACGGGCTCTTTAATCACTGGGAGTACATGAGGATAAGGCATTGTTGTACCCCAAAATTTGCCCTCGCATTTTGCTACAAACAATCTCAGCTTCAGACATTTCCCGACTTTTCAAACTGGCGCAAGAATCAGACAAACGGACTTTTCTTGACATTCAAGCAAAATTAGGGTTTTTTACTGATGTTCAGAGCTCTGATTTGTCTCATACAGTTGACTTAGGGTTGGGATGATTTTTGGTTCAATTTTGATCAGGCGAGCGTTATCTAGCATTTAATCAGAAATTAAGATTTTATGGGCATATTCTCAGAAGAATTTAAGTTCTACCGCACTTTGCAGTTTATCCCGATTCGTATTAAAATTCGCGTTATCTCGATTTAATCAGTAAATGAGGCAGTTGGTTGGAATTCACCAGTCAAAAGGGATGTGTGCAATGTGGAATTACAGTGCTTGGCAAAAGAATCAGTGAAAAAAAAAGGATTGCATCTGATTAAGTCTTTGTGTTCGACTGTTGCTTTGAATAATGGATACGTCGAATTCATTTATTTTGATCATTTAAGGTTTAGTTGATTATTTATGATTCTAAGAATTAAAAATATTTGAAGTTTAAACCTTCATTTTATTTTATTTTTAAGGGACTATAAATAACAAATGAACAATTAAAGGAAAGGAATTGAAAGAAATTTAAAATATCAAATGAATATTTATTTCACATTTAATAATTGTTACAATTGTTATTATTTGGATACTAATATTTATTACAAAGTATTTAAATAATAATAATGTACAAGAATTAAACTAAAAATAAAAATTCTATCCTATTTCTAAATTCTTCATTCTCCACTTCATGCCGATGCTCCATATTTTTTTTTTTATCTGCAAAAAGAAAGAGGAAGTCAGAAGACAGTTAATTAAAAAAGACAGTTAATTTGCTCATCATTAGGGGCCACTGACTGGGATCAGTTGCCCTCTCTACAAATCACGGGATTTCTCCCGGTTCACAGAGAGGGAAGATTTTTTTTGTTCATGAAATGCAAATGCATAATTCTTAAAAATTCAAGGCTGCATAAGAATCTCAATTTCCAATTCAAATTAAACTGAAAAAATCCATTTCCAACTTTCTATCCAAAGCAAAAAGGAAGTTGCTGTCAAAATGCCTAAGGATTACCCAAAAGTACACTTGCTGCAAAGTCAAAATGCCAAGATATCAAAGAAGTGCAAAGCTGTCAAAAGCAGAATAAGGATGCAGAGAAGTATATGCAAGCAATTTAATCCTTTTCATCATTTCCCAGCATGAGAGAGGGCCCCTTCAGAACCATAGTACAATACAAATCATATAATAATTCTGAGTTGTACTATGAGTGAGAAAAAGAGAGATAAAAGAGCATAGGCAGAGTTCAGGTTAGGCATAGGCAGTAGGACAGCAGAAAAGATATACAAAAAAGAAGACACAATTCAGCATGGTTCAAAACTACACAGCATGGACAGTTACTAGAAATGGAAAAGATGCCAAGAAATTTTGTCAAACTACCCAGCAAGCATGGATCAAAAAGAAGACCAAAGTTTGAAATAAGGTTAGGCGCCAAAGACCAATAGCAAAAGGACGAAATAATACAAGAAAAGAGACTGATTGAGCCAAGCACCAATATCACCCATATAACTCAGAACTGAACCAAGATAAAAAAAAAAGAAGCTCATACCTGTCTAAATACACAAGCAATCGAAACACTATCTAGCCAAGGCCACAACCAAAAACTATCAAACCTGAACAGCCAAGCCAACAGACGCCCCGCCTACTGTCCAGAACCACGACAAACCAAAAAAAACTCTGTTAAGCCAAGCCTAACCAGAGCTGCCATCGACCTGCATTTATCCATACAAAACCTTGCAAAACCAGTTACAAAACATCATAACTTGCCTACTTTCCAGTCACACAAAATCTATCAAACCTGAGCAACCTCAAACTTGGCCAAACCCAACAAACACACTGAAGCATAACCTGTAAACTAGGTTATCAAGCCAAACTGAACATCTCAGACCTGATAAAACCAGAATCATAACACCCAATACCCTGTCATAACATGAACCTGTCAAAGCTTGAACATACAAACACATAAGCTGACTTACCAAAGTCCCTGTAAAACCATAACACCTTGCCTTCACCACGAAAGCCTAACCATCAAAATATGGCCTAGCTTTCAAACCTGATAAACCAAAAATCCCAATCCATCAAGAAACACCTATATTCCAACCAACTCCTAAGCCTCAGAGTTTTCTTTCCTCATCATAGGCGATATCAAAAGCATCCAATACAAACAAATAATACAGCATTCAAGAAGAAGAGAGAAATTTCGTGCAGAAGCAAGCAACAATACATAGGCATCAGTGACGTAGAAGAAGAAGAAAGAAGGGAAAGGGTTCTCAGTATACATCATCATCAAAGCCCTAATATAGCAAAGGAACGAAAATACCAGGAAAGCTCAAAGATTCATCACAGTACTGCATCCCTCACTGTTCCGGCCTCCTAAGCATCACGCTCTCCGCCTCTCCTCCATCTCCCAAACGAAGGTAGCCATTCTTCTCCCTTTCTCTTCTTCACCACCTCATAATATCACAAGTTTAAGAATCAAAGTTCAAACTAAAACAACGCATGTAATTCATAAAAGAAAAAGGAGCATAAAGATTAAAACCAAACCTCGTGCACCAAGATTGCTGAGTCCGCGCCATGGAGGGAAGAGAGGGTTGAACGATGATGTTGGTGGCCGGAGATAAGCACTCAGGGAAGCGAGATGATCGGAGAAGACAAACTCAGCGAACGGCGCCGCTACTAACCCTAACCTTCGTTCATTACCAAACTGAACCATTTGCCTAACCCTAAATTCGTTTGCCTGAACCATGGGCCTGACCTGTTCCCATTTGTTCTAAGCCCAATTATTTCAGAAACAATGCAAATCAACATTTTATAATTATTTTTTACTTAACCATTTATATATTATACTAACCTTTTTTTATTTTTATAAACAATGGTTTTTTATTATTCTTTGTAAAATACTCATTTAATTAAAAAATACATTTTTTTTTATATATATCATAAGGCTAAAACATTTTTTTTGATAGATATTTTGTACATACATATTATATTAAAAATTAATTTTTGTACATATCATATAAATTAAATTTGAAAACGTTTTCTTTAGATTAATACACATTTGTATATAAAATAACAAAATACATTTTTTATACATAATTAAATTGAAACTTTTTAATTAACATACACATTTGTACATACCAATTCAAATACATTTATTTTCTAAATATCGAAATTCACAAACATTTGACTAAAATACTTTTTTAATTAAAACTTAACATTTAATCAAAACACTTCATTTTTCTTTTGTACATAATTAACATATAAATCAAAAATACAAGATTAAAACATATATCTAGGTCAAAACCCTAATACGCTTCAATTCCATTTCGCACTTGTACATAATTACACAATTCATATACATATACATCTCACATTTACACTTACACAATATATTGCCCTATACACATTTTATCTTATATTTGTACATTCGATATTTACATTTTGATTGTGACATTCGATTTGGTTGTAAATACTATAAGTCTCATCCCCTTGTACATTTATACCCCCACTCCCTGATACTATTTTGTAATAGCGTATATTTACATTCCGCAATTTACAGTTTTCCAAATTATACCATGTTTAGACCTAGGGTTTGTATGTACATAAAATCAAACGCTAGATAACCTAATACAAGACAAATACATGTAATCAATACACAACCACACTTGCACCCTCTAGGGTAATCCCACGTGATGCCTTCCAAAATGAGCCATGCTTGCACGTCGAGTATCTTTGGCAAAATAAAAGCAAATGATCACAAGTCCCTCAAAGTGTTGCCTAAATGGAATGATCATAGTCCCTTCGAAGTAATTGCCAAAGACACTTGGCACCATTGCATTCATGGTCCATACGATGACCCACGCCCGTCCCGAATAAACTTCCTAAATACAAGATTGCCTACCAATTTCAATGGTAGAACAAAATTGTCAAAGGGGTTAAAACACGACGAAAATCTTTGAGAAAGCTTTAGGGTAGATAAACTCTTAAGTACTTGTCAATTTGCAAAGAAAACACTTGCCTAATTTCAAAACCCACTTCACAAACACTTTCAAAAATCAAACTTTTCAAACCCTTGAAACGTCTTTTTAAAAGATAAAACACCTTTTGTAAAACATTCGAGTAAAGAATTGTTACAAGGTTAGCCTAGCACAAGGCATCTTTTCAAAGCATTTTCAAAACAACACACAAAGCACCATTTCATACAATTGAAAACCAAGGCAAGATTGATCTAAGCAAGTACCTAAGAGCCCATGGATAACCATGGATGAAAAGGGTGCTAATACCTTCCCTTTTCATAATATACCCCCCGAACCCACGAAACATCTCAAAAGGTTTTTGCTGTGCTTTTTTAACCTTTCCTTTAGGATAAAATAAAAAGTCGGTGGCGACTCTTGCTCAACCGCACAAGTGCGAATACGAACGCAAAACACTAGTCAGTTCTCCCACCGTATCACAGGCATCATTAGACTTTGGGCTCGGGCTCGTACCCACTTGAGATAAGGCTCAAGAGGGATGGAGTTCTTGCGTCCCAGAGTCTTGCTATCAACCTTGTTGAGTTTTCCCCAAGCTCTAATGAATCTTTGGCGAAGTCCTTGCGCATCGTTGTCGAAGTCAAAAACTAGGTTAGGAATCAACATGTCATGAGGGCCATCCCTCCGTGCATATCCAAATTGCCTCAAAGCTAGGCAAGGGTTGTAGGTGATACCTCCCCTGATTCCAAGTAAAGGAACATTAGGAAATTCTCCGCAACGATCGACAATGATGACATTTTCTCTGGACCGAGAACACCAATGCACATCAGAATGAGTAAGAGTCATCAACCGTTGGGACCACCTTGTACCTTGGTCATTCTTCAAGACAGATTGCGGAAGGTGCGAAATAAACCACCTTGCAAGGATAGGAGTACAACACATGAGAACACCCCTCTTTCTCATTGTTCGTGTGTAAAATGAGTGAAGAATGTCCCCAAGCAATGTTGGTATCGGATTTCTGGACAAGAAGATTTTGACGGCGTTGACATCTACCAATTGGTCAGGATTTGGGAACAAGACCAACCCATAGATAAGGAGTGCCACAATTTCTTCAAAGGCTTGTAGGTCCGATGAATTCCAACATTCTTGTGCCTTCTCAAACAAGAATTTTGCTAAGAATCCCTTAACGCCGCTTCTGGTTTCCCAATGCCCCTTGATGTCGGATGGTTGTAGATGTAATGCTCGAGCAACATCTTCCGGCTTTGGTTCCTTTTCCGTACCGTTGAAGGGTAGTTGATTAAGGATAGGAATTCTCAGGAGTTGAGAAAACTCCTCCAAAGTGGGTACCAACTGATAATCAGGGAAGGTGAAACAGTGGTGAAGAGGGTAAAAGAACTGGAATAGCACTTTCATCATGTCTTCTTCAATGTTGGTGTTGACTAGGCTGAGCAGTCTTCCATGTCTTTCACTGAAGGATGAATTTTCCGGAATTATTGAGGTGAGCTCCTTGAGTTGAGGAGAGATTCTCACAAGGTTGACTTGAATGGTATTTCTGCGAGGAACTTCCATGGCCTACAAAACGAGAACAAAGATGAAGATCCAAACCCTTGAAATGGTTAGTGAATGCATATGATGCTTCATGATGTTTATGATGTATGCACAAAACATATATACAAGCAAATCACACCAAACCCTAGTTTCAGGCTTGCATGGGGTTTCATAGGTAAGTACCCTCTTGAGTGTAGTTGGCTTAAAAACCTGTCCTATAAATAGTAACCGGGTTCTAAGGAGCTCAATATCACTGGATTGTTTTCATTGTTCATTGTTTTGGTTTAGCCACTTAACTAGCGACCAAAATATTCCAAGAACACAACCCTCAATGAGTGTAGTATCGAGTATCTACCAACTTCGGACTGCACCAAAGCCGGTCATCTCACTACCCCTAATAAAAGGCCAAGATGGTCAAGTAAGGTTCTAGGTCATTAGTGCTTAGTGACATCACTCAGCGGCCCCGTACTCTCCTTGATTGAACTCAAGGGTTACCTGTACTCACAAATATGTCGCACTAATATAGCTATTGCTTCGACCGTGTCGGTATACCCCGCACAGTTTCCATAATGTATTGCTATCTATGAATGTTTCCCAAAATCCGGGTGTAGGATTGTAAACCCAAACAATAGAACCAAACTATAAAGCAAACAAATCAAACAATTAGTCATGCAAGAGGGTGATCTAAGCCCTAAGGTTACTCCACTTTTAGAATATTCTCCCCAGCAGAGTCGCCAGTTCTGTGATACGGTGGGAGAACTGACTTGAGGTTTCGCGTTTGTTTTCGCAAATGTTTCGGTTGAGCAAGAGTCACCACCGACTTTTTATTTTATCCTAAGGAAAGGTTTAAAAAGCACAGCAAAAACCTTTGAGATTTTTCTTGGGTTCGGGGAGTCGATTATAGAAAGGGAAGGTATTAGCACCCTTTCTATCCATGGTTATCCATGGGCTCTTAGGTACTTGCTTAGATCAACTTGCCTTGGTTTTCAATTGTTTGAAATGGTGCTTGGTGTGTGGTTTTGAAAATGTTTTGAAAAGATGCCTTGTGTAGGCTACCCTTATAACAATTCTTTATTCGAATGTTTTACAAAAGGTGTTTTGTCTTTAGAAAAGATGTTTCAAGGTTTTTTTGAAAGTTTGTTTTGAAAGTGTTTGTGAAGTGTGGTTTGAAATTAGGCAAGTGTTTTCTTGGCAAATTGACAAGTACTTAAGAGTTATCTACCCTAAAGTTTTCTCAAAGGATTTTTGTTATGTTTTAAACCTTTTGACAATTTTGTTCCACCATTGTATTTGGTGGACAATCTTGTCTTAGGAGGTGAAAGGGACGGGCGCGGGTCATCTTTTAGACCATAATTGCAATAGTGTTAAATGTCTTTGGGCAATTTTTCTTTAAAAGGGGACTTGATCATTCATTTAGGCAACATTTTGAGGGACTATGATCATTTGATTGTTTGTTTTACCCAAAGAAATTCAACATGCAATATGGCCCAATTATTTGGAGGCAACAAAGTGGAATACCCTAGGGGTGCAAGTGTGAAATGTGTTGTCCATTTTTCATGCTTTTTTGTCTTGTATTAGGTCAAACTAATTTGTTCGTTTTATTCGCATACAAACCCTAACTCTAGCATAGTATATTTAGAAAGCGATAAAGTGCATAATTTAAATTCCTACACTATTACAACACAATAATATGGGGAGGGGGATACAAATGTCTCAAATGGGGATTATTTAGACAAGAAATTAAACCTAGCTATTACATCATTTTCTTTGAATATTTACAAGATAAATAATTGCATAATTAAATGGGAATGAAATAAATATGCAAAATGTAAAAAGAAATTTTATGTGTATGAGAAAAAGTATTATTTATGTAAAGTAAAAAAGAAATAAAAAAAAACATTATTTTTGAAGTATTTTCATGTTTTAGGGCAAAACCCTAATTTTAATCAAAAGATAATAATTATTTAACATATATAATATTTACTATTTATATACAAAGGATAAAAGAAAAATGAAGTATATTTGTAAAAAATGTATTTTTTAGCATTAAATATTAAAAAATAAAATATGTACATTTTTTGGTATTTATATCCTAAGTGTATTAATATATACCTATTTATTTATATTATTTACAAAATATGTATTATATATATTAATTAATAATATTTAATATTTAAATAAAAAAGTATTTTTCTATAAAATATTTTCAGGAAGTAAAAATAAGATAAAAGTGTATAAAAAATATATTTGTGCTATTTTTGTATTTTAAACAAAAAGTATATATTTATTCATTTATGTATAAACTAAAAGAAAATATCAAATAAATACCTAATAAATTCAAAAATGATGAGAAAAAATATTTTTATATTTTTAATATGCTGAGAAAAAATAAATGAGTCAATAAAAAAAAGAAAAAGTCAAAGAACATTAAAAATAAAGCAAATGGGCTCAGGGGGTGTAAAACCAAAAAGGTGGTGCAAAAAGGAAAGTCAACATAAGCCCAGCCCATGAAGACCTTTCTTCAACCTCTGAACAACAATATTCAAAAAAACGCACGCCCTGTTCTTCCATCCCAACATCCTGATTCTTTGATCTTTTGCACAAACTTTCAACACAAAAAATGTTAAGCATGGAACCACGATTCCAAATATATAAAGAACATCTCCTAACTCTCAGAAATGAGAGAGAATTTTAACAATCCCAAATCCTAACCTAAGTTTTCTGCCATTTTCAAACCTTAAATTCTCACAGCTCAAGCAAAAGAAATGAAAAGTAAAAGCATGTACAGGTTCAGTGGCATGAGTAGAACATTGCTTATTCACAAACTTAGAGTTAATGATGCCTAATGAGAGAGATAGAAGTTCACCAAAGTACCTGTTCAGTCGAAGTTCTATCTGGCAAATGGGGAACTTTCAGTGCAAGATAATGGTTGGTATAGCTTCCTTGAGGTGTGGTGATGCTGTTCCAATATCTACTTTGCCTTGAGACACCTTGAACTGAGCTGTAGAACTTCAACTGCAAAATGGAAAAATGAAAATGGTGGAACTTGTTAGAGGAGTTATAGGTCGTGTTTCAAGTCATGGTCAGCTTGCATAGATGCTAGGGAATGTGTGTGAACTGGTTTGGGCAAGAGAGCTTGAGGGAAATGGAAGATGGCACTCAAACTGCAGGCCTGGCCCTGTTTTTGCAGTTTGAAGGTGATTCTGAGATTGGGAGTGTATGAGAGATGTTAGGGTCGTGTACTAGCTTGGTTATGATGTCCTGGATCTGTTTGACAAGTTCACTTTAGTGTTTTCAAGCTGATATGAGAGTTGTTGTAAGTTATGCAATGTTTCTTCTATCTTAAGCAAAGTTTGGCAAGTTGGTTTCTAGGCTTATGCAGGCCCCCTAAACATGCTGCAACAATCCCTCTTGATCAGTGTGATTAGTCCATAATCTTGTGCCCAAAAGATATGCTTTGTACTTCTTTGAATCATGTTTTGACATAAAGTCATGCTTTATCAAAATGGCTAAAATGCTTTTTCCAAATAAGGATTAAACTTCCATGTAATGACCAAATGCATAGAATAACATCTTGGCACAATGGTTTAGCATTTAATTTTTGAGTGTCAAAGGGTTTTAGGACCTGTAATTTAGCACAAACTAAGCTGACTTAAAAATGGCCTAAGTTATGAACATGCTTTGGTCAAGAACAAAAGTGAATTTTTGCCATATTGTGAAATTCGATTCTCTCAAGTTATGAGGTTGTTTGAGAAGTTCTTGGACATTTTGGAAAGCTTGGAATGTGTACTACAATCCATCTTTGAAATTCAAATTGAAATTCCAAGTGGAAGTGTATGGAAAATGGCCTTGAAGTTGGGTAGAAAACCTTGTCAAAATAGGTTAAAATTTCACTAAGTTAAGAATGGTTTAGTGCCCTTATTCAAAATTTGTAACTTGAGATACAAGCCTCAAATGGGAAAACTTTGTGAATCAAAGTTGTAGATTATGCAACAAGCTACAACTTTCATGTTTTGACTTTTGTTTGAATCCAAATGGATCTTGGTGAGAAAGTGGGGCAAAGTTGGAAAAAAATTAGGGTTTTCCATAACTTGGAAAAATTCTAAGTTATGAAAAATTCCCATTTCAAACCCTAATTTGCATTTCTTGGTTTCTTGATGAACAAGTTTCATGATTTGGCATGTTTTGATGAAAAATGAATCTTGACTCTTGATTTTGACCAAAAGTCAAAGTTTGACTTTTCAGTATACAGTCAAAATTGATCAATTGACCGGGAAATTCAACTGTCAACCTTGTGTACTTGGGATCTTTTGAGTTTGTTGAGCATGTCAAGATAATTCCATGGGGTCTTTGAGTCCATATGTGAGCTTTGTTTGCCATTGGCTAGGTCAAACAGTCAAAAATTGCCTTTGTGCAGTCAAAACCCTAAAAATGACCATTTTCCCCCTTTTGATGATCTGATCAAATTTCTTGTGGAATTGTGATCCAAACTTGATCAAATGGTCCATATGAGTTCATAATGTTGATGTGGGTCAATTTTCATGAGATTTGACTGTCAATTGGCCACAGTTGACTTTTTCCCAATACAGCTGATTTCTAGGTCATCTGTCCAATTGACTGGGCAAAACTTGGAATCAAGACTTGAAACTTGGTATGGATAAACTTGGGAGTCCAACATGAAGCATGAAAGTCATCTTAGGAATTTTATGTCAAAATATCTTTGTGCAAACACAAACCCTAATTTGGGTCCACAGTGCAAGGAGAAGTCTTGAGCAGAGGAAACCCTAACTGGATCTTGATCTTCAAGGGTTTTGTGATGAGAAAATGTTGAGGAAATGGGAGGGCAAATTTTGGGGTACAACACCCTCGATGCGCTATCAAAAGTTGTCTTTCAAAATGATCTTAGTCCCTAGAGAAAGATTCTAAGATGCCTTGCAACATTGCTAATCATGGTTATACGGTGACCCACGCCCGTCCCCTTTTACATCCAAAGATATGGTTATCTACCAAATCAATGATAAGATAACAATATCAAAGAAAAAAGGAAATGAACATGAAAGACATTTGAGTAGGTAAAATTTTCCAAGTTACTTGCTCAATTTCAAAACAAAACATCCTTGCTATTTTCAAAACAAACACCAAACACTTTCAAAACATCTTTCAAACTTGAAAACATTTTCAAAATATCAACACTTTGTATACATTCTTACGACCGAGAATCATTACAAAGTTTGTCTAAATGACGGCGCCTTTTCAAAATACTTTCAAAAAAACCACACAAAGCACATTTTCAAACAAAAGCAAGTGATCTAGCAAGTAACGAAGAGCCCATGGATAACCATGGCTGAAAAGGGTCCTAATACCTTCCCTTTTCATAATTCACCCCCCGAACTCAAGAAAACATCTCAAAGGTCTTTCCTGTGCTTTTTCACCTTTCCTTTTGGATAAAAGAAAAGTCGATGGCGACTCTTGCTAACCGCAATATTTGTGATAAAACGCAAAAGAACCAGGTCAGTTCTCCCACCGTACCATAGCATGACCTAAAACATTGCTCAAGATCAATTGGATTAATAGTGAATTTTCAGTCAACTGATCAAAAGTCAATTGTACATTGAAAAGTCAAACTTGGACTTTTTGGTCAAAATCCAATGTCAAAGATCACAATTCACCAAAACATATCAAAATATGAAACTTATTCATTAAGAAATCAAAAAGTCAAGATTTCATTTTGAAAAGTCAAAGTTTTCTAACTTAGAAATTTTTCTAAGTGTTTAAAACTTCATGTTTTTTCATAACTTTGAGCTAATTTTCACCATGATGCAAGATGATTCAGAAGAAACTTTCAACATGAAGGTTGTAGATCTCCATGATATCTACAACATTTCTTTACACAACTTCTTCTAAAAGTGCTTAGATCTCAAGTTATTAATTCATAAAGTCATGGTCTTGAATTCATGGCACTTTTTGACCTAGTTTTGGTTAGGATTTTGACCTAACTTCATGGCACTTTTTCATATAGTTTCAAAGGGAATTTTCAAAAGTGATTCAAACAGGTGTTGTAGAGCACATTACAAGATTTCCAAAATATCCAAGAACTCCTTGAGATCATTTGTGATCAAGGAGAATTGAAGCTCTGAAATTAGGGTTTTCAAACTTAAATTACAAGCCATTTCATGATGAACAAAAATTCAAATCCAAACCTAGGCTGCATAATCTTTGCTTTGAAAGCCTCAAAATTGTTTTTCACTACATAATTAAATGTTTACACAGCTGATAGAGCTTTAATTCAAGCACTTGAGCCTTTATCCAAGTTACATTTCCATTTATGGCACAAAGTTGCCATTTCCATTTTGATAAAGCATCACTTTTGCAATTGTCAACTCCTTGAGCTTTTCACTTGTTCTTTCTGCACACACAACCCCTATAAACCAAAAGCAATGTGTCTAAAGCCTCTTTGAACTCAGAACATGCTTGTACAACACTTTGAGATTTGTCTTCTCACTTTTCTTCAAAAGCAAGTCATAGAGCCAAAAGGCTAGAACTCAGAAACCTTGAGTGCATTTGATCTCTAACCTTTTCCATAAATATACACAAGTCTATTGCAACATAACACATGAATACTAAGACCCCAAAAACACTCCCAAGCACTCTGCAACTCAGAATTTGCCATAACTTGACAGTTTTGAACCTCACATAGCCATCTCCAAATCCACTCGTGTGTATTGAGTTTTAACCATCCAAACACTTAATATACATCATGTCAAAGTGATCAAGACCCCTGTTTCTTGACTGTAACTCCTCCATCACTATCCATCATTTCCAAATTTGAAGCTTGTAACTTGACTTGAGTTGGGAGTTTTAGCCATCCTCAAAGAAAAGTAGGAGTTGGAACACACTCAAGGAGGTCCAGGAAAGCTACAGAAATCATCAGGCCATCACAAAGGTTGCTCAAACTCCATATACGACTCCAAATGCAAGAGGTAAGTTTTCAAACTTCTATCTCTTCATATAGGCATCATTTGATTTTGATTTGTGAAGATAAAATGTAGATACCATTGCCATGAAGCTGTACATATCCATAGTTTGCATTTATATGGCCTGAGCTTAGAGAATTTTAGAGTTGAAGTTTTCTGAAATTTTTAGGTTTTAAATTAGGGCCAGAAAAATTCTCATTCATCTTTTTAGGTGTAATCAAGGCGCGTTTTGTGTTATGTATTTATCCTTTCACACAAGTTAACGGATGTATCACCACCCCAAAGGTTAAAGCGTGCGTCTGTCACCCTTAGGTCCTGGGTTGAATCCCCAGCGTGACCTTTTGTTATTTTTCACTATTTTTTTGACATTTTGAGTTTTTTTTAGTGCCTGGGCCTTTGTGATGGGCCTCCCATTTTTGCTGACTTCTAACCTTGATATACTTCAGCACCCCTGGCCCATTTTTTTTAATTATTTCATTTTTCTATTTTTTTTATTTTATCATATTTTATTTTCTTTAATGTTTTTTATTATTCATTATTATTAATATAATTATTATTTTTATTAATAAAAATCCAAAAAATATTTTTATTTATTATTCATACTTATATATTTTATTTTCTCTATAAAACAAAAAGATTAAAAAACATTTTTCTTAAACAAATTAATTTCTTTTTTTCTTAAATAATTAATATTTTGACTTAGGATTAATTACTATTTTATTTTTCTTTTATTTAAAATTAATTTAGAACTTAGGTTTATTTTAGTTAATTAATATTCATATTATTTTTATTAAGTTAAAACCTTTTCATAAATAAAACCCTAAAATACATTTTAAACTTAATTTCCTTATTAATTAATTTATGATTAAATTTTTGTTCGTTAATCATCTCTCTTAATTAGGTTAAAACCCCTTTCATAAAAACAACCAAAATCATTTATTTTTCCATTTATATTCTTGCATTTTATTTTCAATTTTGTACAATATTCAATATGGTTGTAATAAATAATTAGGTTTAATTTTCTTGCAATCCCCATTTGTAAACTTGTACACCCCCTCCCCTATTAATGTAATAGCGTAGTAATTTTACTTTTCACAATTTTTCTCTTTATATAAATGCTAGTAATTAGGGTTTGTATGAGAAGATAAAATCAACAAGTAGCAAACCCTAATCAAAGACTAAACTAAGCATGAAAATTAATACATTTGCACATAAGCACCCCTAGGGTAAAATCCACTTGGTTGCCTTATAAAAATGGCCATATTATGCATGTGAGGTATCTTAGCAAAAACAAGCAAAAATACAAGATCATAGTCCCTCGATGACGCTATCTATGTTGCCTTTTCAAAATGATCTTAGTCCCTAAAGATAGATGCTAAGATACCTTGCAACATTGCTAATCGTGGTTATACAATGACCCACTCCCGTCCCGTTTACATCCAAAGATAGGGTTACTTACCAAATCAATGGTAAGATAACAATGTCAAAGGAAATAGGAAATGAACATGAAAGACTTTTGAGTATGTAGAATGTTCCTAGTTGCTTGCTTATTTTCAAACCAAAATATCCTTGCTATGTTCAAAACAAACACCAACACTTTCAAAAACATCTTTCAAACTTGAAACATTTTCAAAAAAAATCAACATCTTTGTATACATTCTTACGAACTAGAATTATTACAAAGTTTGCCTAAACAATGGCCTCTTTACAAAATACTTTCAAAAACCACACAAAGCTTAATTTCAAACAAAAGCAAGTTGATCTAGCAAGTAATTGAGAGCCCATGGAAAACCATGGATGAAAAGGGTGCTAATACCTTCCCTTTTCATAATCTACCCCCCGAACTCAAGAAATAATCTAAAAGGTCTTTCCTGTGCTTTTTCACCTTTCCTTTTGGATAAAAGAAAAGTAGGTGGTGACTCTTGCTAAACCGCAACATTTGCAATAAAACGCAAAACACCCAAGTCAGTTCTCTCACCGTATCATAGAACTGGCGACTCTGCTGGGGAGAATACTTTAAAAGTGGGGTTATCATTGAGCTAGATCACATTTACTTACTTTCATTGTTTGAATTGTATGCTTTACTTTATAGTTCTTTGTTTGGGTTTGAATCCTCTACCCAGATTTGGGATACCTTATAGGTAAGTAGCAATACATTGTGGAAACTGTGCGGGGTATACCGACACGGTCTAAGCAATAGCTATGTTAATGTGACATATTTGTGGGTACCGGTGGCCCTTGAGTAGTCAAGGAGAATATGGGGGCGCTGAGTGATGTCATGAAGCACTAATGAACTTTTAGAACCTTTACTTGACAAACTTGGTCGTTAGGACGTAGTGAGATGACCGGCTTTGGTGCAGTCCGAAGTTGGTAGATACTCGATACTACACTCCTTGAGGTTTGGTTTTTTGGGATATTCTGGTCGCCATTAAAGAGGCTTGCGCTGAAACAATGCCCAAAGAAAACAAATCAGTGATATTGAGCTCCTTAGAACCCGGTTACTATTACTAGGATAGGTTTGAGCCATCTAAACTTCAAGAGGGTACTTACCTATGAGACTCCATGCAAGCCTAAACCTAAGGACTTGTTTGCTTTGTTTGTGTATATTTACTTGTACATAATATCATAGACATCATAACATTATAGTCATATTCACTAACCATTTCAAGGATCTTGGGATTTATCTTTGTTCTATTTTGTAGGATTCTATTCGCAGGAAAACTATTCAAGTCAATCTTGTAAGGAACCCTCCTCAACTTAAAGAGCTAGCATCAAGGATTCCAGAAAATTCTCCATTCACCGAAAGACATGGTCGCCTACTAAACTTGGTTACCTCCAACATTGATGAAGACATGATGAAGGTGCTCTTCTAGTTCTTTGATCCTTTACACCATTGCTTCACATTTCCCGATTATCAACTTGTACCAACTTTGGAAGAATTCTCCAAAATCTTGAGGATTCTCATTCTTAATCAACTACCTTTCAACGGTACAAAAAGAGATCCAAAGCTAGAAGAGATTGCTCAAGTTCTACACTTGCAACCATCTGATATCACAACTAATTGGGAAACAAGGAGTGGTGTCAAAGGTTTCCTAACAAATTTCTTGTTTGAGAAAGCCCAAAACTGTTGGAACTCTTTGGATTTACAAGCTTTTGAGGAAATTGTGGCTCTCCTCATCTATGAGATGGTTTTGTTTCTAAATCCTGACCAACTCATAGATGTGAACACCGTCAAAATTTTCATGTCTCGTAACCCGGTGCCTACTTTGCTAGGGGACATCCTATATTCCTTTCACACTCGCACTATGAGGAAAAGAGGTATCCTTATGTGTTGTACTCCTCTCTTGTCAAGATGGTTTATTTTGCATCTTCCCCAATCTGTATTGAAGAACGAGCAAGGTTCAAGGTGGTCACATAGGTTGATGACACTCAAACATTCAAACATTCATTGGTGTTCCCGGTCCATAGAGAATGTTACTATTGTCGACCGTTGTGGAGAATTCCCTAATGTCTCTTTACTTGGAATTAGGGGAGGTATCACCTACAACCCATGCTTAGCCTTAAGACAGTTTGGTTACGCCCGAAGGGATGGCCCACATGAGATGCTCATTCAAGGTTTGGTATTTGACTACGAGATCAACGATCAAGGTCACCGCCAGAGATTTATTCGAGCTTGGAGGATGTTGAACAAGGTAGATATCAAGACCTTGGGGCATAAGAATTCCATCCCTCTTGAGCCTTACCTCAAATGGGTACGAGCTCATGCTCAAAGTCTTATGATGCCTTACCCCTCCATTCTCCCAGTAATCATAGAACCCGTTGTGGAAGGAGATGTTCCGTACACTATCCTGCATCCTGACATGCCCACCTCTCTTGAAGACTTACAAAGGGATTGGATACAGCTTAAGGGGGAGCGAGACACTTTCGAGGCCCAATTCTACGCCAGCGAGAAGAAGTTTTTGGAACTCACTAAGCAACTTCATGAGGAGCGGAACCTAAACGCCTACATCGCACCAAAGAGGATGCGTACAACTTTTTTATATTATAGTTTTTGTATTTCTTTGTAAGCTCAAAAGAGGCATAATGTACTCAATCTTTGATTTATTAATATAACGTGTGTTCCTTTTTGGTCTAAAGCAAATTTAAATCTCTAATTTCCTTAAAATCATTGCATATGCATTTACCATTCATCATAACATAAGCAGGTTTTCTCACAACAAGTCTCCTCATCTTTCTACTGTTTATTTTAGTAAGATGGATCTCGAGCAGACAATTAAAGACCTCCAGGTGCAGTACGCTCAGTTTTAACAGATGTTCTTGACTCTAGCCAAAGGACAAGAAGATCTGAAAACCTTTCTGATTGAAGAAAAGAAGAAGAAAAAGAAAGTAATCGGAGTTCTGAATATGGGAAGAAGGTTCCAAGGACAAGCCAAACGAACCCTAGACTTTGCAACATCATCTGGTGAAAAATACAATCAAGATGGGAAAGGAAAGGAAGCAGTTTTCCAGCAAGAGTCCGAAGAGGAAGAAGAGGAGGATTACCCTGAAGAGCAGTATCTCTCGACCGACGACAAGTACAAGCATCTGGAAGAACGACTAAGCGCAATGGAAATCCAGAAAGTGCCTGGGCTAGACTTTTGGATTTAGGCTTGGTGTCTGGGATTATCATTCCACCAAAATTTAAGGCGCCGATATTTTCTAAATACGACGAAGTTTCATGCCCCAAAATGCATCTCCGATCCTATGTGAGGAAGATACAGCCTCACACTGCGGACAAAGATTTATGGGTCCACTTTTTCCAAGACAGTCTATCCGGAACTCAACTTGATTGGTTCTATCAATTGGAAAGGGCCAATAGCCACAACTGGGAAGACCTTTCCGCTGCTTTCTATATACAATATTAGTACAACACATACCTTTCTCCTACTCGTACTCAACTCCAGAGTATGGCTATGGTTTCAAATGAAAGTTTCAAAGACTACACTAGAAATGGAGGGACTTAGCGGGAAGAGTCCAGCCTCCCCTTTCTGAAAGAGAAGTAGTATACATGTTCTTTGGTACCCTGTCCGGTCCTTTATTTAATCATTTAATTGGAAGCTCCTCAGCAGGCTTCACAGAATTAATCCTGACCGGAGAAAGAGTGGAAGTTGGGATTAAAAGTGGGAAGATCCAGAAAGATGCATCCTTCATTGCTGTAAGAAAACCATTTATAGGGAAGAAAGAGGTTGGTGTTGTGTATCCTCAAAGGAACCAAGAAAGAACTGAACACCGTCCAATGGTGGGGGCTGTCATGATCCCTAAGCCCGTGCCTACTCAACAAAGGAACGATCAGCCTAGAAAAGAAAGACTAGTAAGAAAATTTACTCAGATTAATATGACACTATCTTAAGTCCTACCACATTTGTTGAGATCCAACCTGGTAACTTTGAAATAAGCTCTGAAGAATCCTAACACAACATCTCCTCACTACCATCCTAATGCTCGTTGTGCATACCATTCAGAAAGCCCAGGACATGACACTAACAACTGTTGGGCTTTGAAAAACAAGGTGCAAGACCTTCTTGAAGCAAAAAAATTGAGTTTGATGCTCCTGAAATCCTGAATGTTATCACCTCTCCTATGCCCAAGCATGGCCTTGGTGTTAATGCGGTTGAAGATGATATGTTTTTTCTACTGTTGATGAACTTGTTACTCCTCTCCTCACAGTCAAGAAGCATCTTTTAAAAGCTGGTTTATTTTCGGGCTGTAATGAAAGCTTCCACCTCTGTTACTCCCTACCAACCGATTGTCATTTATTGAAAACATGTGTTCAACGCCTGATGGATGACAAAGAGATTTTGTTTGAAAAGACTCTTGTTCCAACTGTTTCTTACAAATATGTTTCAATAGTAACCACTTTCGCCAATCCTTCCAGGGTCTCCACCAAAAGACCCGTTAGGATTACATCAGTTCCTAAAGTAGCTCCGCTAATAATTACTATGCATGTGCCAATCCCATACTCATCAGATAAGATCGTCCCATGGAATTATGAGGGTGATGTCTACTATCACGGTGTCAAGTAAGATTGGTTGGCTGATGAAGACTCAATTCTTGAGAAAGATAACCCAGACATCAGTAATATTGCGGGAACTAGCAAGATAACTCGAAGTGGCAGAGTTTTCTCTCCAAAGATTTCTCCTCCAAAGACTGTTACCGGCCCTGTAATCATCCATGTTCCTATTCCTGCTAACACCACTACTACAATCCCTTTGATTACCCCTGCTGACACTACTACTACTACTACTACAATTCCTATAGTTACACTTGTTGACACTCCTACCGCCTAATCGATTGAAGCTCGGGGCAAAGGCATTCTGGTTGAGCATGTCCGGATAAAGGCATAAACAATATCTATCCCTAAGGCCTCCAAAAAGGAGATGGAAGAAATTCTGAAGATTATAAAGAGGAGCGACTACAACATAGACGAGCAGCTAGGCCAGACTCCGTCAAATATTTCCATGCTGGCTTTATTGTTGTGTTTCGAGGCTCATGCAAAGGCCTTGGTGAAATTCCTTAAAACTACCCATGTACCACAAGAAACCTATGTTGATTAGTTCCAAGATTGTGTGGCCAGCTTGACCGTGGATAATGGTTTAGGCTTTTTTTATGCTGACTTGACACTTAGAGGTAGGAAGCACAATGAGGCATTGCATGTCTCTGTCGAATGTCGGGGCACAACTTTGGCCCATGTCTTGGTGGATACTGGTTCGTCTTTGAATGTGCTGCCTACGAAGGCTCTTGATAGACTCGACTATGAAGGTTTGACCTTAAAACCTAGCAATATAGTGGTAACGGCCTTCGACAGTTAAAAGAGAATGGTGCACGGGGAGGTGGACATCCCCATAAAAGTTGGAACCCGAACCTTTGATTCAACTTTTTATGTGATGGACATTCGCCCTTCTTACTCTTGCTTATTGGGCCGACCATGGATTCACAATGCTGGTGGTGTCACCTCTACGTTACATCAAATGGTGAAATACCCAACTAAGGGGAAGATCATTACTGTCCATGGAGAAGAGGAATATATGTTCAGTCATTTAAACTCCTTCAGATACGTGGAATTGGACAGCGAATTCATTGAAACTCCATTTCAGGATTTCGAGGAAGTCCCACCAACTGTGGCTGTAACCAAAGTTGTTTCGCAAATCTCGAAGATTACAAGACCTCCGCTAAAGATCTCTTCCCTGAAGGATGTCAAGGCAGTGATAGAAGAAGGTGGGTACACTATTTGGGGCCAACTCCCGGATATCCCATACAAGTCTGACAAATTTGGTTTGGGTTTCACTTCAGGAGCCCAGAAAGATGTACGCCGTGCTCGTGCCGGGGAACCCCCTTTGAAGATCAGAAACCACGGAGTCAACACAGTGGAGGATGATGAGGACAACTACGACCTGGAGGAATGGATTTTCCCAACTGTCAATGGAGGACTCAACAACTGGGAGGCTAAAGATTTTATCCCAATTACTTTTATCCAATAGTAATTGTCTTTAAATTTTGTTGAATCTGTAATAATTAAACAATTAAGACTTTTAAAGCCTTGTGTCTTACTCAAGGCACAACGGTCCATTTGTAAGGGTTGTTATCTCATTTTTCATATGTCATCAATGAATCATGGACGTTTTTGCATACAAACTTTGTTTTCTTTGTCTTTCTTTTTTTTACATTTTTCTTTTAAAGATAGCTATACTCTTACACACACTCACATTCAAAATGCAGATCTACATCCATTCGGGATCCCATGGGTAACGATTCTGCTATGGCCTTTTGTGACTCTAAAAATATAATCTACCAAGCCGAAGATGGAGGCGAGGAAGATTGTGAAGTGTCAGGGGAACTAGCCAGGTTACTATAACAAGAAGAGAGGACCATTAAGCCCCACGAAGAACCAGTGGACACAGTTAACCTAGGTACCGAAGAGGACAAGAAAGAAGTCAAGGTGGGTGCCAATTTGGAACCTAGTGTCAAGAAACGTCTGATTCAGTTGCTACATGATTATGTTGAGGTCTTTGCTTGGTCGTATGAAGACATGCCAGGACTTGATGCAGATATTATGGTACATCGTCTACCAACAAAAGAAGACTTCCCACCGGTAAAACAAAAGGTTTGTCACACGCGACCAGACATATCAGAGAAGATGAAAGCCAAAGTCACGAAACAATTCAACGCTGGATTCTTGGCCGTCACCTCCTATCCACAATGGGTCGCCAATGTTGTTCCCGTACCTAAAAAGGACGGCAAGGTACGAATGTGCGTGGACTACAAATATTTAAATAGGACAAGCCCTAAGGATGATTTCCCACTTCCCCACATCAATATTTTTGTTGACAATACAGCACAACATAAGGTGTTTTCCTTCATGGACAGTTTCTCAGGCTACAACCAAATCAAAATGGCGCCTGAGGACATGGAGAAAACAACCTTTGTCACACAATGGGGAACATTCTGTTACAAGGTTATGCCATTCGGGTTGAAGAACGCTGGGGTAACCTATCAGCGTGCCATGGTAGCTCTATTTCACGACATGATACATCACGAAATAGAGGTCTATGTGGACGACATGATAGCCAAACCTCAAACAGAAGAAGAACATCTTGATCATTTACAGAAACTGTTTGAGAGACTAAAGAAATACAAGCTGAGATTGAACCCAAATAAATGCACATTTGGGGTAAGGTCCGGTAAAATCCTAGGCTTTGCCGTCAGCGATAAAGGCATCAAAGTGGACCCTGCCAAAGTGAAAGCCATACAAGAAATGCCTGGTCCTCGTACTGAGAAGGAAGTCAGAGGATTCTTAGGACAGATAAATTACATTTCCAGATTCATTTCTCACTTAACAGCTACTTGTGAACCAATCTTCAAATGCATGAAGAAAGATCAAGTAGTCAAATGGAATGATGAATGCCAAACTTCCTTCGACAAGATCAAAGAATACCTACAAGAGCCTCCTGATTTGATGCCACCAGTCGAGGGAAGACCATTGATCATGTATCTAACTGTTTTGGAAAATTCAATGGGGTGTGTGTTGGGGCAGCATGACGTGTCTGGCCGAAAAGAGCATGCTATTTATTACCTGAGCAAAAAGTTTATCGACTGTGAAACAAGATATTCACTGCTCGAGAAAACTTGATGCGCTCTGGCATGGGCTCCTCACCGGCTAAGGCAGTATATGCTGGCCCATACTACCTTATTGATATCTAAAATGGATCCAATAAAATACATATTCGAGAAGCCTGCCCTCTCTGGGAGAATAGCAAGTTGGCAGATGATCCTGACGGAATATGACATTCAGTATACTACCCAAAAGAAATAAAGGGCAGTGTACTAGCTGATCAACTTGCTCATCAAGATGTAGATGACTACCAGTCCATGAAGTTCGAATTCTCAGATGAAGACATCATGATGGTAAACAACTGCGAAGAATTCAGACCATATGACAGACTTGAACAAGGATCCCGATGGACCCTGGTATTTTTGGGGGTGTCCAATGCACTCGGCAATGGTATTGGTGTTGTACTCATATCTCCGGAAGGATGTCATACTCCTTTTACCTCAAGACTCTGCTTCAACTGTACAAATAACATGGCATAATATGAAGCGTGCATTTTTGGTCTTAAAGCTGCCATAGATTTGGGGATCAAGTCCTTAAGTGTATTCGGAGATTCAGCTTTGGTCATCATCCAGATCAAAGGGGAATGGGATACCAAACACCCTAACCTTATCCCCTACAAAGAACATGTGTTGACGTTGATCCCACCTTTTGAGAAGATTACCTTCGAGCATTTCCCGCGAGAAGAAAATCAGCTAGCAGACGCGCTAGCCACAATGTCATACATGTTTAAACTTAAATGGGATGATGAGGCTCCCCAGATCACCATTGAACGAATGGTTGAACCAGCTCACTTTCACGAGATTAATACTGAAGAAGTAGTGGACCGGCCTTGGTTCCACGAAGTCAAGAGGTATCTCGAGGCTCAAGAATATCCGGAAGAAGCTTCAGTCAATGACAAGAAGTTCTTAAGAAGATTTTCGGCTAAGTTCTTCCTTAGTAATGACATCTCTAAAAATGCAACCACGAATCTGTATTACTTCGTTGCATAGATAAAGCTGAAGCAGAAAAGATCATGGTTGATCTGCATGAAGGCACTTTTGGCACCCATTCTAGTGGGCATACGATGGCAAAGAAAATCCTACGGGCAGGTTATTACTGGTCTACCATGGAAGCAGATTTCTATCAACACTCTCGAACCTGCAATAAGTGTTAGATCTATGCTGAAAAGGTGCACGTACCTCCGGTTCCTCTGAATGTATTGATGGCTCTTTGGCCCTTTGCTATGTGGGGGATCGATATGATTGGGGAAATCAAGCCAACAGCCTCTAATGGACACTGCTTCATCTTGGTGGCCATTGACTATTTCACAAAGTGAGTTGAGGCAGCTTCTCTTGCTTCTATTACCAAGAATGTTGTCGCACGGTTCATCAAACAGAATCTCATCTGTCGGTACGGTATCCCAGAGAGGATCATCACTGACAATGGTACGAATCTTAACAACACTATAATTACTGCATTGTGTGCGCAATTCAAGATCCATCACCATAATTCTTCCCCTTACCAGCTAAAGATGAATGGTGTTGTCTAAGCCGCAAATAAGAACATCAAAAAGATCATACAGAAAATGACAGTCACGTACAAAGACTGGCATGAGATGCTACCATTCTCTCTCCACGGTTATCGTACCATGACACGCATATCAACCAGGGCAACACCCTATTCTATGGTATACGGCATGGAGGTTATCTTGCCTATTGAGGTCCAGATCCCCTCTCTGAGAATTATGAAGGATGCATGTTTGAATGAAGACGATTGGATACAAACTCGACTTGATCAATTGAACCTGATTAATGAGAAAATGCTTACCGCTATTTTCATGGTCAAATGTATCAAAAACGGATGATCAAGGCTTTCAACAAAAAGGTCAGACGCCAAGTGTATCAAGTTGGGGATTTGGTGATCAAGTGCATCATACTTCCGCAAGGTGGTCTCAGGGGCAAATGGACTCCTACATACGAAGGGCCATTTATGATCAAAAACATATTTTCTGGTGGAGCAATGATCTTAACCACTATGGATGGTGACGACCTTCCGCGCCCTGTGAACGCGGACATAGTCAAAAGATACTACGCATAAGAGACCCGCTAGGTTGACACACCTAGGCAAAACAAGGGCATCCCAACGAACCAAAAAGGTTTGGGCAAAAATTAGGGATAAAAACAAAAAAATTGTACACCCGGCAAGTTGAAAACCCAAAAGGGAGACTTGGGAAAAAAAGGGTATCCCGGTGGACTGAAAACCCGATTGGGCAGTTCAGGCAAAAGTTAGGGAATTAAAGTGTACGGCTATGCCCGTTGGATCACCTTTACGGATAACCCTTGGCTTCGACTGACAAACTTAACGGACCGAATCAATTCAATCAACTTCGGACAAGGAAGCAAGTGGACAAGACGCTCAGAGACACAAAGGCTATAGCAGAATGGGAACCCAATGGGATTATTGCACATAGCTATCTTTTCTTTGTAATCAAATTTTAATATTTTACGACCACATTCTCTTACTAGGATGTTCGTCTCATTGTACAAAATACTTACCCAAGTTAATACAAAGATACTCCTTTGAAAGTGCAAAACTATCTTGTTTTTCTTTAATTTCTGTGTTTTGTTTACGAAAACATCCAATAATTTATTTTTGAGCATATGCATTTGAACATAACTATTATTTACAAATGAGCAAAAAATAGAAGAGAATTACTAATGGATTTAAATAATAGGATAATATCTTTATACTATTCCTTAAAATCCCCCACAGTGTGTAGCTTAATGATACTGAGCTCTCTCGTATCCCTATTGAAACAAAATTTCCAAGTATCACTCCCCGGTAGAAGTCGCCAAATTTCTCAGGATTTCACAAAGCCATACACGGAGTTTCCCTTACAACAGATTTTATTTCTCTAACAAATAGGATCTCATCAACTCATCAACACTTCAAAACATGAAGACTTACACGGCCCCAACAACAGTCAGGGATTTATTTTCTCGAATCCAACAGTGTTACAGCAACATAGCTTACATACCCATACATCGCATCCTTACGTCATGACATTGACAACACGAATGCATACAACATAATCTCATTTTATTGAGAACATCATTATTTCATACATCATGACGTTGCATACAACTAATCTTTTGTATCTTCAGGAAAGATCAGTCAGCGGATGCTTATCATCAACAATTAACAAAAGGTCAGAGGTTGATACCTGAAGCAAGCCGGGACAATTATCTACAGGACCAGCTGAAGCAATCCTACACAGGTTTCTTCTGACTCAATTTTCAAATACAGTACAGATAAACTCCAGATACGGATGCCATCCTGATACTCATTCAGATTCAGTTTTCAGATACAGTACAGGTACGCTCCAGATACAGATGCCATTCTGATACTCGTTCAGATTTAGCTTTCAGATATAGTACAGATACACTCCAAATACGGATGCCATTCTGATACTCATTCAGATTCAACTTTCAAATACAGTTAAGATATGCTCTAGACACAGACACCATTCTGATACTCATTCAGATTCAGCTTTCAGATACAGTTTAGATACGCTCTAGACATAGACGTCATTCTGATACTCATTCAGATTCAGCTTTCAAATACAGTTCAGATACGCTCCAGACACAGACGTCATTCTGATACTCATTCAGTTTCAGCTTACAGATACTGTTTAATAATCATTTTTGGATGGAATCTACAAGCCCATCTCCAACAACTTTACATCACCCCTCTAAATGGAATCTTTAAGCCCATACCCTATACCATCAACCATCACATCCTTGAGTGCAAATTTCTGGGCACTCTAGTGTCCAATCATCTTCCATCTTTAAGTCACGAATGGAAAATTTGTCAATCTAACTCTTCAGGTTTAAGAAGATTGAACAGGGGCAGTTGTTGTACCCCAAAATTTTCCCTCTCACTTATCAAATATTTTCTCACAAAGATCTCTCTTGGTTCAAGACTGCACTAGGGATGATCAGCTCAAGACACCTCCTTAAGCACTGATGATCATAATTAGGGTTTGAGATTGCACAAGTATAATTGAAATTTCAATGCTTCATATGAATTTCATGGATCTTTATGTACCCCCAAGATTACTCATGTCAAGTTTCAAGCCTTGGATCACACTTTTGCTCAGTCAATTGAGCAGTTGACCTAAAAATCAACAGTATTGGGGAAAACGTCAACTATGGCCAATTTACAGTCGAACTTAATAATTGTTTATCCACATAAACATTATAAACTCATATGTATCATTTTATCAAGTTTGGACCACAACTCCTCAAGAAATTTGATCAAATCATCAAAAGGGCAAAATGGTCAAAATAGGGTTTTGACTTAGAAGGGGAAATTTCTGATTTTTGATCTAGCAAATGATCAATTAGCTTGAAGCATGATCTCAAGAGTTCAATTGCATCCTTTTTACCTAATGGCATGACCTAAAACATTGCTCAAGATCAATTGAATTGATAGTGAATTTTTAGTCAGCTGATCAAAAGTCAATTGTACATTGAAAAGTCAAACTTGGACTTTTTGGTCAAAACCCAATGTCAAAGATCCCAATTCACCAAAACATGTCAAAATATGAAACTTATTCATCAAGAAATCAAAAATTCAAGATTTCATTTTGAAAAGTCAAAGTTTTCTAACTTAGAAATTTTTCTAAGTGTTTAAAACTTCATGTTTTTTCATAACTTTGAGCCAATTTTTCACCATGATGAAAGATGATTCAGAAGAAACTTTAAACATGAAGGTTGTATATATACATGATATCAACAATATTGCTTTACACAACTTCTTCTAAAAGTGCTTAGATCTCAAGTTATTAATTCATAAAGTCATGGTCTTGAAATTGAACACTTAGTGAAATTTTGCCCTAGTTTTGGTCAGGATTTTGACCTAACTTCATGGCACTTTTTCATATAGTTACAAAGGGAATTTTCAAAAGTTATTCAAGGAGGTGTTGTAGATCACATTACAAGTTTTCCAAAATGTCCCAGAACTCCTTGAGATCATTTGTGAGCAAGGAGAATCGAAGCTCAGAAATTAGGGTTTTCAAACTTAAATTACAAGCCATTTCATGATGAACAAAAATTAAAATCCAAGCCTAGGCTGCATAATCTTTGCTTTGCAAGCCTCAAACTTGTTTGTCACTCCATAGTAAATTTTTTACATAGCTGATAGAGCTTTAATCCAAGCACTTGATCCTTTATCAAGGTTACATTTCCATTTATGGCACAAAGTTGTCATTTCCATTTTGATAAAGCATCACTTTTGCAATTGTCAACTCCTTGAGCTTTGCACTTGTTCTTTCTGCACACACAGCCCCTATAAACCAAAAGCAATGTGTCTAAAGCCTCTTTGAACTCAGAACATGCTTGTACAACACTTTGAGATTTGTCTTCTTACTTTTCTTCAAAAGCAAGTCATAGAGCCAAAAGGCTAGAACTCAGAAACCTTGAGTGTATTTGATCTCTAACCTTTTCCATACATATACACAAGTCTATTGCAACATAACACACGAATACTAAGACCCCAAAAACACTCCCAAGCACTCTGCAACTCAGAATCTGCCATAACTTAACAGTTTTGAACCTCACATAGCCATCTCCAAATCCACTCGTGCTTATTGAGTTTTAACCATCCAAACACTTAATATACATCATATCAAAGTGAACTGGACCCCTGTTTCTTGACTGTAACTCCTCTATCACTATCCATCATTTCCAAATTTGAAGCTTGTAACTTGACTTGAGTTGGGAGTTTCTGCCATCCTCAAAGCAAAGTAGGAGTTGGAACTCACTCAAGGAGGTCCAGGCAAGCTACAGAAACCATCAGGCCACCACAAAGGTTTCTCAAACTACATACACGACTCCAACTACAAAAGGTAAGTGTTCAAACTTCTATCTCTTCATACAAGCATCATTTGATTTTGATTTGTGAAGATAAAATGTAGATACCATTGCCACAAAGCTGTACATATCCATAGTTTGCATTTATATGGCCTGAGCTTAGAGAATTTTAGAGTTGAAGTTTTCTAAAAAATTTAGGTTTTAAATTAGGGCCAGAAAAATTCTCATTCATCTTTGACTGTTAGCTTAAGGTTTTTACATGGTTGGATTCGTGGGAAGAAATGCCACAACTTTCATGTTTGAACTTTTCATTTTTGTTGAGAGTTGAAGAAGTTACAGATCCTTTGGCTAGAGGTTGAAGATGAAGTGTAATCAAGGTGCGTTTTGTGTTATTTATTTATCCTTTCACACTAGTTAACGGATGTATCACCACCCCAGTGGTTAAAGCGCGCGCCTGTCACCCTTAGGTCCTGGGTTCAAGCCCCAGCGTGATCTTTTGTTATTTTTCACTAGTTTTTTTACATTTTGAGTTTTTTTTGTAGCGCCTGGGCCTTTGTGATGGGCCTCCCATTTTTGCTGACTCCTAACCTTGATTTGCTTCAGCACCCCTGGCCCATTTTTTTAATTATTTCATTTTTCTGTTTTTTTTTAATTTTATTATATTTTATTTTCTTTAATGTTTTTTATTATTTATTATTATTAATATTATTATTATTTTTATTAATAAAAATCCAAAATATATTTTTATTTATTATTCATACTTATATATTTTATTTTCTCTATAAAACAAAATGATTAAAAAACATTTTCTTAAACAAATTAATTTCTTTTTTTTGTTATATAATTAATATTTTGACTTAGGTTTAACTATTATTTTATTTTTCTTTTATTTAAAATTAATTTAGAACTTAGGTTTATTTTATTTAATTAGTATTCATATTATTTTTATTAAGTTAAAACCTTTTCATAACTAAAACCCTAAAATACATTTTTAACTTAATTTCCTTCTTAATTAATTTATGTTTAAATTTTTGTTCATTAATCATCTCTCTTAATTAGGTTAAAACCCCTTTCATAAAAACAACTAAAATCATTTCTTTTTCCATTTATATTCTTGCATTTTATTTTCAATGTTGTACAATATTAAATATGATTGTAATAGATAATTAGGTTTAATTTTCTTGCAATCCCCATTTGCAAATTTGTACACCCCCCCCCCCCCCCCTAATGATGTAATTGCGTAGTAATTTTACTTTTCGCAATTTATCGCTTTATATAAATGCTAGTAATTAGGGTTTGTATGAGAAGATAAAATCAACAAGTAGCAAACCCTAATCAAAGACTAAACAAAGCATGAAAATCAATACATTTGCACACAAGCACCCCTAGGATAAAATCCACTTGGTTGCCTTATAAAAATGGTCATATTATACATGTGAGGTATCTTAACAAAAACAAGCAAAAATACAAGATCATAGTCCCTAGATGACGCTATCTATGTTGCCTTTTCAAAATGATCTTAGTCCCTAAAGAAAGATGCTAAGATACCTTGCAACATTACTAATCATGGTTATACGATGTCCCACATCTGTCCCGTTTACATCCAAAGATAGGGTTACTTACCAAAGCAATGGTAAGATAAAAATGTCAAAGAAAAGAGGAAATGAACATGAAAGACTTTTGAATAGGTAGAATGTTCCTAGTTGCTTGATCATTTTCAAACCAAAATATCCTTGCTATGTTCAAAACAAACCCCCAACACTTTCTAAAACATCTTTCAAACTTGAAACATTTTCAAAAAAAATCAACATCTTTGTATACATTCTTACGAACGAGAATCATTACAAGGTTTTCCTAAACAATGGCCTCTTTACAAAATACTTTCAAAAACCACACAAAGCACAATTTCAAACAAAAGCAAGTTGATCTAGCAAGTAACTGAGAGCCCATGGAAAACCATGGATGAAAAGGGTGCTAATACCTTCCCTTTTCATAATCTACCCCCCGAACTCAAGAAATAATCTCAAAGGTCTTTCCTATGCTTTTTCACCTTTCCTTTTGGATAAAAGAAAAATTCGTGGCGACTCTTGCTAAAACGCAACATTTGCAATAAAACGCAAAACACCCAAGTCAGTTATCCCACCGTATCACACATGGGCTCTTAGTTACTTGCTTAGATCACTTGATTTTGTTTGAAAATATGCTTTGTGTGGTTTTTTGAAAGTATTTTGTAAAGATTCCATCATTTAGGAAAACTTTGTAATGATTCTCGTTCGTAAGAATGTATACAAAGTGTTGATCCTGTGAAAATGTTTTCAAGTTTGAAAGATGTTTTTGAAAGTGTTGGTGTTTGTTTTTGAAAATAGCAAGGATGTTTGGTTTGAAATTGTGCAAGCAACTAGGAGCAATCTACATACTCAAAAGTCTTTCATGTTTATTTCCTCTTTGCTTTGACATTATTATCTTACCATTGATTTGGTAAGTAACCCTATCTTTGGATGTAAAAGGGACGGGCAAGGTTCATCGTATAGCCATGATTAGTAATGTTGTAAGATATCTTAGCATTTTCTTTAAGGACTAAGATCATTTTTGAAAGGTAACTTTGATAGCGTCATCGAGGGACTATGATCTTGTATTTTGTTTGTTTTTTGCCTAGATACCTCACATGAATAATATGGCTATTTTTGTAAGGCAACAAAGTGGGTTTATCCTAAGGGATGCAAGTGTTCAAGTGTGTTGATTTACATGCTTGATTTTTCTTGATTAGGGTTTTCTATTTGTTGGTTTTAATCTTTCCTTACAAACCCTAATTACTAGCATTTGTATATAAAGCATTAAATTGCGGAAAATAAAATTACTATGCTATTACATCATTAGGGTAGGGGGTGTACAAATTACAAATGGGGAATTGCAAGGAGATTAAATCTAAATAATTATTACAACCATATTGAATATTGTACAAAAATGAATAAATAAAAATGCAAGAATATAAATGTAAAAGGAAATGTGATTTTTTTGTTTGGTTTTCATGAAAATGTTTTTTGACCTAGTTAAATAAAATAATTAACTAAAAATAAAATTAAGATTTAATTAATAAAATAAAATAATTTATTAAAGAAAACAAGTTTTTTAGGGTTTTTTTGTGAATTTAATTAAAGTAGTAAGTAAAATAAAAGTCCTAAGTTCTAAGTTGATTTTAGTTTACAAGAAAATAACATAATAATAATTAAGACTAATTATCTAAGTAATAATTTATTAAAGGAAATGTTTTTTTATTCTTTTGTTTTTATGAAATAAAATAAACTAAATAAATATAAATAATGAAATATAAATGTTTTTGGATTTTTTTGTTAAATAACAATAAAAATAATATTAATAATAATAATAATAATAAAGAAAAATAAATATATAAAAGAAAGAAAATGGGCCAGGGGGAAAGGTTAGTAAAAAAATGAAGAAAGGCCCATAACTGGGAGCCCAGGCGCTGCAAAAATCAAAAAAATGTAAAAAAATGTGAAAAAAAGGCAAAAGGCAGCGTGCTCGGTGTTGATACCACGCTCTCTTGGTTACCAGCACGCTGCCTTACCACTGGGCTGGCTATACATCCATTGATATAACTGAAATGATAAATACATAATACGAAACAAGTGCTGAATATGGAACTTCATCTTCAACCTCCATCCAGATCATCTGTAACTTCACCATTTCTCAATAAAAGTGAAATATGCAAACGTGAAAGTTGCTCCATTTTTCCATACGAATCCAACCATATAAATATCATAAGCTATAAATCAAAGATGAATGAGAATTTTTAAAAGTACCAAATTCTGACCTAATTATTTTCAGAGGTTCAATCCTAAAATTCTCCTAGCTAAATCAATATAAATAAAATCTATGGACATGTAGAGCTTCAGGGTAATGATGTCTACATTTTATCTTCACAAATGCAAGCCTAACAATGCCTAAGTAATGAGATAGAAGTTTAAGAAAAATACCTCAAAACTGGAAATCGTGAAATGCAAATGAGCTTGATTCAAGGTGCTGCAATGATCCGGTTAGCTTCCTCAAGTTCCTAGGAAGCTAATGCAATGGTTAGCTTGAGTTGAGAGTGGCTGAAATAGCTTGGAGAAGTCAATGTGCAGTGCTCTATTTTTGGCTATGGAGGATGATGGAAATGGAGTTATAGTCGTGTAACAGGGACAAGGATGAGTTGTATTTGATGTAAGGAAACTTTATGAACTAAAAGGCCAAAGAACGCACGAGGGAAATATGAGTTACAAGTCAAAGGTCAAAAACTGTGCAACAATGGAGTTTTTGGCAATTTCTGATTTGAGAGAGTTTGGGAGTGTTTTAGGGTGCTTAAGCTCATGTTCTAGCTCACAAATAGTGCCTATATTTATAAGCAACAAGTTTGGAAGCTTGTTATTGATCAGAATTCAAAATCACAACTTTAAGCATAGCATGTGATTTTTGAGAAATCCAAGTTTCAAAGTCTTGTGTAATTGCTAAGATAGAGTGGTTATGCTTTAAACACACTTGCTTATAACTTTGTAGATGGAGTGTGATCAGAGGGAACAAGTTAGAGGCTCAAGAATTGACTTTGTGCATAAAGCTTGCTTTTCAAGAATGGTATTCTTCACTTTTTTCCCAAAATGGCAATGTGAATTGGATAAAGCTTAAACCACTTTGATTATAGCTCAAAAGCAAGTGTAATCTTCTGATTAGGGAGAGATTTTGAGGTTTAGAGGCCTGAAAAGCAAGATTTTGCAGCACAGGCTTGAGATTTGAATTCTTGCTCATCACAAAAATGACCTATAATTTCATTTTGAAACCCTAAATTCCTCTCTTCGATTCTCCTTGCTCAAGAATGGTCTCAAGAAGTTCTGTGACATTTTGGAAAGCTTGAAATGTGATCTATAATCCATCTGTGAATTACTTTTGAAAATTCCCCTTGGAACTATTTTCCATGAAGTTAGGTCAAAATCCTGCCTAAACTAGGGCAAAATTTTAACTAAGTGTTTAGTTTCATGACCATGACTTCATGGATTAATAACTTGAGATCCAAGCATTTCTAGGAGAAGTTGTGTAAAGCAATGTTTTAGATCTCATGGAGATCTACAATTTTCATGTTGAAAGTTTCTTTTTAATCATCTTGCATCATGGTGAAAAATTGGCTCAAAGTTGTGGAAAAATATGAAGTTTTCAACACTTAGAAAAATTTCTAAGTTTGGAAACTTTGACTTTTCAAAATGAAATCTTGACTTTTTGATTTCTTGATGAACAAGTTTCATATTTTGACAAGTTTTAATCAATTGTGATCTTTGACACTTGATTTTGAACAAAAAGTTAAAGTTTGACTTTTTAGTGTACAGTTGACTTTTAATCAGTTGATTGAAAATCAACTATCAATCAAATGACCTTGAGCAATGTTTTGAGTCATTCCATTAGGTCAAAATGATGCAATTGAACTCTTGATATCATATCTCAAACCAATTAACCATTTGCTAGGTCAAAAATCAGAAATTGCCCTTTTCTCAATCAAAACCTTAATTTTGACCATTTTGCCCTTTTAATGATCTGATCAAATTTCTTGAGCAATTGTTGTCCAAACTTTATCAAATGACTCATATGAGTTTATAATGTTGATATGGATCAAAAATTATGAAGTTTGACTGTAAATTGGCCACAGTTGACTTTTTCCCCAATACAGCTAATTTTTAGGTCAATTGATCAATTGACTGAGCAAAAATGTGATCCAAGACTTGAAACTTGACATGAGAAATATTGGGGGTCCATAATGATCCATGAAATTCATATGAGGAATTAAAAGTTAAATTATCTTTGTGCAATCTCAAACCCTAATTTCAGTCATCAGTGCTTAAGGAGGTGTCTTGAGCTGATCAACCCTTTTGCAGTCTTGAATCAAAGGAGATCTTGTGAGAAAATACTTGATGAATGAGAGGGAAAATTTTGCGGTACAACAGCAACAATTAAAATATTTACAACATTTACAAACACACTTCCACAAGCTAAACACTACAATCTTGCGGAAAACACAAATTGACATAACGAAACAAATGGGAGAAAGTGAATTAACAGGTTGAAAAGTGAAAATTTGAAATCTTAAAACAAGTCCAATTTCAACTTGTTAAAGCACAAGTCAACACATACGTAAACAAATACCAAAAAAAACATGTTTGTTTTAAGTTGTAAGCTCGACGCCTTTATTGTGCGAGCTAGTAACCTCTTCTCGTCATGCCATGGTATCGTCACACCGCGCAAACCTAAAGAAACTCTCCTACAATTCACACAACAAACATTACGAAAATGAGACAATTTACAACAATATGTGAAAACAAAGAAAAAAACACATATATGCACAAGTATCATATACAAGTTAATGTACAATTTCTATACAACATATACATTAATTACAAAACTAAAAAACAAAAGAATCATCGCAATGCGAAAACAATAGAACCGATCCCTGACAATGGCGCCATTTTGCCGTTGCGGTATAGCGGCAAGCAAAAAGTAAAGTATTTCATTTACCAGGTGATATTTAGGTTATATCGTATCGTGTCCATAGAGATTGGTTATTGATTCACTGTTCGACAAATCTATGGTTAATGAGTTTGGGGATAAATAGGTTGAAAGAAAATGTATTAACAAAAATTAAATGTATAAAAAGGAAAAAGGAATAACTTGTCAAGCATGCATATATACTACTTCTCACAGACTTAAACCTATCGACCTGCTATACTCAACCTACGATATTCATCAATGTCACTACATATCACTCACAACCTAAGTCATTTCTAACCCAAATTGAGATGCCGAATGCATCACCTCAGTAGCGATCTCTCAACCACCTTAACAACACAGAAGTCAATTGTGCTTACCTGCATCGACGATCTCTCCAAGAGACACAAACAACACAGAGGCATTAAGCTCTGATACTCAAGTAGATGCCAGCTCTAAATCTCTCTCTAGAGTTCAGAAACTAACATATAATCATCCTAGATAAGAATCTAAGCAGTATATGTCTATAACAACTCAAATTCCTAGCACATAGCAAAAATCTAGGACAACAATCCACAAATATTTGTAAACTAAGTTTAATATAATGCCAAGGTCGACAAATATACATCAGTTCAAAGAAAATATACATACAAACCCAACCAATAGAGAATACACAAAGAAAGAGAAATGAACCACAAATCTACCGGTTTGTCAGAGTCGATCAAAGAGTAATCCACCCCGGATCATTTATATGCAAGCTCCATAGTTGTTATCTAAGCTAATCCTAACAAAATTTACAGGTTGATGGCATTGGGAGAAAAACCTTTACCAAAACCCTCCCTAAAAATGAGCTGAAATGAAAGTTATAAAACAAATCTCAATAGACCGTGCTAAGCGGGCCTAGCGCGCTAAGCGCGACTTACTTATTTTACACATCAAACCAACCTAAATTGTGTTAAGTGTGCTATCTGTGCTAAGCGGGCTTCAAAACATTGGTTCTGCCAAATTGTCAAACGCAAGGAGCGCGCTACAAAGTGCGTTGAGCGGTACTCATGCTTAGCGGCCTTTGTATGCTAAGCGGGCTCTCTTGGACAGAATGTCCCAAAACTGGTATTTTATTCCGAAAACACGCATCTGGAGTCGTGCCTTCGACACTTTATACCTCAATGCTCCAAAATGGAATAAATAACTACAAAATGAATGGAAAAACATCAAACGGTACACTATGTACACAAAAACACAAATAAACACAAACTAAACGTATTTACACAAAAGTCAAGTTTATTCAACGATATTAACAACAAAAAGTAGATAAGTGCAACAAAAAGTATATACAAAAATAACTACAATTTGTACTTATCACCTATCATATTGCTTTGGCATCGCCGCTTGTGAATCTTTATCATGTGTTTCATGTGTCTTAGTTGAGGAGATACATTTTAGATCTGCCTCATGTGATCCAAGTAGATAATGTGCAGGTGAGATATAACCTGATTGTGGAGGCATCACCTATGCAGATAGAGGATTGGGAAGTGAACAATTGTGTGTTAAAGAGAATGTCTTAGTGAAGATAGTGTAGGGAGGACCAGCTAGTGGGAGCATGACTTGAGAGTGTGAGGAGAAGATGAGAGATTCGTATCTGACTTTATTTTTCTTAGTAATATTTTAGGGAGAAAATTTCTTTAGTGGGGGAGAGTTGGAACACTCCACTTTCAATTAGTTTATTTTAATAGATTTAATTATGAATTATTTGTGATTTTGTGTATGTTATTTGATTGATGGGTCATGGTAGTTAAATAATCAATTGGAGTAGAAGTTGGTCAAAATAAATTAAAATTATTTAGAATTATTTTGATAATTAGATAATAAGAGTTTATTTAATTTAATTAAGTAAATATATTAAAATAATAAAATAATAGGAGAATAAGAAGTATTAGTAGTATTTTTTATTAAAACAAAATTAGAGAATGATAAGGGCATTTTGGTGAATAGGAAGATAAGTGAGAGTAATGCTGGAAGTCTCTAATTGAGAGATTAGGTTACTAATAAAAAGGTTATTAAGGAGTTGTGAGAGGTTTTCATACGTAAAATCATAATTTGGTGGAAAGAGGAAGAGGCAAGGGCTAGCTCATAGGAAGAGCATCCATTGAAAGAGCTTTGAATAATTTTGCTAGAAAAATCAAGGTAAGGGGGAGATGTGCTTCTCTAATGGGCGATAAATCATGAGGAGTAGATGGAAGGACTTTTAACCTTCTTAGGATTGGGTCTTTTGACTCATAATTTTGCATTCCATGCCATGATTATTGTTGTGTGGTGATTTGTGGTGTTCATATGTATGATTGTGTGACTGGATTTATAATTGATTTACCTTGAGTCTATATGCATAAAAATTTATCATTGATGGATGTTTGGAGATTCTGACTTGATGTGTGTTAATGATGATTCAGAGATGATGAACGTAATGATATTGTTGTAATGTGTTGTTGATTCATGAACACATGGAGTAGTAGAAGTGTTTAGGAGGTTATAACAATAGGAATTTGGATTAACCTGGTATATTTTCGTAAATAAGTTGTTGTCATATAAGGTAGTTTGGAAGGATTTTTAAGAAAAGGTGATTTTGCAGCGTAACTTGAAAATTAGAACTTTTAGAAAAACAGTGACAATCGATTGTTGATCGGAAAAATAGCAAGTGTACTATTTTGCCTCTTGTAATAACAGGGAAAATTCCCCAGATGTCGATCTCAAAGACTGCACGGAATTGTCGAGTTTAATGTAAGGTTCAATTAAACAAAACTCAATTTGGGGTTTGGTTTGGTTATTGTACTTCACAATGATTAAAAATATGCGGAAGGTAAATTATGACTTTTTTTACTAGTATGAATATTATGTTAGGGGTGAGTGTGTGGTTTGCCCTGTAATGACGTTCACTATTGATCTCGTTTACAAGTTTATTACCATCAACTACCAACCCTTTAGATCATTTTCCTCGAAGTCCTTAGTGATAAAACCTTTAACCATCCATCCTACATCTGAATTCCTTAGAAATATCTGATGGAGTCAAGCCTTTATCTTATCAAGAGTTAAATCCGGTGACTATAGGGTATCCCTAGTCCTAGGTGATATCTACCATAGCCTAATCGTACAAAAACCTTAACAACTATGGTCCAGCTGGTTGTTAACTGTAAAATCAATCCTAATTGGTCTGATCAGGAAAGCATTAGAAACCTTGAACGATTAAATTGAAAGGAAACTATTGTATTAAAAATCAATAATTCATAGTCAATACATTTGCAAATCAGGCACACCCCCTAGCATGGGGGGGGGGGGGGGTATCCGCATATAATATTCAGTAATTTCAATAAAAATAAAGATAGATATTACACAAATTGATGGTAAACGCTGGTCTTCAATTGCTTCTGCTCATGAATGGTCTTCGTTCCCCTAACACTTGCATATACTTCAATCTTTTATCGTCAAATTCTTCAATCGTCAAAAGTATTTTTCTTCTTCTCACAAACAGGTTTAAATAGTCTCATTTTTCCTAGGTGATGCCAAAATTCCAAAGTAGCCTCCAAGGTTCAAAAACACTAAAAATTCTCAAACTTAAGAATTATCAGCGTCTGAGCTGACAAGGGCCGTATCAGTGGACACAGGCACTCGTGTCAACGTCTATAATTCTTCCTCCAAAATTTCATGCTTCAATTGACTGGACACGGGCCGTGTCACCGGACACGGACACCTGTGTCAGCTTCTGTGATCTGTCTCTTCCACCTTTTAGCCCAACTGATTTGACATGGGTTGCATCGTGTGATACCAGCACCCGTGTCGCCTTCTGTCCTGATTTATTCTTTTAGGTGACACGGCCCGTGTTATGTGACACGGTGTTTTACCCCAAAATTTTCCCTCTCATTTATCAAATATTTTCTCACAGGATCTCCTTGGGTTCAAGACTGCACAAGGATTGATCAGCTCAAGACACCTCCTTAAGCACTGATGACTAAAATTAGAGTTTGAGATTGCACAAGGATAATTGAACTTTAAATGCCTCATATGACTTTCATGGATCATTATGGACCCCTAATATTACTCATGTCAAGTTTCAAGCCTTGGATCACATTTTTGCTCAGTCAATTGAGCAGTTGACCTAAAAATCAGTTGTATTAGGGAAAAAGTCAACTATTATCAATTTACAGTCAAACTTCATAATTTTTTATCCATATCAACATTATAAACTCATGTGTATCATTTGATCAAGTTTGGACCACAATTCCTCAAGAAATTTAATCAGATCATTAAAAGGGCAAAATGGTCAAAATTAGGGTTTTGATTGAGAAAGGGAAATTTCTGATTTTTGACCTAGCAAATGGTTAATTGGTTTGAGACATGATCTCAAGGTTTCAATTGCATCATTTTTACCTAATGGAATGACTCAAAACATTGCTCAAGGTCATTTGATTGATAGTTGATTTTCAGTCAACTGATCAAAAGTCAATTGTACACTAAAAAGTCAAACTTTGACTTTTTGGTCAAAATCAAGTGTCAGAGATCATAACTCATCAAAACATGTCAAAATATTAAACTTGTTCATCAAGAAATCAAAAAAGTCAAGATTTCATTTTGAAAAGTCAAAGTTTCCAAACTTAAAATTTTTTCTAAGTGTTGAAAACTTCATTTTTTTCACAACTTTGAGCCATTTTTTCACCATGATGCAAGATGATTCAAAGGAAACTTTCAACATGAAAGTTTTAGATCTCCATGATATCTTAAACATTACTTTACACAAATTATCCTAGAAATTCTTCGATCTCGAGTTATTAATCCATGAAGTCATGGTCATGAAACTAAACACTTAGTGAAAATTTTGCCCTAGTTTAGGCAGGATTTTGACCTAACTTCATGGCAATTTTTCATATAGTTCCAAGGGGAATTTTCAAAAGTGATTCAAATAGGAGTTTTATAGCACATTACAATTTTCTAAAATATCCAAGAACTCCTTGAGATCATTATTGAGCAAGGAGAATCGAAGAGAGGAAGTTAGGGTTTCAAACTAAAATTATAGGTCATTTTGTGATGAACAAGAATTCAAATCTCAAGCCTATGTTGCACAATCTTACTTTGCAGGCCTCTAAACCTCAAGATATATCCCTATTCAGAAGATTACACTTGCTTTTGATCTATTATCCATTTGATTCAAGCTTTATCCAAGATAATTTTCCATTAATGGCACAAAGGCACCATTGCCATTTACATAAAGCAAACTTTATGCAAAGTCAACTTACATTGAGCTTTGCACTTGTTCCTTCTGCACAAAGTTCCTCTACAAAGTCAGATAAGCATGTTTAAAGTTGGTAACCACTCTAGATAGATTTGTACTATGCATTGAAACCATGTTTGTCAACCTTACTTCCAAAACAAGCCAAGAAGCCAAAACATGTGATCTTGTACTTCTGACCACCTCAAGTATCCAAACCTTTTCCATACATATACACAAGTTGTTTGCAAGAAAACACACATATACATAAGCCCTAAAACACACAAGATCTCAGAACTGAATCAAAAATCACCATTGTTGCACATTCTTATCAAAAACTTGAAACTCGCATCTCCCTCGTGCGTTTTCAAGCCTTTTGGTTCCTAAAGCTTCTAAACATCAAATACAACTCATCCCTGACCCTGTTACACAACTGTAACTCCATTTCCATCATCCTCCATGGCCAAAAACAGAGCACTTCACATTGACCTCTCCAAGCCATTTCAGCCACTCTCAACTCAAGCTAACCATTGCATTAGCTTCCTGGGAACTTGAGGAAGCTAATCTGATCATTGCAGCATCTTGAATCAAGCTCATTTGCATTTCATGATTTCCAGTTTTGAGGTATTTTTCTTGAACTTCTATCTCATTACTTAGGCATTGTTAGGCTTGCATTTGTGAAGATAAAATGTAGATATCATTGCCCTGAAGTTGTACATGTCCATAGATTTTATTTATATTGGTTGAGCTAGGAGAATTTTAGGATTGAACCTCTGAAAATAACGAGGTCAGAATTTGGTACTTTCAAAAATTCTCATTCATCATTGATTTATAGTGTATGATATTTATATGGTTGGATTCGTATGGAAAAATGGAGTAACTTTCATGTTTGCATTTTCCATTTTTATTGAGAAATAAATGAGATACGAGTGGTCTGGCTGGAGGTTAAAGATGAAGTTCCATATTCAGAACTTGTTTTGTATTATGTATTTATCATTTCAGTTAAGTTAACAGATGTACAGCCACCCCAGGGGTAAGGCAGCGCGCGTTATTGGTAGAGGTCATGGGTTCGAACCTCAGCGCTGCCTTTTGCAGTTATTCCATATTTTTTGTCATTTTTCCTTTCAGGTAGCGCTTGGCCCAGCAGAACCTTGGGCCTGACCTTTTTCTTAACATTACCCCCTATTTCACTTTCTAACCCCCCTGACTTTAATTTTATATTTTTATTTTCTTTATTATTATTATTTTTATTACTATTATTATTATTATTATCTTTATCAAGAGAAATCCAAAAAAATATTTATATGTTATTATTTATATTTATTTAGTTTATTTTTCTTCATAAATACTAAAAGAACAAAAAAACGTTTCCTTTAATAAATTAATTCACTTTTTTTAATACTTAGATAATTAGTTTTAATCATTATATTATTTTGTTTTCTTGTAAACTAAAATCAATTTAGAACTTAGGACTTTTATTTTATTTACTAGTTTAATTAAATTCACAAAAACCCTAAAAAATTGTTTTTCTTTAATAAAATAATTTCTTTTGTTAACTTAATCTTACTTTTCTTTTTTTAGTTAATTATTTTATATTAGTTAACTAGGTCAAAAAACTTTTTTTTTCATGAAAACCAAACAAAATCACATTTCATTTTACATTTACATTCTTGCATTTTATTTATTCATTTTTGTACAATATTCAATATGGTTGTAATAATTGCTTAGATTTAATTTCTTGTAATTTCCCATTTGTAATTTTGTATACCCCCTCCCCTAATGATGTAATAGCATAGTAATTTTAATTTCCGCAATTTAATGCTTTATATACATATGCTAGTAATTAGGGATTTGTATGGAAAGATTAAAACAAACAAGTAGCAAACCCTAATCAAGACAAATCAAGCATGTAAATCAATACATTTGCACACTTACACCCTTAGGGTAAACCCACTTTGTTGCCTTACAAAAATGGCTATATTATGCATGTGAGGTATCTTAGCAAAAACAAACAAAATACAAGATCATAGTCCCTCGATGACGCTATCCATGTTGCCTTTCAAAATGATCTTAGTCCCTTAAAGAAAATGCTAATATATCTTACAACATTTCTAATCATGGCTATACGATGACCCTTGCCCGTCCTTTTTACATCCAAAGATAGGGTTACTTACCAAATCAATGGTAAGATAACAATGTCAAAGGAAAGAGGAAATAAACATGAAAGACTTTTGAGTAGGTAGATTGTTCCTAGTTGATTACTCAATTTAAAAACCAAAACATCTTTGTTATTTTCAAAACAAACACCAACACTTTCAAAAACATCTTTCAAACTTGGAAACATTTTCAAAAGATAAATACTTTGTACACATTCTTACGAACGAGAATCATTACAAAGTTTGCCTAAACGATGGCATCTTTACAAAAATACTTTCAAAAACCACACAAAGCATATTTTCAAACAAAAGCAATTGATCTAGAAAGTAACTAAGAGCCCATGGAAAACCATGGATGAAAAGGGTGCTAATACCTTCCATTTTCATAATCTACCCCCCAAACTCAAGAAAACATCTCAAAGGTCTTTCCTGTTCTTTTCATCCTTTCCTTTTGGATAAAAGAAAAGTCGGTGTCGACTCTTGCTAACCGCAATATTTGCAATCAAATGCAAAATGACCAAGTCAGTTCTCCCGCCGCATTACACACGGCCACCCGTGTCAGGGCTCCTGAAGCACTTCTTTCTGAACTTCTGAATTTTGCAATTTTATGCCCCAATATGTCTTGTTTTCTTCTTTTAAACCTGAAAACACTAAAATACCAAATCAAAGCATAAAATGTGATAAACTGCAATAAAATACCAGTCAATTAAAAAGAAACACTAACTAAAATAAATTCAAAATCCATGTGTAAAAACTATTGATCAAACTCTCCCAAACTTAAATCGTTGCTTGACCTCAAGCGACCATTATAAGAACTCATGAAAATAACAGTAGCATGGTACTCATATGTGAGATATCCGTTCAAATTGATTAAACAGCAGTCTGTCTGATGTTCACATGACGTGAAGAGTTTCTTAAGAATCTTTAAACTTAGAGTTTCCTCTTCTGATACCTCTCTAACTATGCTCTATATTTAAGTCTATTTCCGATTTTCTTCCTTTTTCATTTAGACTGTCCAATTAAGGCAATGATAATTATTAATGATCATCACACGCACCATACTGATCAAGAGAAATTTTTGCTCAGACACCAAATAAGAGCTTTTGCGCCTTTATAAATTCAGATGAAATTTTCAAAACTTTTCAGTTTATCTATTGCCCTTTATGGACGATGTTTGGGGATCAACACCCTTTGGGTTGAATAACCTGGTGAGGGATACCCAACTTAGCGATCCAGTTTCCTTTTACCGCCTTTTCATCATTTGGTTCCAACTTTATTTCTTTCTCCTTCAGTCATACATGCATGTGAATCTATGTTATGCCAGACTGTGAAGATAAACTACTTCAGGAGTACTTCTCAGGATTCAAGCACTATGGTACAAATCTACATGTTATACTTGTATCATGTCATGTTATTCCGAACTTCCTACCCTCGAACAACCATCCCTTTGTCTCTATAAACTATTCCCAAACTCGATGATAATCAGGCTCTTGATCAAAAACAAAAAAAAATCGGCCAACTTTGGAAGACTTCAACACAGGGATTTACATAGTAATTCGAATAGAACTAACCAATAATTCAAAAAGAAGAAAAGCAATAAAATCCCCCCAAACTTGAACTAAACATTGACCCTAATATTTTGGAATAAGCTCGAGAAGATGACTCACAGAGGGTAATGCAATGCATGCTGCTGCCTCCTAGCTTTCACCGGTAAGACTCCCTTTTATTACCTATAAACTAAACAAAAAAGAAAAACAAAGTTATCAAAAACGTGGGTTGCCTCCCACAAAGGGATTTGTTTAACGTTGTATGGCTCGATGATTCATCCCCTTATGGGGGGTACTTCCTCTTTCACACCTTGTTGCATGTTTCTTTCGCACTCCAGAATTCATTCAGATTAAAAGTTTCAACCCATTTGTGCTTCCAGCCACTTCCAACTTCCATCTTTTCAGCTTGGTGTTCCTTTTTCTTTCTTTGTTGACTACATTTATGAATTTTTTTGATGCCACCTGAGAGATTTTTCGTACGACTTCTTCTAGTTGTGATTTTGAGTTGTTGCCTTCTCCTTCTACTTTGATCATTTCGACTGAAGATTTATCCATTCCACTTGTACCTTGCTTTCTGATTTCCAATACCTTCAAGGTTATCTCCTCATCAAATGATTTCAGTACTAGTTTACCGGTCTCGATATCAAAATTGCATTGACTCGTCGGCATAAATGGTCGACCAAGAATGATAAGAGTCTCTTCATCTTGAGGTATGTCCATGATCTGAAAGTCAACTGGGAAAACAAAATTGTCAATTTCTACTAAAACGTCTTCAGCTATCCCAAATGACTGCTTGATGGTGTGATCAACAAATTTCAATTTTGTCCCACTCCCGCTTATCTTCTCAATACCGAGCTTCTTGAAAATTAATAACGACATTAAACTCACACTAGAGCCAGAATCAACCAGAACCTTCTTGAAAGCTCTGTCTTTTATTGTGCACGGTATTGCAACTGACCTCGGATCCCTCTGCTTGATAGGTATTTTTCTCTCAGGCATAATGTTGTACCCCAAAATTTGCCCTCTCATTTATCAAAACTTTTCTCACAAGATCTCTTTGACTCAAGACTGGATTAGGGTTTGGTCAGCTCAAGACATCTCATTTTGCACTAACAACCTAAAATTAGGGTTTGAGTTTACACAAGGATTTTTGGACTTTCAATGCTTCATATGACTTTCAAACATCATTATGGATCCCTAAGATCACTCATGACAAGTTTCAAGCCTTGAACCACATTTTTGATCAGTCAATTGGACAGTTGACCTAAAAATCGGCTGTATTGGGGGAAAAAAGGTCAACCATGGCCAATTTACAGTCAAAATTCATAATTTTTTATCAACATCAACATTTTAGACTCATATGTATTATTTGATCAAGTTTGGATCACAATTCCTCAAGAAATTTGATCAAACCACAAAAAAGGCAAAATGGTCAAAATTAGGGTTTTGACTGAGGAAGGGCAATTTCTGATTTTTGACCTAGCAGATGACCAATTGAGTTAAGGCATGATTTCAAGGATTCAATGGAATCATCTTGACTTAATTACATGGCTCAAAACATTTCAAATTCATTAGATTGACAGATGAAATTTGGAGTCAACTGATCAAAAGTCAACTGTACACTAGAAAGTGAAACTTTGACTTTTTGGTCAAAATCAAGTACCAAGGGTCATAATTCATCAAAACATGTAAAAATGTGAAACTTGTTTATCAAGAAAACCAAATTTGAAAATTAGGGTTTGAATTTGAAAATTTTCCTAACTTAGAAATTTTCTAAGTATAGAAAATTTTCTTTTTTTTCTCAACTTTAGGCCACTTTTTCACCATGATGCTTAATGATTCAAGGAAAGTTCCCAACATGAAAGTTGTAGACCTCCATGAAATATACAACTCTTCTTCACAAACTTTTCCCTAAAGATGCTTGTATCTCAAGATATAAAATTATGAATACATGGTCATGAACTAAATAACTTAGTGAAATTTTGCCCTAATTTAGGCAGGTTTTGGACTCAGCTTCATGGCAATTTTTCACCTAGTTCCAAGAGGTATCTCGAAATTAATTTCAAAGATGAGTTATAGAGCACATTGCAAGCTTTCCAAAATGTCAAAGAACTCGTCAAGATCATTTTTGAGTAGGGATAATCGAAGAGATGAAGTTGGAAATTTCTCACTTTTTGTCCAAGCTATTTCATGAAGAACAAAGTTGCAATCAGCACCTATGCTGCCTAATCCATGCTTTACAGGTCCCAAACTTTTTCCTCACTCCTTAATTAAATGCTTACTCAGTTGACAAAGCTTTGATCCATGCCCTTAATCCATTATCCAACTTGTAATTCCATTTATGGCAAAAAGGGACCATTGCCATTTTGAAAAAGATCAACTTTTGCAAACTTTACAATCTTGAGCATTGGACCTATCCCCTTGGCACATACAAGTACCACAGACCTAAGGCAACTTGTAGAGAAGAAATACCAACCCTAAGCCATCCAGTACAATCATGTAAAGCTTTATCTTATCACTTTACTTCAAATACAAGAAAATTGGCAAAAAGGCTAGGGAGGGCACAACTGATAGAGGGTTGACATCAAACCATTTCCATACTAATATACAAACATTATGCAACACAAAACACAAGAAGAAAAGGCCTGAAACACTCCTAACCAGCAAAACACCAAAAATATGTCCAAAACTGCAGATTCTGCATAAGCATACTCATCTTCCATTTGGCTTGTGCCTTCCAAGTTTAGATCATTCAAACATCTTTAATACTTGATACCTAGCCAATCCAGACCTTCATCCCTGTTCTGTAACCACTTCTCCATCATCTGCCATTATTGATTTCAGAGCTTGCAGTTTTACTTGGCCAAGGAGTTTCAGGTACTTTCAGAGCAAGGCAAGGGTTGGAATACATCCAGGGAAGTTCAAGGAAGCTCAAGAAAGCATCAGGCCTCCATCAAACTCATCCCAGTTTCATCCACGATTCCAACTGAAGGAGGTAAAATATCAAACTCTATCTCCTTGTACGGGCAACCTTAGGCCACAATTTATGAATAAAAAATGTAGTCCTCATCATAACAAAGTTGTACATATCTTTATCTTGCATTAATATTATTTGAGCTGAGAGAATTTGAAACTTGAAGTTTCTGAAAATATTAGGTTAAAATTTAGGGCTGTTAAAATTCTCTTTGATCTTTGATAGTTAGCTTACATAACTTATATGGTTGGAATCGTGAGTTCAAGTACTACAATTTTCATGTTATGAGTTTTCATTTTCATGGAAGTATGAGAGAGTTACAGGATGTCTAGCCAAGCTTGAGGAAGAAGATGAAGTACAGGGCAAGGATTCATTTTATGTTATCTTATTTTTGTTTCCCTTAAGACAATGGAAGTGTAGCCACCCTAGTGGCAAAGTAGCGCGCTGGTGAGACCCATGTCCTGGGTTCGAACCTGGGCGCTACTTTTGTGATTTTTCATATTTTTCTCTTTTCCATTTTGCCATTTTTGCAGGTTGGGCTTGGTCTTTTGGGCCAGGATTTTTTTGCTAACACATTACCATCAGCTTTGCTACATTACCCCCCCTTGTCAACTTTTATATTTTTATCTTTTATTTGTTTTATTTTCATACTTAATATTTTAAAAATTTCTTTAATACATAAAAATCCCAAAAAATATAAATTAATAATATTGCACTTTTATTTTATTTTTTATCTTATTTCCCACATAAAAATATATTTTATCTTACTAGGATATCATTTATTTTCTTAATAAACTTGTAAATATAATTAAACATATTTAGTTCAATTTATTTTTTATTTCATACTTATAAATACTTATTTTTACATATATATATAATTTTATATTTTTATACAATATTATTTATTATTTTCATACAAGAAAATACACAAAATAATACATATAAAAACCTTATTTCCTTTTAAATAATAATTAGGGTTAAACCCCCTTTAAAAAATTAATTTCTTTTCTTTACATTTTTAGGCTTAGATTTAAATTTTCTTTTACATAAAAATAAAAAAAAATAAAAATCTTCTTACATGTACATTACATTGCATTTTAAATATTGTATTGTACTTATTCTAATTCGTACAAATTCGATTTGGTTGTAATAATTTATTTAGTTTTATATTTTTGCAAATCCCCATTCAAATTTGTATTCCCCCCTCCCATAAATTGTTGTAATAGCTTAGGAATATTTACATTACGCAATTTATCGCTTTATAAGCCATGATTAGTAATTAGGGTTTGTATGACAAGAACAAAACAAAGAGAAATAGAAAACCCTAAATACAAGACAAAATCAAAGCATGAAAATGATACACTTGCACACAAGCATCCTTATGGTTTCTCCACTTGGTTGCCTAAAACAAAATGGCCATGTTATGCATGCGAAGTATCTTGGCAAAACAAAACAAATATAAGATCATAGTCCCTCGATGACGGTATTCAAAAGTTGTCTTACAAAATGATCTTGGTCCCTCAAAATGCTAAGATACTTTGCAAACATTGCTAATCATGGTTATATGATGACCCACGCCCGTCTCGTTCACATCCAAAGATAGGGTTGCCTACCAAATCAATGGTAAGACAACAATTTCAAAGGAATAGAAAATACCTAAGAAAGAGATTTGAGTAGGTAGATTACTTCTAGTTACTTGCTCCATTTCAAAAAACTATCCTTGCTATTTTCAAAACAAACACACACGTTTCAAAATATCTTACAAACATTGAAAACATTTTTTAAAGACAAACATCTTTGTATACATTCTTACGAACAAGAATCATTACAAAGATTACCTAAACGAATGGCCTCTTTTACATAATACTTCCACACCAAAAACAATTCCAAACAAACAAAAGAAAGTGATCTAAGCAAGTAACTAAGAGCCCATGGAAAACCATGGATGAAAAGGGTGCTAATACCTTCCCTTTTCATAATTTACCCCCCGAACTCAAGAAACAATCTCAAAGGTCTTTCCTGTGCTTTTTCACCTTTCCTTTTGGATAAAAGAAAAGTCAGTGGCGAATCTTGCTAAACCGCAACATTTGCAATAAAACACAAAACCCTCAAGTCAGTTCTCCCACCGTATCACAGAACTGCCGACTCTGCTGGGGATTATATAAAAGTGGGGTTACCTTAGGTATAGATCACATTTATTTGCTTACATTTGTTTGACTTGTTTTCTTTACATTATGGTTCTTTGTTTGGGTTTGAATCCTCCACCCGGATTTGGGAAACATTATAGGTAAATAGCAATACGTTGTGGAAATTGTGCGAGGTATATCGACATGTTCTAAGCAATAGCTATGTTAGTGTGACATTTTTGTGGGTACCGGTAGCCTTTGAGTTAATCAAAGAGAATACAGGGTTGTTGAGTGATGTCATGAAGCACTAATGAACTTCTAGAACCTTTTACTTTACCAACTTGGCCTTTAGGATGTAGTCAGATGACCGGCTTTGGTGCAGTCCGAAGTTGGTAGATACTCGATACTACACTCATTGAGGGTTGGTTTCTTGGGATATTTCGGTCGCCATTAAAGAGGCTTGAGCTGAAACAATGACCAAGAAAAAAATCCGGTGATATTGAGCTCCTTAGAACCCGGTTACTATTACTAGGACAGGTTTAAGCCAACTAAACTTCAAGAGGGTACTTACCTATAAAACCACATGCAAGCCTAAACTAAGGACTTATTTGATTTGCTTGTATATGCATACTTGTACATAACATCATGGACATCATGAGCATCATATGCATTCACTAACCATTTTAAGGATTTTTGAGATTCATCTTTGTTCCTGTTTTGTAGGATATGGATTCACTTCGCAGGAAAACTATCCAAAGCAACCTTGTAAGAATTCCTCCATAACTCAAGGAGCTAGCTTCAAGGATCTCTGAGAAGTCTCCATTCACCGAGAGGCATAGTCGTCTACTCAACTTGGTCACCTCAAACACGGAGGAGGATATGATGAAGGTTCTCTTCCAGTTCTTTGACACTTTGCATCATTGCTTCACATTTCCTGACTATCAGCTTGTACCTAGTTTGGAAGAATTCTCTCAACTCTTAAGGATTCCTATTCTCAATCAACTACCTTTCAACGGTACAGAAAGATATCCAAAGCCAGAAGAGATTGCTCAAGCCCTGCACTTGCACTCATCTGATGTCACAACTCATTGGGAAACTAGAAGTGGTGTCAAAGGCTTCTTGGCAAAGTTTCTGTTTGAGAAAGGACAAAACTGTTGGAATTCCCTAGACTTGCAAGCTTTTGAGGAGATTGTGGCTCTTCTTATCTATGGGATGGTCTTGTTCCCCAATCCTGACCAACTCATAGAGGTGAGCGCCATCAAAATCTTCATGTCACGCAATTCGGTACCTACATTACTAGGGGATATCCTACACTCTTTTCACACTCGTACAATGAGGAAAAGAGGGGTCCTTATGTGTTGCACTCCCCTCCTGGAAAGATGGTTTATTTCTCATATTCCCCAATCAGTCTTAAAGAATAAGCAAGGATTAAGGTGGTCACAAAGGTTAATGACGCTCAAACATTCAGATATTCATTGGTGCTCTCGATCCAAAGAGAATGTTATCATTGTTGACCGTTATGGGGAATTCCCTAATGTCCCTCTACTTGGAATTAGCGGAGGCATCACCTACAACCCATGTTTAGCTCTAAGACAGTTTGGTTATACCCGAAGGGATGGCCCACATGATATGTTGATTCAAGGCTTGGTATTCGACTACGACAATGACGATCAAGGTCTTCGCCAGAGATTCATTCGAGCTTGGAGGATGCTAAACAAGGTGGATAGCAAAACTTTGGGACACAAGAATTCCATACCTCTTGAGCCTTACCTCAAGTGGGTACGAACCCGTGCTCAAAGTCATATGATGCCTTATCCTTCCATTCTCCCAGTGATCATTGAGCCTGTTAAGGAAGGAGAAGTTCCATACACTATCCTACATCCTGACATGCCCACATCTCTTGAAGACCTACAAAGGGATTGGATACAACTCAAAGGAGAGCGAGATACTTTCGAATCCCAATTCTACGCAACGAGAAGAAGGTTTTGGAACTCACTAAGCTACTTCATGAGGAGCAGACTCTAAATACCTACGTAGCACAAAAGAGGATGCACATTACTTTTTTATCTTAGAGTGTTGTATTATTTTGCCCAAGGGGCATTGATGTACTCAAACTCTATTTTATTAATATAATGTGTGTTTATTTTTGTTTAAAACAAATTTGAATTTCTTTAAATCCTTGAAAGCATTGCATGTATACATATAATTCATCATGACATAAACAGGTCTTTTGCAACGAGTTTCCTCATCTCTCTACTGTTTATTTCAGTAAGATGGATCTCGAACAGACGGTCAAAGATCTTCAAGCTCAAAACATGCAGTTTCAGAAGTTACTCATGACCCTAGCCAAGGGGAAAGAGGAATTGAAGACTCTATTAGCTGAAGAAAGAAAGAATAAAACAAAGAAGGTCACTGGGGTTTTGAACATGGGGAGAAGGTTTCAGGGACATACTAGAAGAACCTTGAATTTTGCAACCACTTCCAAGGAAGGAGAAGGGAAAGGAAAAGAAACAGCAGTTCCGTCAGAATCTGAAGAGGAGGAAGAAGAGGAAGACTACTCTGAGGAACAGTACCCTCCGGCCGATGATAAGTACAGATATCTTGAAGAGTGTTTAAGTGCTATGGAAATACAAAGGGTACCAGGTCTAGATTTTGAAGAATTGGGGTTAGTGTCGGGAATTATGATCCCACCAAAGTTCAAAGTGTCGTTGTTTGCAAAATATGATGGGGTGTCATGTCCTAAAATGCACCTCCGATCATACGTGAGAAAGATTCAGCCGCACTCTACCGATAAAGACCTGTGGGTGAATTTTTTCCAATATAGTTTATCTGGAACACAACTCGATTGGTTTTACCAATTAGAAAGGGCTGGCGTCCACAATTGGGAAGACCTTGACGCAGATTTTTATAAACAATACCAGTATAATGTAGATTTGGCGCCTACCCGTACTCAACTTCAGAGTATGGCTATGGCTTCAAATGAGGGTTTCAAAGATTACGCGCAAAAATGGAGAGATCTAGCTGGGAGAGTGCAACCCTCTCTGTCTGAAAGGGAGTTGGTGGATATGTTCTTAGGCACTCTATCAGACCCTTTCTTCAACCATTTGATTGGGAGTTCATCTGCTGGATTTACTGAGTTAATATTAACCGGAGAGGGGGTGGAAGCTGGCATAAAAAGTGGAAAGATTCAGAAAGATCCATCTGCCTCTACAGCTGTGAGAAAGCCTTTCACCGGGAAGAAGGAAGTATCTACTATTTATCCATAAAGGAACCAAGGGAGAGCTGAGCGCCGACCAATGGTAGGAGCTGTTATGATCCCAAAGCCTACATCTGATCAACCAAGAAGTAACCAACCAAGGGTGGAAAGGCCAGTCCGGCAATTCACCATAATTAATATGACTCTAGCCCAGGTTTTACCACATCTTCTGAAATCTAATCTGGCAACTTTAAAAGAAGCTCCAAAGAATCCCAACACTGCATCCCTTCATTATCACCCAAATTCCAGATGCGCATATCATTCTGAAAGTCCAGGTCACGACACTAACAATTGTTGGGTCTTGAAAAACAAAATTCAAGACCTGATAGATGCAAAAGAGATTTAGTTTGACGCGCACAAGAAACCAAATGTCATTTCCGCTCCAATGCCTAGGCATGGTCACAACGCCAATGCTATCGAAGAAGATTTGTTTGTTGCTATAGTGGATGAACTCTTGACTCTGCTCCCGATCATTAAGATAAACTTGTTGAGAGCTGGTATATTCCTAGGTTGTAACGAAGACTGCCATCTTTTCTTATCCTCACCAACTGATTACCCTCTATTGAACACAGGCATTCAACGCTTGATAGATCACCAAGAGATTTTGTTTGAAAATGCTTTTGTTTCACCTATTCTAGTTGAAGACGTTCAATCATAACCATATCCGCTAATCCTTCCAGGGTCCCCAAAAGACCCGTTAGGATTACATGTGTTCCAAAGACTACTCCTCTTATAATTACAATGCCCGGGCCGGTCCCGTATGAATCAGATAAAACAGTATCGTGGAATTACGGTAGAGAAATCTACTACCATGGTATCAAACAAGATGGGCTGACCGCTGAAGAAGTGAGCTCCGAAGAAGAAGATTCCGACATTAGCAATATTGTCGGAACTAGTAAAATTACCCATAGTGGTAAAATCTTCTCTCAAGAGATTTCCCCTTCAAAGGCAGTTTTTGGACCCGTGGTTGTTCCGAAGATTACCTCTGTACCAATAATCATACCTGCAAGTGCTCCTACCGACAAAGACGACACAACCCTGCTGTTATCCCCACCAACGCTTCTACTACTGAAAATCGAGGAAAAAGCATTCAAGAAGAGCCAGTCCGGATGAAGGCTCAATCACTAGCTATCCCCGAAACATCCAAGAAGGAAATGGAAGAGATCTTGAGGATAATAAAGAAGAGTAACTATGATGTGGTTGAACATTTGGGGAAAACTCCCTCCAAGATCTCCAAGCTAGCCTTGCTGATGTGCTCTGAGGCACATGCGAAAGCTCTGGTAAAATTTCTGAAGACAGCCCATGTTCCACAAGAAACGTCTGCTGACCAATTCCAAGATTGTGTGGCCAGTTTGACAGCTGATAACGGCCTAGGCTTCTCTGATTTTGATTTGACACCGAGAGGGAGAAAGCACAATGAGGCATTACATGTCTTTGTGGAGTGTAGAGGAACGACTCTGGCCCATGTCTTGGTGGACACGGGTTCATCTTTGAACGTTTTACCGAAAAAAGCTCTTGACAGATTGGATTGCGAAGAGCTGATATTGAAACCCAGTAACATAGTTGTGAGAGCTTTTGATGGATCAAAGAGTATGGTCCACGGGGAGGTGGGCATCCCCATAAAGTAGGAACTTAGACTTTCAACTCAACCTTCTATGTAATGGACATCCGCCCCTCTTACTCATGTCTGTTAGGACGGCCCTGGATCCATAATGCCGGTGTTGTCACCTCAACGCTACACCAGATGCTGAAGTACCCGATCTATGGAAAGATTATCACTATCCACGGAGAGGAGGAGTACATGATTAGTCATCTAAATTCTTTCCGATATATGGAGTTAGATAGCGAGTTCATTGAAACTCCTTTCCAACATTTCGAAGAGGTCTCTCAAGAGGTAGCAGTGACCAAGGAGGTATCCCCGATTCCCAAGATCACAAGACATCCGCTTCGGATGTCATCTCTAAAGGACGCCAAGGCAGTAGTAGAAGAGGGTGGATGCACCATCTGGGGGTAGCTTCCAGACATCTCGTATAAATCAGACAAGTTTTGCTTAGGGTTTACTTTAACTGCTCAGAAGGTTGTGCGTCGTGCCCGTGCTGGAGGGCCACCTTTGAAGATTAGTAACCGGGAGGTCAACACAGTGGAAGATGGTGAAGAGGATGGCAGCTTGGAAGATTGGATATTTCCTACTGTCAACGGAGGACTTCGCAATTAGGAAGCCAGAGACTTTGTCCCAATAACTTTCATCTCTCAGTAATTTATCTTTTACATTTCTGTTGGACTTGTAATATTCACAAACAATTCGCACTTTAAAAACCTTGTGTCTTACCCGAGGCACAATGGTCAATTTGTAAGGGTCTTTATTTCATCTTCATATGACATTCAATGAATCATGGACGCTTTTTCACATACAAACCTTTTTTGCTCATTGTCTTTCTTTTACATTTTATTGTTTAAAGATGACTATACCCTTACACACACCCACACTCACAAATGCAGGTACCCCTCCATTCCGGATCCCATGGGTAACGATACTGCTATGGCCTTTAGTGACTCTGAAGATCTAATCTACCAAGCCGAATACGAAGGTGAGATAGATTGTGAAGTACCAGGGGAATTGGCCATACTACTACAACAAGAGGAAAGAGCTATTCAACCTCATGAGGAACCGTTGGATACAATCAACTTGGGTACCGAGGAAGATAAAAAGGAAATCAAAGTGGGTGCCAATCTAGAGTCGAGTGTCAAGGAGCGTCTAATTCAGCTATTGCATGATTATGTTGAGATCTTTGCCTGGTCATACGAAGACATGCCAGGACTTGATACAGACATAGTGGTACATCGTCTACCCACAAGAGAAGACTGTCCACCAGTGAAGCAAAAAGTTCGCCGCATGAGACCTGACATGTCAGAAAAGATTAAAGCAGAAGTCATGAAACAATTCAATGTTGGATTCTTGGTTGTCACTTCCTATCCTCAATGGGTTGCCAACATTGTTCCCGTGCCTAAAAAGGATGGCAAAGTACGAATGTGTGTGGATTATAGAGATTTAAACAGGGCCGGCCCTAAAGATGATTTTCCACTTCCCCACATTGACATCCTAGTTGAAAATATGGCCCAGCACAAAGTGTTTTCCTTCATGGATGGATTCGCAGGCTATAACCAAATCAAAATGGCATCTGAGGACATGGAGAAAACTACATTTGTCACGCAGTGGGGCATGTTCTGCTACAAAGTGATGCCATTCGGACTGAAGAATGCTGGGGAAACCTATCAACGTGCCATGGTAGCTTTGTTTCATGATATGATACATCATGAGATAGAGGCCTATGTAGATGACATGATAGCCCACTCACAAACTGAAGAGGAGCACCTTGATCACTTGCAAAAATTATTTGTGAGATTGAAGGAGTACAAGCTAAGATTGAATCCAAACAAGTGTACATTCGGGGTTCGATCCGGTAAACTCTTAGGTTTCGTTGTCAGCAACAAAGGCATCGAGGTTGATCCTGCCAAGGTTAAAGCGATACAAGAAATGCCTGCTCCTCGTGCTGAGAAGGAAGTCAGAGGATTCTTGGGACGCCTGAACTATATTGCCAGATTCATTTCTCACCTAACAGCTACTTGTGAGCCAATCTTCAAGCTATTGAAGAAAGATCAAGTAGTCAGATGGAACGACGAATGCCAGGTTGCTTTTGACAAGATCAAAGAGTACTTACAAGAGCCTCCGGTTTTGATGCCACCAGTCGAGAGAAGACCGCTAATCATGTATCTGGCCGTTTTAGAGAACTCAATGGGGTGTGTATTGGGGCAGCATGACGAGTCTGGCCGAAAAGAGCACGCTATTTATTACCTGAGCAAAAAGTTTACCGACTGTGAAACCAGATATTCACTGCTCGAGAAAACTTTCTGCGCTCTGGCATGGGCTACTCGCCGGCTAAGACAATATATGTTGACTCATACCACTTTGTTGATATCTAAGATGGATCCGATAAAGTACATCTTCGAAAATCTTGCTCTGTCTGGGAGGATAGCTAGATGGCAGATGATCCTAACAGAATATGACATACAGTACACTACCCAGAAAGCTATAAAGGGCAGTGTGTTAGTTGATCATCTTGCTCATCAAGTCGTAGAGGATTATCAATCCATGAAATTTGAATTCCCGGATGAAGACATCATGACATTAGACAATTGTGAAGAAATCAGACCATATGACGGACCTGAACAAGGATCCCGATGGACCCTGTTCTTTGATGGGGCATCCAATGCACTTGGAAATGGTATCGGTGCGGTACTCATATCTCCGGAAGGGTGTCATACTCCCTTTACTGCCAGACTTTGCTTCAACTGTACGAACAACATGGCGGAATACGAAGCATGCATCTTTGGTCTCATGGTTTCCATAGACTTGGGAATCAAATCTTTAGATGTGTTTGGAGATTCAGCTTTGGTCATCAGTCAGATCAAGGGAGAGTGGGATAATAAGCACCCAAACCTTATCCCTTACAAAGAACATGTCTTGACATTGCTACCACATTTTGAGCAGATTACCTTCGAGCACTTCCCGTGAGAAGAAAATCAGCTAGCAGATGCTCTAGCCACAATGTCATCTATGTTTAAACTTAATTGGGATAATGAGGCTCCCCAGATTACCATTGAACGAATGGATGAATCAGCACACTGTCACAAGATTAATACTAAAGAAGTAGTGGACCAGCCTTGGTTTCATGAAGTCAAGAGGTATCTCGAGGCTCAGGAATATCCAGAAGGAACTTCAATCAATGATAAAAATTTCTTAAGGAGATTCTCTGCTAAGATCTTCCTGAGTAATGGCATCTTGTACAAACACAATCATGACTCTATTCTACTCCATTGTGTGGATAAGATTGAAGCTGAAAAGATCATGGCTGAATTACATGAAGGTACCTTTGGCACTCACTCCAGTGGGCATACGATGGCAAAGAAAATCCTACAGGCAGGCTATTATTGGTCGACCATGGAAGCAGACTGCTATCAACACTCCCGGACCTGTCATAAGTGTAAAATTTATGCTGACAAGGTGCACGTACCTCTGGTTCCTCAGAATGTCTTGACGTCTCCTTGGCCCTTTGCTATGTGGGGAATCGACATGATTGGGGAGATCAAGCCTATATCCTCCAATGGACACCGTTTCATTCTAGTGGCCATTGATTATTTCACAAAATGGGTCGAAGCAGCTTCCTTCGCATCTGTTACTAAGAATGTTGTTGCCTGCTTCATCAAGCAAAATCTCATTTGTCGGTACGGTATCCCAGAAAGGATCATCACTGATAATGGTACAAACCTTAACAATACTATGATCACCGCCTTGTGCGAGCAGTTCAAGATTCAATATCACAATTCATCCCCCTATTGGCCAAAGATGAAGGGTGTCGTTGAAGCTGCAAATAAAAACATTAAAAAGACCATACAGAAAATGACAGTCACCTACAAGGACTGGAATGAGATGCTGTCGTTCTCTCTCCACGGGTACCGTACCACGGCTCGCACATCAACTGGGGCAACACCCTATTCTTTGGTTTACAGCATGGAGGTTGTCTTACCTATTAAGGTTCAGATCCCCTCTTTGAGAATTATGAAGGATGCAGGTTTGAACGAGGACGATTGGATCCATACTTGACTTGATCAACTGAACTTAATTGATGAAAAGAGACTTACTGTTGTTTGCCATGGTCAGATGTATCAGAAACGAATGATCAAGGCTTTCAACAAGAAAGTTAGACGCCAGGTATATCAAGTTGGAGATCTAGTGATCAAACGCATTATCTTACCACAAAGTGATCCCAGGGGAAATGGACTCCTACCTATGAAGGACCATTTGTAATCAAGAACATTTTCTCCGGTGGGGCAATGATCTTAACCACCATGGACAGTGATGACTTGCCACACCCTGCGAACGCAGACATAGTCAAAAGATACTACACATAAGAGACCCTCTAGGTTGACACACCTAGGCAAAAAAAGGGCATCCCGGCGAACCAAAAGATTCGGGAAAAAATTAGGGATAAAATATATAAAAAATCTGTACACCCGGCAAGTTGAAAATCCGAAAGGGAGACTTGGGCAAAAAAGGGTTTCCCGGTGGACTGAAATCCCGAAAGGGCGGTCCAGGCAAAAGTTAGGGAATTAAAGAGTATGACTATGTCCCGTCGGATCACTTTGTGGACAACCTCTTGACTTCCACTGACAAACTCGGAGTTTCTGATCGATTCAATCATTTTCGGACGAATCAACAAATAGACAAGATATTCGGAGATACGGAGGCTATAGCAGAATGGGAACCCCATGGGATTATCACACATAGCTATCTTTCTTTGTATAAATTTTCTTATTTTTTGTGGCACCATCCTCTTACTAGGATGTATGTCTCCTTTGTACAAAATACTTATTCAAAGTAAATACAAAGATATCTCTTTAAAATACAGAAAACTATTTGTCCTTTTTCTTTATGCTTGTGTTTTATTTGCAAAAACGTCAAATGATTCATTAATGAACATATGCATTTGAACATAATTATTGTTTACAAATAAACAAAATGAAAGAAGACAATTACTGACAGGTTGAAAGAATAGGAAAACTTCTTTAGGCTATTTCATGAGCAATCCCCACTGTACGTCATTTAGATCCCCGACGGAACTAAAACTTCAAACTATTAAACCCCGGTGGAAACCATCCAATTCCTCCAAATTCTCCAGCAATTTGTTTTGAAGCCTGAAATCCAACCGGATAACAGCTGACTTCTGATACTCTCCAATGGAACAAAGGCTCCCATTTATTAATCCCCAGTAGAAGTCATCGAAATTCTATGGATTTCCCAAGCAAATTCCTCAAGCAGTATACGACATTGCTCTCACAATAGGATTTTTGTCGTTACATCAATTTCAAGATATGAAGAGTTTGCATATCCTCAGCATCAGTCAAGGATTTATTTTCCTTAATCATACAGCAATACAGCAAATCATCTTACATGCGCATACATTACATCCACATATCATAAACATTGATAAAACACATATATTGCATCATACATTTCATGCAACATAATTTCGTGTTCCAGCTAACATTTTACCCTTTTCAGGATGAGATTAACAGCTACCATTAACAATATGCAATCATGATACAGTTCAGATACGCTCCAGACACGGATGTCATTCTGATACTCATTCAGATTTCAACTTTCAGATACAGTTCAGATACGCTCCAGACACGGATGCCATCCTGATACTCATTCAGATTTCTACTTTCAGATATAGTTCAGATACGCTCCAGACACGGATGCCATCTTGATACTTATTCAGATTTCAACTTTCAGATGCAGTTCAGATACGCTCCAGACACGGATGCCATTCTGATACTCATTCAGATTTCTACTTTCAGATACAGTTCAGATACGCTCCAGATATGAAGTCCATTCTGATACTCATTAAGATTTCATGTTCGGATACAACTCAAATACGTCCAGACGCGGACACCATTCTGATACTCATTCTTTCAGCTTACAACTTACAATTCATCAAACATTCTTGGATGGCATCTATAAGCCCATCTCCAACAAAATTCTATCGCTTCTCCAAATGGCATCATTAAGCCCATTCCCTCAACTACACGTTGTCGAGTGCAAATTTTTGGGCACTCTAGTATCCAATCATTCTCTCACCTTCGAGTCACGAATGGAAAAACTCGCCAATCTAACTCTTCAGGTTTAAGAAGATTGAACAGGGGAAGCTTTTGTACCCCAAAATATTCCCTCTCATTTATCAAAACTTTTCTCACGAGATCTCTTTGACTCAAGACTGGATTAGGGTTTGGTCAGCTCAAGACATCTCATCTTGCACTGACAACCCAAAATTAGGGTTTAAGTTTGCACAAGGATTTTTGGACTATCAATGCTTCATATAACTTTCAAACATAATTATGGATCCCTAAGATCACTCATGACAAGTTTCAAGTCTTGAACCACGTTTTTGATCAGTCAATTGGACAATTGACCTAAAAATCAGTTGTATTGGGAAAAAAGTCAACCATGGCCAATTTACAATAAAACTTCATAATTTTTTATCAACATAAACATTTTAGACTCATATGTATCATTTGATCAAGTTTGGATCACAATTCCTCAAGAAATTTGGTCAAACCACAAAAAAGGCAAAATGGTCAAAATTAGGGTTTTGACTGAGGAAGGGCAATTTCTAATTTTTGACCTTACAAATGACCAATTGAGTTAAGGCATGATTTCAAGGATTTAATGGAATCATCTTGACTTAATTACATGGCTCAAAACATTTCAAATTCATAAGATTGACAGATGAAGTTTGCAAACAACTCATCAAAAGTCAATTGTACACTAGAAAGTCAAACTTTGACTTTTTGGTCAAAATTAAGTACCAAGGGTCATAATTCATCAAAACATGTCAAAATGTGAAACTTGTTTATCAATAAAACCAAATTTGAAAATTAGGGTTTGAATTTGAAAATTTTCCTAACTTAGAAATTTCCTAAGTATAGAAAATTTTCTTATTTTTTCTCAACTTTAGGCCACATTTTCACCATGATGCTTAATGATTCAAGGAAAGTTCCCAACATGAAAGTTGTAGACCTCCATGAAATCTACAACTTTTATTCACACACTTTTCCCTAAATATGCTTGGATCTCAAGATATAATATTATGAATACATGGTCATGAACTAAATAACTTAGTGAAATTTTGCCCTAATTTAGGCAGGTTTTGGACCCAACTTCATGGAAATATTTCACCTAGTTCCAAGAGGTATCTCAAAATGCATTTCAAATATGAGTTATAGAGAATATTTCAAGCTTTCCAAAATGTCCAAGAACTCCTCAAGATAATTTTTGAGTAGGGAGAATCGAAGAGATGAAGTTGGCAATTTCTCACTTTTTGTCCAAGCCATTTCATGAAAAACAAAGTTGCAATCAGCACCTATGCTGCCTAATCCATGCTTTACAGGTCCCAAACTTGTTCCTCACTCCTTAATTAAATGCTTACTCAGTTGACAAAGCTTTGATCCATGCCCTTGATCCATTATCCAACTTGCAATTCCATTTATGGCAAAAAGGGACCATTGCCATTTTGAAAAAGATCATCTTTTGCAAACTTTACAATCTTGAGCATTGGACCTGTCCCCTTGGCACATACAAGTACCACAGACCTAAGGAAACTTGTAGAGAAGAAATACCAACCCTAAGCCAGCCAGTACAAGCATGTAAAGCTTTGTCTTATCACTTTACTTCAAATACAAGAAAAGTGGCAAAAAGGCTAGGGAGGGCACAGCTGATAGAGGGTTGACATCAAACCATTTCCATACTAATATACAAACATTATGAAACACAAAACACAAGAAGCAAAGGCCTGAAACACTCCCAACCAGCAAAACACCAAAAATCTGTCCAAAACTGCAGATTTTGCATAAGCATACTCATCTTCCATTTGGCTCGTGTGTTCCAAGTTTAGATCATTCAAACATCTCTCATACTTGATACCTAGCCAATCCAGACCTTCATCCCTATTCTGTAACCACTTCTCCATCATCTGCCATTGTTGATTTCAGAGCTTACAGTTTGACTTGGCCAAGGAGTTCCAGGTACTTTCAAAGCAAGGCAAGGGTTGGAATACATCCAGGGAAGTTCAAGGAAGCTCAAGCAAGCATCAGGCCTCCATCAAACTCATCTCAGTTTCATCCATGATTCCAACTGAAGGAGGTAAAATCTCAAACTCTATCTCCTTGTACAGATAACCTTAGGCCACGATTTGTGAATAAAAAACGTAGTCCTCGTTATAACAAAGTTGTACATATCTTTATCTTGCATTAATTTTACTTGAGCTGAGAGAATTTGAAACTTGAAGTTTCTGAAAATATTAGGTTAAAATTTAGGACTATTAAAATTCTCTTTGATATTTGATAGTTAGCTTACATAACTTATATGGTTGGAATCGTGAGTTCAAGTACTACAATTTTCATGTTATGAGTTTTCATTTTCATGGAAGTATGAGAGATTTACAGGATGTCTGGCCAAGCTTGAGGAAGAAGATGAAGTACAGGGCAAGGATTCATTTTATGTTATCTTATTTTCGTTTCCCTTAAGACAATGGAAGTATAGCCACCCAAGTGGCAAAGTAGCGCGCTGGTGAGACCCATGTTCTGGGTTCGAACCTTGGCGCTACTTTTGTGATTTTTCATATTTTTCTCTTTTCCATTTTGCCATTTTTGCAGGTTGGGCTTGGTCTTTTGGGCCAGGATTTTTTTTGCTAACACATTACCATCAGCTTTGCTACATTACCCCCCCTTGTCAACTTTTATATTTTTATCTTTTATTTGTTATATTTTCATACTTAATATTTTAAATATTTCTTTAATACATAAAAATCCTAAAAAAATATAAATTAATAATATTGCACTTTTATTTTATTTTTTATCTTATTTCCCACATAAAAATATATTTTATCTTACTAGGATATTATTTATTTTCTTAATAAACTTGTAAATATAATTAAACATATTTAGTTCAATTTATTTTTAATTTCATACTTATAAATACTTATTTTTGCATATATATAATTTTATATTTTTATACAATATTATTTATTATTTTCATACAAGAAAATACACAAAATAATACATATAAAAACCTTATTTCGTTTTAAATAATAATTAGGGTTAAACCCCCTTTAAAAAATTAATTCCTTTTCTTTACATTTTTAGGCTTAGATTTAAATTTTCTTTTACATAAAAAAATTATAAAAAAAATCTTCTTACATGTACATTGCATTGCATTTTAAATATTGTATTGTACTTATTCGAATTCTTACAAATTCGATTTGGTTGTAATAATTTATTTAGTTTTATATTTTTGCAAATCCCCATTCAAATTTGTATTCCCCCCTCCCATAAATTGTTGTAATAGCTTAGAAATATTTACATTACGCAATTTATCGCTTTATAAGCCATGATTAGTAATTAGGGTTTGTATGACAAGAACAAAACAAAGCAAAATAGAAAACCCTAAATACAAGACAAAATCAAAGCATGAAAATGTTACACTTGCACACAAGCATCCTTAGGGTTTCTCCACTTGGTTGCCTAAAACAAAATGGCCATGTTATGCATGCGAAGTATCTTGGAAAAACAAAACAAATATAAGATTGTAGTCCCTCGATGATGCTATTCAAAAGTTGCCTTACAAAATGATCTTGGTCCCTCAAAATGCTAAGATACTTTGTAAACATTGCTAATCATGGTTATATGATGACCCACGCCCGTCCCGTTCACATCCAAAGATAGGTTTGCCTACCAAATCAATGGTAAGACAACAATGTCAAAGGAATAGAAAATACCTAAGAAAGACATTTGAGTAGGTAGATTACTTCTAGTTACTTGCTCCATTTAAAATAACTATCCTTGTTATTTTCAAAACAAACACACACATTTCAAAACATCTTACAAACATTGAAAACATTTTTTAAAGACAAACATCTTTGTATACATTCTTACGAACAAGAATCATTACAAAGATTGCCTAAACGAATGGCCTCTTTTACAAAATACTTCCACACCAAAAACAATTTCAAAAAAACAAAAGCAAGTGATCTAAGCAAGTAACTAAGAGCCCATGGAAAACCATGGATGAAAAGGGTGCTAATACCTTCCCTTTTCATAATTTACCCCCCGAACTCAAGAAACAATCTCAAAGGTCTTTCCTGTGCTTTTTCACCTTTCCTTTTGGATAAAAGAAAAGTCGGTAGCGACTCTTGCTAAACCGCAACATTTGCGATAAAACGCAAAACCCTCAAGTCAGTTCTCCCACCGTATCACACGTAATTGTACATAATTCTCATCAACGGGTATCGATCCCTCTCTTGTTGATCTCTTCTTTGATAATACCTCCTTCATGAATTTCTGATATAAGGGCATTTTGTCGAGTGCTTCAAAGAATGGTATGTGGATCTCCAACTTTTTGAAGATTTTGATAAATTTCTCAAAATCTTTTTCTTTTGTGTCTTTCTTTACCACTCGAGAGGGATACAGTAACTTGATTGTTGGTTTAGTCTTTTCTTCAATTGGCTTTACAGGCGATACCACTTCTTCCTGTTTGTTCCTATTCTCTCTCACTTCCAACTCTACTTCTATGATATTATCATCAAACTTCACCTCATCTGGTTTTTCTCTATCCATTTCTCACTACTTATTTTGACAGCATTCACATTCTCATGACTTTTATGACTTTCTTGTGCTTGCAGCGCTACCTGTTTTGTAATCTGTCCAATTTGAACTTCCTAATTTTTTATTGCAGTTGTGGTATTCCTATAATTACTCCTTGTCTCTTCTTAAAATTAATAGGTTTGGGCAGCCATCTTTTCAATCGCCACCTCTCACTCCACCTTTGAGGAGCTTGTTGCTACTGATCTTTCCAGGAGAAGTTGGGATTATTCTTCCATCCAGGATCATAGGTGTTAGAATATGGGTTGTTTTGCCTCAAGAATTTTATCTCCTCAATTTTTTGTGGCGTTGCATGACATTGCACAGTATTGTGCGGTCCACTACAAATTTCACAAGCTACTTTTTGTATTTGTTGAACCTGAGCTACCTGTTGAGTACCCATGTTCATTGCTTTCAGCTTTTTCTCTACTTCTGCAGCAATGGCTTCTTCAATTCTCAGTTGCTTATTAATTTCCAACTTTAAATCAATCAATCCCTCTGGTTTGCTTACAACTTGTTCATATAGCTCTAGATGCTCATTCGCAGCAATTACTTCAATAATCTTATTCACACCGGTGATTATTGTGAAGTTGGCTGAGCCACCGGTTGCTGTATCAATAAGCTGTTTTATCTTTATTCGAAGGCCATTTACAAACATCTGTGTTGTACCCCAAACTTTTCCCTCTTATTTCTCAAGACATTTTATCACAAGGATTTTCAAAAAGTTCAAGTTTGCACAAGTACAATTCGATTTTTTTAATTGGGCTTTCAAACATCAAATCAAAGAAGAGCAAGTTTGCTTCAATCCAGAGGTTTCAATTGAGCATTTAACTTCCTTCTAGCAAGCTCTGATCCACAAGCTTCGACTGGGAATTTGGGCGTCCTTCGATGCAAGCTTTGGTTCAGAGGCTTCGTTGGACATTTGGCTTTCTTCGATCAAGCTTTGGTCCACAAGCTTCGATTGGGTATTTGGTCCCTTCGATCAAGCTTTGGTCCACAAGCTTCATTTGGGCATGTGGCCTCCTGCGTGCAGGCTTTGATTGGACAAGGGCTACTTCCACACAAATTTTAGTTTGAGTAATGGCCTCTTGCATGCCTAATTTGGTTCACCAAGCAGTGACCTCCTGCATGCAAGCTTCGATTGGACAATAGCTCTGCATGCAAGCTTTGATTGGACAATGGCTCTTCATGCAAGCTTTAATTTGAGCAATGGCCTCATGCATGCTTGCTTGGAGTCATAAAGCAGTGACCTCCTACAAGAAAGCTTCGATTGGACAAGGTCTACCTTCACATAAAGCTTCAATTGGAGTATTAGTTCCCTTCGAAGCAACATACTTCGAATCCAACTTTGAACCCTTCGAGCATAGCTTGGTTGAAAAACATTGATCAAATATCATAGCCTTATCCTCCAAATATCACTTGTCAGGCTATGTTGCTTCCAAATCTTTACATAATCAGAGGCTTACACAAATTTGTGATACATTACACAAAGGTTCGAAGCTTTATCCATTGAATTATACCATTTTTGGATGAAATGGCAAAAAGCTATGTATCCTTTTTTCATTAAAGATTAATTTAATCACAAAGTTAGTTTTTTGAGCTCCCAACCTGATTTTATCTGAACACAAGCAATGCCAAAAGCATAAGTCCAATCTCCTATCTCTAACAGACCTTAGGCCCTCACTTGTACTTGAACTTGGGAACTATGAAAATCCTTGAAACTTGATTCTTTCATTTTTAACCAAACCATAGTTTGTGATCTTACCAACCTGGTTACTCCAACATCTATAACATTTTCTCTATAAATAGATAAAACATTTGCAAGGTAAAACTGACTTTGGGTGGTGTGGAAAGAATCTTCAAAAACTCTCAAACTCTCAAACACTTAACACACTCTCAAACCTAGAATCAAAAGACCACGCCTTTGTTTCTGTCCTTCAAATCCAGAACTTAAGAAACACAACACTTGTTTCTTTTCCTTTGAACCCAGAAACAAACGAGAACAACTCTACTTTCCTTGGTTTTCAAATCCAGTCGAAGAAACACAACACTTGTTTCTCCCCCTTCGAATCTAGGAGCGCCTACGCCAGCAACTCAAGTCCAAAACCCACATTCCAGCTTCAAGCAAGGTAAGTCCTCTTAACCTTAAACCTTTCCTTTCAAGCATAACATGTAAATAGCCCATTCGTTTCAAACATCATTATTACCCTTTGGTTTGTTTTCATTTCCACCTCCTCTATTTGTTTTCGTTGCTAATATTTAGGCGTGTTTTCTTTGTTTGTCAAACATATTTTAAGAACTAACCTGACCATGAAACAATATTAGCATGGCTTCAACCTATGCTGCTATTTAATCCCAAACGAAAGAAAACAGGAAGAAGATTGTGTGAATCGAAGTCTTAGGCTTCTCCACATGCTGTTATCTAACCCCAAATGAAAGGAAGCAGAAAAAGGGTGTGATCAAAGGGAACATACTCATGTTGATTTGTAGGTCCAAACAAAGGGAAAGAAAGGTGAATCGAAGGGTGCACACTCACACTGACTTCCATGCCCAATCGAAAGAAGAAAGAAGGGTGAATCGAAGGGTGCACACTCACACTGACTTCCAGGCCCAATCGAAAGAAGAAAGAAAGGGTTGAATCGAAGGGTGCTTACTGCCTGGATCGAAGAACTTGTTTTCCCCTCTTTTAGTTTGTTTTGTTTTTATATTTTCTTGATATTCAATATGGTTGTAATAGCTTAGGACATTTATTTTACGCATTTCTATTTCTTTATAAATGTTAGTAACTAGGTTGTGTATGACAAGCTAAAATCAACAAGTAGATAACCTAAATTTAAGACGAACGCATACAATCAAACACACTATTCACACACATGAACCTCTAGGGTAATCTCACTTGTTGCCTCGGAAAATATTCATTTCCCTTAAATATAAGCATTTTAGCAAAGACCCTCGATAAAAGATAGTAGCCCTCGATGTCCCTCGATGTTGCCTTCGGTAAACGATCTAGTCCCTAATGAAAATTGCTAAAACATCCCATAGGTTGCCTTCTATGAGTATACAATTGACCCACGCCCGTCCCTTCACATCCAACGATGGGGCTTCTTATCAAAATTGTATAAACTCTATGTTGTTCGGCGGCGTTCTCTTACTAGGACGTCAGCCTCCTGTACGTAAACGCCTATTTATGGGCAAATTTCAAAATTAATACAAGTTCAATTTTTCAGACAAATTACCCGTTTGTTTTTCCTTTTTCTGTTTTGTTTTGCAAAAAACGTCCAATGTTCATTTTGATATATGCATTTGACATTAATTGCTAGTCATGAATATTTGCATACGAAACAAAGGATTAATTACAGGTGACATCAGAAACAGGGGGCAATGTAGAATTGTCCAAGCAGTCTAGTTGCTCTGTCCACCAAGGTACCAAGGTAGGTTCGGCTGAAGAACGTAACCAAGTTACTTCAACTCCCCACAGAGTAAGACAAGATTCAGCAATACTTTCCCCAAGTAGAGTTGGTTTCCTATCAACCCTGAAAAGGCACAATATTCCCCTAGCAAGTCAGCAATACTCTCCTCAAGCAGAGTTAGTCTACGGCCAGCCTAAAGGAAGTTGAGCATCCCCAGAAGATCTCAACATTCCCCAACAGAGTATAGGCATTCCTCAGCAAGCATCCCCGGCAGTCTTAATATAAGATTGTTCCCCGGCGGAATACAGACATCTAGTGCAGCCAACACCCCAATACAGCCTGAAAAGTTTCCCCAGGAAAGTGGAGTCCATATCCCCACCGGGTCTTGAAGCTTATCCCCAGTAGATTCTGGAAGCTTATCCCCTGCAGAGTACGGACGTCTCTCCCGGACTTTATTCAAAGTTATTCCTCACAAGAGCTTATAACTGGGTTATCCTCAGCTAATTACCACGGAAAGTCCGTCCTCGGCGAAGTTCTTCCTATCCCTAGCGGAGTTCATCAAAGTTCCCCAACATAACTTATCAACAGAATCCCCAGCGGAGTTTATCGTTGAAATCCCCAACGGAGCTCTCATCAAAACCTCAGCGAAGTATCTCTTCCCACAGAGTAATTCCCCTCAGATTAATCTCTCCAACAAGTTTATTCCCCGACGGAGTCATCTTCTCCTACCGGTTTATTCTTGCAACCATCATCCCCAGCGGAAACGAAGAACTCTACTCTTCAACATCAGCCTAGGATTTGATTCCCTGGCCAGTCGTCAAGGATTTATTTTCCTAGACGAAAATACACTCATAGACATTTCACATTTCATACATCCTGCTTACATACATGACAAAGTGCATACAACACTACCTCATTTTGAGCATCATGACATCATGCATTTCATACATCATGACATTGCATACAACTGTTGTTTTGCCTTTTCAGGAAAAAGGTCAATCCAAAGATGATTACTATCAACTATCGCAATTCCAGATTCGATACCTGTATCTAGCCAGGGCACATCTGTGAGTGATGGATTGTAGATTCGATTCCTGTATCTAGCCAGGGCATATCTGCATGAAGAGTTTGAAGATCAACCCCTGTAACAGGCCAGGAAATTATCTTTCATTCTCAGGTCAGAGATTTACACCTGTATCCATCCAGGAAAGCTATCTCTACCAAACTTCGACAATTCCAGATTCCATACCTGTATCCAGCCAGGGCATATTTGTAGACGACAATTCCAGATTCGATATCTGTATCCAGCCAGGGCATATCTGTAGACGACAATTCCAGATTCGATACTTGTATCCAGCCAGGGCATATCTGTAGACGACAATTCCAGATTCGATACTTGTATCCATCCAGGGCATATCTGTAGACGACAATTCTAGATTCGATACCTGTATCCAGCCAGGGCACATCTGTCGACAACAGTTCCAGATTCGATTCCTGTATCTAGCCAGGGCACATCTGTGAGCAACCAATTGTAGATTCGATACCTGTATCCATCCAGGGAATATCTGCATGAAGAGACTGAAGATCAATACATGTAACAAGCCAGGAAACCATTTTTCTTTCTCAAAGTACGCAAGTTCTCGCTAACGAATCTCTTACGCGATCAACCCTTCCAAATGGCATCTATAAGCCCATTCCCGACAAGGTTCTGTCACGTCTCCAGATGGCATCTATAATCCCATCCATCCTATCTCCAAATAGCATCTATAAGCCCATTCCCACCATCACATTGCTAATACTCCACTATGCGAGTGCAAATTTCCGGGCACTCTAGTGTCCAATCTCCTTTTACCCTCGAGTCGCGAAAGGCAAACTTGCCAATCTAACTCTTCAGGTTCAAGAAGATTGAACAGGGGCAACTGTTGTACCCCAAAAATTTCCCTCCCATTTCATCAATATTTTCTCACCACAAGACCCTTGAAGCTCAAGATCCAGTTAGGGTTTGCTCTGCTCAAGACTCCTCTTTGCACTGTTGACCCAAATTAGGGTTTGAGTTTGCACAAAGATGTTTTGAACTAAAAGTCCCAAGATGACTTTCATGCTTCATGTTGGACTCACAAGTTTATCCATACCAAGTTTCAAGCCTTGATTCCAATCTTTGCCCAATCAATTGGACAGTTGACCTAGAAATCAGCTGTATTGGGGAAAAAGTCAACTGTGGTCAATTGACAGTCAAACCTCATGCTTTTTGACCCACATCAACATTATGAACTCATATGGACCATTTGATCAAGTTTGGATCACAATTCCACAAGAAATTTGATCAAATCACTAAAAGGGCAAATTGGTCATTTTTAGGGTTTTGACTGCACAAAGGCAATTTTTTGACTGTTTGACCTAGCCAATGGCAAACCAAGCTCACATATGGACTCAAGGACCCCATGGAATTGTCTTTACATGTTCAACAAATTCAAAAGATCCCAAATACACAAGATTGACAGATGAATTTTCCAGTCAACTGAGCAAATTTTGACTGTATACTGAAAAGTCAAACTTTGACTTTTTGGTCAAAATCAAGTGTCAAGATTCATTTTTCATCAAGACATGTCAAATTATGAAACTTGTTCATCAAGAAATCAAAAATTGCAAATTAGGGTTTAAAATGAAGAATTTTCATAACTTATAAATTTTCTAAGTTATGAAAATCCCTAATTTTTTCCTAACTTTGTCCCATTTTTTCATCAAGATACATTTGGATTCAAGGAAAACTCAAAACATGAAAGTTATAGTCCATTGCAAAATGTACAACTTTGATTCACAAAGTTTCCTCAAAAGAAGCTTGTATCTCAAGTTATGATTTTTGGAACAAGGGTGCAAAACATTCTTAACTTAGAAAATTTTTGACCTATTCTAGGCAGGATTTTTGCCCAACTTCATGGCCACTTTTCACATGCTTCCACTTGTAATTTCAATTTGCATTACAAATATGTATTGTAGTACACATTCCAAGCTTTCCAAAATGTCCAAGAACTCATCAAACAAACTTGTGGTTAGGGAGAATCGAATTTGGCAATATGAGCAAAAGTCACTTTGATTCATGGCCAAAGGCATGTTCATAACTTGTGCATTTTCAAACTCAGCATATGCAAGCTACATTACAGGCCTCTAATCTCATTTACACTCATAAATTAAATGCTAATCCATTGTGCCAAGATGTTATTCTATGAGTTTGGTCATTACATGAAGGATTAGTCCTTAATTAGAAAAAGCACTTTATCCATTTTTGAAAAGTATGGCTTTATGTCAAGTTTGCAAATCAAGAAGTACAATGCAAATCTTTTTGGCACAAGTTCAGGGACATAACACACTGATCAAGAGGGATTGAGGCAGCATACTTGAGGGGCCTAGGAAAGTTTGTAAACCAACTTGTCATTTTGGCTTAAGTTAGAAGAAACCTTGCATAACCAACACAATCTCACATTTCTGCCAAGAGAAGCCAAAGTAAACTTGTTAAACACATTCCAAATATCAAACCTAAGCTAAGGCACGAGCTAACCACCTTCCAAACCTCATCATTCACCAAAACACCCTCCTACTGCAAAAAACAGAGTCACCTCTGCAGTTGGACTTCCATAACTCAATCCATTCGTGCGCCTTGCCAAAACCAGTTCATACACACTCCATACCACCTATACAAACTATCCCAAGCATTGGACACGACCTGTAACACCTCTAACCAACTTCACCATTTTCACTTTTTCTGTTTCGCAGGTTGACTTCCATAGCTTGATTCATTTGGTTTCAAAGCAAGCTAAAGGTGGGAGAAGCATCCCTGAACTTCAAGCAAGCTGTACAAGTCCTCACATTGCCTTGAGAGTGCCTCCATTGTCAGACACGATCCAAGCTGAACAGGTAAGTTCATGGACTTCTATCTCTCAATCTAGGAAGAGTTAGCTTTAGGTTTATGAATGAAAAATGCTCTACTCATGGCCCTGAAGCTACACATATATTTACTTTCCATTTATATTGCATGTGCTGAGAGAATTTGGAACCTGAACATTAGAAAAAACTTAGGTTAAGAATTAGGGATGGAGAAATTCTCTCTCATTTCTGAGAGTTAGATCAAGTTCTTGGTATGTATGGAATCGTGGCTTGATGCTTGACATTTTTCATGTTATAAGTTTGTGCTAAAAGTCCAGGAATCAGGATGTTTGAACAAGGAGGGAAAGGCGCGCGTTTTTGACATTTTTGTTGTCTGGAGGTTGAAGACAACCTCTTTGGGCTGGGCCTGAGATATTTTTCTTTTTGCACCACTATTTTACACATGCACCCCCCTGGCCCATTTTGAGATATATTTGTCATTTTTAATTTTTTTCCTTTTGATTTTGTTTCTATATTTTTATTTAAGCATGAAAAAATATTAAAAATATTTTTCTCACATTTTTTATATTTTATTTGATATTTATTTGGTTTCATTTAGTTTTATATGTAAATAAATACATAATACTTTTTATTTGAAAATACTAAAAATAATACAAACACATTTTTATTTCTGATTTTTATTTTATTTTATCTTTTGAAAACATTTTATAAAAAATATACTTTTTTTTGTAAATATTAAATATTTTATTTTTTGTACATATTTAATATATTTAATAAATAATATAAATACTTATAAATTTATTATAATATTTAGGAGAAAAATACAAAAATAATACATTTCTATTTTTATTAATATTTAACTTAAAAAATCACTTTTTTACAATATACTTCCCTTTTATTTATTTTTGTACATAATTAATAAATATTGCATATATTATATAATAAATACCTTTTTATTTAGCAAATTAGGGTTTTTGCCCTAAACATAAGAAATATCCAAAATTATTCATTTTTATTTTTATTTATTTGTCACATGAAAAATACCTTTTTACATACATATAAAAATCCTTTTTTGCATCTTGCATATTTATCTCATCTTATTTAATTATTGTGCAATTAATTAATTTGTATAATTCAATTTGGATGTAATAGTTAGATTTAAATTTTTTGCTAAAATATCCCCATTTGAACATTTGTACCCCCCATCCCATAATTTGTGTTGTAATAACTTAGGACCTTTTATTTTTCGCATTTAAAAGCTTTCTAATTATGCCATGTTAGAATTAGGGTTTTGTATGCAAATCAAAAACAACAAATAGTTTGACCTAAATTCAAGATAAACAAGCATGAAAATGGACAACAGTAATCACACTTGCACCCCTAGGGTATTCCACTTGTTGCCTTTAATAATGGGCCATATTGAATGTTAGGTATCTTTGGCAAAAAACAAAACAATTCAAATGATCATAGTCCCTCGATGACGCTTTCAAAAGTTACCTAAAAATGATCAAGTCCCTTAAAGGAAAAATTGCCCAAAGATAATTGGCACCATTGCAATCATGGTCTAAACGATGACCCGCGCCCGTCCCGTTCACATCCTAAAACAAGATTGTCCACCAAATACAATGGTGGAACAAAATTGTTAAAAGGGTTAAAACATAGCAAAGATCTTTGAGAAATTTAGGGTAGATAGCTCTTGGTTACTTGCCAACTTGCAAAACAAAAACACTTGCCTATTTTTTCAAAACCACACATCACAACACTTTCAAAACAACTTTCAAAAACATTGAAAACCTTTTCAAAAGACATACATCTTTGTATACATCCCAACACGGATCATTACAAAGGTTGCCACCACATTGGCTTCTTTTCAAAACCCACACACAAAGCACCATTTCAAACAATTGAAAATCAAGGCAAGTGGATCTAAGCAAGTAACTAAGAGCCCATGGATAACCATGGATAGAAAGGGTGATAATACCTTCCCTTTCTATAATCTACTCCCCGAACCCAAGAAAACATCTCAAAGGTTTTTGCTGTGCTTTTTAACCTTTCCTTAGGGTAAAATAAAAAGTCGGTGGCGACTCTTGCTCAACCGAAACATTTGCGAAAACAAACGCAAAACCTCAAGTCATTTCTCCCACCGTATCACAAATACCATAATCTCACACAATATGCTTTTGGATAAACCTTGCTGACGATGTACAGGCGTTGTTTCAATTCCTAAATAGTGGAGTTATAAGGAAGATAATCCATAGTCAACCCCTTTGAACCAAAGAAGTATGATTTTTCTTTTTCGCACAAATTGAAACCTTTAATCATAACTTGGGGCATGGTAGTTTCTCAGCTAATTCAAATGTGCGTTCATTCGCAAGCTTTCACTTTGTACACAACGAGTGACATCAAAAACATCCTTCTGAATCAAAAGACGGTGATGGTTCCCCGTTGTTGTACCCCAAAATTTGCCCTCTCATTTCTCAAGACATTTCTCACAAGGACTCTCAAAATTCAAGCTTGCAAAAGTACAATTGGATTTTCAAGCATCAAGTTAAAGAGGAAACTGTTAAAAAAGGGAAAAACAGATAAAAATAATCTTTTTGACAAAATTGGAGAAAAAAAGTTTTATTTGATTCACATCCTTCGATTGGACTTTTAGCCTCTTTCAATGCAAGCTTGGCTTGCATCCTTCGATTGGGCGTTGGCCTCTGACACGTTGGCTTTGATTCACAAAGCAGGAGCTTCCTGCATGCAACCTTCGATTGCATCATTGGCCTCACATGGTTCACAATGTAATGGTGGCCTACATACCTGTTTCGATTGGATATTTGATGCTTGCATGCCTGTTGTTGATTAGACAAATAATTCCCTCCATACTTGTTTTGATTCACAAAGTGATGGCTGGCTGCATGTAGCCTTTGATTGAATAATAGCTTCCTTCTTGAATGCTTCAAAGCCAGGGGCTCCCACCAGGCCAGCAGGCACAAGGCAAAGAAACCCCTTGTGGCCTCTTTCGATTCAAAGAGGAAAAGCCTCTTGTTTGGCTTCCTTCAATTCAGGAGGCAAAGGCATTTTTCTGGTCTCCTTCGATTGTACCCTTCACCTCCTGCATACATTCTTCATTTGGGTGTGTGGCTTTCTTCAACATAAGCTTTGGTTACATTCTTCGTTTGGGCTTGTGGCCTCCTTCAAATGCAAGTTCGTCTGGCCATATGGACCTTTGGCAGGCAAGTTTCGTTTGAACTGTGGCTCTTCATACAAGCTTTCGTTTGAGCGAAGGCCTCTTGCATGTTTGTTTGAAGTCACAAAGCAATGGCCTCCTGCAGCTCTCCTTCGACTCAGAAGTCGTTGGTTTGCATGTTTTCCAAACTTATAAGGCGAAATTTCCCCTTCATGCTAGTGCCCCCAAAGCAGGGACTTCCTGCATGCACCCTTTGGTTTGGCCATGTGACCTTTTCCAGGCAAGCCTTCGATTGGACAAAAGCCACCTTCACACAAAGCTTCGATTGGAGTTTTGGTTCCCTTTGAATCAGCATACTTTAAATCCAATCTGAACCTTTCAAAGCAAGCTTGTTTGAAGAACATTGAGCAAACCTCATAACCTTATCCTCCAAATCTCACTTGTCAGGATATGTTGCTTCCAAATCTTTATATAATCATAGGCTTACACAAAGGTTCGAAGCTTTGTCTACTGGACAATACTATTCTTGGATAAAATAGAAAAAGGTAACGTACCCTTTTTCATGAAGAGTACTTTAATCACAAAATCAGCTCCCAATCTGATTTTTGTCTGAACGCAAGCAGTGCCAAAAGCATAAGTCCAATCTTCTGCCCCCAACAGACGGCAGGCCCCCACTTGTACTTGAAACTTGGGAATAACGAAAGGGGTCAATTTTATTTTTGTTGCAACCCAACCATGGTTTGTTATCCTACAAACCTGGTTACTTCAGCACCTCTAACCTTTTCTCTATAAATAGAGAAACATTTGCAAGCTGAAGAGGACTTTTTGGGTGGTGGAAAGAATCTTCAAAAATCACCAAACTCTCAAAACTCTTAAACTCTTAAGATTCCCAAACACTAAACACAAACCCAGAATCCAGAATAAACATAACACCTGTTTCCTTGGCCCTTCGAATCCAGAAGAAACACCACACTTGTTTCCTTGGCCCTTTGAATCTAAAGAAACACAACACTTGTTTCTTTTTCTCTTTCGAATCTGAAGTAATCCAGCGCTTGGTTCCTCTTTCGAATCCAGTAATAGAAGCATAACCCATGTTTCTTTCCTTCGAATCCAGGAGCACTCATGGCAGCCACTCAAGGTCCAGCACACGTTCCAGCTTCAAGCAAGGTAAGTCACTCTGACCTTGAACTTTTTGTTTTAAGCATATACATAACATTTGTTTCCTTTTTGTTTCTCCCTTTTCAGTTTGTTTTTCATTGCTAACCTTTTGGTTTTGTTTCTTGGTTTATCAAACATTTTTAAGAGCTAACCTGGTCATGAGACAATACTAGCATGGCCTCAGGCCATGTTGCTATTTAAATCTAAGACGAAAGAAAACAGGAGGAAGGAGGTGTGAATCGAAGCTTTAAGCTTCACCCCTGGCTGCTTTACGGTTGCAAGCAGAATAAAGAGTATGGCCTTAGACTTCGCCACACACTGACTTTCAAGCCATTCGAAGGCGCAAAAAAGGAGAAACGAAAGTTGTCCACACTGGCTGCCAGGCACAATCAAAGAAGGCAGCAAGGAGCTTGGGGTGAAGAGTGCACCTCATGCTGATTCGAGGCCCCAATCAAAGGAAGCAGAAAGGTAGAATCTAAGGCTGCATCTCATGCTTCACGCTAAGCCCAAATCGAAGGGAGCCGGAGAAGCAAAATTGAAGGGTACTGCTGCCCAAATCGAAGCACTCATTTTTCCTCCTTTTATTTTGTTTTGTGTTTACATTTTCTTGCTATTCAATATGGTTATAATAGTGTAGGATATTTATTTTCTGCATTTTTATAGCTTTTGTACAAATGTTAGTAATTAGTATGTATGACAAGATAAAACCAACAAGTAGACAACCCAAAAAACAAAGACAAAATGCATGCAATTAAACAAACTATTCACACATGTACCTCTAGGGTAATCTCATTTTTTGCCTCGAAAAAATAGTCATGTCCCTCGAATATGGGAGTTTTAGCAAAGACCCTCAATAAAAGATTGTAGTCCCTCGATGACCCTTGATGTTGCCTTCGGTAAACGATCTATCCCCTAAATGAAAATTGCTAAAATGTCTCATAGGTTACCTTTTATGACTATACAAACGACCCACGCATGTTACTTCACATCCAACGATGGGGCTTCTTACCAAATCAATAGTAAGATAGCAATATTTAAATGAGGAGGAAAAGAACGTTAGACCTTTTGAGTAGGTAGGACGCTCATAGTTGCTCGCTTGCTCACAACAAAAACATTTTTACACCAACACTTTTAAATTGAAACATTTTCAAAATACAAAGCTCTTTGTACGCATTCTTATAGAAACGAGAATCATTAAAAAGACACTTTTCAAAATCACTTTCAAAAACACATTCCACAAACACCTCTTTGAACTATTTTCAAAACCAACACTTTGTACGCATTCTTATAGAAACGAGAATCATTACAAAGACGTTTTTTAAAATACTTTCAAAACCCACACCACAAGCACATTTTCAAACAAAAGCAAGTGATCTAGCAAGAAACTAAGACCCCGTAGATAACTATGGATGAAAAGGGTACTAACACCTTCCCTTTTCATAACCTACCCCCCGAACTCAAGAAATAATCTCAAAAGGTCTTTCCTGTTCTTTTCAGCCTTTCCTTATTAGATAAAAGAAAAGTAGGTGGTGACTCTTACTATCTGCAACAATTGTGATCAAACGCAAAACACCAAGTCAGTTCTCCCACCGTGTTACACCCGTAAATAGGCAGTCATTATCTCTCACAAGAAAATCCCACTGAGTCAAAACCTACGAAGGAGACTTAAGAAAAACTGGGGCATCCCACTAACTGTAGTCTCAAAATAAAAAAGTCAGGCAAAAAATTAGGGATAATAAATCAAAAGAGGTCGCTACAAATCCTCAACAACAGAAAAATATTGCAAAAATAACTGCCTTCTCAAATAAACTTCCAATACCTGAACCATCACCAAAATATCATTCCATATTCAATTGGAATCCAAACGCGCAATTAACTGAGTATAGGACTGGAGAACATCATGGAGAGCGGGTTGGGTACAAATACACTTTGAGCCTTATCCTTTATTTCTTAAACCGTGAACCAGGCCACGCTACAACCCCTTAAAAGTCCTAATTGAAGCATGGGTTAGTTCGAAAGCATACTGTTACAAAAGGTATCCTGACTCCTGTAAGGCTTACTGTAAATCCTTAGTCGAATTTATATTCTTACAAAATTCTTTTATCTGCTAAAAATGCATTTTCAAAAACCTCAAGACAGACATAAACTTTGCATTATTTGAATACTGATGTTTGCATATAGCTAATTGTTTGACAACAAATAAATTTGCACAGCGAATATCCAATGAACGGAAGTTCTCTCAAGAAACATAACCATTTCAAATGGAAAGACACTTCCAATGACAAACCCTCTATAATCAAGGGGCATAACATGATTATTGTCCAACATATCCGGGGCAGTCAAGTAAAGATTCTAAGAAATCTCTCATAACCAGGGTCAGGTATGCATATGAATCACTTGGAGTATTGAACATGAATTCCAGTAAAGGGTCACGTACGACCAAGCAAATATTTTCTGTTATTTCTACAACCCTTACTACTATGGACAATGACAAATCCTCACGAAGTCCTTTTCATAAGCTAATCCCAGTGAAGTCGCCAGAGCCACCTCTATAAGGTTATCCCTAGAATAATCTTCACAGATAAGGGTCCAAGCCCCACAAGGCCAAATTCATGGATATCTCTACAGAATTATCCCCACAAAGTTGAATTTATGCAATCCCCATCCCGAGTTTCAATCTCCGGAAAACTCCTTCCCAAACTGAGTTCGTCTTAAGAAAGAAGCCTCGTGGATTTCTTCCTAAAGAATTCACTTCCCCAATAGGTCGTCAAAATATTCTCTTCAACAGGGTTTATTTCCCCAACAAACTACAAATTCCCCGGCTTGAGTTGACCTCTCATACTATTACAAATCAATATACAAAACCCCTTAACCTTTGGTTAAATCATTACAACCCCCAACAGAGTCGTTACTATCACCAGTGAGTTACTGTAAAGCCTGGACTCCGACCAGATAACAGTTGACTCCATTCTTTTAAAGCAAGTTACTATGAAGCCTGGACCCGATCAGATACTAGTTCAACTTCATCTCTTTCAAAGCAAGTTACTATGAAGCCTGGACCCGGCCAGATACTAGTTCAACTTCATCTCTTTCAAAACAAATAATGGTTGAAACCTGGACCCGACCAGATAACAGTTCGATTTGCTGAAACCTAGACCCTACCAGATAATAATTTAACTTCTTCAAATCACTAACAAAATTCCTCTTCCTCGGTAGAGTTTGCCACTATCCCCATTGAGTTGCTACAAAGCCTGGAAGCCGACCAGATAACAGTTAACTTCCTTATCCCCAACAAGTTGTTAACTTCCATTCGATCCAATCAAGAGATAACTCCACAGTAGAGCAACGGACAACTAAAATTCCTGAACTCTTTTCCCCAAGCAGGAATCAACATTATCCACAGAGGTTCCCTCAAGCAAAATGAATGTCCCCCAGCAGATTTCTCCTCAAACAACAAAAACGGGAATCCCCAATGGAGACATTCTAAACGAGGTCTGAAGATGTGCATACTCTTCATCCCCAACAACAGTCTGGGATTTAACTTCCCAAGGCTCCCCAGCACTTGTCAAGGATTTATTTTCCAAGATAAAGATACATTTCAACAACATTCATAGCATATACATATGAAGCGCATATAACACAACCTCATTTTTGAAAATATCATTACACAACGCATTTTATACATCATGACATATACATACAAAACGCATATAATACAATCTCATTTATTTTGAGAACATCATTATGCAATGCATGCATTATGACATTACATACAACTAACTATTTACCTTTTCAGGAAAAGATCAATCAACAGATGAACGTCATCAACTATCTGTTAACTTCTCCAAGACAAGATCAAGCTTGGATTTTTTTCTGATACTTGTTGAAGTAGTAGTCGTCAAAGATTCATTCATTACCTGTTGAAGTAGTAGTCATAATATTCCTTCATTACCTGTTGAAGTAGTAGTCATAAGATTCCTTCATTGCCTGTTGAAGTAGTAGTCGTAAGATTCCTTTATTACCTGTTGAAGTAGTAGTCGTAAGATTCCTTCATTACCTGTTGAAGTAGTAGTCGTCAGATTCCTTCATTACCTGTTGAAGTAGTAGTCGTCAGATTCCTTCATTTCCTGTTGAAGTAGTAGTCGTAAGATTCCTTCATTACCTATTGAAATAGTAGTCGTAAGATTCCTTCATTACTTATTGAAGTAGTAGTCGTCAGATTCCTTCATTACCTGTTGAATTAGTAGTCGTAAGATTCCTTCATTAAATGTTGAAGTAGTAGTAGTCAGATTCCTTCATTACCCGTTGAAGTAGTAGTCGTAAGATTCCTTCATTTACTGTTGAAGTAGTAGTCGTAAGATTCCTTCATTACCCGTTGAAGTAGTAGTCGTAAGATTCCTTCATTTCCTGTTGAAGTAGTAGTCGTAAGATTCCTTCATTACCTGTTGAAGTAGTAGTCGTCATATTCCTTCATTACTTGTTGAAGTAGTAGTCGTCAGATTCCTTCGTTGCCTGTTGAAGTAGTAGTCGTAAGATTCCTTCATTACTTGTTGAAGTAGTAGTCATAAGATTCCTTCATTACCTGTTTAAGTAGTAGTCGTCAGATTCCTTCATTACGTGTTGAAGTAGTAGTCGTCAGATTCCTTCATTGCCTGTTGAAGTAGTAGTCGTAAGATTCCTTCATTACCTATTGAAGTAGTAGTAGTAAGATTCCTTCATTACCTGTGAAAGTAGTAGTCGTCAAATATTCCTTCATTATACGTTGCAGTCAAGCTTTATACTTGCCAGCAGTCACTTTGGATGGAATCTATAAGCCCATCTCTACAACTCTCTATCATCTCTTCAATTGGCATCTTTAAGCCCATTCCCTACACAATCAATTGACACGTAGTCGAGTGCAAATTTCTGGACACTCTAATGTTCAATCATCTCCTACCTTCAAGCTACAAACGGCAATGTGCCATACTCGCTTTTTAGGTTTAAGAAGATTGAACAGGGGTAGCTGTTGTACCCCAAAATTTTCCCTCTCATTTCTCAAGACATTTCCTCACAAGGATTTTCAAAAAGTTCAAGTTTGCACAAGTACAATTGGATTTTTTAATTGGGCTTTCAAACATCAAATCAAATAAGAGCAAGTTTTCTTCGATCCAGAGGTTTCGATTGAGCATTTAACTTCCTTCGAGCAAGCTCTGATCCATGAGCTTCGATTGGGCATTTGAGCCTCCTTCGATGCAAGCTTTGGTTCAGAGGCTTCGTTGGACATTTGGCTTTCTTCGATCAAGCTTTGGTCCACAAGCTTCGATTGGGTATTTGGTCCCTCCGATCAAGCTTTGGTCCACAAGCTTCATTTGGGCATGTGGCCTCCTACGTACAGGCTTTGATTGGACAAGGGCTACTTTCACACAAAGTTTCGTTTGAGCAATGGCCTCTTCCATGCCTGCTTTGATTCACCAAGCAGTGACCTCCTGCATGCAAGCTTCGATTGGACAATGGCTCTGCATGCAAGCTTAGATTGGGCAATGGATCTTCATGCAAGCATTTGTTTGAGCAATGGCCTCTTGCATTCTTGCTTGGAGTCACAAAGTAGTGACCTCCTGCAGGAAAGCTTCGATTGGACAAGGGCTACCTTCACACAAAGCTTCGATTGGAGTATTGGTTCCCTTTGAAGAAACATACTTCGAATCCAACTCTGAACCATTCGAGCATAGCTTGGTTGAAGAACATTGATCAAATCTCATAGCCTTATCCTCCAAATCTCACTTGTCATGCTATGTTACTTCCAAATCTTTACATAATCAGAGGCTTACACAAATTTGTGATAAATTACACAAAGGTTCGAAGCTTTGTCCATTTAATTATACCATTTTTGGATGAAATGGAAAAAATCTACGTATCATTTTTTCATAAAAGATTACTTTAATCACAAATTTAGTTTTTTGAGCCCCCAACCTGATTTTATCTGAACACAAGCTATGCCAAAAGCATAAGTCCAATCTCATATATCCAACAGACCTCGGGCCCCCACTTGTACTTGAACTTGGGAACTATGAAAATCCTTGAAACTTGATTCTTTCGTTTTTAACCAAACCATGGATTGTTATCTTACCAACCTGGTTACTCCAACATCTCTAACCTTTTCTCTATAAATAGAGAAAACATTTGCAAGTTAAAACGGACTTTGAACGGTGTGGAAAGAATCTTCAAAAACTCTCAAACTCTCAAACACTTAACACACTCTCAAACCCAGAATCAAAAGACCACACCTTTGTTTCTGTCCTTCGAATCCAGAACTTAAGAAACACAACACTTGTTTCTTTTCCTTCGAATCCAGAAACAAACGAACACAACTCTACTTTTCTTGGTTTTCGAATCCAGCCAAAGAAACACAACACTTGTTTCTCCCCCTTCGAATCCAGGAGCACCCAGGGAAGCAGCTCAAGTCCAAAACCCATATTACAACTTCAAGCAAGGTAAGTCCTCTTAGCCTTAAACCTTTCATTTCAAGCATAACATGTAAATATCCATTTCCTTTTGTTTCAAACATCATTATTACCCTCTGGTTTGTTTTCGTTTCCACCATCTCTGTTTGTTTTCGTTGCTAATCTTTTGGCTTGTTTTCTTTGTTTGTCAAACATATTTTAAGAACTAACCTGACCATGAAAAAATATTAGCATGGCTTCAACCATGCTTCTATTTAAACCCAGATGAAAGAAAATAGGAAGAAGGTTGTGTGAATCGAAGCCTTAGGCTTTGCCCCTTGCTGCTATCTAACCCCAAAAAAGGTGTGATCGAAAGGTACATTACTCATGTTGCTTTGCAGGTCCAAACGAAGGGCAAGAAGGGTGAATTGAAGGGTGCACACTCACACTGATTTCCAGGCCCAATCGAAAGAAGCGAGAAGGGTGAATCGAAGGGTGCACACTCACATTAACTTCCAAGCCCAATCGAAAGAAGCAAGAAAGGGTTGAATCGAAGGGTGCTTACTGCCTGGATCTAAGAACTTGTTTTCCCCTCTTTTAGTGTTTTGTTTTTATATTTTCTTGCTATTCAATATGGTTGTAATAGTGTAGGATATTTATTTTCCGCATTTCTATTGCTTTATAAATGTTAGTAACTAGGTTGTGTATGACAAGCTAAAATCAACAAGTAGATAACCTAAATTCAAGACAAGAATGCATGCAATCAAACACACTATTAACACACATGCACCTCTAGGGTAATCTCACTTGTTGTCTCGGAAAATAGTCATGTCCCTCGAATATGGGTGTTTTAGCAAAGACACTCGATAAAAGATTATAGTCCCTCGATGTCCCTCAGTGTTTCCTTCGGTAAACGATCTAGTCCCTAACGAAAATTACTAAAACGTCCCATAGGTTACCTTCTATGACTATACAATTGACCAACGTCCGTCCATTCACATCCAACGATGGGGCTTCTTATCAATCAATGGTAAGATAGAAACATCTAAAGGAGGAGGAAAAGAACAAAGACCTTTCGAGTAGGTAGGACGCTCGTAGTTGCTTGCTTGCTCACAACTAAAAAACCATTTTCACACCAACACTTTCAATTGAAATATTTTCAAAAGTCAAAACACTTTGTACGCATTCTTATAGAGACAAGAATCATTACAAAGGCACTTTTCAAAATCACTTTCAAAAACATCTTCCACAACAAACATATCTTTGAACTATTTTCAAAACCTACACTTTGTATGCATTCTTATAGAGACGAGAATCATTACAAAGACGTTTTCAAAATATTTTCAAACCCACACCACAAGCATGTTTTCAAATAAAGCAAGTGATCTAGCAAGCAACTAAGAGCTCATAGATAACTACGAATGAAAAGGGTGTTAACACCTTCCCTTTTCATAACCTACCCCCCGAACTCAAGAAACCATCTCTAAAGGTATTTCCTGTTCTTTTCAATCTTTCCTTTATTGGATAAAACAAAATTCGGTGGTGACTCTTGCTATCCGCAACAATTGCGATCAAACGCAAAATAACTGAGTCAGTTCTCCCACCGTATTACAATCTGCATTTGCTCAGTTTGACTCATGTTGTGCATGGGACAGACTACCAGTAACCTCTTGAACCTCTTGTAAGAATTACCTAGTGACTCTCCTTCTTTCTTATTAAAATTCAAAATTTCATATCTTTTGTGAATGTAAACAAAAGAAGGAAAGTATTCATCAAGAAAAGTCTTCTTCGTCTGTTCCTAAGTGGTGATACTTCCAGCAGTCAATGAGTAAAACCACTCTTCATCATCTTCAGACAGCGTGAATGGAAACATCCTTAATTTCTTGGCTTCTTCAGAGTGCCCCTCAATCTTCAAAGTAGTGCTCATGGTGAGAAATCTCTACAAATGCTTATTGGCATCTTCATTGATCTTTCAGGTGAAAGATTTATTCTCGAGCTGGCGGATGGTTGAAGGATGCAGTTGAAAATTTGTAATAATGACCGGTTGATTCACAATAGTCAGCTGACATGCTGGAGCATTTGCTCCTCCGTAATCCCCAAGAAGTCTCTCAAGTGGTGGTGGGTCTTCAGCCATTGGTTTTTCCTCTTCATACTATGAACATGATTGATCTGATGATCCTTCTGACTCATGTCTAACTGACCGAGCGTGTCTACGCCTTGCGTGAAACGTTCTTTCTATTTCTGCGTCAAAAGGAAATTTAGCTGAGGATTCTCCTCGCATGCAAAAGTTAGGAAAAATCAGTAATAACAAAAATATGGAAATTATAGAAAAGAAATTTTAGTTGCAGAGCAACAAAATTTTAATTGAACTCAAATTAAACTCAATGATTAGGCAGTCCCCGGCAATGGCGCCAAAAACTTAATCGAAAAAATAGCAAGTGTATTATTTTGCCTCTTATAATAACAGAGAAAATTCCCCGAGTATCGATCTCAAGGACTACACAGAATTACTGAGTTTAATGCGAGGTTCAATTAAACAAAACTCAATTTGGGGTTTGGTTTGGTTATTGTACTTAACAATAGTTAAAAATATGCGGAATGTAAATTATGACTTTTTTTTACTAGTATGAATATTATGCTAGGGGTGAGTGTGTGATTTTCCCTGTAATGACCTTCACTATTGATCTCGTTTACAAGTTCATTACCTTCAATTACCGGCCCTTTAAATCATTTTCTCCTAAGTCCTTAGTGAGAAAACTTTTAACCATCTATCCTACATCCTAATTCCTTATAAATATCTGATAGAGTCAAGCCTTTATCTTATCAAGGGTTAAATTTGGTGACTATAGGGTATCCCTAGTCCTAGGTAATATCTACTATAGTTTAATCGTACAAAAACCTTAACAACTGCGGTACAGTTGGTTGTTAACCGTAAAATCAATCCTAATTGATCCGATCAGGAAAGCATTAGAAACCTTGAATAGTTAAATTGAAAGGAAACTATTCTATTAAAAATCAATAATTCATAGTCAATATATTTGCAAATCAGGGACAACCCCTAGTATTTGGGGGTTTAGCCGCACATAATATTCAAAGTAATTTCAATAAAAATAAAGATAGACATTACACAAATTGATGGTAAACTCTGTTCTTCAATTGTTTCCGCTCATGAATGATATTTATTCCCCTAACACTTGCATAGACTTCAATCTTTTATCGTCAAATTCTCCAGTTGTCAAAAGTCTTTTTCTTCTTCTCACAAACAGGTTTAAATAGTCTCGTTTTTCCTAGGTGATGCCAAAAATCGAAAGTAGCCTCCAGGATTCAAAAACACTAAAAATTCTCAAACTTAAGAATTATCAACGCCTGGGCTGACACGGGCACCCGTGTCAACGTCTCTAATCCTTCCTCCAAAATTTCATGCTTCAGCTGACTGAACACGGGTCGTGTCACCGGACACGGGCACCCGTGTCAGCTTCTGTGATCTGCCACTTCCATCTTTAAATCAGCTGATTTGACACGGGCCGTGTCGTGTGACACGGGCGCCTGTGTCGCCTTCTGTCCTGCTTCCAACTTCATTTTTTCCAGTCTTCCCCTTGACACGGCCCGCGTTAGGTGACACGGCCACCCGTGTCAGGACTCCTGAAGCACTTCTTTCTGAACTTCTGAATTCTGCACTTTTCTGCTCTGATTTATCGTGTTGTATTCTTTTAAACCTGAAAACACTAAAATACCAAATTAAAGCATAAAATGCGGTAAACTGCAATAAAACACCAGTCAAATAAAAAGAAACGCTAATTAAAATAAATACAAAATTCATGTGTAAAAACCACTGATCAATTGTCACATGATGACTTGTACTAGTGCAATTTTTGAAAAATAACACTTATAATCCTTTATCGCTAGATGACAATCGATTGTCATATCTCTAAATGTGTTTTTTTTTGTCTGACAATAATTAAGCATTGTTGATGACAATCCATTGTCATCCTATGACAATCAATTGCCGTAAGCCAAATTGTGAGAATTTTTCTGTTTTAATTTATATTGCATTGTCCGACGATTTTGGCCATAACTTTTGATTCGTAAGTCCAAATGATGTCACATTTGAAACATTAGAAAGTTAATGCTCAGATCTACACTCTAGTAGTGCTTGGTGAAATAATAGATGATAGTCAGATGTTTAACTTAGGAATGTTTATAATGATGTGTATGATCGATTAGTGAATCGTTCAGTTACCACAATGAAATATTGATGTTATAATGAAATAATATGGTTATATGTTTATGAGTATACATATATTAAGTTGTTGAAATTGATGTTGTTGTTGATTGTACTAATATTAATTAATGTTTGTGTATGGTGTATGATGTTATGTTATGATGACAAAGTTTGATGATGTTGTTATGGTGTTAAGTTGATGTTGTTATGATTGTAATGTTGATGTTATTATGATGTTGTTAATGAAGTTTCATGTTCAAATATATGCATGATTTGTTGATATTGATTATGCTGTTGGTGGTGACATACACAGTCAGAAGAGGACCAATGTGTATGTGTTGTTGTTTCATATTGAAAGTCCATGCGTTCATGTTGTCAAGATTTCGATTCTTTTTGGTGGACCCCAATCCTATGGGAGTGGTTCGGGTGCGAGTAACTAGTTTAGTGGAAATTAGAAATTAGGTCCTATTGTAACAGATCAGGAGCAAAATGAACCTGAATATTCAAAATCAATATCACATACATGTTGAGTAAATGAAGTACATTGCATTAACGTTGCATCTTTGTTGATTGTTGTTGGTGTGTTGTTGGATGAGAATGCCAAAGGATTAAGTAGAATTAACACTTGATTATCATACTATGCACGAAAAAGAATCAAGTGTTTTTTTTTAACTTAACATGGTGGGCGAAAAAGTTACTTAATTGGAGCATTAGCACGGTTTTTAGGATAGATCCTGCATTTCTTCATGAGCCCAAACACCTGATATCCCATATTTCTTTTGCACATTTGATGGCCATAATTTTTCACTACAAAGAAAATAACAAGAAAAATAATCTTGTTAGATTTCTTATATTCAAGGCCCGGAAGAAAAAAAATGTTCCTTGAGCTTAAATAGGTTTCCAAAAGACAGCAGCAAGCAGGCTGTACATTGGTCTTTCTATGTTTTTTGGCCTAATCTTTTGGTGGTCATAGGTCACTTCATTCAGAACTTCTCATAGAAACAGAAGCAACTCCTACTCAGATCATATGGCGAACAAGAAGAGTTCATGTCATCAGGAATCAATAAAATGGATCTAAATCAGCAATGTTACTACATTACTGTAGTCCTTTCACCCTTTCCATGTTTCTGTTATACTAACACGAGTCCTTTCACCAATAAACTTTATCAACCTTCCCGTTTAGCTTAACAAATGAACATCGCCGAAAGTCATACATGATCCAACTCTATGAAAGTTAGTCAATGCTGAGCAGGTTCATCCCAATCCCTCGTCGATACATTCTTAGGTAAATTAGAAGCCTGAACACTTCTGTTGAACAATACACCTCATTGTGTACCTCAGTAGTCAGTATCCATATTTATCATTCAAAGAAGTCCGTCCATCGCCCGATTGTCCTGCAGAACAAGATTTGTATGTTAATAAATTCAATAAATGACAGTTCAAGTATGTGGTCAGAATACTGAACCTAATTCTGCTTACCTTTTGGAGGAACCCATGTTGAATTATCTGTGTCATCGCTTAAAAACGATGGTTTTTCAGGCCCAAGTACTCTTTTAGGCTTCTTCTCTTGGATTTCATCTCTTCCATCATTGTCATCAGCAGCATATAGTCCCCTTTTGTATTTTAATAATAGAGCCACGGCATCCTCAGCCATTTGTTCGCCTGAGGTGGAAGATGTCGATTGCTGAGAGGCAACACTACTGCTTGTTCCAATTGTCTCGACTTGCTTCCGTTTTCTTAAAATTAGTCCAGGAGCAGCAGACTCAATTCTAGACTCCAATGAAGTGCTTTCAACATCATTACCGCCCAAAATTTTGTTTCTGTCCTTATAGTCAACAAACTTACCTGATTCGTCCATCTCCGGCGGATGAAGAGAGGTCGTCAGCTGTTGCTTATCATCTGTAACCCTGTCCTCTACAGCTCCAAGCCACTGGGGCTTTGGGACAACAAATACAGCATTATCAGTCTCTGACTTGTCATGGCCAGGTTGTGACTTTTCCAAAGCCACAATTGTAGCTGCAGGTTCCTCTCCTTTTATGGAGCCGTCTACCTTAACACAAGCATCACTAATTTTCTGGGTTTCCGCATGTGGTTTATCGTCATTTGCCTTAACACAAGCATCACTAGTTTTCTTGGTTTCTACATGTCGTTTATTGTCGTCTGTCTTGGCACAAGGCTCACTGTTTTTCTGGGCTTCTGCCGGCGGTTTCATCTTGATAGTAGAGGCAACTTCTTCGGGGTTTATTGGTTTGGGCTCTCGTGCTTTGAACTCCCTTTTCTTGGAAGCATCTCCCGTTGGGTCAGCAATCTTCAAGAGGTAGGATATCCTATCTAGCTCGGACTGAAGAGTTGATAATTCCTTCTCAAGCTGCGCACTTTTATCATAAACTGACAGAAGAGAATATCAGTGAGGATAAGAGGAGTAATCAAATACACATTTCATCGTAAGACCTATTGTTGCACAAAATGATATAGAAAATGTAGAAAAATAAAACAGCCATTTATCAGTATTAATGTTAAACACAAGTCTGTCAAAATCAAAATCCTACCTAAATCAGGTTAGGGGTGAAATAACATAAAATATATGATCATAAGCCAGATTGTAAGATTTTGAAAGGTACAAATATATTTTGTCGCTCGCTGTAAATACTTCACCTTTTACTTTCAATCCTTGTAAAAAAACTGTTTGCCCTTTATATTTTTAACCCTTATTGTTTTGTTTTAGTTATTTATTTATGTTGTATCTAGGACTGTCCCAAACTGAAGTTAAAATGAAGTGAACCAAATCATACTGTACAAACGGTTATAGAACAGAACCATATGACATATAAACCAAACCAAAACTGAGAATGAAAAATACTAAAAACAAGTTTTAAATTTTTTTTAACAGAAATTGAAAAATAGTGTAACAGTTAAGTTTTTTATCAAATGGTTTGGTTTGGAGAAATTGTCTTCTAACGGTTTGATACGATTCGGAACTTCGAAACGGTATACCGAATTGGTTTGGTTACTGAGTAAATTGAAACGTTTGGTTCGGTTTGGTTCGAGTGAACTTTTACTATGGTTTGGTTCAGTTCGGTTTTCCCAGTAAACTGTACCATGAACAGCCATAGTTGGATCAATAGATTTAACCTCTCAAATATGGACTGTGGACTAAAAATAAAATCAATTTAATACAAATACTGCAGAGACAAGGATCAATTCCAACAAGAATAATTTTAGAGACTAAAACAAAACAAGAACTAAAAGCAAAAAGTGTTATATTTGGAAGGACAAAAAACAAACAATTTTGAACTGCAATTTGGGTACTTATATTACTCTATTTTATTTAATATGATTATTAAAATTAGTTACATGAAGAGAACAGACAGAAAAATCAAATATAGCAGAAGGATTGTATGTAATAAGTGAACCTCAAAACAAGCATTAGAGAGCTTATAATATTTTGGAAAAATGAAGAGGTAAAACTTCATCGGATTATGTGATCCAATGAGTATAATCATAATATTAAAAACAGGGTTACATGTAAAAACAATTATAACCCAACATTGTTACAAGCACATGACTATGGACAAAAAAAAAGCTCATTTGATAGTCAAACAAACCTACCAAAAAAAACTTTAAAATACATCAAAGCACTGTAAAGCTTAATATATGAGGTTAAGAGAATTCTCACCTAGTTGAGATGAAAGTCCAGACATGTAAGCATCAAGTGAATCACCGACATCATCCTGTGTGGTACTCTTTGTCTCTGATAACACTTTGTTCTTCTCAGTCATGAGCAACTCTTTCGTGTCATTTATTTCCTTCATGATAGTATCTCTCTTATCAAGAAGAGTATCAGCAGTCTCGATTGACTGGTCACCAGGCTTCTTTTGAGAGGGTTTTTTCTTTGTACGGTCATAAAATTCATCATCGTCGTCACTGAAAAATGCACATAATTACCAAAGTTACTTTTAGTTTCAGGGCATCTTTGTAAGTTTAATATAAGAAAACCAAGCAAGCATATCCAACATTGACCTAAAGGAACACAGAATATGAAGAAACAAAAGCAAACAAGTACAACAGCCTTAAGCAGTTCAAATATGAAGTTATCTTTAATTTATGATATTCAAGCATGAGGTTCTTCCCAGTAAATTTCAGCTTTCAAGAAAACTCTTCCATTAATAATATACCTAAAATATTCTTCTTCATCTTCCACTGCACCTTTCTTCTTCCCATGAGGTAGCTTTCCTGTACGTGCACCTAAACTTTCTCGAATACTATCATTCAGTGTTTCTTCCAAATTTTCAAGTTCTTCCATTATCTATCCAATTAAAAACAATGTTATCTTAGTAACTTAAGTGCTCATGCATCAGCATTTACAATCACAGAATATGGAAAGCAATAATATGCAAGGTTCTTGTCTAATAAACTTTCTCCAATATTACCTCTGCCATTCTTTGCTCATTCCTAGCAATTTGAGTCTGTTGACCCTGAGTTAATCCACCCTGAGAAATGTCTTTAACACGTATAGAATTTATTTCTTTCTTCATGTTAGAAATCTGCACACAAAAAATACACATCGGGAAGCTTTTCGAGTATACCATTTTAAAAACAGGCCAATAGGAAACTGTATTCTGGGCAAGTGGAGAGGGTTTCTGTGTGTGGGTACAAATATCATCATCCAATGTTCGTCCTTTAGGGGATGCCTTTTGCATTACAACTATCAACCATTCATTTGAGACTATAACTTCAATTTACTTTAATTATCTTGGTGGCGATAGGGATTCTGAGAACAGGATAAGTAAAAGAGGTTCCAAGCAATTAGGAAGAGTGGCAGTGTGAACTAGTGCTCTGGTTTCTAGGTCTATAAGAGATATAACTTAACAAGAATTACTCACCTTTTCCGTTCTTTTTATTATTTTCTCACGGGTTTTTTCCTGTTTTTCTGTAAGCTGCCCTTTATATGACTGCCACGTTATTTCTTCAACATCATCCTGAAATCAGAATATAAAATGGTCAACTTGAGCTTTCACATTAAAGGAGAATCTAACATATAAAGTTTGAATGAATAATTAAGTAGTTCAAACGAAGAAATATATAGGTTTTGGGTTATAATTACCTCATCTTCTTCAATGGCATCCTCCCCCATACCCCACGATATACCCTCAGCAGCAGATGCTTCCATCTTTGCTCGACGAAGCGAAGTTTCCCTATCTAGCAATGCTTCCCGCAATTTAATTTCTCTCTTAAGTTTTATATTAGCCTCCTTCAAGTATAAAACAAATAACACGGAAAATTGGTGCAGGTTCCATTAGTCCCAAGAACATAAAATACTTTCAGCTATGACACTTAGACAGATACCAGTGACACATTATCAAATACTAGTGGTGAATGGCCATAAATTTAATGAAAGAAAAACATACGAAGACCAGATCTTACAGGAGGCATCAATTCTGACGGTCCTTGAAAAATGAACATCCGAGTTGACCTGGAAACGGAATACAAAATGAATACTAGAAACATATATCAAGAAATGATGCTCCTTGTAAATCAAAACTCATTCACTCCAATACAGAAAACATTTAATCAACATGGCAAAAGATTATAAAGAAAATAATAAGTGACATATTCTTATTTAAATTCTTAGAGTTTGTAATTCAGCACAAGATAGAGTAACATCTTATAAACTTTTACATGTAGAAAAGAGAAACTCATTTAGAAAGAAGAGAATAAATAACCAATACAGATCAGATGTACCCCAGAAAAACTATTAAAAATGAAAATCATTTAGCAGCAGAAAAACAATACTCAGGAATAACAATGCACGAGACAGTCCAATCGCTATATAAATTTGAAATGACAATATCCCAAAGAAGACCATGGGGATTTTAAAGCACGACACAGACCAATCGTAATATAATCAAAATGACAATATCCCAATGAAGACAATGGGGTTTTGAATATCAAATACTAATTCAACATGACCTAGTATACATTACATTTCAACTGGACCCATTGCACATGCCTCGAGAAAACTGCAATTACTAATTTTATAATGGCTTACTAAATACTAATGGTTCTAATTATAATAGATACTGCCACAAATAAATTAAATAAAAAAACAAATCACATCATCAGAAACAATGAAAGAAGTAATATTGACTCAAGAGATAACAAAAATAATACAAACAGAAGAAGCCTTGATTGTGCGTAAAATGAAAATTCTATACAAAAAACACCTACCGGCCAAACCGAATGACATCACCAACACGCAAATCAATGTATGTGTTTTTCTCCACCTGAGCAAATAGGGAAAGGAAATGGAGCTATGTCAGTGATGTCTATAGTTATAAACCTGCAGATATTTATCTTTACTGACACCTGGGTCCAATTTTTTAAATAAAAAGCTGCAAAGGTACTTAAAGGTGAAAATATTAAACTAGATCGCAATGACTGTGAGTATCAATTGTTCTTGCTATTTCGGTCAACTTTAGAGCTGTTAATATAATTCTCGGCATACAATCTTGCTTGCCGGAGGGTACAGTAAAAGATGTTGCCAGGGTGAGTTCTGCTAAGTCAAATTAACTCCAGACGTTATATTGTTTAGGAAAAACAAGAGGGCACTTAGTGCAGGTGGAAACAATTTAGATGTACACCCAAGTAGAAAAAGAAGAAGATGAAGGTTTTTTTGACAAAACAGAGATTATGCTCATGACTATAGAGTTCGGTAAAGGTATTAGCAAAAGCATATTTGAATGAACAACATCAACAAATATGTTTAGACTACTCTTCTTCAATCAACCTAGTAGCGTAGATTGCATGTTAAATACCGTTGTTAAACCTTACTTTAAAGTATGAAATAGCAGGAAGGAAGAGGAATTCTAATTTCTAAATCAAAATATATAAATAAATAAAGTAATAAAAGAAGGAAAAAAGTAACAATTTTTATATTTGTCACAGGGCATATTTTGCACATGAAAATAGTTATCAAACAGAAGGATCACAAAAACATATTTGATGAATCAAAGATCTAACAGAATTATAAAAAATTCTAGAGGACGAGAAAAAACAACGCCATACCTGATTTTTGTTCAAAAAGGTGCCATGAGTACTCCCCAGATCATAGAGATATGCATCTCCTCTTCTCTTAAACTGCATAACTAACAAGAGTGAAATAAAAACTAGGTAAGAATCATGAGAGAACTTTTTGAATGTCTAACTTTTGGTGAAATTCACAAATGTAATGCACAGGTTTAATATAATATGACTTCCAGATCTTTTCAAAATGAAAGGGTGTAATCAGGCTACCTGTATTATAATAAAATGCTTTTAACTAACTGATTCATCAAGCTATGTTTGAATCATAAAGAATACAATGAATATTACCAGCTTTTGCAATCTATATTCTTAGTCCCACTTCCGCAACTTTAGACTAACACGTTAGCAATCATTGGCATTATGGTTTATTAAATTAGACTAAACAAGCTCCCTTTGCAGCACCGACACTTCAAATTGGAGGCCAGACACTGCAAGGTAGAACGCAGTAAATTGGAATATGCAAGTGTTTTGTGATGAGCTCAAGAGCTCTACTATGGTAGAAAACAATAAATCGATAAATCAGAGTTCAAGAACTCCTACCAAAGAGAATAACTCTCCTAACCAATTCGCTAAATCAATTTAAAATGCCTCGCACCTAGACTCTCCTTCCCCCAAATAACCAATTCTCCTAGAATCACAAAAGATTCTCTAACTTGTATTCCGTTATCTGACTCAATCACTCTCTCTCTCTCTCCTCATGCAGCCTACACTAGATGATGGGCTCAATACGATTTGTTGACATAATTGAGTCATTTGTATCATAAGGCCCAGGCTCCAATCACCGCACGAGACTAACATGTGTAGTTACATACAGTACAATCAATTCCATTTTAAAAATTATCATCAGTTCCTTCGTGTTGCTGTTGTGTATGTGCTTGATAGCCATTTTCATCCCAAACATACGAATATTTCAAATTGAGAGCAATAATTGAGTGTAAAATTCATAGCATACCAGCATGAAACCTAGAAATAGTTGGGTGTTCGAGCACAAAGTCACAGAGATCCAAACGCCCAAACATATATGCACCTTTTTCATGCCTGTGAACCAAACCAACCATAAGAAAACACAATTTCAGTTGAATTAGAGAACTGAACAAAAGACAAAGTAATGTGAAACATACACGTTAAATTTGTCGATGATTGAACCATCCTTGAGAACCTCGAGGTAGAATTCATGGCAAGGAGCAGAACTCCAAGCCGGAATCTTATACGGAACCGCTATACCTTGAGAGGGTTTGGGGGTTTGAGTATCAGTGGAATGGAACAGCGGTGGTGGCTCGGATAGTGATGAATTGGCGGTGGAATCGGACGGTGGCGGTGGTTCGGGCTGTGATAAATCGGACGGTGGTGGTGGTTCGGGTTGTGATGAATCAACGACGGTGGATGGGGATGAGTGAGAATCGGAGTTTGGAGGAGGAGGTGATGGAGTTAGGGTTTGTGGTTGAGGATTAGGGTTTTTGGGAGGTGGAGGACCCATTGAGTTCGTCATTGCAACTCAGAAGAATTCAGAACAACGAAAACTCTTTGAAAATTTAATAAAGTTAATAATGTTAATTCATCTATAAATAAATTTATTTTGATTCCATCAAAAAATATATTATTTATTAATTAAAAAAATAGTCAACCCACAATACCAATCTTTTATGAGAGGATGTGAAGAAGAAGCATTGTCCAATGAAATGTTTGATAGAAGAAAAGGAAACGAAGCCTCCACAAATGAAGAAGAGTAGACCTTAGGGAGAACCACAAAAGAATTCATTTCAAGCAAAGAAGATGAAAAAGGAAGTGACAAGCATTAAACTCTAAGTAAATTTATTTAGGCTTAAATGCAGTTTTGACCCCTATAGTTTAAGGTTTTTGGAGTTTCGATCCCCCTAGTTTAAAAGCCAGGTTTCTAGTCCCCATAGTTTTCAAATTTGGGATTTTTGAAGCCCCCTCCATCTGGCTGCCCAAAAAGTTTTCAAATTTGGGATTTTTGAAATCTCGTACGGGCGGATGGAAGAGGAAATTAGGTTAAGCAATTTGGGATTTTCAGAAAATATGAATTATGAAATTAAAAATTCATTTGGAAATTAATATCACTTATTTAAATGTTTAAAAAATATTATTCTAAATAAGAAATAAGAAAATAATACGTGGCATTACTCTCCCTGTGCCATGTCACATGGAGGGGGCTTCAAAAATCCCAAATTTGAAAACTTTTTGGGCAGCCAGATGGAGGGGGCTTCAAAAATCCCAAATTTGAAAACTATGGGGACTACAAACCTGGCTTTTAAACTAGGGGGATCGAAACTCCAAAAACCTTAAACTAGGGGGGTCAAAACTGCATTTAAGCCATTTATTTATTAAGGGAAAAGAAAATTTCTACTTCATCTTATCAAGTTGAAGTCTTCCTTAAATAAAAATAGACTAGAATTTAAATTAGATAAAACGTCTAGTAAAAGATTAGGTTGGAATAAAAATAATTAATTCATTTATAAATACTCACATTATATTAAACTTATCACTTATAGCCTTTTTATTTCATAAATATAAAAGGTCTAAAGATAATAATCATATGAATTTTAGAAGGACTAATGCACCTATATCCAAGAAATTAGGGTACCAAAAGTGATATTCTAGTATCTTTTGTAAGGTTGCTTTGCAGCTTTTATGAAGCCTTAAAGCGTATTTAAATGAAGTTGTGCAAAGCAAAAAAGTATACCCTTAAGTATAAAGTGGTTTGAGGTCTTCGATTAAAGAATGATTGATTATGGTGCATCAACGATGGTGATAAAAGACAATTTTTTTCCATTAAAGATGATCTCAACATCTATGATCTTCAATGATCAGCTAACCTCGGAGTAGGTTGTGTGGATATGTCTCTGGTGGACATTTTTATCTCATTGTTTAACCAACTCTCGCATCTAATGATCGGTAGAGAATGACACATGACAATGTGTTATTGTTCTCTTACAAGAGGAAAGTTTTTATCAAAGCTTCTTGATATTTGAGATAAAACACTATTTTAAAGTTGAAATAATCAGAAAACTCTGATTAATCCTTTAAAATAGTGTGATTAATTTTTTCTCATCAATTAAAATAATTTTGCTAACCCAACTAATGATATTTCTAGTTGTTTATAGAGGAGAGGTAAAAATAAAGCTGGGCAAGAGTGGGGAAAATTGAAAAGGCCAAAGCAAGGCCCAATAGATCACCAAGAAGGTCGAAACACGTAAGCTCAACCGATTGGAGCCTTAAGCCAGTCGACTGGCATAACTTGGCGTGCATATTTTAAAATCCAATCTAAATGAAATGTAGTCTCCAAGTGAATTAGATCCACACATTGATGAACATTAATCAATATCTCTGAAGATTTGATCACCTAATTGATTAGGTCATTAATCAAACCGATTGGGATGCCACTTTTGGAATGAATTTGTTCTGATTTTGAAAGTTCACTGTAACACCCCGATTTTTCTTTATTAATTATTTTGTTATTTAATTGTAATAATAATTATTATTTGGTTTAATAATTATTTAATTATTTGATTTTGTGTGATTATGTGAATAATTGATTTAATTGTAATAAGTGTGTATTATATGTTATTGGGTTATTGAGTGTGAGAATAAAAAAATGCACATTTGGGCCTTATATTGCGTTAGAGTTGACGAGTGGAGTTAAGCCTGTTTAGAGTTAGTAAGAGGTGAACAAAATAAGGAAAATATAGAATTAGAAAGTGAAGAAAACAAGAGAAGCGAAGAAAGAGGAAAAGAGGAGAAAAGGGAGAAAAGAAGAAGATAAGAAGATAGAACCCCAGAGTATCTACATCCAAGGTAATGGTGGATATTCATTGATTTATGAGTGTATGTAATAGTATGTGATGGGTAGCAACATGAAAATAGGGATTTGTTCTTCAATTTCTAGATTTTGACATGTTAGGTTTTGAATGAAGAATCATGAAATTGATGTTGGAAATCATGTTTTAATGTTTGTATTTGATGATATATGTTAGATATAGGTTATAATACATTTAATTGGTGAAATATATATGATTGAATGAGACTTGGATGGATAAATTCGTAAAAGGCAGAAGCTTCCCAAAGCAGAATTTTTCTGCATTTCGCAGCACCGTTTAACGCGCATGGGGTCGCTTAGCGCGGTCTGGAATGCAAAAATTATTATTTTCTGAAACTGTTATAGATCATAGATGCTTATGATTTATCATTTATTTATATGAATTTTAATCATTTATTTGATGTGTTTTTGATGACTTATGATGAGAAACATGATACTTGATTTTGTGTATGAGAATGATTTGAAATGATGATGAATGTGAATGACATGATTAGAATATGTTTGCTACATGTTATAATGATGTGTTGAGATGATTAATGCTATGAGAACGCATTGTGTGTGATTGATGACACGAAATATGTATGTTGTACAATTTGGTGAAGTTAATTCAAATATGTTGAATTATGTGAAATATGCTTGTATGATTAAGATATGGAGATGGTCTTAATTGCATATTTATGTTGATATTGCACATGTATCATCTATGTCAAGAGTCACTATTTGGTAATTTTGTGGGAATTACTGACTTGTCCCAAACCTGGAGACGGGGGTTTGAAAGTTTAGAGAACAGGCTTTTTGGTGGTTATCTGTCTTGGAGATATGGACTCGACAGGACCAGTAAGGATAACAGTCGGTACCACGTGCATATTGCATTGAGTTGTATTAGAGTCACATGTGTCGATGTGAATGTTGAATTCGTGTGAAATATGTGATATTGGTATGAATGTTACACTTGTGGTATTTGTGATTGATTATCTTTGAATCTTGAATCATTGAGCAATGTTGTATATGAAATCATATGAATGATGTTGAAGTGTGTTGAATACCTAATTATGTGAAGTGTGATGAATTCATTTGATGTATGCTCGTTGTGCATTACTTATTATTATATATTTCTATAAATGATATAAATTCCCACTCTTCTGTTGGAATGATGTTTTTATATGACATTGCTCAGGTACCGAGGATAGTGGTGGTGCTTCTAGCAAGGATTAGTCAGAAAAGCTAGTTCTTCATTTACCTTTATTTAGGTAGTGAGTCATGCTCTGGTCATGTAACACATGGAACATTTGGATTTATGTTATATTGTTATATTCATGTCTGTTTTGAGAGATGTTTGTTATACTCTCTGGATATTTATGTTATGTTCGGGATTATGTGATAGTGGCCTTTAGTGCCTAATATTTTATGATATGATTGTCAGTATGAGATTTTAATCATTAGTATTATTTTGGAATGATAATTATTCCGCTGCGAGATGTATATGTGTTAGATGGAACACGATATTTAAATGTGTATTATAAGCATGACCAGTGTATTGTGTTGTTGTCGTGAAGTAAATGTGATGCCCTCGTCTGATATGCATGTTAATTTACTCTGATTATGTCATATTATTTATGTGGGGTTTAAGGGGTGTTGTGTTAGTGGTATCAGAGCATGGTTGGTCAGTTGGCCAGGTTACTAGTGTGTTTATTTCCTTTTATATTCGATATGTGTCATATACACAATCCATACTATTTGTCTGATGAGTGTTATTGGCTGTCTGGTTTTTTGGAATCTCGGGACGATGGTTGCATGAAGGAATAATGATGTTATTGTTGATGCATTGACATTGTTGGCTGGTGCAATTGGGCAGACTCCAAATGTGAATGTTGGCAACAGAGATAGTGATGAATTTTGTGCTTTGGGGATATTCTAGAGGAACAATCCGCCAATCTTTGAAGGAGCTCATGAACCTGACAAAGCACAAGTTTAGCTAAAAGAGATTGAGAAGATCTTTCGAGTCATGAATTGTTCGGGTGCGCAGAAGGTGCAGTTTGGCACCCATATGCTTGAGAAGGAAGCTGAGGATTGATGGAATAACACTGTTTAGATATTTGATGAAGATAGGATTGAGGTTACTTAGGCACTTTTCAGAGATGCATTTCTTGAGCTGAAGCACATCAATGGAATGGTGGTTGAGTATGCTGCAAAGTTTGAGGAGTTGATTAAGTTTTGTCCTCATTACGACACTGCTAATGCTGAGAGATCTAAGTGTCTTAAGTTTGTGAATGGTTTGAGGCCCGAGATCAAGAAGGCTATGGGTTATCAACAGATTACTCGGTTTTTTGAGTTGGTTAACAAAAGTAGGATTTATGATGAGGATAGTCGAGATAATGTTGATTACTATAAGGCTTTGAGTGATAAGAAAGGAAAAAGGCAATTTAGAGAGAAGCCATATGTGACTCCTGCTGATAAGGGGAAACGTAGAGGTGGTTATGACAAGAAGCCTAGTAGGGGAGGATCTTTAACTTCGGTTAAGTGCTTCAAGTGTGGTGTTGAAGGACATTATGTTTTTGAATGTACAAGTCTTGGTGTGAAGTGTTTCAAGTGTGGAAAGCTAGGTCACAAGTCTAATGATTGCAGAGGAGGTGCGGGTGTGACTTACTATAACTGTGGTGAGCAAGGTCACATTAGTTCCAAGTGTGACAAGCCGAAAAAGGAATAATCTATAGAGAAAGTGTTTGCTCTATCTAATTATGAGACTACTGCTGAGGATAAACTAATATGAGGTATGTGCTTTATTAATGGTACACCGTTGATTACTATTATTGATATGTGTGCGACACATTCTTTAATTTCTTTATATTGTATTAAAAGATTGAATCTTGAGTTATCTGATATGAATGGAAGTATAGTCATCGACACTCCTATTATGGGTTCAGTGACTACTTCATATGTGTGTTTGAATTGTCCGTTGAGTATTTTTGGTAAAGACTTTGGAGTTGATTTAGTGTGTCTTCTGTTAGATCAACTTGATGTTATTCTAGAGATAAACTGATTAGAATTCAATCATGTTTATATCAACTATTTTGACAATACATTTATCTTTCTTGATTATAGTTTTGAGAGAGATTTGTTTATGTCTGCCAAGCAAGTGAATGAGTCTGTGTAGGATGGTGTTGTGTTATTGGCTTTGATGGTAACATAGAATATTGGTGGGAAATGAATGATTGGTGAATTAGCAATAGTTCATGATGTTCCTGGGGTATTTCCTAAAGATGTAAGTGATTTACTTCCAAAGTGTGAGGTGGAGTTTACAATTGATTTAACTAGAGGAACTAGTCTGGTATCAATGGCTCTGTATCGGATGTCAGCATCTGAATTGAAAGAGTTGAAGAGTCAACTTGAGGATTTGCTTGATAAGAGGTTTATTCATCCTAGTGTGTCATCGTGGGGTGCACCAGTTTTATTGGTGAAGAAAATGGAAGGTACTATGAGGTTATGTATGGATTATAGACAGTTGAACAATTTGACTATCAAGAATAAGTATCCACTTCCAAGATTATTTGTTTGGTGCAAGTGTGTTCAGTAAGATAGATTTGACGTCTAGGTATCATCAGATTCTTGTGAAAGATGAAGATATTTATAAGACTGCTTTTAGAACAAGGTATGGTCACTATGAGTATTATGTGATGTCGTTAGGTGTGACAAATGCACCTGCTGTATTTATGGAATACATGAACATGATTTTTCATCGATATTTGGATAAGCTTGTTGTTATTTTCATTGATGATATTTTTATCTATTCAAAGAGTGAAGAGGATCGCGTTGAGAATCTAAGGATCGTGTTATCTATGTTGAAAGAGAAACGGTTGTATGCTAAGTTTTCTAAGTGTGAGTTTTGGTTGAAGGAAGTGAATTTACTTGGGCATGTGATATTGAATGGTGGTATTTTTGTTGATCTGTCAAAGATTGAAGTTGTATCTCAATAGGAAGCTCTGAAATTTGTTTCTGAGATTAGAAGTTTTTTTTTTGTTCAGTAGGTTATTATCGGAAGTTTATTGAAGGCTTTTCCAAGTTAGCTTTGTCGTTAACACAATTGACTAGGGAAGGGTCAAGCTTTTATTTGGACATCACAATATGAATCTGGTTTTCAAGAGCTTAAGAGAAGGTTGACAACCACTCCTATTTTGATTTTTCTTAATCCAGTTGAACTGTTTGTTGTGTATTATGATGCTTCATTGATGGATCTAGGTGGTGTGTTGATGCAGAATCAACAAGTCGTAGCTTATGCTTTGAGGTAACTTAAAATTCATGAAAGGAATTATCCAACTCATGATTTGGAGTTAGCTGATGTTGTGTTTGTATTGAAACTTTGGAGGCATTATTTGTTTCGATCAAGATTTGATGTGTTTAGTGATCACAAGAGTTTGAAATATTTGTTTGATAAGAAAGAGTTGAATATGAGGCAAAGAAGATGGTTAGAGTTCTTGAAGGATTATGATTTTGGTTTGAAATACCGTCCGGGTAAAGCGAATGTTGTGGTTGATGCATTAAGTAGAAAGTCTTTGCATATGTCGATGTTGATGGTGCGGGAGTTGGAATTACTTGAGAAATTTCGAGATATGAGTTTGATTTGTGAAGAGACTTCTTCTGGAGTTAAGCTTTGTATGTTGAAGATTACTAGTGGCATTCTTTATGAGATTCGAGAAGGTCAGAAATTTGATTTGAGTTTGGTGGATCAGTTGACGTTGATCAATTAAGGTCGAGGTGGAAATTTTGAGACTAATGAGAATGGTATTATGAGATATCGTGATAGAGTTTGCGTTTCAGATATAGATGATTTGAAGAAGCATATTCTTGAGGAATGGAATTCTAGTGGATTAAGTATTCATCTTAGAGCTACTAAGATGTATTAGGATTTGAGGAAATTGTTTTGGTGGGTAGGCATAAAGAAAGAGATTGCAGAATTTGTGTATTCTTGTTTGATTTTTCAAAAGTCGAAGATTAAACATCAGAAACTGTCTGGTTTGATGCAACTGTTATCTATTCCTAAATGGAAATGAGATAGTATTTCTATGGATTTTGTTTCTAGTTTACCTAGAACTCAAAGTAATTGTGAATCTATTTGGGTTATTGTGGATAAATTGACTAAATTTGCTCACTTTATTTCGATGAGGATAGATTATCCAATGGAGAAGCTAGAAAATTTGTACATTGAGAAGATTATCAGTTTGCATGGTATTCCATCTAGAATTATGTCAGATAGGGATACGAGATTTACTTCGAGATTTTAGGAAGGTTTGCATAATGCTTTGGGTATGAAGTTATATTTGAGTTCTGCTTATCATTCGCAAACAGATGGTCAGAATGAGAGGACAATTCAGTCACTTGAGGATCTTTTGAGAGATTGTGTATTGGAACAAGGAGTTACTTGGGATAATTACTTGCCTTTGATTGAGTTTACTTATAACAATAGTTTCCTTTCTAGTATTGGGATGTCACCGTTTGAGCCTTTGTATGTGTGATCGGTGGATCTGGAACTGACTGTTTTAAAGCTGGTTCGCGAAATGTCGCGGTAAGCAAGAGTCGCCACCGTCTTTTATTTTCTCCAAATGGAAAGGACAAAAGCACAGAAAAATTCCTTATAGAGATTGCTCTCGGTTCGGGAGGTAGATTATAGAAAGGGAAGGTGTTAGCACCCTTTCTATCCATGGTTATCCATGGGCTCTTAGATACTTGCTCATTGTGTTTTCAAAATGTTTGTTTGCTTTTCAAGGTGAGTGGGTTTTAAAAAAAAGTTTCGTTTGAAAAATCTCTAAGTAACTCTTGTATCTGTCCTCAAGAGTGTATGAAAAATTTGTTTGAAAACTTTTAGAAAGTGTAGGTGTGAAAAGTATTTTGTTTGTTTTTGAAAAGAGCAAGTATCTATGAGAATCTACCTACCCTAAGGAATTCGTCTGTGTAAATGTCCTTTAAAGTAATGCCATCCCACCATTGAGAGGTAGGTAGCACCACTGTTGGAGGTGTTCGGGTCAATTCGAGGTTCGGAACATGGTGATCACCAGAGCAATGGGAAGACACCTTAGAAGCTACCCTCATGCCAGGTTCCCGGATCATGAGGACTTACTAAGACATCCTCTACTCGACGATCACCTTTCGAGGGGCAAGGCAACAGTGAAGCGTACCCTAGGGGTGGTGTGTGAATTGTGTGTCATTTTCAGTTTATTGTTTGTCTTGTCATGCATTGGTGATCTACGTTTTGATTTTATTTTTGGGCATTCATTCTTTCATGTTATTGTTTAACAGTTAAAGGTGCGGGAATTTAAAGTGCGGAAAAGATAAAGGTCCTACGCTATTACAAAGGCGCGGGTCTACATCGCCAAATTAATCCAGACCCGATTTAAAATAAAGTGCAGAAAATAAATGTCTAATTAACTATTACAGGGCTTTGAAGCAAGTACATTATATTCACAAAAAGAAATAAATAAACGCGCGAAACAAAAATGTAATCGAATGCGAGGGCGTTGGACCATTTAAAGGAATTAAAATAAAATTAATAGAATAATTAAATTAAATAAAAAAGAAAGAATTTATTTTTTATGTTTTTTTGTATTTATGACATTAAAGAAAATTAAATTAATTAAAAGTCAAATAATTCTAGTTCTAATTTTTTTTTAATTTATTAAAGAAAATGCATTAAAGTTAAAACCTAGAATTAAAACTAAATTAATTACAAAATTTATTTACAAAATTAATGGTTAATGATACTTATAATAAAAATATTTAATAAAAAAAAGAAAATGCTAAAGGTCTATTTTTATTATTTTTGGTTATTGTGAAAAAGAATTAAATTAACAACCTAAAATTAAATCTAAATTAATTATGGGATTTATTTACAAAATTAATACTAAAATAAAATATTTATTATTTTTATCTTTTCTGATTTTTTTGTATTTTTTTTATATGTCATGAAAATATTAATTAATTAAAAAAAAGCAATAATTAAAAGAATATAAAAATAAAAGAAACAAAGAATGAAAAGAAATGCAAAACCTAAGGGGGTCTCCCCCTAATTTGGAGGGTGAGGTCCAGTAATCTGAGCCCAATAAGCCTTAAGCCTGGCTGACTCCTCCACTCACGTACCCAAGCGTTGACTCGTGTGTACCGTGCTCCTCAGATCTGGGCCTTTGAATTGATGAGATTGAACGCGTGGCAGGTTTGATTTTGGAGATGCATGGTGTGCCTTAATATTGAAGCTGCATGGGAATGTTAATTGAAAAATAATATTGAAAGGGGTGAGGACCTGGGTCTCGAACCCAGGTCATGAACGTTGCCAACGCATGTGCTTACCACTGAACCATCCAACGCGCCTTGTATATCATATGAGAAACAAAAAATATAAAATAAAATGGTCGTTAGTGTTATAAAATAAAAAAAAAGTGCGCTGGATTCAAACCAGCCATTCACAGCGTGACACACAGTCGTCTTCCCCAATGTACCTGTAATGAAAATGAAATAGCGGGGGTTTTAAACCCCCCCAAAACTCAAGCTATTTGAAAATAGCGAATAGGCCATGCCTAAACATAAATTGAGCGCGACAACAAAAATGGAATCCTCATGTTGCCACGATTTCGTTCATGCTGGTGTTAAGGTCCAATTTTACCACATAACCAAAGCCCTAATTCTAAGTTTTATGAACCCTAGTTTTTGTTCATGGTAGAATCGGATTCAGACACCTATAATCCAATTGGATGACACCAAAAGCTTCAGAGGACAATTGTTAGTACAAATCAATCAATAAAAATCAATGGAAATGGATGATTCGTGCTATGCATTTCTGAAAAAATATACAAACCGTGTAGCTTTGTGGGACTGATTCCTTGCACGTTTGAGTGTGGTTTTGATCGCTGGAGCTTCCTTGGGAACTCAGGAATATGTTTTGATCAAAATGGAGGCTCAACAAATGCTCCAAGGCAGTTTTTAGTATTAAAAAAAATGGCCAAAAATGTGAGTTTGCTTTTTGTGTTCTTGCGCAGCTTCTGTCCCAATTTTGTTTCTGATCACTTGTATATACCTTAGGCAATGTGTATGAAGAGGAATTATGGCTCCATAATGTATAGCATTCAAGTTCAAAATCCTCCATAAACCTACATAACCAAACTTCCTTTTTTGGATCATTTTTTGAATTCTTGCTTCTTTGAGCCTTGGCACGAAAATGGGATATACATAATGGTGCTTCAAGGTTAATCAAAGCCAAATATTCCCTTAAATTAATTTTTTTGAATTTCTCTTGATTTTAAAAGATTTAAAATTAATTAAATCCAATAAAATCAATAAAAAATGAAAAAATTAATTAAATAATCTGACATAAAAGGTGGGACACGTGGGAAGCATGGCTAGGCTAATTCAAGTGGAAAAAGTGGGCCCCTTTTGTCAAAAAATGAAATTTCAAGGATAAATGATTTTGGCCATTTCACAAAAATTTCCCAACTTCTCCAATGCATATCTTGCTCAATTTTTAAGCTTTGATCATGTTCTTGGACATTTTAGAAAGGTCTTGAAGTCCTATAAACAATGTCCTTGGTCCCATGTCATTTTTATATACCAATCTCAAGTTATGGCCTTTGACTTAAAGTCCCTTTTTGTTGACTTTTGAAAATGACCTATAATGTTGAAATTGATAACTTTTTGTGAGAACATTTCTTGGACTTGGAGTGTGAAGATGAGTTGTAGGAAATGTCTTCCCCTTCAAAATGGGCATTGGATGGGATTTTTCTGATAATCCATGTGAAAGTTATGCCCTGGTCAATTTACAGTTGACTTTTCAGCTGTCCAAAAATAGAAACTTTTGACACCTTGATGATTTTTGAGCCATTCTTTGAGAATCATGATCAAGCATTGATCAAATGATGTTTGTGGCTTCAAAATGAGATGTTGACCAAAAATTTGAACTTTTGACTGTCAAATGACCATTTTGCCCTTACAGTTGACTGTAGTGCAATTAGGGTTTTGACTGTGCAATTTTGTGCTAAAAGTCTTGAAACTTGATATGAGGATGCTTGACCATATTTGTAGGCATGTGGGACTTGATTGGACTCTTGAAAACTTCAACTTCCTTGTGAGAACCAAAACCCTAGTTTGACTGGCTTAGGAGGATGGTTTAATTGTGTAACCCTTGGGGAATCTTGAAGCTTGACTTGGCAATTTCTTGAAGAATATGGGAGGGCAAATTTTGGGGTACAACAGTTGCCCCTGTTCAATCTTCTTAGACCTGAGGATGTAGATTGGCTGACGTGCCTTTCGTAATCCGAAGGTGGAAGATGATTGAACACTAGAGTGCCCAGAAATTTGCGCTCACATAGTAGCAGTGATGTAGTAGTGGAATGGGCTTACAGATGCCATGCTGAGAGATGCTGGAAGGTGGATGGGCTTATAGATGCCATCTGGATGTTGATCGCATAAGAGATTCCTTAGCGAGAACTTGCGTACCTGCAAAAGAAAAATGAGTACCTGACATGTTGCAGGAGCTGGTCTTCAGATGCTTGATATAGATATATCCTGACTGGTTACAGGAGCTGAATCTGGAGCTTCAAAAGATGATGAATGAACCAGGGATGGTTACTACCTCAACAGGAACGGTGAGAGAACCTTGGATGACTTTAACTTCAACAGCAATCGTTGAGAAAATCTTGGTGGGAATTATCATCTCCGCAGGATCGGGGAGAGAACCATAGGAAATTATGATCTCAAAAGAAACCATTTGAGAAGAACCTGGAATAGAATTATCGTCTCCGCAGGATCGGGGAGAGAACCATAGGAAATTATGATCTCAAAAGCAAATATTGAGAAAAACCTGGAATGGAATTATCGTCTCCGCAGGATCGGGGAGAGAACCATAGGCAATTATAATCTCAAAAGCAACCATTGAGAAGAACCTGGAATGGAATTATCGTCTCCGCAGGGTCGGGGAGAGAACCATAGGAAATTATAATCTCAAAAGCGGACGTTTGAGAAAAACCTGGAATGGAATTATCGTCTCCGCAGGATCGGGGAGAGAACCATAGGCAATTATAATCTCAAAAGCAACCATTGAGAAGAACCTGGAATGGAATTATCGTCTCCGCAGGGTCGGGGAGAGAACCATAGGAAATTATAATCTCAAAAGAGGACGTTTGAGAAAAACCTGGAATGGAATTATCGTCTCCGCAGCATTGGGGAGAGAACCATAGGAAATTATAATCTCAAAAGCGGACGTTTGAGAAAAACCTGGAATGGAATTATCGTCTTCGCAGCATCAGGGAGAGAACCATAGGAAATTATAATCTCAAAAGCGGACGTTTGAGAAAAACCTTTGATAACTTCTACTGAGTCTTCATCAGAAAAATCTATTTGGGGTCGATTTAGCTGGACTGGAGAAGGCCTTGGACTGGATAAGAAATCTTCGGAGTCGATTAACTGAACCGGTCTAGGTCTTGAAATATGATTGAGAATTTAACTGAATCTTTCCTGAAAGGTAAAGGTCAGTCATATGCAATGCATGATATGGACCAAGCAATGATGTTCTCAACATAAATGAGATTTGTATGATGCGTCTATGCATGCTATAATGATGTATGGAGGTGCGATGTTTATGAATGTATTTTTTTCGTCTTAGGAAAATAAATCCTTGACGGGTGCCGGGAAGTCACTCCTGGGCTGATGTTTGAGAATAGATTTTGCTTCTGCTGGGGATGATAACCGCAAGAATAACGGTTGGAGAAGATGACTCCGTTGGGGAATAAATTTGGCGAGTGGAATATTCTGCGGAGAGAAAAGTACTCTAACGATCTTGCTGGGAAGCAATACTCTATGGGGAGAGAGATACTTTGTTGAGTTGTTGATAATAACTTGCTGGGGATATCTTTGCTGTATTGGAAGTGTGAATAGACTTCGCTGGGGGTAAGAAGACTTCGTCGAGGACGATCTTTCCGTGGCTTTTAGCTGAGGATAACCCAGTTATATCCTGGTAAGGAAATAACTCTTTGAATAAAGCCGGAAGACGCGTTCGTGCTTGGCGGGGGTAAGCTTCCAGCATCTACTGGGGATAAGCTTACCGCTTGGGGAGATGAATTCCAACTTTCCTGGGGACTGGACTGGACTCTCCTGGGGAAGTTTTGAACTGTATCGGGGAAGTGACTCCTTTGAATATTTGATATACCACCGGGGAACAATCTGTAGGCCAAGACTGCCGGGGATGCTTGTTAAGGATATATATGCTGCTGGGGAATGTTGATATCTGCTGCAGGATACCCAACTTCCTTAAGGTTTGATAACTTTGCTTGAGGAAGAGTGCACTGACTGCTGACTTACTCTCTGGGGAATTAAGGTGTCTGGTTATGTTCTTCGGCTGAACCTACCTTGGTACCTTAGTGGATAGAACAATTAGATTGCTTAGACAACTCTTTATTGCCCCTGTTTCTAATGTTACCTGTAACTAATCCTTTGTTTCGTATGCAAATATTTATGAGTTAGCAAATTATTGTCAATGCATATATCACAAATTGAACCTTGGACGTTCTTCGCAAGACAAAACAGAAAAGGAAAAACAATTGGCACTTTTAATTGAAAGATATATTTATATTGATTTTTGAATGGCCTGTAAATAGGAGTTTTATGTACAAGAGGCTGACGTCCTAGTAAGAGAACGCCGCCGAACAAAAGAGTTTATACAAATTTTGTACAAAAGAAAATAAAACAGCTGTGTGAAATGAATGATCCCACTGGGTTTCAACTCTGCTATTGTTTTTATAACTCCGAGCGTCTCATCACTTGATGACCTTGGTTGAAGGTGAAGCTGACTGATCGATGCCGTCTGAACTTGATGTAGATACCGGATTCTTGATGCAAAGTGATCCAATGAGACATAGTATTACGCTTTTATCCCTAATTTTTGCCTGGACCGCCCTTTCGGGTTTTCAGTCCACCGGGATACCCATTTTTGCCCAAGCCGCCTTTTCAGGTTTTCGACTTGCCGGGTGTACAGATTTTTTCATTTCATCCCTTCATTTTGCCCGAACCCTTTTGGTTCACCGGGAAGCCCTAATTTTTGCCTAGGCATGTCAGCCTAGCGGGTCTTTTTCATGCGTAGTATCTTTTTACTATGTCTGCATTAGCGGGGTGAGGAAGGTCGTCACCATCCATGTTGGTTAGAATCATGGCTCCTCCTGAGAACACATGCTTAACCACAAATGGCCCTTCATACGTAGGGGTCCATTTTCCCCTTGGATCACTCTAAGGAAGGATGATTCGCTTGATTACCAGATCCTCAACTTGATATTCCTGTGGTCTGACCTTTTTGTTAAATGCCCTGATCATCCGTTTCTGATACGTCTGACCATGACAGATAGCAGCAAGTCTCTTTTCATCAATTAAGTTTAACTGATCAAGTCGTGTCTGGATCCAATCATCTTCATTCAAATTTGCATCCTTCATTATCCGGAGAGAGGGTATTTGCACTTCGATCGGTAAGACTGCCTCCATACCATAAACCAGAGAGAAAGGAGTTGCCCCGGTTGACGTCCTGGCTGAGGTACGGTACCCATGTAGAGCGAACGGTAACATCTCGTGCCAATCCTTATAAGTCACTGTCATCTTCTGCACGATTTTCTTAATGTTCTTATTTGCTGCTTCTACAGCCCCATTCATCTTCGGTCTGTAAGGAGAAGAATTGTGGTGCTGTATTTTGAACTGCTCGCAGAGCTCGGTGATCATCTTGTTATTCAGATTGGTACCGTTATCTGTAATAATTCTCTCAGGGATGCCGTATCGACAAATCAGATTATGCCGAATGAACCGTGCCACAACAGTCTTGGTTACCGTAGCGTAGGAAGCTGCTTCAACCCACTTTGTAAAATAATCAATCGCTACTAGGATGAAGCGATGCCCATTGGATGCCGTAGGTTTAATCTCACCGATCATGTCTATACCCCACATTGCGAACGGCCAAGGCGCAGTCAGAACATTCAGGGGAACTGGAGGAACATGCACTTTGTCTGCATAAATCTGGCACTTGTGGCATGTTTGGAATGTTGGTAGCAGTCAGCTTCCATTGTGGACCAGTAATACCCTGCCCGAAGGATCTTCTTTGCCATTGTATGTCCACTGGAATGTGTACCGAAGGTCCCTTCATGTAGCTCTTCCATGATCCTTTCTGCTTCAGTTTTATCCACACAACGCAGTAAGGTTGAATCATGGTTTCGCTTGTACAAGATGCCGTTGCTGAGGAAGAACTTCGCCGAGAACCTTCTCAGGAACTTCCTATCGTTGACAGATGCACCTTCAGGGTATTCCTGAGCTTCCAGATATCTTTTTACTTCATGGTACCAAGGCTTCTCAGTCACCAATTCAGTCTCGAGATCGCAACAGTATGTCGGTTCGTCTAGTTTCCAGATGATGATCCGGGGAGCCTCATTATCCCATTTGACCTTGAACATAGAAGACATTGTAGCTAACGCGTCCGCCAACTGATTCTCTTCTCTTGGAAAGTGCTCAAAGGTTATCTCTGTGAAGTGGGGGATCAAGGTCAACACACATTCTCTGTAAGGAATAAGGTTCGGATGTTTCGTATCCCACTCGCCTTTGATCTGGTTGATCACGAGAGCGGAATCTCCGAAGACGCTCAGAAACTTGATCCTTAAGTCAATTGCAGCTTTGAGTCCCATGATGCACGCCTCATACTCCGCCATATTGTTGGTGCAGTTGAAACATAGTCGGGCAGTGAGTGGAGTATGAGTGCCTTGAGGGGATATGATCACAGCGCCGATACCATTACCCAAAGCATTGGAGGCTCCGTCAAAGTGCATAGACCATCGGGATCCTTCCTCAGGTCCTTCATCCGGTCCAGGTACTTCACAATCAGTTACTATCATTATGCTTTCATCTGGAAACTCGAAGTTCATTGACTGATAATCATCTACGGCCTGATGTGCCAAGTGGTCTGCCAATACACTTCCCTTGATGGCTTTCTGGGTTGTGTACTGAATGTCGTATTCCGTCAAGATCATTTGCCATCTTGCAATTCTCCCAGACAGAGCGGGCTTTTCGAATATGTACTTTATAGGATCCATCTTTGAGATCAACAAGGTAGTGTGAGTCAGCATATACTGTCTCAGCCGGCGAGCAGCCCATACCAAAGCACAACAAGTTTTCTCAAGCAGTGAGTATCGGGTCTCACAGTCGGTAAACTTTTTGCTAAGGTAATAAATGGCATGCTCTTTTCGGCCAGACCCGTCATGCTGCCCCAGCACGCACCCCATTGAGTTGTCAAGCACTGTCAGGTATAGTATCAGAGGTCTCCCTTCAACCGGTGGCATAAGGATGTGTGGTTCTTGGAGATACTCTTTGATTCTGTCAAAAGCGGCCTGACATTCATCATTCCATCGTACTACCTGATCTTTCTTCAGCAGCTTGAAGATTGGCTCACAGGTAGCGGTCAGGTGCGAGATGAATCGAGCAATGTAATTCAGGCGTCCTAAAAAGCCTCTGACCTCCTTCTCTGTCCTAGGAACTGGCATCTTTTGAATAGCTTTAACCTTAGCAGGGTCCACTTGAATACCCTTATCGCTCACAACGAAGCCTAGCAACTTCCCAGATCTTACCCCGAAGGTGCACTTGTTCGGGTTCAACCTCAGCTTGTACAGTTTCAAACGGTCAAACAACTTCTACAGATGATCTAGGTGCTCTTCCTCAGTTTGGGACCTTGCGACCATGTCGTCAACATACACTTCTATCTCATGATGGATCATATCATGAAATAAAGCAACCATGGCACGTTGGTAGGTTGCCCCAGCGTTCTTTAGTCCGAAAGGCATGACCTTGTAGCAGAAGGTGCCCCACTGAGTAACAAATGTAGTCTTTTCCATGTCTTCAGGAGCCATCTTGATCTGATTATAGCCTGAAAAACCTTCCATGAAAGAGAACACCTTATGTTGAGCTGTATTATCAACAAGGACATCAATGTGAGGTAGAGGGAAGTCGTCTTTGGGGCTGACCCTGTTCAGATCCCTGTAGTCGACACACATTCTGACCTTACCGTCTTTCTTTGGTACCGACACCACATTAGCAACCCACTGAGGGTAAGAAGTCACTGCAAGGAACCCAACATCAAACTGTTTCATAACCTCGGCTTTAATCTTCTCAGACATCTCTGGACGCATACGGCAGACCTTTTGCTTAACCGGAGGGCAGTCTTCCTTAGTAGGCAAGTGATGGACCACAATATCGGTATCCAACCCGGGCATGTCTTCGTAGGACCAGGAGAAGATCTCCATATAATCATGAAGCATCTGGGTCAACCGTTGCTTCACGCTAAGCTCTAGGTTGGCACCAATCTTTACCTCTTTCTTGTCTTCTTCAGTACCCAAGTTTATTGTTTCCACTGGCTCTTCATGGGGTTGAATTGCCCTTTCCTCTTGAAGTAACAGTCTTGCAAGCTCGCCAGGTACTTCGCAATCATCTTCACCTTCGTCTTCGGCTAAGTTGATCGGATTTTCGAAGTCATAATTGGCAGTAGCAGGGTCGTTACCAGTGAGATCCAGAGTGGATTGAAACCTGTATGAGTGAGTGTGTGTGTAAATACAGCTGTTTTGAAATATATGTAAAGGAAAGAAAGACAGAAAAGGAGCATAAGATTTGTAATGCGAGAAAACGTCCAAGATTTTCATTTATGATATATGAAATGACAATTTATATGCCCTCACAAATAAAACCACGGTGCCTCGGGTAAGACACCGGGCCATAGAGTTCAATTTATTGTTTATTACAAATACCAAAACATAGGAATTCATTACTTAGTAATAAGAGAAACAGATAGGTTGTCCTTTGTAATCCAATTGCTAAGTCCACTGTCGGTTGCAGGGTAAATCCAGCTATCAAACTCAGCTTCATCCACTTCGTCCTCGTCCCCAATAGCATTCACTCCATGAGCAGGCAGGGGAGCCGTCACTACATTAGGCTTCTCCGATGCCTCAAACTGTACCTCCTTGGCGTCAATAAGGTCCTGCAGCTTGCTCCTTAATGCCCAGCAGTCATCAGTGGAATGCCCCGGGCTATCAGAATGGTACGCACAACGAGCATTTGGATTGTATTTCGGAGAGGTAGTATTTGGGAACTTCGGAGCCTCTCTGACGGTTACTAAGTTGGTTGAGAGCAGCTGTGGCAAGATCTGCGATAAGGTCATGCTCAAACGGGTGAACTCTCTCCGGGGTCTTTCAGCCCTTTGAGGATTGGTTGGCCGAGGAGCGGCGGCAGGCTTAGCAATCATTACCGCACTGACAGATTGGCGGCGCTCAGATCTCTCTGGTCTCCGGGAGCTATATACAGCACTAGCCTCCTTTTTGAAGGGTTTCTTTTCAGCATTGGAGGAGGCAACCTTCTATATCTTCCCCGATTTTATACCGGCCTCGATCCTTTCACCAGTCAGGATCAGATCAGTAAACCCAACAGAGGAATTACCGATGAGATGATTGAAAAACGGACCAGATAGGGTCCCCAAAAACATATCCACCAGCTCCCGGTCCGTCAATGGTGGCTGCACCCTGCCAGCCAGATCTCTCCATTTCTGTGCGTACTCCTTAAAACCTTCACCCGACCCTAGCGACATACCCTGGAGTTGGGTACGCGTAGGAGCGAGGTCGGAATTATATTGATACTGCTTGTAAAAAGCAGTGGCCAGATCCTCCCAGTTACGAATGTTGGTTCCTTCCAACTGATAGAACCATTCGAGGTGAGTCCCTGAAAGACTCTCCTGGAAGAAGTGGATCCAAAGGTTCATGTCTGCTGTGTAAGGCTGGATCTTTCTTACATAAGAACGGAGGTGCATCTTGGGACAGGAAGCCCCGTCATACTTCACAAAGGCAGGCGCCTTGAACTTGTGTGGAATCACCACCCCAGTAGATAACCCCAAGTCTCCGAAATCCAGTCCAGGCACACGCTGAATTTCCATAGCTTTTAATCTGTCCTCCAACTGCTTGTACCGGTCTTCAGCAGGAGGGTACTGTTCGTCGTTGAAGTCTGTTTCAGTATCAGAGACCACAGGAGTAGGGACCTCCCTTTCTTGGTGACTACCTTCCCCCACAGATGGAGTAGTCCTCTCAGCCTCATTTTGCAAGGTGTTCCCGAGTCTGCGCCCAGTGTTAAATAGCACAGTTCTCTTCTTCTTCTTATTCTTCTTCAGAAGCATAGCCTTCAGCTCTTTTTGACCTTGAGCCAAACCCATGATCAGCTCCTGAAATTGGGCGTTCTGCGCCTGAAGGGCCTTGATAGATGTCTCGGTTGATGATTCAGGGTTCATGATGCTGAAATAAACAGCGAAGAACAGTCAGCAACCTGAAAAGAAGGGTACCTGTGATGTATATGATGAATGGAATGCGTATGATTTATGTTTTCAAAGACAATCGGGAATCAACTTTGTAAACAAAAAGGAACACACTTCATTAAATTCAACTTTGAAACTGAAATTATTCAACAGGTTGCCCTTAGGCGTTACATGAAAGGAAATACTGAAAAGGGAAGTAAAACTGTAAAAAGAACATCCAGAGCTCCTTATTGTTCCCATGGTCTCCTCTTCTCAGTACGGATGTAGGCATTCAGAGCTCGCTCATTCTCCAACTGCTTTGTCAATTTCTGGATCTTCAATTCCTGCTCGTTGAACTTTTCTCGGTAAGAATCCCGTTCTTCTCGCAGTTGCGACCAAGACCTCTTTAATGTCTCATAATCAGTGGGTATCTGGGGAGGCAGGACAGTTGGAAGAACACCATCTTTGTCAGGACACTCAAGAATGATAGGTCTGACAGCTTCATACGGCATACCTAACTTCTGAGCACGGATGCGAACCCATTTGTAGTAGGCTTCCATAGGTAAAGAAGTCTTTGGCCCTAACTCCTGTGGGTCAGCTTTATGAACTTTGTCCCAAGCCTTGATGAACCTACGACGCAGCTCGTCACTATCCACCTGAAACTCGAAACTGATGTGAGGCACCAACATTTCATGAGGCCCTGCTCTTCTTGCTTTTCCAAACTGACGGAGTGCTAAACATGGATTGTAAGAGATTCCTCCTTGGGTACCAATCAGAGGAACATTAGGGTATTCCCCGCATCGATCAATAATAGCTATCTCATCCAAACCTCTGCAAGTCCAAACGATGTCTTTATCGGTGAGAGACATTAACCTATGAGCCCAACCTCTTCCTTCTTGATTCTTCAGTACGAACTTGGGGAGGTGCGAAATAAACCACCTCACCAACAAAGGGATACAACACCATAGGGTTCCTCGTCTTCGGGTAGTACGAGCATGAAGTTGTTGCAAGATGTCACCCAAGAGAGTGGGTACGGGATTCTGAGACATAAAGATCCTTACGGCAGTGACATTGATGAAGTTGTCAGGATTGGGAAACAAGACTAACCCATAGATTAGGAGAGCCAAGATGTCTTCATATGCCCTAAAGTCCAGGTCATCCCAGAAACTGTTAGCTTTACCAACCAGAAATTTAGCCAAGAAACCCTTAACTCCGCTTATAGTCACCCAGTTGTCCATTACCTCTTGATGTGTCAGGGGAAGAGTTGCAGCAACATCCTCAAGTCTGAGGGTCTTTTCCCAACCAGTAAAGGGAGTCTGATCCAAGATGGGGATACCAAGCAGATCAGAGAACTCTTCCAGGGTAGGGACCAGCTGGAAGTCTTGAAAGGTGAAGCACTGGTACAGAGGGTCATAAAACTGGGTCAGGACACTCATCAACTGTTGATCCCGCTTTGTAGTGACTAAACTGAGAAGAGAACCATGCCTCTGGATGAAGGAAGTGGTGTTTGGAATTCTGCTAACCAATTCTTCAAGCAACTCAGGTGGGTGAACAAAGTTGAACCGGATAGTATTCCTTCGCATAGGCATCATGATGTCCTACAAAACAGAGCAAAGGTGAAGCCCTCTTGTCTTTGAAATGGTCAGCCCTTATGCAGGATGCATGCAATGCTCATGATGTTATGATGCTATGATAAAGTACACCACAAATAGATACAAAGGCAAACATGGTAAGGCACACAAGTCACACAAAGCAAGCCCTTAAAGTTTATGCCAGCATGAGGTCCAGGTACTACCCTCTTTCAGTTTGTTGGTTCATACCTGTCCTATCAAAGTAACCGGGTTCTTAGAGGATCCCGATATCATTGACTACCCTCAATCGGTCATAACTCCAGCATCACAATCTTTTCTTGCAGCCAGAACCATCACGAGAGTTTAGCCTCAATGGGCGTAGCATACTGCTACTGTTCTATTGGCCAAGTTGGGTCATTTAAGGTTCTAAGGTCTGTTGGTGCTTAATGACTCCTTGGAAGACCCATATTCTCCCCGTTTCAACACGAGGGATATCGGTACAGACCAAGGTGCCACACCAACGTAGCCACTGCTTCACCCGTGTCGGTCTACGCCGGACAGGTCCCTCACACCTTATGCTACCTAAAAGGGTATCCCTAGATCCGGGTTAGGATCTATGAAACTCCCATGCAACCCACAATAGTAAAGCAAGCAAATCAATACAATTGAAAACACAGTTATGAACTAAGCCCTAAGGTACACCTCACTTTAAGTTTATGTCCCCAGCAGAGTCGCCAGTTCTGTGATCGGTGGATCTGGAACTGACTGTTTTAAAGCTGGTTCGCGAAATGTCGCGGTAAGCAAGAGTCGCCACCGTCTTTTATTTTCTCCAAATGGAAAGGACAAAAGCACAAAAAAATTCCTTATAGAGATTGCTCTCGGTCCGGGAGGTAGATTATAGAAAGGGAAGGTGTTAGCACCCTTTCTATCCATGGTTATCCATGGGCTCTTAGATACTTGCTCATTGTGTTTTCAAAATGTTTGTTTGCTTTTCAAGGTGAGTGGGTTTTAAAAAAAAGTTTCGTTTGAAAAATCTCTAAGTAACTCTTGTATCTGTCCTCAAGAGTGTATGAAAAATTTGTTTGAAAACTTTTAGAAAGTGTAGGTGTGAAAAGTATTTTGTTTGTTTTTGAAAAGAGCAAGTATCTATGAGAATCTACCTACCCTAAGGAATTCGTCTGTGTAAATGTCCTTTAAAGTAATGTCATCCCACCATTGAGAGGTAGGTAGCACCACTGTTGGAGGTGTTCGGGTCAATTCGAGGTTCGGGACATGGTGATCACCAGAGCAATGGGAAGACACCTTAGAAGCTACCCTCATGCCAGGTTCCCGGATCATGAGGACTTACTAAGACATCCTCTACTCGACGATCACCTTTCGAGGGGCAAGGCAACAGTGAAGCGTACCCTAGGGGTGGTGTGTGAATTGTGTGTCATTTTCAGTTTATTGTTTGTCTTGTCATGCATTGGTGATCTACGTTTTGATTTTATTTTTGGGCATTCATTCTTTCATGTTATTGTTTAACAGTTAAAGGTGCGGGAATTTAAAGTGCGGAAAAGATAAAGGTCCTACGCTATTACAAAGGCGCGGGTCTACATCGCCAAATTAATCCAGACCCGATTTAAAATAAAGTGCAGAAAATAAATGTCTAATTAACTATTACAGGGCTTTGAAGCAAGTACATTATATTCACAAAAAGAAATAAATAAACGCGCGAAACAAAAATGTAATCGAATGCGAGGGCGTTGGACCCTTTAAAGGAATTAAAATAAAATTAATAGAATAATTAAATTAAATAAAAAAGAAAGAATTTATTTTTTATGTTTTTTTTGTATTTATGACATTAAAGAAAATTAAATTAATTAAAAGTCAAATAATTCTAGTTCTAATTTTTTTTTAATTTATTAAAGAAAATGCATTAAAGTTAAAACCTAGAATTAAAACTAAATTAATTACAAAATTTATTTACAAAATTAATGGTTAATGATACTTATAATAAAAATATTTAATAAAAAAAAGAAAATGCTAAAGGTCTATTTTTATTATTTTTGGTTATTGTGAAAAAGAATTAAATTAACAACCTAAAATTAAATCTAAATTAATTATGGGATTTATTTACAAAATTAATACTAAAATAAAATATTTATTATTTTTATCTTTTCTGATTTTTTTGTATTTTTTTTATATGTCATGAAAATATTAATTAATTAAAAAAAAGCAATAATTAAAAGAATATAAAAATAAAAGAAACAAAGAATGAAAAGAAATGCAAAACCTAAGGGGGTCTCCCCCTAATTTGGAGGGTGAGGTCCAGTAATCTGAGCCCAATAAGCCTTAAGCCTGGCTGACTCCTCCACTCACGTACCCAAGCGTTGACTCGTGTGTACCGTGCTCCTCAGATCTGGGCCTTTGAATTGATGAGATTGAACGCGTGGCAGGTTTGATTTTGGAGATGCATGGTGTGCCTTAATATTGAAGCTGCATGGGAATGTTAATTGAAAAATAATATTGAAAGGGGTGAGGACCTGGGTCTCGAACCCAGGTCATGAACATTGCCAACGCATGTGCTTACCACTGAACCATCCAACGCGCCTTGTATATCATATGAGAAACAAAAAATATAAAATAAAATGGTCGTTAGTGTTATAAAATAAAAAAAAAGTGCGCTGGATTCAAACCAGCCATTCACAGCGTGACACACAGTCGTCTTCCCCAATGTACCTGTAATGAAAATGAAATAGCGGGGGTTTTAAACCCCCCCAAAACTCAAGCTATTTGAAAATAGCGAATAGGCCATGCCTAAACATAAATTGAGCGCGACAACAAAAATGGAATCCTCATGTTGCCACGATTTCGTTCATGCTGGTGTTAAGGTCCAATTTTACCACATAACCAAAGCCCTAATTCTAAGTTTCATGAACCCTAGTTTTTGTTCATGGTAGAATCGGATTCAGACACCTATAATCCAATTGGATGACACCAAAAGCTTCAGAGGACAATTGTTAGTACAAATCAATCAATAAAAATCAATGGAAATGGATGATTCGTGCTATGCATTTCTGAAAAAATATACAAACCGTGTAGCTTTGTGGGACTGATTCCTTGCACGTTTGAGTGTGGTTTTGATCGCTGGAGCTTCCTTGGGAACTCAAGAATATGTTTTGATCAAAATGGAGGCTCAACAAATGCTCCAAGGCAGTTTTCAGTATTAAAAAAAAAATGGCCAAAAATGTGAGTTTGCTTTTTGTGTTCTTGCGCAGCTTCTGTCCCAATTTTGTTTCTGATCACTTGTATATACCTTAGGCAATGTGTATGAAGAGGAATTATGGCTCCATAATGTATAGCATTCAAGTTCAAAATCCTCCATAAACCTCCATAATCAAACTTCCTTTTTTGGATCATTTTTTGAATTCTTGCTTCTTTGAGCTTTGGCACGAAAATGGGATATACATAATGGTGCTTCAAGGTTAATCAAAGCCAAATATTCCCTTAAATTATTTTTTTTGAATTTCTCTTGATTTTAAAAGATTTAAAATTAATTAAATCCAATAAAATCAATAAAAAATGAAAAAATTAATTAAATAATCTGACATAAAAGGTGGGACACGTGGGAAGCATGGCTAGGCTAATTCAAGTGGAAAAAGTGGGCCCCTTTTGTCAAAAAATGAAATTTCAAGGATAAATGATTTTGGCCATTTCACAAAAATTTCCCAACTTCTCCAATGCATATCTTGCTCAATTTTTAAGCTTTGATCATGTTCTTGGACATTTTAGAAAGGTCTTGAAGTCCTCTAAACAATGTACTTTGTCCCATGTCATTTTGATTTACCAATCTCAAGTTATGGCCTTTGACTTAAAGTCCCTTTTTGTTGACTTTTGAAAATGACCTATAATGTTGAAATTGATAACTTTTTGTGAGAACATTTCTTGGACTTGGAATGTGAAGATGAGTTGTAGGAAATGTCTTCCACTTCAAAATGGGAATTGGATGGGATTTTTCTTATAATCCATGTGAAAGTTATGCCCTGGTCAATTTACAGTTGACTTTTCAGTTGTCCAAAAATAGAAACTTTTGACACCTTGATGATTTTTGAGCCATTCTTTGAGAATCATGATCAAGCATTGATCAAATGATGTTTGTGGCTTCAAAATGAGATGTTGACCAAAAATTTGAACTTTTGACTGTCAAATGACCATTTTGCCCTTACAGTTGACTGTAGTGCAATTAGGGTTTTGACTGTGCAATTTTGTGCTGAAAGTCTTGAAACTTGATATGAGGATGCTTGACCATATTTGTAGGCATGTGGGACTTGATTGGACTCTTGAAAACTTCAACTTCCTTGTGAGAACCAAAACCCTAGTTTGACTGGCTTAGGAGGATGGTTTAACTGTGTAACCCTTGGGGAATCTTGAAGCTTGACTTGGCAATTTCTTGAAGAATATGGGAGGGCAAATTTTGGGGTACAACAGTATGGTAGGAGGTGTATGACGCCTTTGTGTTGATATGAATTTGGTGAGAGTGTTGTGGTTGAACCTGAGATAGTTCAACGAACTATATATAAGATTAAGATGATTTAAGAGAAGATGAGGCTTCTCAGAGTCGTCATAAGAGTTATCATGAGAAGAGGATGAAAGCACTTAAGTTTGAGAAGAGAGATCATGTGTTTCTTCGAGTTACTTTGGTAATGGGTGTTGGTTGATCTTTAAAGTCGCGTAAGTTGATACTGTGTTTTATTGGTCCTTATCAAATTTTAGAGAAAGTAGGTGAAATGGCTTTTCAGATTACTTTTCCACTGTTTATTTCTGATCTCCATGATGTGTTTCATGTGTCTCAGTTGAGGAGATACATTGCGGATCCGTCTCATGTGGTCCAATTAGATGATATGCAGGTGAAAGATAACCTGACTATGAATATATCACCTACGCGGATAGAGGATCGAGAGTTGAAACAAATTAGTGGTAAAGAGGTCGTCTTTGTGAAGGTATCTTGGGGAGGACCGACAGATGGAAACGTGACTTGGGAACTCAAGATTCAGATGAGAGAGTCTTATCCTTAGTTGTTTGTTTGAGGTAATTTTCAAGGAGGAAAGTCTTTTAAGGGGAGAGAGTTATAACACCCCAGTTTTTATTTTTTAATTATTTTATTATTTAATTTCTATGATAGTTATTATTTGGTTTGATAATTATTTAATTATTTGATTTTGTGTGACTATGTGAATAATTGATTTAATTGTAATAAGTGTGTATTATATGTTATTGAGTTATTGAGTATGAGAATAACAAAATGCAAGTTTGGGCCTTATATTTCATTAGAGTGGGTGAGTGGAGTTAAGCTCATTTAGAGTTCGTAAGAGTTGAACAAAATAAGGAAAATATAGAATTAGAAAGAGAAAATGAAGAAAACAAGAGAAGAGAAGAAAGAGGAAAAGAGGAGAAAAGGAGAAGAGGATATAACCCTAGAGTATCTACATCTAAGGTAAGGGTGGGTATTCATTGATTTATGGGTGTATGTAATAGTATGTGATGGATAGTAACATGAAAATAGGGATTTATTCTTCAATTTCTAGATTTTGACATGTTAGGTTTTGAATTAAGAATCATGCAATTGATGTTGGAAATCATGTTTTGATATTTGTATTTGATGTTATATGTTAGATATATGTTATAATACATTTAATTGGTGAAAAATATGTGTTTGAATGAGATTTGAATGGATAAATTCGTAGAAGGCAGAAGTTGTTCGAAGCAAAAAATTTCTGCATTTCACAGAGGCCGCTTAACGCGGTCTGGAATGCAAAAATTATTATTTTCTGAAACTGTTATGGATCATGGATGCTTATGATTTATCATTGATTTGCATGAATTTTAATAATTTATTTTATGTGTTTTAGATTAGTTTTGGATGACTTTTGATGAAAAACATGATACTTGATTTTGTGTATGAGAATGATGTGAAATGATGGTGAATGTGAATAACATGATTAGAATCTATTTGCTACATGTTATAATGATGTTTTGAGATGATTAATGCTATGAGAATGCATTATATATGATTGATGACATGAAATATGTATATTGTGAAATTTGGTGAAGATAATTCAAATGTGTTGAATTATGTGAAATATGCTTGTATGATTAAGATATGGAGATGGTCTTAATTGCATATTTATGTTGAGATTGCTCATGTATCATTTGTGTCAAGAGGCACTATTTGGTAATTCTTTGGAAATTATTGACTTGTCCTAAACTTGGAGACGAGGGTTTGAAAGCTCATAGAACGGGCTTTTTGGTGGTTATCTATCATGGAGATGTGGACCCGGCAGGACCAATAAGGATAACAGTCGGTACCACGTGCATTTTGCATTGAGTTGTATTGGAGTCACATGTGTCAATGTGAATGTTGAATTGGTGTGAAATATGTGATATTGGTATGAATGTTACATTTGTGGTATTTGTGATTGATTATTTTTGAATCATGAATCATTGAGCAATGTTGTAGATGAAATCATATGAATGGTGTTGAAGTGTGTTGAGTACCTAATTATGTGAAGTGTGATGAATTCATTTGATGTATATTTGTTGTGCATTACTTTATTATATATTTCTAAAATGATATGAATTCTCACCCTTCAGTTAGAATGATGTTTTTATACGATATCGCTCAGGTACCGAAGATAGTGGTGGTGCTCCTAGCGAGGATTAGTCGGAAGAGCTAGTTCTTTGTTTACCTTTATTTAGGTAGTGAGTCATGCTCTGGTCATGTAACACAGAGAATGTTTGGATTTGTATTATATTGTTATATTGATGTTTGTTTTGAGGGATGTTTATTATACTCTTTGGATATTTATGTTATATTCAGGATTATGTGATAGTGGCCTCTAGTGCCTAATATTTTATGATATGATTGTCAGTATGGGATTTCAATCATTAGTATTATTTTGAAATGTGAATTATTCAATTGCGAGATACATATGTGTTAGTATATGGAACACGATATTTAAATGTGTATTACAAGCATGACCAATGTATTGTGTTGTTATCGTGAAGTAAATGTGATGCCCTCATCTGATATGCATACTAATTTACTCTGATTATGCCATATTATTTGTGCGGGGTTTCGGGGGTGTTGCATGCACAATCTCCATTGATTTCTTGCAATATTTACAAGCTCAAATTAACTTTAAATAGGTCACCGTTCCTTAATATTTTTCGTTGCATATTTTAACTTCTCTTTATTTAAATGTGTGTGTGTGTGTGTGCAATTATTCTCTCAAAATCATCATCATGATTCTTAAATGATTGAGATTTGCCTTTAATACTCTCTTTAATGCTCCCACCTCTCAACAATAAGAAGAAATATTTATCCAAGACTTTCCCAACAGAGCCATCTTGATAACTCACACCTCAGATTTATAAGCTTTCAAATAATGTGAATTCTTCAAGACTTTTGAAGAGCTAAATCTGCCCATATTTCGCTATATCCCCTTAAGAAATGTGTATCCAGCATTAGTTAAGAAATTCTTCTCAAATATTTACTTCACGGATGAAATAGTTTACTCTCAAGTAAAAATACATAGAATATCTCTATCATTGGAAGACTTTGCAAACATCATAGATCTTCCCCATGAAAATGTTATCCTCGAGCCAAGAGATCGTGGTTACAACTTCAACAACAAGAGTGATATGTCTTCAATATTGAAAAACTCATCAATGTTGATACCAAAATTTTAACACCCACTGTTATACTCTAAAATTTTCCGTCCCATTTTTAAAGGAAATTGATTTAAGGCACCTCCTCATGTTCCTAGGATTCTCAATTGCTCAAGAATACTTAAGGGTTTGAACATATAAGCATCTCTCCTAAGCAATAGCCTACGATTAGGATTTTGTGTTTCTCAAAGAAAATTGAGTTTCTAATGCCTCAAGTGAGTCTCATGGTTCCACATATGCTTCAAGGTACCCTCGTGACAAGTTTCAAGCCTTGCATCACAAGTTTGCTCAGTCAATTGCTCAGATGAGTGAAAATCAATTTGTGATACGGTGGGAGAACTGGCTTGGGTTTTGCGTTTGTTTTCGCAAATGTTTCGGTTGAGCAAGAGTCGCCACCGACTTTTTATTTTATCCTAAGGGAAGATTAAAAAGCACAGCAAAAACCTTTGAGATGTTTTCTTGGGTTCGGGGAGTAGATTATAGAAAGGGAAGGTATTAGCACCCTTTCTATCCATGGGCTCTTAGTTACTTGCTTAGATCACTTGCCTTGTGTTTTCAATTGTTTGAAATGGTGCTTTGTGTGTGGGTTTGAAAAATGTTTTGAAAAGAGGCCATTTGTGGTGGCAACCTTTGTAATGATTCATGTTTGAATGTATACAAAGGTGTACTTATCTTTTGAAATTTTTTTCAATGTTTTTGAAAGTTGTTTTGAAAGTGTGTTGTGATGTGGATTTTGAAAAGTAGGCAAACGTGTTTTTGCAAGTTTATCAAGTAACTAAGAGTTGTCTACCCCTAAATTTACTCAAAGGCTTTTCCTATGTTTTAACCCTTTTAACAATTTTGTTCCACCATTGTATTTGGTGGACAATCTTGTGTTAGGATGTTAACGGGACGGGCGCGGGTCATCGTTTAGACCATGATTGCAATGGTGCCAAGTGTCTTTGGCAACTTTTCCTTTAAGGGACTTGATCATTTTTAGGCAACTTTCGAAAGCGTCATCGAGGGACTATGATCATTTGAATTGTTTTGTTTTGCCAAAGACACTCAACATGCAACATGGCCCATTATTGAAGGCAACAAGTGGAGTAACCCTAGGGGTGCAAGTGTGATTGGTGTTGTCCATTTTCATGCTTTTTGTCTTTGAATTAGGTCAAGCTATTTGTTATTTGATTTGCATACAAAAACCCTAAGTCTATCATGGCATATTTAGAAAGCTTTAAAGTGCGAGAATTAAAGTCCTAAATTATTACAACACAATTATGGGATGGGGGGTACAAATGTTCAAATGGGGATGAGACTTTAATAGGAGAGTGGTATCCCAATATTTACAACCAAATCGAATTAAACGCAAATGTAAATGTAAAGTACTGTACAAGAACAAGTAAATGTGTATGTGTAAATGTATTTGTGTAAGTGTATATAATTATTTACAAGTGAAATAAAAATAATAAAAAAAGTTAATTTTTGAATATTTTCATGTTTAGGACAAAACCCTAATTTTGTAAATAAAAGGTATTTATTATTTACTATATACAATATTTATTAATTATGTACAAAAAATAAATAAAAAGGAAGTATATTGTAAAAAGGTATTTTTGAGGTTAAATATTAATAAAAATAAAAAAAATGTATTATTTTGTATTTTTGTCCTAAATATTCTAATAAATATATATGTATTTATATTATTTACTAAATATATTAAATATGTACAAAAAATAAAATATTTATTATTTACAAAAAAAGTATATTTTTTAGAAAATATTTTCAAAGGATAAAATAAAATAAAAATCAGAAAATAAAAATGTATTTGTATTATTTTTAGTATTTTAAATAAAAGTATATATATATATATATATATATATATATATATATATATATATATATATATATATATATATATATATATATATATATATATATATATATATATATATATATATATATATATATATATATATATATATATATATATATATATATATATATATATATATATATATATATATATATATATATATATATATATATATATATATATATATATATATATATATATATATATATATATATATATATATATATATATATATATATATATATATATATATATATATATATGAAACTAAATGAAACAAAATAAATACCAAATAAAATGCAAAAAATGAGAGAAAAATATTTTTAGTGTTTTTTCATGTTTAGATAAAAATATAAAATCAAAATCAAAAAGAAAAAATTAAAAATGACAAAGATATCACATAATGGGCCAAGGGGGTGCAAATTGAAAAAAGGGGTGCAAAAAGTAGGACTGACTCAGGCCCAGCCTAAGCCAGTCATCTTCAACCTCCAGACTTGTTTGAACAACAAAAACGCGCGCTTCCTAACTCCTGATTCCTGGACTTTCAAGCAAAACTCATAACACCAAAAATGTAGAGCATCAAGAGACGAATCGAGACATATAAAGAACTTGACTTAACTCTAAGAAACGAGGGAGAATTTCTTCATCCCCAATTTCTGACCTAAGTTTTTTCTAATGTTCAGGTTCCAAATTCTCTCAGTACACACAACATAAATGCAAAGTAATTACATGTGTAGCTTCAGGGCCATGAGTAGAGCATTTTTCATTCATAAACCTAAGGCTAACTCTTCCTAGATTGAGAGATAGAAGTCCATGTTTTTACCTGTTTCAGCTTGAGACGTGTATGACAATGAAGGTACTTTCAGTGGAACTTGAGGACTTGTACAGCTTGCTTGAAGTTCAGAGGTGCTTCTCGAACCTCTAGCTTGCTTTGAAACTAAATGAATCGAGCTATAGAAGTCAACCTGCAAAATAGAAAAAGTGAAAATGGCAAGCTTGGTTAGGGGTGTTACAGTCTGTAACTAGGGATTGGGATAGCTTGTATGGATGTTATGGAGTGTGTATGAACCAGCTTTGGCCAAAACGCACGAGCAAACTGAGTTGTGCAACTCAATCTGCAAGGATGCCCTGTTTTGTGCAGCAAAATGGTGTTTCTGTGTTTGGGGAGATATTGATGGTGGTTGGCTGGTATTTCAGGTCAGTTGGGTCAAGTGGAAAGTGCTCACAAGGTTTGCTTGAGTTAGTTCTTGCATCAATGAGAGTTGGTGTTCAATATGCAAGTTTCTTCTATCTTAAGCAAAAGTTGCCAAGTTAGGTTGTAGGCCAAGGCAAGTCCCTCAAGCATGCTGCATAATCTCTCCTTGATCAGTGGGATTAGTCCATAAACTTGTGCCCAAAAGATATGCTTTGTACTTCTTTGATTTCCTTTTGACATAAAGTGCTTCTTTACAAGAATAGATAAAATGCTTTTTCCATTTTAAGACTAAACCTTCATGTAATGACCAAATGCACAAAATAACATCTTGGCACAATGGTTTAACATTGAATTATTGAGTGTAAATGGGATTAGAGGCCTGTAACCTAGCTTGCACAAGCTGATTTCAAAAATGCCTAAGTTATGAACATGCATTTGGCCATGAATCAAAGTGACTTTTGCCCATATTGACAAATTCGATTCTCCCTAACCACAAGGGTGTTTGAGAAGTTCTTGGACAATTTGGAAAGCTTGGAATGTGTACTACAATATATCTTTGTAATGCAAGTTGAGATTCCAAGTGGAAGCATGTGAAAAGTGGCCATGAAGTTAGGCAAAAATTCTGCCTATAATAGGTCAAAAATTTTCTAAGTTAAGAATGTTTTGCACCCTTGTTCTAAAAATCATAACTTGAGCTACAAGCTTCTTTTGAAGAAACTTTGTGAGTTGTATATTTTGCAATGGACTATAACTTTCATGTTTTGAGTTTTGTTTGAATCCAAATGTATCTTGATGAAAAGATGAGACAAAGTTAGGAAAAAATTAGGAAATTTCATAACTTAGAAAATTTCTAAGTTATGAAATTTCTTCATTTCAAATCCTAATTTGTGATTTTTGATTTCTTGATGAACAAGTTTCATAATTTGACATGTCTTGATGAAAAATGAATCTTGACACTTGATTTTGACTAAAAAGTCAAAGTTTTGACTTTTCAGTATACTGTCAAATTTTGATCAGTTGATTGGAAAATTCATCTGTCAATCTTGTGCATTTGGGATATTTTGAACTTGTTGAATGTGTCAAGACCATGTCATTGAGTCCTTGAGTCCATATGTGAGCTTGGTTTACCATTGGCTAGGTCAAACAGTCAAAAATTGCCTTTGTGCAGTCAAAACCCTAAAAATGACCATTTTGCCCTTTTGGTGATCTGATCAAATTTCTTGTGGAATTATGATCCAAACTTGATCAAATGCTCCATATGAGTTCATAATGTTTATGTGGGTCAAAAATCATGAGGTTTGACTGTCAATTGACCACAGTTGACTTTTTCCCCAATACAGCTGATTTCTAGGTCAACTGTCCAATTGACTGGGCAAAGATTGGAATCAAGGCTTGAAACTTGGTATGGATAAACTTGTGAGTTCAACATGAAGCATGAAAGTCACTTTGGGCCTTTTAGGTCAAAACATCTTTGTGCAAACACAAACCCTAATTTGGGTCAACAGTGCTAGGAGGAGTCTTGAGCAGAGTAAACCCTAACTTGATCTTGAGCTTCAAAGGTCTTGTGGTGAGAAAATATTGATGAAATGGGAGGGCAAATTTTGGGGTACAACAATTGCCCCTGTTCAATCTTCTTAGTCCTGAGGATGTAGATTGGCTTGCGTGCCTTTCGTGATCCGAGGGTGGAAGATGATTGAACACTAGAGTGCCCAGAAATTTGCACTCGCATACTGGAGTATCAGCAGTGTGATGGCGGTAATGGGCTTATAGATGCCATTTGGAGAGATGATGGATATGGGGATGGGCTTATAGATGCCATCTGGAGACATGACAGAACCTTGTCGGGAATGGGCTTATAGATGCCATTTGGAGGTGTCGATCGCGTAAGAGATTCCTTAGCGAGAACTTGCGTACTTTGAGAAAGGAAGATGGTTTCCTGGCCTGTTACAGGTGTTGATCTTCAAACTCTTCATGCAGATATGCCCTGGCTAGGTATAGGTATCGAATCTACAATCAAATGCTCACAGATATGCTCTGGCTAGATACAGGAATCGAATCCGGAACTTCAAAAGGTTGCTTACAGAGGTGCCCTGGCTGGATACAGGTATCGAATCTCTAAACTATTCGTGCAGATATGCCCTGGCTAGATACAGGTGTCGAATCTGGAATTTGTCGTCTACAGATATGCCCTGGCTGGATGCAGGTATCGAATTTGGAATTTGCTGTCTACAGATATGCCCTGGCTAGATACAGGTATCGAATCTGGAACTTGTTGTCTACAGATATGCCCTGGCTGGATACAGGTATCGAATCTGGAAATTGGTCGTCTACAGATGTGCCCTGGCTGGATACAGGTGTCGAATCTCTAAACTCTTCATGCAGATATGCCCTGGCTGGATACAGGTATCGAATCTACAATTAGTTGCTCACAGATGTGCCCTGGCTAGATACAGGAATCGAATCCAGAACTTCAAAAGGTTGTTTACAGACGTGCTCTGGCTGGATACAGGTATCGAATCTCTAAACTATTCATGCGGATATGCCCTGGCTGGATACAGGTATCAAATCTACAATCAATCACTCATAGATATGCCCTGGCTAGATACAGGTATCGAATCTGGAATTGTGACGGTTGACAGTAATCATCTTTGGATTGACCTTTTCCTGAAAAGGCAAGACATTAGTTGTATGCAATGTCATGATGTATGAGATGCATGATGTCATGATGTTCTCAAAAATAAATGAGATTGTGTGATATGATGCGTATATGCATGCGTCATGGTGTATGATAATGTGATGAATGTATATGAATGTATTTTCGTCTAGGAAAATAAATCCTTGACGACTGCCGGGAAATTGTGGAATCCTGGGCTGATGTTGAAGAGTAGAGTTCTTCGCTTCCGCTGGGGATGATGGTTGCAAGAATAAACCGGTAGGAGAAAATGACTCCGTTGGGGAATAAACTCGTTGGAGAGATTACTCTGCGGGGAACTACTCTGTGGGAAGAGATATTTCACTGAGGTTTTGATGAGAGCTCTGCTGGGGATTCCACTGATAAGTTATGTTGGGGAATTTGATGAACTTCGTTGGGGATAGGAAGAACTTTGCCGAGGACGATCTTTCCGTGGTAATTAGCTGAGGATAACCCAGTTATAACCTGGTGGGGAAACAACCTTTGAATAAAGTCGGGGAGAGACGTAAGTACTCCGCAGGTGATAAGCTTCCAGAATCTACTGGGGATAAGCTTCCAGAATCTACTGGGGATATAGATTCCACTTTCCTGGGGAAACTTTGGACTGTACAGGGGAATGGGTTCCATTGGGGTGTCTGGTATTTCACCGGGGAAAAATCTTATATTAAGATTGCCGGGGATGCTTGCTGAGGAATGTCTATACTCCGCTGGGGAATGTTGAGATCTTCTGGGGATACCCAACTTTCTTAAGGCTGACAGTAGACTAACTCTGTTTGAGGAGAGTATCGCCGACTTGCTGGAGATACTGTGCCTTTTTAGGGCTGATGGGAGACCAATCTGCCTGGAGAGTACTGCTGAATCTTGTCTTACTCTGTGGGGAGTTGAGGTAACTTGGTTACATTCTTCAGCCGAACTTACCTTGGTACCTTGGTGGACAAAGCAACTAGATCGCTTAGACAATTCTTTACTGTCCCTGTTTCTGATGTCACCTGTAATTAGTCCTTTGTTTCGCATGCAAATATTTATGATTAGCAATTAATGTCAAATGCATATATCAAAAATGAACATTGGACGTTCTTCGTAAAACAAAATAGATAAACGAAAAACAATTGGCAATTTGTCTGAAAAATTGAACTTGTATTGATTCTTGAATTTGCCTGTAAATAAGCGTTTTTGTACAAGAGGCTGACGTCCTAGTAAGAGAACGCCGCCGAGCAAAATAGAGTTTATACAATTTTGTGAAAAGGAAACAAAACAACTATGTGAAAAAAAATAATCCCACTGAGTTCCAACTCTGCTATCGCCTTTATGTCTTCAAGCGTCTCATCACTTTGCTGCTTAGTTGAAGATGAAGTTGATAGATTGTGCCGTCTGAGCCCGATAGTTGATGCCGAATTCTGGATGCAAGGTGATCCAATGAGACATAGTATTACGCTTTATCCCTAACTTTTGCCTGGACCGCCCTTTCGGATTTTCAGTCCATCGGGATACCCATTTTTGCCCAAGCCGCTTTTCAGGTTTTCGACTTGCCGGGTGTACAGATTTTTTTCATTTCATCCCTTATTTTTGCCCGAACCCTTTTGGTTCGCCGGGAAGCCCTTATTTTTGCCTAGGTGTGTCAACCTAGCGGGTCTTTAATTCATGTGTAGTATCTTTTTACTATGTCTGCATTGGCAGGGTGAGGAAGGTCGTCACCATCCATGGTGGTTAAAATCATAGCTCCTCTTGAGAAGATATGTTTAACCACAAATGGCCCTTCGTACGTAGGGGTCCATTTGCCCCTGGGATCACTTTGAGGAAGAATGATGCGCTTGATTACCAGATCTCCGACTTGATACTCTTGTCGTCTGTCCTTCTTGTTAAATGCCATGATCATCCGTTTTTGGTACATCTGACCATGACAAATAGCAGTGAGTCTCTTTTCGTCAATTAGGTTTAATTGATCAAGCCGAGTCTGGATCCAGTCATCTTCGCTCAAACCTGCATCCTTCATTATCCAGAGAGAGGGTATCTGAACTTCAATAGGCAAGACTGCCTCCATGCCATAGACCAAGGAAAAGGGAGTTGCCCCTGTTGACGTCTGTGCTGAGGTACGATATCCATGAAAAGCAAACGGTAACATTTCATGCCAATTTTTGTAGGTCACTGTCATCTTCTGCACAATCTTCTTGATGTTCTTATTCGCCGCTTCTACAGCTCCATTCATCTTCGGCCGGTAGGGAGAAGAGTTGTGGTGCTGTATCTTGAATTGCTCGCAGAGCTCAGTGATCATCTTGTTGTTGAGATTGGTACCATTGTCCGTAATGATCCTCTCAGGTACACCGTATAGACAGATCAGGTTGTGCCGAATGAAACATGCCACGAAGTTCTTGGTTACGGTAGCATAGGAAGCTGCTTCAACCTACTTTGTGAAGTAATCAATTGCTACCAGGATGAAGCGGTGCCCGTTGGATGCCGTAGGTCTGATTTCGCCGATCATATCAATGCCCCACATTGCAAAAGGCTAAGGTGCTGTCAAGACGTTCAGAGGAACCGAAGGAATGTGCACCTTATCAGCATAGATCTGGCATTTGTGACATGTCCGAGAATGTTGGTAACAGTCGGCTTCCATTGTGGACCAGAAATATCCTGCCCGGAGGATTTTCTTTGCCATGGTATGTCCACTGGAATGTGTTCCGAAGGTACCTTCATGTAGCTCTTCCATGATCCTTTCTGCTTCAGTCTTATCCACACAACGCAATAAGGTTGAATCATGGTTTCGCTTGTAGAGAATGCCATTGCTGAGGAAGAATTTTGCCGCAAACCTTCTTAGGAACTTCTTGTCATTAACAGATGCGCCTTCGGGGTATTCTTGAGCTTCAAGGTACCTCTTCACTTCATGATACCAGGGTTTTTCTGTTACCTCTTCGGTCTCAAGATCGCAGCAATGTGCAGGTTCATCCAACTTCCAAATAATGATCCGGGGAGCCTCATTGTCCCATTTTACTTTGAACATAGAAGACATCGTAGCCAATGCGTCCGCCAACTGATTCTCCTCTCTTGGGAAGTGTTCAAAAGTTATCTCCTCGAAGTGGGGGATCAACGTCAACACATACTCTTTGTAAGGAATAAGATTTGGGTGTTTCGTATCCCACTCACCTTTGATCTGATTGATCACGAGAGTGAAATCTCCAAAGACACTCAGAAACTTGATCCTTAAGTCAATTGCAGCTTGAAGACCCATGATGCATGCCTCATACTCCGCCATGTTGTTGGTGCAGTTGAAACATAGTCGGGCGGTGAGTGGAGTATGAGTGCCTTTAGGGGATATGATCACATCGCCAATACCATTACCCAAAGCGTTCGAAGCTCCGTCAAAGTGCATAGACCATCGGGATCCTTCCTCAGGTCCTTCATCCGGTCCGGGTACTTCACAGTCAGTCACTACCATGATATCCTCGTCTGGAAATTCAAAGTTCATCGAATGGTAATCGTCCACTGCCTGGTGTGCCAAATGGTCTGCCAATACACTTCCCTTAATTGCTTTTTGAGTCGTGTACTGGATGTCATATTCCGTCAAGATCATCTGCCATCTTGCTATTCTTCCGGACAAGGCAGGCTTTTCGAAGATGTACTTTATTGGATCCATTTTTGAAATCAACAGAGTAGTGTGAGTCAACATATACTGTCTCAGCCGGCGAGCAACCCATACCAAAGCGCAGCAAGTTTTCTCGAGCAGTGAGTATCGGGTCTCACAGTCGGTAAACTTTTTGCTAAGGTAATAAATGGCGTGTTCTTTTCGGCCAGACTCGTCATGCTTCCCCAGCACGCACCCCATTGAGTTGTCAAGTACTGTCAAGTATAGGATTGGAGGTCTCCCTTCAACCGGCGGCATAAGAATGGGTGGTTCTTGGAGATACTCTTTGATTCTTTCGAAAGCGGCCTGACATTCATCGTTCCAACGTACTACTTGATCTTTCTTCAGCAGTTTGAAGATTGGTTCACAGGTAGCAGTTAGATGTGAGATGAATCGGGCAATGTAGTTCAACCGTCCTAGAAAGCCTCTGACTTCTTTCTCTGTCTTGGGAGTTGGCATCTCTTGTATGGCTTTTACTTTGGCAGGGTCCACTTGAATACCTTTGTCGCTTACGACGAAGCCTAACAATTTTCCAGATCTCACCCCAAAGGTGCACTTGTTTGGGTTCAACCTCAGCTTGTACAACTTCAGACGGTCAAACAGTTTCTGTAGATGGTCAAGGTGTTCCTCCTCAGTTTGGGACCTTGCAATCATATCGTCGACGTATACTTCTATCTCGTGATGGATCATGTCATGAAATAAAGCAACCATGGCACGTTGGTAGGTTGCCCCAGCATTTTTCAACCCAAAAGGCATGAGCTTGTAGCAAAAGGTGCCCCACTGAGTAACAAAAGTGGTCTTCTCCATGTCTTCAGGAGCCATCTTGATCTGATTATAACCGGAGAAACTGTCCATGAAGGAGAAAACTTTATGCTGAGCAGTGTTGTCAACCAGAACGTCGATATGAGGCAGAGGGAAATCATCCTTAGGGCTTGCCCTGTTCAAATCCCTGTAATCAACACACATTCGGACCTTACCATCCTTTTTCGGTACTGGAACCACGTTGGCAACCCACTGAGGGTAAGAGGTCACTGCTAGAAACCCGACATCAAATTGTTTCATAACCTCAGCTTTGATTTTCTCGGACATTTCTGGACGCATACGGCGGACCTTCTGTTTTACCGGAGGGCAATCTTCCTTGGTATGCAGGTGATGAACCACAATGTCGGTATCCAACCCAGGCATGTCTTCGTAAGACCAGGCAAAGATTTCCACATAGTCATGCATCATCTGAATCAACCGTTGTTTCACACTAAGCTCTAAATTGGCACCAATCTTGACTTCCTTTCTGTCTGTCTCAGTACCCAGATTTACCGTTTCCACTGACTCTTCATATGGCTGAATGGCCCTCTCTTCCTGGAGTAGTAGTCTTGCGAGTTCACCAGGCACTTCACAATCATCTTCACCTTCGTCTTCGGCTAAGTTGATCGGATTTTCGAAGTCATAACTGGCAGTAGCAGAGTCGTTACCAGTGAGATCCAGAGTGGATTGGAACCTGTATAGGTGAGTGTGTGTAAATATAGCTGTTTTGCAATATATAATAAAGAAAGAAAAGGAGCGCAAGATTTTGAAATGCAACAAACGTCCAATGTTTTTATTGATGATATATGAAAATGACACACAAAAGCCCTCACAAATGAAGCCACGGTGCCCCGGGTAAGACACCGAGCCATAAAAAGTTTCAACATATTGTTTGTTACAAATTCAAAACAAAAGAGTTCATTACTGAGTGACAAAAGTAATAGGTGTGAAGTCTTTGGCAGTCCAGTTGCTTGGTCCACTGTCGGTTGTTGGGTAGATCCAGCTGTCGAATTCAGATTCCTCCACGTCGTCTTCAATAGAATTTACTCTCGGGTTGGTGATGAACACAGGAGATCTTCCAATCCTTGCCTTACGAACAGCCCTCTGAGCCTCTGCAGTGAAACCCAGACCAAACTTATCGGTCTTCGGAGTAAAGTCAGGAAGTCGACCCCAGTTTGCGCACTCACCCTTCTCAATAACAGCCCGGGCATCCTTTAAGGAAGCCATCTTCAAAGGAGGGTCTTCAATCACAGTTTCAGCTGATGCTAGTGTCTGAGGCACCTCTTCAAAGTGCTAGAATGGAGTCTCAATGAATTCCCCATCCATCTCTATGTACCCAAACGAGTTGAGGTGGCTGAACATGTATTCTTCCTCCCCTTGAACTGTAACAATCTTCCCTCTGACCGGGTACTTAAGCTTCTGATGTAGTGTGGAGGTCACAGCTCCAGACTTGTGGATCCATGGACGACCCAACAAGCAAGAATAGGATGGTCGGATGTCCATCACATAGAAAGTAGAATCAAAGACCTGAGAACCAACCCTGATTGGAATGTCAACTTCGCTGTGTACCATCCTTTTCGAACCATCAAAGGCTCAGACAACAATGTTACTAGGCTTGAGCTCCAAACCATCACAATCCAGCCTGTCTAGGGCCTTCTTGGGCAATACGTTCAATGAAGAACCGGTGTCTACTAACACATGGGCAAGAGTAGTGCCCCTGCATTCAATGGAGACATGCAGGGCGTCGTTATGGTTCTTTCCTTTGGCGGTCAGATCGGCGTCAGAGAAGCCCAACCCATTATCAGCAGTCAAGTTGGCCACACAATCGGTAAATTGATCAGCAGACGTCTCTTGTGGCACATGGGCCGTCTTCAGGAAGGAAATCAGGGCCTTGGCACGGGCCTCTGAACACAACAACAGTGATAGCATAGAAATCTTTGATGGGGTGTGCCCCAGCTACTCAACCACATTGAAATCACTCTTCTTGATAATCTTGAGAATCTCTTCCATCTCTTGCTGGGAAGCTTCAACAGTGGTTGTCTTTGGTGCCTCCGTCAGGGCAGGCAAATCAGTAGCAATCCCTTTGCCCCGAGCGTCAGATGACTCGGCAACAGGGGTAGAAACAGGAACTTGATTAGGAAGGGGAGCAGGCACACTTGCAGGTGTGATGATAAGAGGTCTCTGAATAGCTGGTGGCGCAATATCTGGTGAGAACAGCCTACCACTGCGAGTAACTTTGGCAGGCCCGGTGATGTTACTGACGCCGGTACTAGTACCAAACTCTTGTTTAACTCCAAGCACATAAACATCTGCCCCATAGTGCCAAGGGACAGCTTTGTCGGATGTATAAGGGAGAGGCCCCGGAACAGTGATGATGATAGGAGCAATCTTCTGAGTGGACATGATTTTGACAGGCTTCTTCGAAGGAGCCTTAGGAGGTTTGTTGAAAATAGTGACAATAGAAATTTCTTCAGCAGGGACAGCAGGAACAACAATCTTCTCGAACAAGATTTCTTTGCTATCCATCAGGCTTTGGATACCTGATTTCAGCACATGACAACCAACAGGTGAAACAACACATAGAAGGCAACCTTTACCACATCCCGGAAATAAACCGGCCAGCAACAGGTTCCTTTTGACAGTCAACAACAGAGTAACAATCTCTTCCACGGAGGCTACATACCGGTCTTCTTCCACAGCATTCACTCCATGCTGGGGCATGGGAGCAGTCACAACATTGGATCTTTCGGGCGCCTCAAACTGTATTTCTTTAGCATCGATAAGGTCCTGAACCTTATTCCTCAGAGCCCAACAATCATCCGTAGTATGCCCCGGGCTATCAGAGTGATAAGCGCAACGGGCGTTGGGGTTGTACTTTGGAGAAGCTGTGTTCACTACCTTTGGAGCTTCTTTGACAGTTACCAGATTGGTTGACAGTAGTTGCAGCAATATCTGAGACAGGGTCATGCTGAGCCGAGTGTACTGCCTTTTGGGTCTCTCACCCCTTGGTTAGTTGTATTGCTGAGGAGCAGCAGCAGGCTTTGAAATTACCAACGCATTGACAGCTTGGCGGCGTTTCGGTTTAATTTGTCTTCTTGGACCATAAACAGCATTGGCTTCCTTCTTGAAGGGCTTCTTTTCAGTACTCGAGGAGGCACCTTTCTGTATCTTCCCCGACTTGATACCAGCTTCTATTCTCTCACCAGTTAAGATCAAATCTGTAAACCCAGCAGAAGAATTCCCAATCAGATGGTTGAAGAATGGACCAGACAGGGTCCCCAGGAACATGTCAACAAGTTCACGGTCAGTCAAAGGTGGTTGCACCCTACCAGCCAGGTCTCTCCACTTTTGCGCATACTCCTTGAATCCTTTGCCCGTCCCCAGTGACATACCCTGGAGTTGGGTACGCGTGGGAGCGAGGTCGGAATTATACTGATACTGCTTATAAAATGCAGTAGCCAAGTCCTCCCAGTTTCGGATACTGGCTTCATCCAGCTGATAGAACCATTCGAGTTGAGACCCCGAAAGGCTATCCTAGAAGAAATGGATCCACAGGTTCTTGTCTGCAGTGTAAGGTTGGATCTTCCTTACATATGATCTGAGATGCAGCTTAGGGCAGGAAGCCCCGTCGTACTTCGCAAAGGCAGGTGCCTTGAACTTGTGTGGGATCACCACCCCAGAAGATAAACTTAGATCTCCAAAATCCAGCCCCGACACATGTTGAACCTCCATGGCACTTAAATGGTCCTCTAGTTGCTTGTACCTGTCTTCGGAAGGAGGGTACTGTTCGTCGTTGTAATCCGTCTCGTTGTCGGAGACCGCAGGACTAGGAACCCTTCCTTCTTGGGGGCTATCCCTCCCTACAGAGGAAGTAGCCTGATCAGCCTCATTCTGCAGTGTATTCCCAAACCTCCGTCCAGTGTTAAACAACGCAGTCCTCTTCTTCTTCTTCTTCAAGAGCAGAGTCTTCAACTCCTGTTGACCCTGAGCTAAACTCATGACCAGCTCTTGAAACTGGGCGTTCTGGGCCTGGAGGGCCTTGATAGCTTGTTCGGTAGTAGGCTCGGAAGACATGATGATTGAGTGCTGAAATAAACAGCGAAGAAGATTAAGCAACCTGTAGAAGAAGGGTACCTGTTATGCATATGATGCAATGAGATGCGTATGATTTATGTTTTCAAAGACAATCGAGATTCAACTTTGTAAACAAAAAGGAAACACACTTCATTAGATTCAAACTTTAAATTGTTCAACAATTGGCCCTTAGGCGTTACAAGAATGAAAATACTGAAAAGGAAATAAAAGCTGTAAAAGAAACATCCAAAGCCCATCAGTGCTCCCATGGCCTCCTCTTCTCAGTACGGATATAGTCGTTCAGGATCCGCTCTTCCTCCAATTGCTTAGTCAGCTTCTGGATCTTTTGTTCCTGTTCGTTGAACTTTTCCCGATAATAATCCCGTTCTTCCTGTAGCTACGCCAAAGATCTCTTTAGTGTATCAACATCAGTGGGTATCTGAGGAGGGAGGACAGTTGGAGGAACCTCGTCTTCATCAGGAAATTCAAGAATGATAGGCCTGACAGCTTCGTATGGCATACCTAACTTCTGAGCACGGATGCGGACCCATCTGCAGTAGGGTTTCATTGGTAGAGAAGTCTTTGATCCCAACTCATGTGGGTCAGCTTTGTGAATTCTGTCCCAAGCCTTGATGAATCTACGGTGCAGCTCGTCACTGTCTACCTGAAACTCAAAACTGATGTGAGGCACCAACATCTCATGAGGCCCTGCTCTTCTGGATCTTCTAAACTGACAGAGAGCTAAACATGGATTATAAGAGATTCCTCCCTGGGTACCGATCAATGGAACATTAGGATATTCTCCACAACGGTCAATAATGGCTACCTCATCCAAACCTCTGAGAATCCAAATGATGTCATTATCAGTGAGAGACATTAACCTATGAGCCCAGCCTTTTCCTTCTTCATTCTTCAGCATGAACTTAGGGAGGTGCGAAATAAACCACCTCACTAACAAAGGAGCACAACACCACAGAGTTCCCCGTCTTCAGGCAGTATGAGCATAGAGTTGTTGCAGGATATCATCTAAGAGAGTGGGTACAGGGTTCCGAGACATGAAGATCCTTATGGCATTGATATTGACAAAGTTATCATGATTTGGAAACAATACTAGACCATAGATTAAGAGAGCCAGAATGTCTTCGTACGCCTTGAAGTCTAAGTCATTCTAGAAACTATTAACTTTGCCAATCAGAAACTTAGCCAAAAAGCCCTTAACTCCACTTCTAGTCTCCCAGTTAGCCATTACCTCTTCTTTGGTCAAGGGAAGGGTTGCAGCAATCTCTTCAGGCCTAAGAGTCTTCTCCCAACCAGTGAATGGAGTTTGTTCCAAAACAGGGATACCAAGAAAATCAGAGAATTCTTCCAGGGTAAGGACCAGCTGGAAGTCTTGAAAGGTGAAGCAGTGGTACAGAGGATCATAAAACTGGACCAGGACACTCATCAGTTGTTGGTCCCACTTTGAAGTGACTAATCCGAGAAGAGAACCATGCCTCTTGATGAAGGAAGTAGTGTTTGGAATCCTATCAACCAACTCCTTGAGCAAAGTAGGTGGTTGAACAAAGTTGAACCGAATAGTATTCCTACGCACGGGCATCATGATGTCCTACAAAACAGAGCAAAGATGAAACCCTCTTGTCTTTGAAATGGGTCAGTCCTTATGCAGGTTGCATGCAATGGTATGATGGTATGATGTTATGATAAAGCACACCACAAGTATTCACAAAGGCAAACATGATAAGGCACACAAGTCACACAAGATAGCCCTTAGGGTTTAGGCCAACATGAAGTTTAGGTGTTACCCTCTTTTAGTTTCGTTGGTTAAGACCTGTCCTATCAAAAGTAACCGGGTTCTAGAGGATCTCAATATCATTGACTACCCTCAATCGGTCATAACTCCAGCATCGCAATCTTTTCTTGCGGCCAGAAACATCGCGAGAGTTTAGCCTCAATGAGTGTAGCATATTGCTACTGTTCTATGGCCAAGTTGGGTCAATTTAGGGTTCTAAGGTCGATTGGTGTTTAATGACTCCTTAGAAGACCCATATTCTCCTCGTTGCAACACAAGGGATATCGGTACAGACCAAGGTGTCACACCAACGTAGCCACTGCTTCACCCATGTCGGTCTATGCCAGACAGGTTCCTCACAACTTATGCTACCTAAAAGGGTATTCCCCAGATCCGGGTTAGGATCTTATGAAACTCCGATGCAAAGCCCACAAATGTAAAAGCAAACAAAGCAAGCAATTGAAAACAAGGTGATCTAAGCCCTAAGGTTACTCCACTTTTAAGTTATCCCCAGCAGAGTCGCCAGTTCTGTGATACGGTGGAAGAACTGACTTGGGTTTTGCGTTTGTTTTTGCAAATGTTTCGGTTGAGCAAGAGTCGCCACTGACTTTTTATTTTATCCTAAGGAAAGGTTAAAAAGCACAGCAAAAACCTTTGAGATGTTTTCTTGGGTTCGGGGAGTAGATTATATAAAGGGAAGGTATTAGCATCCTTTCTATCCATGGTTATCCATGGGCTCTCAGTTACTTGCTTAGATCACTTGCCTTGTGTTTTCAATTGTTTGAAATGGTGCTTTGTGTGTGGGTTTGAAAAATGTTTTGAAAAGAGGCCATTTGTGGTGGCAACCTTTGTAATGATTCATGTTTGAATGTATACAAAGGTGTACTTATCTTTTGAAAAGTTTTTCAATGTTTTTGAAAGTTGTTTTGAAAGTGTGTTGTGATGTGGATTTTGAAAAGTAGGCAAGCGTGTTTTTGCAAGTTTATCAAGTAACTAAGAGTTGTCTACCCCTAAATTTACTCAAAGGCTTTTCCTATGTTTTAACCCTTTTAAAAATTTTGTTCCACCATTGTATTTGGTGGACAATCTTGTGTTAGGATGTTAACGGGACGGGCGCGGGTCATCGTTTAGACCATGATTGCAATGGTGCCAAGTGTCTTTGGCAACTTTTCCTTTAAGGGACTTGATCATTTTTAGGCAACTTTCGAAAGCGTCATCGAGGGACTATGATCATTTGAATTGTTTTATTTTGCCAAAGACACTCAACATGCAACATGGCCCATTATTGAAGGCAACAAGTGGAGTAACCCTAGGGGTGCAAGTGTAATTGGTGTTGTCCATTTTCATGCTTTTTGTCTTTGAATTAGGTCAAGCTATTTGTTATTTGATTTGCATACAAAAACCCTAAGTCTATCATGGCATATTTAGAAAGCTTTAAAGTGCGAGAATTAAAGACCTAAATTATTACAACACAATTATGGGATGGGGGGTACAAATGTTCAAATGGGGATGAGACTTTAATAGGAGAGTGGTATCCCAATATTTACAACCAAATCGAATTAAACGCAAATGTAAATGTAAAGTAATGTACAAGAACAAGTAAATGTGTATGTGTAAATGTATTTGTGTAAGTGTATATAATTATTTACAAGTGAAATAAAAATAATAAAAAAAGTTAATTTTTGAATATTTTCATGTTTAGGGCAAAACCATAATTTTGTAAATAAAAGGTATTTATTATTTATTATATACAATATTTATTAATTATGTACAAAAAATAAATAAAAAGGAAGTATATTGTAAAAAGGTATTTTTGAGGTTAAATATTAATAAAAATAAAAAAATGTATTATTTTGTATTTTTGTCTTAAATATTCTAATAAATATATATATGTATTTATATTATTTACTAAATATATTAAATATGTACAAAAAATAAAATATTTATTATTTACAAAAAAAAGTATATTTTTTAGAAAATATTTTCAAAGGATAAAAATAAAATAAAAATCAGAAAATAAAAATGTATTTGTATTATTTTTAGTATTTTAAATAAAAGTATATATATATTTATTTACATATGAAACTAAATGAAACAAAATAAATACCAAATAAAATGCAAAAAATGAGAGAAAAATATTTTTAGTGTTTTTTCATGTTTAGATAAAAATATAAAATCAAAATCAAAAAGAAAAAATTAAAAATGACAAAGATATCACATAATGGGCCAGGGGGGTGCAAATTGAAAAAAGGGGTGCAAAAAGTAGGACTGACTCAGGCCCAGCCCAAGCCAGTCATCTTCAACCTCCAGACTTGTTTGAACAACAAAAACACGCGCTTCCTAACTCCTGATTCCTGGACTTTCAAGCAAAACTCATAACACCAAAAATGTAGAGCATCAAGAGACAAATCCAGACATATAAAGAACTTGACTTAACTCTAAGAAACGAGGGAGAATTTCTTCATCCCCAATTTCTGACCTAAGTTTTTTCTAATGTTCAGGTTCTAAATTCTCTCAGTACACACAACATAAATGCAAAGTAATTATATGTGTAGCTTCAGAGCCATGAGTAGAGCATTTTTCATTCATAAACCTAAGGCTAACTCTTCCTAGATTGAGAGATAGAAGTCCATGTTTTTACCTGTTTCAGCTTGAGACGTGTATGACAATGGAGGTACTTTCAATGGAACTTGAGGACTTGTACAGCTTGCTTGAAGTTCAGGGGTGCTTCTCCAACCTCTAGCTTGCTTTGAAACTAAATGAATCGAGTTATAGAAGTCAACCTGCAAAACAGAAAAAGTGAAAATGGCAAGCTTGGTTAGGGGTGTTACAGTCTGTAACTAGGGATTGGGATAGCTTGTATGGATGTTATGGAGTGTGTATGTGTTGGCTCCTAAATTCGACACCCTTGTTTTTATAGACCATTAATCATGAGGGATGGTTTCGACCAGCTGATTCTGTCGAAATGCTCATCAGAAGGTGGCAAGGTACTTAGAGAATTTCTTCTAAGTAGGAATCTTGTTGCCTTCGACGTCAAAGGAGCTTCTCGACAAAGGTATTCGATGCTCAGAGTGGAACGGTTTGAGATTCGAACGTTTGGAGGGAAAACGGTTCCCAGCAGTTACCAAGTGCTATGTGCCAAGATCAGGAGCGTCGAATGCTGTGAGCATGCCAAGTGGAGTCATCTCGAAGCAGCGTAACTGCCCGACGGTTACTTGAGATGTGTTTAGTATAAATACTAGTTGTTCACGTAGTTTTCGCGTGTGTTCACAATTATATACAAGTCACTCATTTAGATTCAAGTACCCAGTGTGAGCGAAAGAATTGTTGAGAATGTATGTGTGAAACACCATTTAAATTAATCAAAGTCATTTATTTTCCAGAACTTTATTGCCTTTTCATTTATCCTTCCCTGTCGAAGCCTTTATTTAACGCTTTCTTTTATTCCACCAAGTTTTCCTTCATGCAATTTACATAAAGTGTTTTTACTTTACTGGCATTAACCATCATTAAACTTAGTCAAAACCCCAAAAATCAACCATGTCTTAGGATCAATCTGATCGATCCTGCGAGTCACCAAATAAGTAACCTTTTGGAGGATCAGCGGTTGTTTACCAATTTCTACGGTAAACAAATTGGCACACCCGGTGGGACCTTGTGTTGATTTTGAAGGTTAACCGTATTTATACAGAATATCATCTTTTTCGAGAAGTATTGCATGTTATTGAGAAGTGGTAGAATATACACTAACAATACCAATACTGCCAGAAGAAGAGAAGCGATGGCGAATCCACCAAACAATAGCAAAATCCCACAAACAAATGTGGGAACAACGGTTATCCCAACCGTAAGTGAAGCGATAACCGCTGGTTCAACACCAGTAGTAACGGTCACACAAACGGGGCCATTACCTCCGTTCACTGGCCCCAGAATGCCTCTGGGAACTCCCCCACCAAGGGGAAACCCAGGAACTAGGCCTTATGTTCCCCCAGGATTTTCGACAAGCGGTCTAAATCGAGAACTACTCTATGGCATGCCAACTTCTGAATTGGCTAGCCTGACGAACGTTGCGTACACTTTTTCAGACCCTTTAGTGAGTGCCTCTTCGCCACTCCAAGTTTCTGGAGTTGGTATGGCGAACAGAAATAGGACCCAACTCTTAGGAGGAACGTCCCAAGTAGCGCATGGCCTTACGAATGCCTCGACAGCAGTCTTGAGGCAACAAATGGATGAAAGCAATCACGATATGGTTCAAATGTTGGCACAAACTTTAAGTACGGTGTTGAACCCTCTAATACAAAATACCACCCAGTCGAATCAGCAGATGACAGCGCAAATGACGCGTCTGGCTGATTTCTTTGGGGTACCCCAACCTATTAGACAGCCCCAAAGGGCGCAAATAAGGGGAAACCAAGGTATACTTTTAGAGGAAGAAACCACTATTAACCAAGTCCAGCAGCCTGTCGAAGAAAACCTTAGGGCACGATTGGAGCAACCCGGGGTCGAAGAACCTAGGGTCATAGCTCCGGAGGTGAGGATAGTCAACAGAAACCAGAATGCTGACGAAGTAGTTCAGCACATCCAATACCAGAACATGGGTTTGGAAAATAACCTGGCAGCCATGATCGAAAGAATCATGACCCAAAATGGGATGAATATGGGCTTTCGTAGGCCCAACTTTACATCCCCACTGTCAGAATATGTGTTACAAACAGACTTACCTCCCAGATGTAAAGTCCCTAAGTTCACTAAATTTTCAGGGGACACGACAGAATCCACTGTCGAACACGTGGCGAGATACTTGATTGAAGCAGGAGATATTTCAAACAACGAAAACCTGAGGATTAAGTATTTCCCAAGTTCTTTAACAAAGAACGCGTTTACTTGGTTCACAACTCTCCCCCCCAATTCCATCCACCATTGGACCCAGTTGGAGAGATTGTTCCATGAGCAATTCTACATGGGACAGACCAAGATAAGCCTGAAAGAATTGGCCAGTGTAAAGAGACGTTTCACTGAACCTATAGACGAATACCTAAATAGGTTTAGGTTGCTCAAAGCAAGATGCTTTATGCAAGTGCCAAAACATGAGTTAGTTGAAATAGCCGCAGGGGGCTTAGATTATTCCATTAGGAAGAAATTAGACACTCAATACCTGAGAGACATGGCCCAATTGGCCGATAGAGTTCGACAGGTAGAACGCCTTAAAGCTGAAAAAGCCAAGGCGACAAAAACTCATAAAAGAGAAAGGATAGCATATGTCGAAATGGACGACGAAGATCCAGAAACTTTCGAAGAAGCTATAACCGTCGAAGAAAGCAAGGTCGATCTAGCAGAACTAAAACAAGGGCCACCATACTCTTGCAAACTGCTAGTCCCCTCAAGTGGGAAAAATCCCACTGGTCCGGAAAAGGCCAACGATAGGTTCCCCAAAAAGACTTACAGTTTTGATATTACAAAATGTGATGAAATTTTTGACTTACTTGTAAAAGATGGCCAAATGATAGTATCCCCAGGGGTAAAAGTGCCTCCTCTTGATCAAAGAAATAAAAGAGGCTTTTGTAAATATCATAATTTTCTGGGCCATAAAACATCTCAATGTTTTCTTTTCAGGAATCTCGTGCAAGACGCTATCGAAGAAGGGAGGTTGAAATTTGCTGACAAGACCCCCATGACTGTGGACTCTAACCCTTTGCAGGCTGAAGCCCATTATGCTGAACCTTCAGAGGTGAATGTGATCGAGGCATCCAGAAGCCAGGCGAAGAGGCCAGGAATAACTATGGTCGAAGTCACCAAGGATCATGTCAACATGCCAATCTTTGGCAGTTTTTCTGGGAGTCTATCTAGAAAAACAATTGAAGCGGTCCAAAAAGCGGTTGAAAGCCCAAAGCTGGAGACAGTTGGAGCCCAAAAATCTGGAGCAAAACCCAGTTCCTACTTGGCTGCAGTTCAAGGCCAGACAGAGGACTTGGAGACTCAGATGAAGCAAATGACTCTTGCCACCAAAGACACCATGAATGTCAACATGGTCGAAATCTATGAACCAAAAGCATCAGAGGAGGCCACTAGGCAAGAACAGGCCAACAAAACGGCTTTCCCTCGGGAAAATGAAAATCTGGCAGATTTCTTGCAAAGATGCCAGAAGAAGAAGTCATAAGTGATGCTGTGTCCTCGATGTAGCTCAATCTTCGACAAAAAAGCTGCTTAACACATCCAAGGCGTAAGAGCAGCAAACAGAAGAAGGGAAAGTGTTGATACTTGACATGACCCCAGAAGAACCTACCAAAAGGGTTCAAATCAAGAGAAGAGGCCACTGACATTCAGGCCTCCAACCAATGTGCCAGTTGATACGTGGTATAAAACATCTGGTCGAAAGAGACCAAGCGAGGAAAGGTGGCACTCCTTCGAAGTGCCAAGAGATTCATCTTTGGCACATAAGAAAGAACCTCCGGTTGTTACCCCTAAAGTGACCCAGATATCAAGTAACTACAAAGGAAAGAATCCCATGTCTCGATCCTAATGAAGAAGATACCAGAGGCGGCGAAAGGCTGAGAGGGAAGCTGCTAATGAACCAAAGCCAGAATCAAGTTCAAATGTCCCTCAGAGAAAGCAGAGGAAGCCTCTGGAAAGACAACCAGTGACCAATAGGCTAGTCTGGCCTAACCAGGGTGAAGTTGATAACGAAGATGGCTGAGTCTGATGACACCCTAGATATCATGGTGAACATAGTCTCAGTTTTGCCAAGAGAGTTCAACCGCCAGGTGGAGGTCGAAGCAAGCGATTGGGAAGTTGAACAAGAAATGGCCAAACATAGGCCAGTATGCTACTTCGTCATGGATAATGGCGCTACTGAAGAGCAAAATGGTTTCTTCGAACCTCCTACAGAGGCAATGAAAAATCACCTCAAGCCTTTATTTATAAGGGCTAAACTCGAAGAAACCACAGTAAATAAGATCTTGGTGGACTGTGGGGCAACCATCAACATCATCCCTCACTTTATGCTGAGAAAAATAGGCAAGAGCGATGAAAACATCAAGCCTCACAACATGGTCCTGTCGAATTATGAAGGCGGAATAGGGACCACTATGGGTGTGATCCAACTGGACATCAAGGTGAGATCCATCCTTCGACCAACTATGTTTATGGTCATATCGGCCAAACCAAATTATAATCTTTTGTTGGGCCGAGAATGGATACATGGTGTTGGAGCTGTACCATCATCAATGCACCAAAGGTTGATACTATGGCGTCCTGATGGAATGGTCGAAAACATAGAAGCGGATCAAAGCTATTACTTGGGCAAAGTAAATCACCTAGGGATGGCAGACTTCGACAAAAATTTGGCTCACATTGGGCCATGCCCAGCACCTGACTTCGACTTGGCGCCAGCGCCAAATGCTTTTTGTTCCTTATACCTGCACCCTGAGCATGGTTTTCAATGGGACAGAGAAGACTTGTCCCACATTGATTTTAGTGGGCTAACTGACATCCAGCCAACTGGTTGGGGAAGCGAATTCAGTGACAATGACTGAGTCACAATCACTACAGCGAATTTCGGCTTACATAGCCGAAACAAGGATGATAACAGCTCTCGAAGCCGAAGTAAAATATATGGCCACACAGGCCAATGATCAAGAGTTACCTTCTGCAGGTCCTGGAAAGGATTTCGACCCAGAACCTCCTGATATCATGCCAGAAGGAATGCAGGAACAAAGGCTCGACGCCATCTACGACGATGAGCCTTTAGGATTCGAAAAGGACCCCTTAGCGAACAACATCAAAATGTTAGCGCAGGATCCTTTAGAAGAAATCAACTTGGGCGAAGGGTTAGAGAAAAAGCCAACTTACATTAGCGCAAAAATAGACTCAGAACTCAGGTTGGAAGTGATCCATTTGTTAAAGGAGTTCAAGGACTGCTTTGCGTGGGATTACGACGAGATGCCCGATCTTGACAGAGGATTGGTAGAACTTCAGTTGCCAATCAAACCTGGGAAGAAGCCAGTCAAGCAAAGTCCAAGACGCTTTGCTCCAGAAATACTGTCGAAGATCAAAACGGAAGTCGAAAGACTGCTGAGGTGCAAATTCATACGAGCTACGAGGTATGTCGAATGGATTGCAAACATTGTGCCAGTGATTAAGAAAAACGGTACATTGAGGGTGTGCATAGATTTCAGAGATTTGAATGTTGTTACACCCAAAGATGAATATCCTATGCCTGTGGCGGAAATGCTAGTCGATTATGCCGCTGGCTATGAGTACCTGAGTATGCTCGATGGTTATTCAGGATATAATCAAATATTCATTGCTGAAGAAGATGTGTCGAAAACAGCTTTTCGATGCCCCGGGGCTTTAGGCACTTACGAGTGGGTAGTGATGCCTTTTGGCCTAAAGAACGCTGGGGCAACATATCAGCGAGCGATGAACTCTATCTTCCATGATTTTATTAACACTTTTATGCAAGTATATATTGATGACATTGTTGTAAAATCTGTTTCCAGGAAGAACCATATAGACCACCTTCGACAATCATTTGAAAGAATGAGAGAACATGGTCTGAAAATGAACCCTTTGAAGTGTGCATTCTGTGTAAAAGCTGGAGATTTCTTGGGCTTCGTCGTCCACAAGAAAGGAATCGAAATCAACCAGAACAAGACGAAGGCAATTCTGGAAGCGAAAGCGCCAGCGAACAAAAAGGAACTGCAATCTCTGCTAGGCAAGATAAATTTCTTGAGGAGATTCATATCCAACTTAAGTGGGAAAGCTCAAGCCTTGTCACCCTTACTTCGACTGAATAAGGGAAGATTCGAATGGGGGCAAGAGCAACAAGAAGCCTTCGACAAAATCAAAGGGTATCTCACAAAGCCACCTATTTTGGTGCCTCCTTGCAGCAACAGGAGTATGAGATTGTACATAGCTGCATCTGACAAAACTTTGGGAAGCATGTTAGCCTAAGAAGATGAAAATGGAGTCGAAAGACCCATTTACTATCTTAGTAGAGTTTTGAACGATCCAGAAACTAGATATAGCAAAGTTGAAAAATTATGTCTATGTCTTCATTTCTCTTGTACAAAGCTCAAACAATATATAAAGCCAGTTAATGTGTATGTTTCGTCCCATTTTGATGTTTTCAAGTACATGTTGTCGAAACCCATCCTGCACAGCCGAATTGGCAAGTGGGCGCTAGCGTTAACTGAGTACTCCTTGACCTTTATGCCTCTTAAGGCAGTGAAAGGGCAAGTGGTGGCAGCTTTATAATCGACCACTCAATTCAGGTTGAGAATATAAATTATGTGGAGATAGAGCCTTGGAAATTCTACTTCGATGGTTCCAGCCATAAAGATGGAACAGGAGTAGGGGTCTTGATTATTTCTCCAGAAAAAATTCCAACAACATTCAAGTACAAGATATCAGGTACTTGTTCGAACAATGAGGCTGAGTACGAAGCTCTAATTACTGGCCTTGAGATATTGTTGGAATTGGGGGCAACTCGACTCGAAATAATGGGAGACTCAGAGTTAGTCATTAAGCAAGTCACAAAAGAATATAAGTGCATAAGAGGAAATCTTATTATGTACTTTGTGATAGCAAATCGTTTATTGAAAAAATTCGAAATGGTCAACATTCGACACATACCCAGATTGGAAAATCAAATAGCCAACGATTTGGCACAAATTGCATCTGGGTACAAAATTTCAAAAACGAGATTACAAAGAGCAATCGAAGTCCGGGAAAAAATAAAAGCAACTAGTCTGTCACCAACAGATTTGAAATCGACAAGACTAGGGTATGCTGATCAAAGGAACTTTGAAATATCGTTCATAGACAGTTTGTCAGAGCAAGATTGGAGGAAACCCATTGTAGATTATCTACAAAATCCAGCAGCTTTGACAGAACGAAAAATAAAATATAGGGCGTTGAGTTACGTACTCATGGGTAATGAGTTATTTAAAAAGACGCCTGAAGGGGTACTGCTAAAATGCTTAAGTGAAACTGAAGCATACATAGCCCTTTCGACTACACACGTTGGAGCATGTGGGGCTCACCAAGTAGGCCATAAGATGAAATGGTTGTTGTTTCGACAAGGACTATACTGGCCCACCATCTTGAAAGATTGTGTCGAGTTCGCGAAGGGATGCCAGGTATGTCAAGTCCATACAGGCATCCAACATGTACCAGCAAGCGAACTTCAATCAATAGTGAAACCTTGGCCCTTTAGAGGATGGGCGTTGGACCTTATTGGAGAGATTCGACCAACATCATCAAAGAGCCAGAAGTATATATTGGTAGGCATTGATTATTTCACTAAGTGGATCGAAGCTATTCCTTTAGTCAATGTAGAGCAAGAAAGTGTCATTGAATTTATTCAAAAGAACATTATCTTTAGATTTGGAATCCCTGAAACTATAACGACTGATCAAGGATCAGTTTTCACCGGTCGAAAGATGCAGGAATTCGCTCAAGAAACAGGCTTTAGACTCCTAACATCAACACCTTATTATGCACAGGCAAACGATCAAGTTGAAGCAGCGAATAAAATAGTGATTGGCCTGATAAAAAAGCATGTAGGGAAGAAGCCAAAAAATTGGCATAAGACGTTAAACCAGATCTTGTGGGCCTGCCGAACGTCCCCAAAAGAAGCCATAGGTACAACACCATATCGACTAACTTTTGGTCATGACACAGTGTTGCCAGCGGAAATTTGTCTTCAATCTGCAAGGGTTCAGAGACATCATGATATCCCCTCTGAGGTTTATTGGGATATGATGTTAGACGAACTAGTAGATTTAGACGAAGAAAGACTATGTGATCTCGACCTACTAAGGATTCAGAAGAAAAGAGTGGAAGACTCTTACAATAAAAAAGTAAAACCTAAGGCATTATCGCCTGGAGAATTAGTTTGGAAGGTGATTCTCCCCATGGATCGAAGGGATCGAAGCATGGGAAAATGGTCACCCAAATGGGAAGGACCATTCAGAATTATCCAAACTTTTTCTGGTGGAGCTTATGAAGTCGAAGAGTTAGGTGAAGATAAAAGACTCTTGAGAGTAAACGAAAAATATTTGAAAAAATATAAACCTATGCTCCAAGAGATCAAAATAAATAGCAAGTAATGACCAAATTAACCATAAATAGCCAAAATGGAAAATTTTATAAGAATTAGCCAAAATGGTTACATTGTCAAACAAATATTACAATACATGGTTAATAAATGGCTGAGTAAATTAGAAGGGGATAGAATCTCTAAGTCGAAGGTACTTGGCCTGCTGCAACTCCAGTCTTTTGTTACATAAGGCAGTCGCCTGGGAAAGTTTGGCAATTTGGTCATCGAAGGCTTGGGCCTTCTCAGCAAACTCTAGGCCTCGTGTAACTTCAGCTTGGCTCTCCGTGTCTGAAACAGTCGAGAGAAGCTCCTCCTTGCGCTTGGTATTAGCATTTATCTTGGCCTCCAGCTCTTCGATTTGCGCCTTTATAGAGGCATTGTCTCGATCTATGGCGTCAATTTCTTCTTGCTTAGATGCCTTCTGCTTCGACAACTCTGCAATTCGAGAAGTCGTCTCAGCTACCTCAGTCCAGGCAGAAGAACTCTTGCCATGTAGCGCTTCGAGATGGCTGTTGAAGCCCCTCTGACGTCGATAGTCCGCAAAGACTTGGTCAATAATGGAGTATAACTCCAAGATAAAGCTCGAAACCTCTGGAGTCACAGCAAGCAAATCGACTGCATTCAAAACAACTCCAAGAAAAGACGGAGCAGTGGGATCCCCCTCCAAAGCCTTCATCAGATCTTTCTTGAAGAACAGAGCCTTGACCTTCATCAAAGCCTCATCAAGAGGAGAAGTCGAAGTGGACTTCCCCGATGCAGTATAAGCATCATGACTAAGGTCAGATGAACTTCCCCTACTCTCGATGATGGCATTCAGGTAGCCAATGGGATCCGTTTGCTTCAAGAGTGCCAAGTCTTCTTTAGACTTAGGCTTTGTCGAGGTGGTAACCCTTACAGCAGCGTTGGCTTGGGGTTGAAGTTGTTGAGTAGCGTTTGCATCGATATGACTCTCTACGACATGTAGTTCTGTAGTGCCAGCATCAACATGATCCCCTTCGTCATGTTGCTCCTCTGACAGATCGACCACTTGAGTTTCCTTTGGTTGTTGTTCCTCTGCTTTGGCAATGGCTTCATCGTTTGCCAATTCCTCCTCTTGTTGCCTACTGTGTTCAACAGAGTCTTGTGTCTCTGAAGTCTTTGGTGCCGAACTTTAGGTGGTCTCCTGAAAATAGAAGAGGAAGAATCTTCTAGTTTAGAAAGAGACACAATCGAACGTGAGCATCGACACTTGAGTTAAAAATGGTCAGAGAAGCTACCTGTAGAGGAATTTCAGCCCCAGGGCTGGAATTATCACTTTCGACGGGTTTATTGAGCAAAACGTTTAGCTCCTCCTCCGTGGGCTCTTCGATGATCACGGGAGGTGGCCTGGGTCTTCTCCCTGCAACCTTTATTCTGATCATGGGTCGAGACTCAGGAGAAGGAGCATATTTCTTCAGTTTTCTCCGTTTAAGAGGAGCGGGGGGAGATTCGTCCTCGTCGTCACTCCCAGATTCGACCGTTAGTGCAGGTCGTTTCTTGGGTGAAGGTGCCTGAAAACCAATTGGAGTTCGATTTAGAACGCCACATCGAAAATCAGGATGTTAAAACCAGAAGGAAATAGTAAAAGTTTAGTTACCGGTGCTGAAGGTTTTGTCGAGGGACCTCCTCCCTGATGGCCTTCTGTGGTTTTCTTTGCTGCAGGCTTTCGAACAACTGAAAGAAGACGCGTTCACAAGTTATAATTAACAAGTTACAAGTCGAAATGGAAAGACAAATATAATTTGGAGAGTGAACGTACATTTCTTTATTTTGTCAAGGACTAGAACGAAGGACTTCTGAAGTTCGCCCACAAAATCTTTTTCGTCGAGGAACTCTTCAGCATAATAACTCTTCCACCAGTCTTCGAAAGATGGTGAACAGAGGAAGTTAAGTTGATAGTCGAACAGTGAAAGTACTGTTCGACCAGCGTACCTGCCAATATGCTTGGTGGCAGCATCCTCAGTATAATCATTGCAAAAATATAACATTGATTTCTCCTTAGGAAAAATGGGAGAAGGAAGTGATTGGATGATACCAAACTGTCGAGAGACCAAGTTTGGCTGATAAGCGATCAAGCTCAGGTGATTCTTGGAACTCTTAAAGCGCAGTGGCATTATTCTGGGTGTGAGAAATGCTTCCCACATTATTGTATGTTCTTCGAGATGAGGGTCACCTGACGACTTGGGATGGGGCCTGGTGAACCATTATGGACCAAACTTTCGACGAGCGAAAGGAGCCATGGTCGGGGTGAATTCTTTTCTTCTTGCAAACATCAAGACGAAGTTTGCAAAAGTCTGTTGGAGTTCCAGCCCATCCTCAGTGGGAGTCAGTAACGCCAGTCTGGTGCCTTCGATACGCCTTTTGGCTATCTCAGGAGCTTGTTCGTTTATTTGAGTTTTCTGAGGTAAGAAAGACTCAAAAGTGGCATTTAGCCATAGTTGAAGTAGCCAGAAGGGTCCTGCAAGCAACAAACTGGCTCTATTTTCGATGACCTTTAACAGAGTCGCTCCACTGCTGATCGACTCATACAGGTTCGCCAGGATTAATTCGGCCAAACAAATGTTTTGACCATGGTGAAGCTGGGTAGCAAGGGTGACCATTTTCTTCGTCACCTGTAGAGACTTCGTGCAGAACACAAAGCGTGACAGCCAAAGGGCTAGAAACGCAATGTGTTCCACGTCCGTCACATTGGCTGTCGACCTGTCATGGTAGTGGTTGATGTAGGTGGTATAGGTGGGTTTGGTAGCTGAGAACCCAATTTGGTCTTCCGACATTTCCTCTGGGTCGAAATAATCCCCAGTTGGTCGAAGACCGGTGATGGCAGCCACGTCGAAAAGAGTGGGTGTTAGCATTCCACAAGGCAGGTGGAAAGTGAAGTGAGTATAATCCCAGAAAAGCAAAGAGGCTATCAGCATCTCAGGGGAGTAGTTGAGACCAGTCTTCGACAGCATGACTAGGTCATAAATCCCCAGGTTCTTCCAAATCGAAGCCTGGCTTTTTTCCATCTTCTCTAGCCAAGCGTTGTAGTCTGGTGTAAGGCTAGGGCTAGACCTAAAATCCCTAACACCTCTATTGAAGAAACGAAGATCTATCTTTTCCTTAGCAGGATCTTCGTTGTCATCTGCAGCCTTTTTGGAGCACCCAACAGGTTTGAGTGCCTCAAGCACCGGGAAGAAGTTCTTGATCTTTATGGAGTCATCAATGCATGTAGATAAAGGGCCAGACATGGCGAAAATCTGGTTGGAGTATCCAACCGGAATCAGTAGTTGAGAAGAATAAGCTTCACGCTCAACAGTTCCCAGGGGTTCAGGAACCCTTCGCATGCCTGTAGAGTTAACTGTTGGAACAGTTGAGAAGATTTTTGGTTTGGCAGTTCTAGAAGGAATGTTAGAACTGGGTGCATTAGAAGAACCGGAAGCCATTTTTGGGTTAAGATGAAGGTGAGTGAAGAACAAAGTGTTTGCAGGTGTTTGCAGAGATTTTTGTTCAATAATAAGGTTTGGATGCAGAATGGCGTGAAAAAGTCCCACAATGGGTACCTAGCGCTATTTATAGTGGTTGGGAAATCACAAAATTCGAGGCCATTTAATGTTGCAGATGATAGTGGGGCACATGGCACTCCTTCGCTGACATAGCCGTTCTGCAGAAAGGAAACGGTGCAGCGTGCACCCTCGTTTTTGGGAAATTGTCATGATGACAATATGTGAAAAGACATTGGGCACGCTAAACGCCTTACTGAGGTGACGTCTTAGGTACATGTGGAATGATGGCTTTTTTTTTTGGGATTGTCAGTTGGTTGGTAGAAGACAAAAAGCACACAGGTTAATCTGTGGCTAAGAATGAAGGACAGGTGTCGAGTGGAATCTCAAAGAATGCCTTTTTCTTTTCAGCGTTGAAATAAGGCATTCTTGGGGGGCAATTTGTTGGCTCCTAAATTCGACACCCTTGTTTTTATAGACCATTAATCATGAGGGATAGTTTCGACCAGCTGATTCTGTCGAAATGCTCATCAGAAGGTGGCAAGGTACTTAGAGAATTTCTTCTAAGTAGGAATCTTGTTGCCTTCGACGTCGAAGGAGCTTCTCGACAAAGGTATTCGATGCTCAGAGTGGAACGGTTTGAGATTCGAACGTTTGGAGGGAAAACGGTTCCCAGCAGTTACCAAGTTCTATGTGCCAAGATCAGGAGCGTCGAATGCTGTGAGCATGCCAAGTGGAGTCATCTCGAAGCAGCGTAACTGCCCGACGGTTACTTGAGATGTGTTTAGTATAAATACTAGTTGTTCACGTAGTTTTCGCGTGTGTTCACAATTATATACAAGTCACTTATTTAGATTCAAGTACCCAGTGTGAGCGAAAGAATTGTTGAGAATGTATGTGTGAAACACCATTTAAATTAATCAAAGTCATTTATTTTCCAGAACTTTATTGCCTTTTCATTTATCCTTCCCTGTCGAAGCCTTTATTTAACGCTTTCTTTTATTCCACCAAGTTTTCCTTCATGCAATTTACATAAAGTGTTTTTACTTTACTGGCATTAACCATCATTAAACTTAGTCAAAACCCCAAAAATCAACCATGTCTTAGGATCAATCTGATCGATCCTGCGAGTCACCAAATAAGTAACCTTTTGGAGGATCAGCGGTTGTTTACCAATTTCCACGGTAAACAGTATGAACCAGCTTTGGCCAAAACGCACGAGCAAACTGAGTTGTGCAACTCAATCTGCAGGATGCCCTGTTTTGTGCAGCAAAATGGTGTTTCTGTGTTTGGGGAGGTATTGAAGGTGGTTGGCTCGTGTTTCAGGTCAGTTGGGTCAAGTGGAAAGTGTTCACAAGGTTTGCTTGAGTTAGTTCTTGCAGCAATGAGAGTTGGTGTTCAATATGCAAGTTTCTTCTATCTTAAGCAAAAGTTGCCAAGTTAGGTTGTAGGCCAAGGCAGGTCCCTCAAGCATGCTGCATAATCTCTCCTTGATCAGTGGGATTAGTCCATAAACTTGTGCCCAAAAGATATGTGTGATACGGTGGGAGAACTGACTAGTGTTTTGCATTTGTATTCGCACTTGTGCGGTTGAGCAAGAGTCGCCACCGACTTTTTATTTTATCCTAAAGGAAAGGTTAAAAAAGCACAGCAAAAACCTTTTGAGATATTTCGTGGGTTCGGGGGGTAGATTATGAAAAGGGAAGGTATTAGCACCCTTTTCATCCATGGTTATCCATGGGCTCTTAGTTACTTGGTTTTTTAGATCACTTGCCTTGATTTTTGATTGCTTGAAAATGGTATGTGTGTGAGTGCTTTTGAAAATGTTTTGGAAGAAGATGCCTTGTCTTAGGCTAACCTTGTAACAATTCTTTACTCGAATATTTTACAAAGGCGTGTATCTTTTCGAAAAGATGTTTCAAAATGTTTTGAGAGTTTGTTTGAAAGTGTTGTGGATTGTGGTTTTTGAAAAGAAGGCAAGTGTTTTTGCAAGTCGATCTCAAGTAACTAAGAGTTTTGTCTACCCTAGTGTACTCAAAGGTTTTTGTCATGTTTTAACCCCTTTTTAACAATTTTGTTCCACCATTGGAATTGATGGACAATCTTGCGTTTAGGAAGTTTATTCGGGACGGGCGCGGGTCATCGTATGGACCATGAATGCAATGGTGCCAAGTGTCTTTGGAAATTTGCTTTGAAGGGACTATGATCATTCCGTTTAGGCAACATTCGAAAGCGTCATCGAGGGACTTATGATCATTTGATTTTGTTTAGCCAAAGATACTCGACGTGCAAGCATGGCCCATTTTGGAAGGCAACATGTGGGATTACCCTAGAGGGTGCAAGTGTGATTGTGTATTGATTACATGTATTTGTCTTGTATTAGTTTATCTAGCGTTTGATTTTATGTACATACAAACCCTAGGTCTAACCATGGTATAATTGGAAAACTGTAAATTGCGGAAATGTAAAATCTACGCTATTACAAAATAGTATCCGGGAGTGGGGATACAAGTGTATGAATGGGGATGAGACTTATAATATCCAATAAGTTACAACCAAATCGAATGTGCGATCAAATGTAAATATTGAATATACAGATATAAGATAAACAAATGTATAGGAGCAATATGAATGGATTTGCATTGTGTAAGTGTAAGTGTGTATATGTATTGTATGTAATTTATTTACAGGTTTGAGATATGAATTTAAATGCGTATTTAGGGTATTTGACCTAAATATGTGTTTTAAGGAATCTTTGATTTGTATATTTAATATATACAAAAGAAAAATGTTTTAATCGAATGTTCTTATTTCTAATTAAATTATGAAATGATGTTTTTTAAGAAAAGAAACTATTTCTAGGTTTTCATTATGTATAAAAAGTATGTAAATGTCAAGAATTGAATTTTGTATAAAAAGGAGTGTATTTTTTATATTGTTATGTACAAAGTATATTTTAATTGAAAAGGGATATTCTCAAATTTAATGATATTGTATAATAAAAATAAAAATGTATCTTATGTACAAAATTAATGTTTTCAAAATTTATGTACAAAGATATATTAAAAAATGTTTGCAATTTTAATTATATGGTAAAAAGGTATTTTGTTATAATTTAAATTAGGTGTTTTAAATAAAAAGTGTTTTTTTCTTCTTTTACATATTTTAGTATTAATGTGATTTTTGTAAAGAATAAATAAAATATGGTTTTATAATAAAAAGAAAAGAGGTTAGTGTTAATATGGAATGTTTTTGTTGAAAAGAAATAGAATCATGGGCTTTAGAGAGGGGGTGCAGAATGGGTAAAGCCCATTTGTTTGAAACGAATTTAGGGTTAGGCGTTTGTTTGTTCAGTAAAGGGGATTAGGGTTTGAACGGCGCCGCGTTCGTATGTTCGTTCATCATCGTCTTCTTCTGATCAGCTCCTCCGTCCAGCCACCAGTGTCGCTCCCAAAACCTCTCTTCCCTCCATGGCACGGGCTCAGTGTCCTTGATACAAGGTTCGTTTCAATGTTTATGTTCCTTTCTCTTTTACGAACTTGCGTGCGTTTCTGATTTGAATCTTACTTTTATCTTTTACTATGAGATGAAGGAGAAAAGAAGAGGGAGAGAGCTTACTACCTGGCCTTGGAGAAGGAGGAGAGAAAAAGGATGCGGTGCTCAGGAGGCTGGAACAGTCGAGGAGCGTGACGCTTGCTCTTTGAGCTTTCCTGGTATCTTTTATCTTGCTCCTTAGGGTTTTGATGATGATGTTCTGAAAAGCCCTATCTTGAAATAGATTCACTCCTTTATCTTTTCTCTTCTACTATATGTTGCCTTTGGGAATTCGTATGTTTTTGAATATGCTTCCTTGACACTTTGCCTTGAATATGCTTCTTTCTTCTTCTTCTTGAACACTGTATACTTGTTGCCTTAGATTTGTTTGACTATACTGGGATTGACGCTTTGAACTTGTCTTGAGTTGGATGCCTAGAGCTTTTGTTGCCCAGTGATGTTTACGCTGAGGGCCTAGTGTTGAGTTGCCTATGTACCTTCTTTGATGTTTCTGTATGCTGGTTTTACGCCCGATGATGTGTCTACTGAGGGCTTTTAGGCTTGAAATGCTATGGCTTTGAGTTGGTTTCTGTGTTGGCAGTGGGCTTGGTGTTTGACAAGGGTTCAACAGGTTTGTACCTTAGTATGGCTTTTGAGGTTATGGCAGCAGGCTGGATGCCTAGCAGGTTTTATCAGGTTTTTAGTTGGTTTATCAGGTTTGAAGGCTAGGCCAGGTTTGGTAGTTTAGTTTATGTGTTTGTATGTGTTTTGGTTAAGCTGATATGGTGAGGTTTTGACAGCAGGTAAGCTTGCACTAGGTTATGTTGTTGGACAGTATGGTGGTTCTAGTTTAAGGTTAAGCTTCAGCAGGTTTGAGGTTGGGCTTCAGGTTTGCCTCATAACTTAGCAGGTTTTGCTTCAGGTTTGAACCTGGTGTGCTTCTGGTAGCAGGTTTGAACTTGGTTTTAGGTTTTGAACTTGGTTTCAGTTTTTTGTATATTTTTCTTCCTATCTCCTTTCTTGCTGAACCGTGTTTTGTTCTTTGTGTTATATCTTTTTCTTCTATACCTGCCTCTAGCCTAAAACCTGCATCTATCTCTCTTCTTCTCACTCTATAGTACAGTTAATATATTATAATATGATTCTGCTGTACTTTTTTGTTCTGAAGGGGCCCTGGGAAATGATGATAAAGATCTTGCTTGCATAACACATTTTTCTCTGCATCTTTATCTTTCTTTTGACAGCTTGCTACACTTTATCTTTTCTTTGATATCTTTTCCAAATCCTTTTTGACAGCTTTTGAGTGGATTTTGTACTTTGACAGTAAAATGCACTTTTGGCTTTTGATAGAAAGTTGGAATTGGATTTTAGTTTAGTTTGAACTTGAACTATGCAGTTTGAACTTTGGAATTTATGCATTTGACATTTTGCATTTATGAATAAAATGAAATTCTTTCCTCTTTATGAACCGGGAGAAATCCCGTGATTTGCAGAGAGGGTTAACTGATCCCAATCAGTGGCCCCTAATGATGAGCAAATTTTATCTGTCTTTTTTAATTTAACTGCTTTCTGACTTTTCTTCCCTTTTTCTTTTGCAGGTGAATAATGGAGCACCGGAACGGAGTGAAGAATGAAGAAATTAGAAAATGAATAGAATAGTTTTTTTTTTTTACTTTCAATTTAATTTTTGTACACTATTATTATATTAAATACTTCATAAATAAATACTTGTATCAAATAATAATTATAACAAACATTAAATATGAAATAAAAATCCTATTGATTCAATTAAATCTTTTCAATTCCTTTTCTTTAATTGTTTACTTGTTATTTATAATTCCTTAATTTAAATAAAATGAAAGTTTAAATTTCAAATATTTAATTCTTAGAACCATAAATAATCAACTAAACCTTGTTGATCAAAATAAATGAATTCGACGTATCCATCATTCAAAGCAACGCACAGTCGAACACAAAAACTGATCAGACGCAATCCTCTTTTTCACTGATTCTTTGCCAAGCACTGTAATTCCAAACTGCACACATCCTTTGACTTGGTGAATTCAAACCAACTGCCCCCTCTCGCTGATTAAATCAAAACAATGCGAATTTAACCCGAATCTCGGAATAAACGGCAAAGTGCTGTGGAATTTTAACCTTTTTGAGAATATGCCCATAAAACCCTTAATTCCTGATTAAATGCCAAATAACATTCGCCTGATCAAAATTGAACCAAAATCTACCAAAAACCTAAGCCAACTGCTTGAACTGTTCTAGGGCTATAAAAACCAGTAAAACCCTAATTTTGCTTGACTGTTAAGAAAAGTCCGTTTGTCCGATTCTTGAGCCAGTTTTGAAAAATCAGGGAAGGCTTGAAGCTGAGATTTCTTGGGGAAAAATGCGAGGGCAAATTTTGGGGTACAACAGTTGCCCCTGTTCAATTTTCTTTGACCTGAAGAGTTAGATTGGCAAGTTTGCCTTTCGTGACTTGAAGGTAAAAGAAGATTAGACACTAATGTGCCCAGAAAATTTGCACTCGGCTATGTGATGGTGGAGGTGAATGGGCTTAAAGATGCCATTTGGTGATGGGCTTATAGATGCCATCTGGTGTGATAGAATTTTGTCGGGGGATGGGCTTAGAGATGCCATCTGGTGACTGCTGGTAGGAGGACGGGCTTATAGATGCCATCTGGACGTGTTGAACTGTATGTCAATGGTGAGTGGACAAGTATCAGAAGGGCCTCCATGTTTCGGAACATCTCTGAATCGGGGTCCGAACAAGCAACAGATTGACGTCCATGTCTGGAGAATCTGTAAACTATTTTCGGAGTTGAGATTGAATAAGCAATAGAGCAACATCCGTTGTTGGGAAGCGTCCGTAAACTATTTTCAAAAATTGAGAAGAGTCTGAATCAGTTGGTAGATTGACATCCGTTGTGGGGAAGAATCCGTAAACTGTTTTCAGGAATTGAGAAGAGTCTGAACAAGTTGGTAGATTGACATCTGTTGTGGGGAAGAATCCGTAAACCGTTTTCAGAAGTCTTGAAGTTGAAGAGGCACCAGTGTAGGGTTTCCTGCTGACGCGTCTGAATGAATCTGGAATAAGTATCAGAATGTCGCCGTGTCCGGGTCACATCTGAACCATTTCTGGATGAATATTGAGAGATGATCTGTGTCTGTCGACTGATCTTACCTGAAAAGGCAAAGGGTTAGTTGTATGCAATGTTATGATGCATGATGCAATGTACGTGACATCAATATTTATGAATGTGATGGATGCGCATGCGAGCTGATGAGCTAATCTTGCTGAGGATAAATGAATCCGAGATGGATGAAGATAAAAGAATCTTGATTGCTGTCGGGGAAATAATTCCTTGGCTGCTGCTGGGGAAGAGAATTCCTGATGACCTCTACTGGGGAGTCCCAAACTAATAGACTCATGCTGGGGAGGCCAGATTGAGAATCTTCGGCTTAATGGGAAGTAACTCTGGTGATCTCACTGGGGCACTCAAGATTTGCCCTCCCAAAACTCTGTGGGGAGAAGGTTCAATGGTCTGGCTCCGCTGGGGATGGTAATTGAAGTTTTAGCCTTGCTGGGGAATTTTGATGAACTCCGCTGGGGATAGGGAGAATTTTGGCAAGCGCGATCTTCTGTGGTGGTTAGCTTGAGAAGAATCTGAACAAGCGATAGGTTAACATCCGTTACTTGGAGAACCCGTGAACTATTTTCAGAAATCTTGAAGTTGAATCAGCAATAGAGCCGCATCCGTTGTTGGGAAGCGTCCGTAAACTAATTTCAAAGGTTGCATCTGAACAAGCTGATAGATTAACATCCGTTACTTGGGAAGAATCCATGAACTGTTTTCAGAAGTCTTGAGAAGAATCTGAACAAGTGATAGGTTAACATCCGTTTACTTGGAGAACCCGTGAACTGTTTTCAGAAATCTTGAAGTTGAATTAGCAATAGAGTCGCATTCGTTGTTGGGAAGCGTCCGTAAACTAATTTCAAAGGTTGAGAAGAGTCTGAACAAGTTGGTAGATTGACATCCGTTGTAGGGAAGAATCCGTAAACTTGTTTCAGAAGTCTTGAAGAGGAACCGGTGTAGGGATTCCTGATGATGAGCTTGTGTAAAACTGCATCGGTTTTGAACACTTTTGACATTCGAATGCCCCAAGTAGTGATGTAGATAAATCCTGGCTTATTATAGGTGTTGGTCTACAATCGGTTGTTCACAGATGTCTCCTGGGTTGTTACAGGCGTTGATCTGGAATTCTTCAGACATGCCCTGGCTGGATACAAGAATCGAGTCTGGAAATAGTTGTCAACAGATATGCCCTGGCTGGATACAGGAATCGAATCCTCAAACTCTTCAGACGTGCCCTGGCTAGATACAGGAATCGAGTCTGGAAATGTAATCAACAGATATGCCCTGGCTGGATACAGGAGTCGAATCTGGAAATGTTGTAGTTGATAGATGTGCCCTGGATGGATACAGGAATCGGATCTTCAAACTCTTCAGACGTGCCCTGGCTAGATACAGGAATCGAGTCTGGAAATAGTCGTCAACAGATATGCCCTGGCTGGATACAGGAGTCGAATCTGGAAATGTTGTAGTTGATAGATGTGCCCTGGCTGGATACAGGAATCGAATCTTCAAACTCTTCAGACGTGCCTTGGCTAGATACAGGAATCGAGTCTGGAAACGTAATGATTGATTTGTTGAACACTTTTGACATTCGAATGCCCCAAGTGGTGAAGAAGGAGTCTTGAATCAGATTACTCTGCATATTGAGAGATTTCTTGAAATCTTGACTGGACTGCCCCAGGTTAACTGTACTTTGAAAGATCTGTTGGACCTTGACTGGACTGCCCCAGGTTAATTGAATTGTAACATGTCATGCCCCTTGTTGATAGGAGATTTGATGGAAGTGTTATCCTCTTGAAGTGATTTTGACTTACTGAGAGAGTTTTCGTTCCTCCGAACATTCGTTGTATGAATTTCTTCGCTGTCAAACAAAAAGCCAAATGCAGACAGTGATATTCAAGCAATGCAGAGTTTATGTTTGTCTCGAAGTTTTTTTTTTCGTTTTGAAAAATGCGTTTTTAGCAGAAAACTTTTCATAAGACAAGTCAACACAAGATTTAGAGTAAAGCCCTACAGGAGTCAGGATACCTTTTGTAACAGTATGCTTTCGAACTAACCCATGCTTCAATTAGGACTTTTGAAGGGTTGTAACGTGGCCTGGTTCACGGTTTAAGAAACAAAGGATAAAGGCTCAAAGTATATTTGTACCCACCCGCTCTTCGTGATGTTCTTCAACCTAAGCTCAGTTAATTGTGTGTCACACTCTGTTTTGAGTTTGGAACGACTTTTGGGCGATGGTTCACCAGTTTGAATTTGGGAGACAGTCATCTTCTCCCTTTTTTTTCTTTTTCAACATTTTTCATGTTGTTGAGGATTTTGTAACGACCTCACTATTTTGATTTTGATTTGTTATCCCTGACTTTTGCCTGACTGTTACCGTTTTCCGGGATTACTGTCAGCGGGATGCCCCAGCTTTCTTAAGCCTCCTTTATAGGTTTTGGCTTAGTGGGCTTTTGTCTTTTGAGAGATTGACTGTCTATATGATAGGGAACCACCCTTGTCTTTTGATTCCAAAGGAATGCTTTCTTTTTTTTTTGACATCGTTCGTTGTGTTACGAACTGAGAGTTTGCGACTTCAATGCGCATTTTCTTTTGAATTAACTGAGATACTACCCTGCCCCGGGTTTATATCAAAGGTTTTGATTGTTCAGAACAGAAAACTCCTACTTCTTTGGCTCGAAGGGGTTGACTAGGGATTAACTTCCTTATAACTCCAGTGTTTTGGGAATTGAAAGAAATGCCTGTACATCATCAGCAAGGTCTGTTCAAAAGCATACTGTATGAGATTATGGTATTGTTTCGTCATCCTCCCTCTAAAGGCTTGCAACTTTTTATCAAGAGTCAAATATCATAAAGAAAAGCATAAGAGTAGTGAAACGAATGGATGAATTCAAGACAAACATATGCAATGCATTAATGAAAACAAAGTTTAACATCAACAGATAATTGTTTGACAGCAAAAGAAATTACAACTTTGAAAATTCAAAAAGAAGCAAAAGTCTTTCAGCTTGAACTTCGTCACTTCGAGTGGAGAACCCTTTAACGGAAGATCTTCATCTCACCGTCTGGCATGAATTCCAGCACCCCAATGTCAATCAGATCTTGAATCTTGTTCTTCAAGGCCCAACAGTCGTTGGTGTCGTGTCTCGGGCTGTAGGAGTGGTAAACACAGAATGCGTCGGGATTATAGTGAGGAGGTGAGGTATTGGGCTTCTGAGGAGGATCCTTTACGGTGAGCAAATTGACCTCCAACAGGCGCTTCAGTATGAAGAATGATGGTATTTCAGTCTCCGTGAACTGTCTTCCCGACTTTTCTTGCTTACGTCGATTGCCCCGTTGACGCTGGCGAGGTTGTTGATGGGATTGTGACCCTGAAGCTAGCAAAGGAGCTTTCCCCTTGTCTTCTTGAGTGGATGGAGGCTGAGCGGTGACTTGCTCTTCGACCTCAGATGTTTGCCCCAGTTGGTTGTTTGGAAGCAGTTGGCGGACAAGAACTCTGAGTTCCTCTTGTCTTTGAGATAGGTCTTGGATGAGAGCCATCTGGCCCACCAACTGTCCCATCATTTGGGTCCTCAAGGTTGTCAGATCAAACCGCAGCTCCGCAATCTGATCACTCCTGGCATTGTTAGAATTCCCCAAGCCCTTGGTGAGGAGAGCTTTCATCTCTTCTTGCCCCAGAGACAAGTTCAGGAACATCTCCTGCAGCTGAGCAGTCTGGTCTTGGATGTCTTTGACAGACCTCTCTAGCGCCATCTCTTGCTGAAATAAACAGCAGGAGAGTAAGGAAACCTGAAAAAGGAAAGACTGTCAAAATGCAATGCATGATATGTGGATGCATGCTTTCAAGGATCTCTTGGGGAGAACACAAGAAAATGTTAGAGATTGAACTCTGCTCTTGGATTGGAGAATTTTGCACCGGTGGACGTCCTTCCACGAGAATCAAGCTCACCATGTCAAGTGGGTCATAGCCACTGATTCAAGTTGTTGCACTTGATCTTTGATTGGAGAGCTTTGTGTCGGTGGATGTCCTTCCACGAGAATCAAGCTCACCATGTCGAGTGGGTCATAGCCACTGATTCTAGTTGTTGCACTTGATCCTTGATTGGACTGGTTAGAGGAGAAACCTCTTGCCCCTTGATAGATGTCTGGTTCAACGTAACCCTGCATCAAAAGAACCCTCGAGATCCTTGAAATGGTTATTGAAAATGCTATGGTATGATGTCATGATGTTATGCACATGTATGCAGAAAGCAAGTGAGTGTATATACAGGCAAACATATTCACACAAAGCAAACAAGTCCTTAGGTTTAGGCTTGCATGGGGTTCAGGTACTACCCTCTTTCAGTTCGTTGGTTAAAACCTGTCTTATCAAAAGTAACCGGGTTCTAGAGGATCTCATATCATTGGCTACCCTCAATCGGTCATAACTCCAGCATCGCAACCTTTTCTCGCGGCCGGAACCATCTCGAGAGTTTAGCCTCAATGAGTGTAGCATACTGCTACTGTTCTAATGGCCAAGTTGGTCAATTTAGGGTTCTAAGGTCGGTTGGTGCTTAATGACTCCTTGGAAGACCCATATTCTCCCCGTCTTAACACGAGGGATATCGGTACAGACCAAGACGCCACACCAACGTAGTCACTGCTTCACCCATGTCGGTATACGCCGGACAGGTCCCTCACAGATTATGCTACCTAAAAGGGTATTCCCCAGATCCGGGTTAGGACCTATGAAACTCCGATACAAAGCCCACAAATGTAAAGCAAACAAAGCAATCAATTGAAAGTAAAGGTGATCTAAACCCTAAGGTAACCCCACTTTTAAGAGTTCTCCCCAGCAGAGTCGCCAGTTCTGTGATACGGTGGGAGAACTGACTAGTGTTTTGCATTTGTATTCGCACTTGTGTGGTTGAGCAAGAGTCGCCACCAAATTTTTATTTTATCCTAAAGGAAAGGTTAAAAAAGCACAGCAAAAACCTTTTGAGATATTTCGTGGGTTCGGGGGGTAGATTATGAAAAGGGAAGGTATTAGCACCCTTTTCATCCATGGTTATCCATGGGCTCTTAGTTACTTGGTTTTTTAGATCACTTGCCTTGATTTTTGATTGCTTGAAAATGGTGTGTGTGTGAGTGCTTTTGAAAATGTTTTGGAAGAAGATGCCTTGTCTTAGGCTAACCTTGTAACAATTCTTTACTCAAATATTTTACAAAGGCGTGTATCTTTTCGAAAAGATGTTTCAAAATGTTTTGAGAGTTTGTTTGAAAGTGTTGTGGATTGTGGTTTTTGAAAAGAAGGAAAGTGTTTTTGCAAGTCGATCTCAAGTAACTAAGAGTTTTGTCTACCCTATTGTACTCAAAGGTTTTTGTCATGTTTTAACCCCTTTTTAACAATTTTGTTCCACCATTGGAATTGATGGACAATCTTGCGTTTAGGAAGTTTATTCGGGACGGGCGCGGGTCATCGTATGGACCATGAATGCAATGGTGCCAAGTGTCTTTGGAAATTTGCTTTGAAGGGACTATGATTATTCCGTTTAGGCAACATTCGAAAGCGTCATCGAGGGACTTATGATCATTTGATTTTGTTTAGCCAAAGATACTCGACGTGCAAGCATGGCCCATTTTGGAAGGCAACATGTGGGATTACCCTAGAGGGTGCAAGTGTGATTGTGTATTGATTACATGTATTTGTCTTGTATTAGGTTATCTAGCGTTTGATTTTATGTACATACAAACCCTAGGTCTAACCATGGTATAATTGGAAAATTGTAAATTGCGGAAATGTAAAATCTACGCTATTACAAAATAGTATCCGGGAGTGGGGGTACAAGTGTATGAATGGGGATGAGACTTATAATATCCAATAAGTTACAACCAAATCGAATGTGCGATCAAATGTAAATATCGAATATACAGATATAAGATAAACAAATGTATAGGAGCAATATGAATGGATTTGCATTGTGTAAGTGTAAGTGTGTATATGTATTGTATGTAATTTATTTACAGGTTTGAGATATGAATTTAAATGCGTATTTAGGGTATTTGACCTAAATATGTGTTTTAAGGAATCTTTGATTTGTATATTTAATATGTACAAAAGAAAAATGTTTTAATCGAATGTTCTTATTTCTAATTAAATTATGAAATGATGTTTTTTAAGAAAAGAAACTATTTCTAGGTTTTCATTATGTATAAAAAGTATGTCAATGTCAAGAATTGAATTTTGTATAAAAAGGAGTGTATTTTTTATATTGTTATGTACAAAGTATATTTTAATTGAAAAGGGATATTTTCAAATTTAATGATATTGTATAATAAAAATAAAAATGTATCTTATGTACAAAATTAATGTTTTCAAAATTTATGTACAAAGATATATTAAAAAATGTTTGCAATTTTAATTATATGGTAAAAAGGTATTTTGTTATAATTTAAATTAGGTGTTTTAAATAAAAAGTGTTTTTTCTTCTTTTACATATTTTAGTATTAATGTGATTTTTGTAAAGAATAAATAAAATATGGTTTTATAATAAAAAGAAAAGAGGTTAGTGTTAATATGGAATGTTTTTGTTGAAAAGAAATAGAATCATGGGCTTTAGAGAGGGGGTGCAGAATGGGTAAAACCCATTTGTTTGAAACGAATTTAGGGTTAGGCGTTTGTTTGTTCAGTAAAGGGGATTAGGGTTTGAACGGCGCCGCGTTCGTATGTTCGTTCATCATCGTCTTCTTCTGATCAGCTCCTCCGTCCAGCCACCAGTGTCGCTCCCAAAACCTCTCTTCCCTCCATGGCACGGGCTCAGTGTCCTTGATACAAGGTTCGTTTCAATGTTTATGTTCCTTTCTCTTTTACGAACTTGCGTGCGTTTCTGATTTGAATCTTACTTTTATCTTTTACTATGAGATGAAGGAGAAAAGAAGAGGGAGAGAGCTTACTACCTGGCCTTGGAGAAGGAGGAGAGAAAAAGGATGCGGCGCTCAGGAGGCTGGAATAGTCGAGGAGCGTGACGCTTGCTCTTTGAGCTTTCCTGGTATCTTTTATCTTGCTCCTTAGGGTTTTGATGATGATGTTCTGAAAAGCCCTATCTTGAAATAGATTCACTCCTTTATCTTTTCTCTTCTACTATATGTTGCCTTTGGGAATTCGTATGTTTTTGAATATGCTTCCTTGACACTTTGCCTTGAATATGCTTCTTTCTTCTTCTTCTTGAACACTGTATACTTGTTGCCTTAGATTTGTTTGACTATACTGGGATTGACGCTTTGAACTTGTCTTGAGTTGGATGCCTAGAGCTTTTGTTGCCCAGTGATGTTTACGCTGAGGGCCTAGTGTTGAGTTGCCTATGTACCTTCTTTGATGTTTCTGTATGCTGGTTTTACGCCCGATGATGTGTCTACTGAGGGCTTTTAGGCTTGAAATGCTATGGCTTTGAGTTGGTTTCTGTGTTGGCAGTGGGCTTGGTGTTTGACAAGGGTTCAACAGGTTTGTACGTTAGTATGGCTTTTGAGGTTATGGCAGCAGGCTGGATGCCTAGCAGGTTTTATCAGGTTTTTAGTTGGTTTATCAGGTTTGAAGGCTAGGCCAGGTTTGGTAGTTTAGTTTATGTGTTTGTATGTGTTTTGGTTAAGCTGATATGGTGAGGTTTTGACAGCAGGTAAGCTTGCAGTAGGTTATGTTGTTGGACAGTATGGTGGTTCTGGTTTAAGGTTAAGCTTCAGCAGGTTTGAGGTTGGGCTTCAGGTTTGCCTCATAACTTAGCAGGTTTTGCTTCAGGTTTGAACCTGGTGTGCTTCTGGTAGCAGGTTTGAACTTGGTTTTAGGTTTTGAACTTGGTTTCAGTTTTTTGTATATTTTTCTTCCTATCTCCTTTCTTGCTGAACCGTGTTTTGTTCTTTGTGTTATATCTTTTTCTTCTATACCTGCCTCTAGCCTAAAACCTGCATCTATCTCTCTTCTTCTCACTCTATAGTACAGTTAATATATTATAATATGATTCTGCTGTACTTTTTTGTTCTGAAGGGGCCCTGGGAAATGATGATAAAGATCTTGCTTGCATAACACATTTTTCTCTGCATCTTTATCTTTCTTTTGACAGCTTGCTACACTTTATCTTTTCTTTGATATCTTTTCCAAATCCTTTTTGACAGCTTTTGAGTGGATTTTGTACTTTGACAGTAAAATGCACTTTTGGCTTTTGATAGAAAGTTGGAATTGGATTTTAGTTTAGTTTGAACTTGAACTATGCAGTTTGAACTTTGGAATTTATGCATTTGACATTTTGCATTTATGAATAAAATGAAATTCTTTCCTCTTTGTGAACCGGGAGAAATCCCGTGATTTGCAGAGAGGGTTAACTGATCCCAATCAGTGGCCCCTAATGATGAGCAAATTTTATCTGTCTTTTTTAATTTAACTGCTTTCTGACTTTTCTTCCCTTTTTCTTTTGCAGGTGAATAATGGAGCACCGGAACGGAGTGAAGAATGAAGAAATTAGAAAATGAATAGAATAGTTTTTTTTTTTTTACTTTCAATTTAATTTTTGTACACTATTATTATATTAAATACTTCGTAAATAAATACTTGTATCAAATAATAATTATAACAAACATTAAATATGAAATAAAAATCCTATTGATTCAATTAAATCTTTTCAATTCCTTTTCTTTAATTGTTTACTTGTTATTTATAATTCCTTAATTTAAATAAAATGAAAGTTTAAATTTCAAATATTTAATTCTTAGAACCATAAATAATCAACTAAACCTTGTTGATCAAAATAAATGAATTCGACGTATCCATCATTCAAAGCAACGCACAGTCGAACACAAAAACTGATCAGACGCAATCCTCTTTTTCACTGATTCTTTGCCAAGCACTGTAATTCCAAACTGCACACATCCTTTGACTTGGTGAATTCAAACCAACTTCCCCCTCTCGCTGATTAAATCAAAACAATGCGAATTTAACCCGAATCTCGGAATAAACGGCAAAGTGCTGTGGAATTTTAACCTTTTTGAGAATATGCCCATAAAACCCTTAATTCCTGATTAAATGCCAAATAACATTCGCCTGATCAAAATTGAACCAAAATCAACCAAAAACCTAAGCCAACTGCTTGAACTGTTCTAGGGCTATAAAAACCAGTAAAACCCTAATTTTGCTTGACTGTTAAGAAAAGTCCGTTTGTCCGATTCTTGAGCCAGTTTTGAAAAATCAGGGAAGGCTTGAAGCTGAGATTTCTTGGGGAAAAATGCGAGGGCAAATTTTGGGGTACAACAATATGTTTTGTACTTCTTTGATTTGCTTTTGACATAAAGTGCTTCTTTACAAGAATAGATAAAATGCTTTTTCCATTTTAAGACTAAACCTTCATGTAATGACCAAATGCACAAAATAACATCTTGGCACAATGGTTTAGCATTGAATTATTGAGTGTAAATGGGATTAGAGGCCTGTAACCTAGCTTGCACAAGCTGATTTCAAAAATGCCTAAGTTATGAACATGCATTTGGCCATGAATCAAAGTGACTTTTGCCCATATTGACAAATTCGATTCTCCCTAACCACAAGGGTGTTTGAGAAGTTCTTGGACAATTTGGAAAGCTTGGAATGTGTACTACAATCCATCTTTGTAATGCAAGTTGAGATTCCAAGTGGAAGCATGTGAAAAGTGGCCATGAAGTTAGGCAAAAATCCTGCCTAGAATAGGTCAAAATGTTTCTAAGTTAAGAATGTTTTGCACCCTTGTTCCAAAAATCATAACTTGATCTACAAGCTTCTTTTGAGGAAACTTTGTGAATCAAAGTTGTAGATTTTGCAATGGACTATAACTTTCATGTTTTGAGTTTTGTTTTAATCCAAATGTATCTTGATGAAAAGATGGGACAAAGTTAGGAAAAAATTAGGAAATTTCATAACTTAGAAATTTTCTAAGTTATGAAATTTCTTCATTTCAAACCCTAATTTGTGATTTTTGATTTCTTGATGAACAAGTTTCATAATTTGACATGTCTTGATGAAAAATGAATCTTGACACTTGATTTTGACCAAAAAGTCAAAGTTTTGACTTTTCAGTATACAGTTAAATTTTGATCAGTTGACTGGAAAATTCATCTGTCAATCTTGTGCATTTGGGATCTTTTGAACTTGTTGAATGTGTCAAGACCATGTCATTGAGTCCTTGAGTCCATATGTGAGCTTGATTTGCCATTGGCTAGGTCAAACAGTCAAAAATTGCCTTTGTGCAGTCAAAACCCTAAAAATGACCATTTTGCCCTTTTGGTGATCTGATCAAATTTCTTGTGGAATTGTGATCCAAACTTGATCAAATGGTCCATATGAGTTCATAATGTTGATGTGGGTAAAAAATCATGAGGTTTGACTATCAATTGACCACAGTTGACTTTTTCTCCAATACAGCTGATTTCTAGGTCAACTGTCCAATTGACTGGGCAAAGATTGGAATCAAGGCTTGAAACTTGGTATGGATAAACTTGTGAGTTCAACATGAAGCATGAAAGTAACTTTGGGCCTTTTAGGTCAAAACATCTTTGTGCAAACACAAACCCTAATTTGGGTCAACAGTGCAAGGAGGAGTCTTGAGCAGAGTAAACCCTAACTTGATCTTGAGCTTCAAAGGTCTTGTGGTGAGAAAATATTGATGAAATGGGAGGGAAAATTTTGGGGTACAACACAATTGTATTGGACAAAAAGTCAATTATGGTCAACATACAGCCAAACTTCAAGATTTTTGGTTAACATCAAGATTTTTAGGTTACATTCATCATTTAATCAAGGTTTGATCATGATTCATCAAGAAAGCTCAAGATTCATCAAAAGTAAAAAATTGCTAAATTAGGGTTTTCATTAGGAGAAGTTTACTGAACTTTGACCAAGCATAACTTTCACATGCTTCATCAGAAAATCTCAACCAAAGACCATTTTGATGGAAATTCAATTTTATACAACTTTGTCTCTCCAAGCTCAAGTCCAAAAAATGCTTCATTTGAGAGATATGGGCCAAAACATTACAGGTCATTTTGAAAGTCAATAAAAAGACATATTTTGTCAAAGCAATTTACATCAAGTTAAAGATTTCAAATGAAGAAGTGAAAAACATGATAGTTGTAGGGGACATCTCGAGCTTTCCAAAAATTCCAAGATCACCTTCATATGACAAAAATTGAGTGAGATATAATTGGTGCAAGTTGAGAAATTCTTGAGAAATGCATGAAACCTCAATTGAGCAATTTTGAAATTTTGAACTAGTGCACCTATCTTCTAAGGTCTAAACATGTTCATGACCTTATAGAGGACTCCTAAACTCATTCATATCTTGCCATGATTATTTATTTATTTATTTATATTTATTTTGATTTTTATTCAATTAAATACAAAATAAATTAAATAAAATAACAAATGATGGACCAAGGCATGTGGGCTTGGTTTTGGATCAGATTTGAGGCCCGAGAACACATATCCAATTTTCCAAAACCGTGTTGTCTCAATATGGGAAGAGTTTCACTTGTTTTGGAAGGTTTTTAATTGGTTTTGGAAAGAAATCATGCCATAATTACATATGGTTCCATACCACATTTGTTGACATAGAGTAATTGGCTTATAAATAGACAAACATCAAACCAAGAGGAGGACCACGAAATTCTACCTCAAAAGCTAGTTCAAAAAATCACCAAAAAGTCAAGATTTAAGGCATATTCGAATTCCATTTTAGTGGTTTTCAGTCCAAACCAAGGACTGAACCATCATCCTGACATTTCCAGGAACACGCCCAGATCAAGAACTAAGCAATTCCACGCCCAAGATCGTCATACTCACACTTACCGTTTGGGTAGGAATTTGAAAATTTAAATATATTAATTTATGCATGCTTAACTGTTTTTGTGTGCCCAAACATATTCTACAGGATGATTAGAACATGTTTGAGCCAAAACATGCAAGGTTGAGCGCATGAATCGTAACTTGCCATTGCTAGGGCATAGTCACGGTGAAGCTTCGAATCGCTACACACATGCACTTTCAGACTAAACGGAGGGTGCCATTCGATTCTCACCCCATACAATTTCTTTTAACACTTGTTTCTAACTTTTTTCCTTTCTTATATTTCCATTAAATTATTTATTTATTTTTTACAATAAAAATCAAAAGACAATAAAACAATAAGAAAAAACTTATAAAAAAATTAGGTTTTAGTCTTTTTTTATATCAATTAATTTAATTAACTTAGAATTAGGTTTTTACAATTAAATTAATTAATTTGTAATTAAAATTAGACATTAGGTTTTTTTTATTAACATATTAAATCAAACAAAAAAAATACAAAAATATCTTTTAACACCTAGAATTTTTAGGACTTTAAAAAATCTTTCTAACTTTTTTTATTTATCTTTTGCATTTAAATTCCTAGAAACAATTGTATAGGTAGCACAGGTTTTTTTTTGTAATAGCTTAGTTTTAATTTCTCGTAAAGTTTTAATTATTATGTAACTCTTCCGAGACCATGTAATAGTGTTAGGTTTTATCTTCCGCACTTTATTTTTTCCGCACTTATACTTGATGCCTTGTATATATATAAATGTGTAGTAAATATGCTTGTATGGCAAGATAAATCGGTAGATAACCTTAAACATTTCTAAGATAAATATAACTCAACTGAATCACTTTTGCACACTTTGCACCTCTAGGGTAACATCTCTCTGTTGCCTTCGGAAAACATTGGTCATGTCCCTCGAAAGTAAGGGTACTTTAGCAAAGACCCTCGATTAAATCATCATTGTCTCTTCGAATAAAGATCATGGTCCCGCGATGTCCCTCGAGTTGCCTACAAAAAATGATCTAGTCCCTCGTTTCCTACGAATAATATGATGATAGTCCCTTCGAATGGCTAAAATATCTTTACCAGTTTCTTTCTATGACCATTCGACGACCCTTCGCCCGTCCCCTTCACATCCAATAGATAGGGCTGCCTACCAACTAATGGTGCAGATAACACTATCTCTAAAGGAGAGGGAAAAGAATAAGAACGACCTTGAGTAGGGTAAGAACTTTTAATCGATTGCTTACAACTCTTTTCAAAAATAAACATTTTACACATCACCTTTTCAAAAACAAATATTTTCAAACACTTTGTACGCGTTCTTGAGGACTGATACAAGAACCATTACAAAGTTAGTCGTACTTTGACTTTCAAAAATATTTTCAAATTACACACACAAAACAAGTTTTCAAAAGTGAGCTAGTGATTAAGAGCTTGTAGATAACTACGGATGAAAAGGGCGATAACACCTTCCCTTTTCATAACTTATCCCCCGAACTCAAAATCTATCAAGGTCTTTCCTGTTCTTTTCACCCTTTCCTTATTGGATAAAAGAAAAGTCGGTGGCGACTCTTGCTAACTGCAATATTTATGATAAAATGCTAAATAAGTCAATTATCCCACCGTATTACACCCAGGTATAACATACATCTAGAAAATACATTATACAAGTAATTGGTACTGAATATACATAAGCGCCTATCGATAAAATTATATATACATATCCAAAAGAATAATGTGCAACTATGGCACAAGCTATACAAAGGTGCCTAATCAAAAACTAGGATCTAAGTTAGTATCTACAATATCCAAGCCATACACAATGGAAAATCACCATCCAAAAAGTCGAGTGATCAAGCAAGCCTCCTCTTGCCTTTAACATTCAAAGAACTACCTAAAAACAACAACAATAGTAAGTTGATATAATAGTCTTAGTGGGTTCCCTACCTTATTGGTCCACTCGACTCTACATAGTTTCTAATTGATTCCTCAAACTTAAGCTTCTCAATATCAACATGTGTACATTTACACAATAAATGAATAATTAAGTATCTAATAGATTTCTGCAGGTTGTAGGGATAATGACCATCATGGCAGCGTGCAAATGGCTAACTGATAGTGACATCTTGGGAAAAGGGTAATGATGACTTTAAATACCAACAGTGGTTGGTAGAAGGCGAAAATCACACGATTGACTTTTGTGGCCAAAAAGAAGACATGTGTCGAATGAGAATATCAAAGAATGACCATTTCTTCTAGCGTCGAAATTGACGTTCTTGGGGGGCAATTTGTTAGCTCCTAAATTTGACACCCAGACACATTAGACTTATTGGTTAAAAATAGATTGAAGAAATCAAAGAGATTGAAGAAATCTAAATTAGAGACCCTTCGATTTGGAAACATAGTCTAATTCGAAGATACTTCGAATTGAGAGCCTTTGAAAAGGCCTATCGAAGTCATCCTTGTTAAGAAGGAGAAAACACTTAGAGAATTCTCTAAGTTAGAAATGGCCTTTGACCCAAAGGCTTCGATTTTGTAAGAGCCTTCGACCTGGAAGCGTTCGTATTAGCAGCAAACTGGATTCGAACTTGTGGAACCTTCAATCAAGAAGCACTTGGATCAGAAGCAACAATTTGAATTCGAATTTGAATAAAAGAGGGAAAGACAATTCACTTGGCAGTTGAAGAAAGCAACGTGGCATGAAGTTGGAGATCGAAGAACATGCAAAGGACACTTGTCCTAATCCTGGATCGAAGTAACCGTCTATCAGTTACTTTTTACTAGTATAAATATATGAAGTTTATGTAAATTTTCCGGGTGTTCAACTAATTGTACAAGTTACTCAATACTATTCGAGTACCCGCTGCGTGAGAAAGAATACTGAGAATGTACGTTTGAAACACCACATTTTATAATCAAAGTCTTTTACATTTCTTTTTACATTCCTTGCCATTCTTGCTTACAACCTTTTATCTTACTTGTAAACTTTATTTCCCCTTGCATTTTACTTGCACTTTTTACGAGATTTCTACACTTAAACTTATCTCAAACCTCTACCTTTCTCAGTCGAATGTGTTCTTTATTAAAATTAGTATTTTTATCAAAACAACACAAATATTTAGCATATGTCCTAGGATCAAACTGATCGATCCTGCAAGTAACCAAAAATTACTCTTTTTAAAAGATCAGCGGTTGTTTATCAATTTTCACGATAAACAGTTATGTCACTAAATTAAAATGAGATCAATTATAATATGTAAATTATTTTCAAAAAATACTAACTATAAAATGTTTTTCATGTAGTATATATAGAAAAAAATATAATTAAAATAAATATTTTTGTATAATATTGTTAGAAAAAATGATAACAAATTAATTTATAAACTAATTTTTTTATATGCTAGTTTTATCACATTGTTTTTCAAAAAATAAATCGCTTAACATACTGTTAAAACATACAATTTTACATTATACAAATATTTATCACTAATTAATTACTTAAATTTAACAATTTTTAAATATATTCAATATAAAAAAAGATAATATCCATCTGTATAGACTTAGATCAACTGCAAAATGTCAATGTTATTAGACATTAACCACTTAACAGCTAAAGAAACTATTACAACTAAAAATAAAATTCTCTTAAAGAAAACTAAAAATATAAACTTTAGAAAACACAATACATAAAAAAAAAAATTTTATTTTGCCATCACTTAAAGTGCTGACACATAATGTAAAGAGAGGATATTAATGGTAAAATAGTTTTTTTTTTTACTTTATTAAATAATATTTTTTCAATTACTTTTTAATTAAGTACCTCAGCTTATAATATATTAATTTAATATATTGAATTAACTTACCTATATTTTTGAAACAGATTGGTTCTTATATAAATTATTTACTTTTTCTTTTCATAATTATTATCTTTATTTTAGTTTTTTTTATGTCATTATTATAAATAAATTATATTTTATTATTAAAATCATATTTAAATAAAAAAATAGTTAATATGAATATTTTTTTTAATATAGTTAACATCAAAACAAAAATAAATAAATTATAATAAAATAAATATGATTTTCAAAAATTATTTTTTATAAATTAACCTCAAAAAAATGTGTTGGAGCATACAAAAGTGCATTGAATATTGGTCAATAACTAATTAGTTAAAATTAATACTTTTATAATATTATCAACTACAAAAATAAAAAATTATTATATTAAATTAACGGATTGATTCTTATATAAACTATTTACTTTTTCTTTTCCTAAATATTTTATTTTTATTTTTATTTTTGTATGACATAAATATAAATAAATTATATTTTATTATTAAAATCATATATAAATAAAAAATTAGTTAATATGAATTTTTTTTATATTGTTAGCATAAAAATAAATAAATAAAATTATAATAAATTAATTATGATTTTGATTTTTTTTAATTAACCTAATAAAAAGTGTTGGAGCATACAAAAGTGCATCGGATATTGTCAATAATTAGTTAGTTATAATTAATACTTTTATAATATTATCAACAACAAAAATAAAAATAATTATATTAAATTAGTTATAATTTTTAAAGTTATTTTTTAAAATCATTTAAGAAATCAATTAAATTTATAATTTATACACTTTAACAAATGTTATGTCACTAAATTAAAATGAGAACAATTATAATATATAAATTATTTTCAAAGAACACTAACTATAATATGTTTTTCATGTAATATATATATAGAAAAAAATATAATTAAAATAAATATTTTTTTATAATATTGTCAGAAAAAATGATAACAAATTATAATTTATAAACTAATTTTTTTATATGTTAGTTTTATCACATTGTTTATCAAAAACAAGTCGTTTAACATACCATTGAAACATACAATTTTACATTATACAAATATTTATCGCTAATTAATTAATTAAATTTAACAATTTTTAAATATATTCAATATATAAAAAAAGAAGATAATATACATATCTATAGATCAACTGCAAAATGTCAATATTATTAGACGTTAGTCCACTTAGAAGCTAAAGAAACTATTACAACTAAAAATAAAATTCTCTTAAAGAAAACTAAAAATAAAATGTGGTTTTATGCCAACACCAAACAAAATGTAACACTAGCAATATCAGTTAAATTTTTAGTTTTTTTTAATAAAAAAAGTAACTATCTGAATTCAAACCATTTTGATAGATATTGTCATTTTTTCAATTTATTTTTCTAAAAATAAATACATTAAGAAGCTATTGAAACGAACCATTCATCCACATGACTGATGCCTTATTATAAATTAATTATTAAATATTAAATTTAAAATTTATGTAATATTGTTTAAAAGAAAAATGAAAATAATTTTAATATATAAATCATAACTTTTTATAAAAATCATACACGAGACATTGATATTATTTATAAATTTAAAAAGACATTGATATATATGTAGTTATTTTTAGAACATATATATCAATGTCTTTTTAAATTTATATTATCTTACGTTATGATGTATGATCAATGACTCGTTATATAACGAGACATATATATCAATACGTATGATCAAAGTCTAACATATATATCAATGACTCGTTAAAGACATTTTTATAAAAATCATACACGAGACATTGATATTATCTTATTAAATTTATTTAAGTTTTATATTATATAAATGTTCTAAAAATTAGAAAAAAGTGAACAACTTGAAAAGTTGTAGAGGGAATTAAAATTTGCGTTTTCATTTTCTTAATTATTTATTTGGAAATGGAAAATGAAGATGGAATAACTCAACGACGAAATATTTTCGTCTTTATAATAAATGTGACTTTTTTTTCTATTTAGGTTGTTTTATAGTGACAATCTTTGAGACAATAATTTTAACATGAAATAAATTCTTCTTTAAATTCTGTCTCTAAGTAGTATCTCTTTATATAATATAAAAATTTGTCAATTGAAGACAGACTTTGAGACGAAAGTATTTGGAGATGAAATTTTGCATCTCTAAATACCATATGTATTTAGCTTAATTTAACTTTGGTCTCTATCTTCAAAATTTTGTCTCTGATTTCATCTTTAACTGAGAAGGAACAATTCTTCTATAAATTTCTTCATTGTTCAACAATTTTTTAGTTTTTGCATTTTTTCAAGGTGTGGCGAACGCCACACTCTCTGTGGCGAACGCCACAGATTCAAATGATGCTGGACTGGGTCTTTGAGCCTTTTGAACGTGGGATTCACTTGCCATGTCACAACCATTTCTGTGGCGAACGCCATGCAAAGCGCCATGAGTACAAAATGTGTATTTTCTTCAGTTTTTTCGTTGATTCGTCCCGTTTCTTTGTGTAATGACTTTCACTTGATTAGTTATCTGAAACATAGATAAAATACCAGCATAACACAAGAAATAAGAGTAAAATGACTATAAAACATGTGTAAGTCGAGTCAAATATTATAGTGTGTTTGGGTGTTATCAAATTCCCCTTTACTTGAACTTTTTCTTGTCCTTTAGCAAAACATGTATTAACAAGAAAAAAACAGTTGTGCTCAGATAATTATTCTAGACTATAAACTTTACTTTGGTCATGGTTGTGTTGATAGGTACTAACTCAAAAAATAATAATATCGTAACAACATATTTCGCAATTGCGGTCATAAGTCTCATTCCTATACAAACTAATCTGCATCAGGTTAATGTGCTTTAGGCCTTACTTACTCATCCTATTTTTCGTCTTTTTTCATTCAGGCGCAATCACATTAAGCATGTTATCTATACACACTCATAGAAGGGTGAACGGTTAGTGACTCTAATCCTTTTTATTTGCACAGGGTTCTGGTACTTAAAGTGGTATAACCCATTTGTTCTCAATTGTAGTTGTGGGGGATCGGACCGTAATCCGCACTACCAAGTTTAGCACCAGAGACCTCTCAACCAACTGACAATGGATTGCTTTTGCAGTTTCCACAACCTTTGGGATATGCGACCGAGTGAAGATCACCTAACTTAGAAGGTACATTTCCTATTTTAATTTTTCAAAAACTAGGACCATTCACTTATATTCATCGGCTTCCCTACGTAGAGAAGACTTGAGATGATGCTAACTGCTAAGATAAACTACTTAAGGACTTATTTAGAGGTGAGAATTCAAGGTCATGTCATAATAATTATGCATATCGATTTCTATAATTTGGAGACTTACGATGTTAAGATGATACCGATCTTTTAGGCATTTTCCCAAGTCTCTACAACCTATCCCTAACTTGTCTAATAGCTTAGAATTTCAAAATTTGCATTGTTTTCTCTTTTTTTTTCTCTTTTTTTTTGTATGGCTCAAGAAAAGAAAAAATACGACAAATAGTAGAAATCACGCATAAAGACTCAACAACACATGCAATGACTCAGCAGCTAAACTAAAACTAGAAAAAAGAAATCCTAAGCAATTATACTAAAAAACAATAAATCTAACTAAAAAGCAAGGATAAGGAAACTGTAAAGTTACTCTCACACAGTTAAACCAAACATTATCCGCAATGTTTTGATCAAAGGTAAAAAAAATGAAAAGTAGAACCTAGATTTTGCTAATGCGGGCCTCCGTGACCATCACCTCCCTGATCCTGATCCGAGTGGTCATGTCTCTGACGATGGCTTCTGCTTCGGCTTCTGGAGGATTGAGCTAAGGTTAGTTGTCTAACTTGTTCAGTCAAAGTAGCATTTGACTCCCTTAGACTGTGTTAGTTACCCAACATGGAGGCTGGTTAGCTTGCACAAGGTTGACATTAATCATTAGTTGACCATATGCATCTAGTTGGTGTTGTGTTTGAGCGACCAGTGTTAGTTGGACTTCCAACACCGATTGTATGGATTGTTGTGTCTAAGCATGTGACTCTTGTATAAACTCCATTATTTCCTACTGATGCTCATACATGGCATACAACAAGGAGTCACACTCATTCTGGGGGAACTCTTCGGCATAGGTCTAGTATACAGAGGAAGTACCTATAAAATGATTAATAAAATTTGGTGCAGTTTATGCATGTGGTACATAATCACGTGGAGGTGGTGAGTTGGGAACGAGTAACCATCATTGAGACATAATTATTTGGATACAGAATAAATTCTTCTCTAAGTTCCGTCTCCAAGTAGTATTTGTTTATATAATATAAAAATTTATCAATGGGAGACAGACTCTAAAGCGAAAGTATTTGGAGACGGAATTTTACATCTCTAAATACCGTATGTATTTAGCCTAATTTCACTTTGGTCTCTATCTTCAAAATTTTGTCTCTGATTGCATCTCTAACAAAGAATGAACAATTCTTCTCAAAATTCGGTCATTGTTCAACAATTTTCTAGTTGTGATTGCGGCGTATTGATGACAAACATTAATAGATTTTAAGATAAGTTGACGTCACAATAATATGTCAGAACTTTGATGCCAAGTTTTCAGACCATACATAAACCATAATATAGTGTCATCAGCGCAATACAAAAGATATTAGAATAATCAATATTATCCACAAAGCCGTGAATCCAACCAATTTATTGTTAATTTTAAAAAGCTATAATTTTAATAAATTTTTTTAAAAAATTATTCAAAAATAACATAAAATTTTCGAACTTATTTATTATAAATAAATTAAAAGAGTAATATTGACATTAACTAATTTGATACTTTAAATAAATAAAAAACAATAACATCATAGAAACACTAAACAAAAAAAAAAAGTTTTATGTAATATATTTCCACGGATTGCAGAAAATTTCTCCCTTTTACTTGGAGATAATTAAGTAAATGTGGTTGAGAGTATTGCCACTTCACCTCCTTGAACATAAGACTCAGAAAACAAATCACACCCACAAAACTCTAACTTCATAATCGACGTCTCTCACTTCAAAACCGTTTAATAAAAACATCACAAAATCGTTTCGTTTTTAAGCAATGAAATTTCCCATTTTACATAGATATATGTTTAACATATATTGCATATTTTATATATATATTTTATGATACTAAACCTTTCTCTTATTAGAAGACGATGGTGATTCAATTGTGGAGGACACATAACATATGTACTATACTGTTTGTTTCCAGTATTTGTGTATTTTAATGTTCTTTTGAACTGTTTCTTTATAATTGTATATACTATATTGCTTCCAAACTCTGTCATGGTTTATATAGATGAATATAATTGTATAACTTTTGTTTAGTTGCCTAACACTACTAGATGTCACAACTTTGGACAAATTTCTTTCGCTTGTTTCAATATAATAAATTCGGACATGTAATTATGGTTTACATAATGTTGATCAGGTTGATATTAATCGAGTTTGCTTATTGATTAGTGGTTTTGTTATGTTTTGATTTATTTTAAATGCATACCAATTTTTTAAGGTTTAATAAGATATTATAAGTTTATTCTATTTAATATATATGCTTGTGTTTTATTTTTATTTCATTTTCTCTTATCTTCTCTTCTCCTTAGTCCAAATCTGTGGTGCTTGTGTGATGCTACTATTTCTCCGGATGTTGTTTTCATTGATGACCAGCATGTTTCTTTTACTTTCGAGAGTTTTGGAAAGCGTTTGGGGATAGCTATCGTGTATGCTTCAACCTGCTATCTTGCTAGAAGAGAGTTGTGGAAAAATATTCAAATTACCTTTAAGACAACATAAGATGCATTGGTGCTGCATTGGAGACTTTAACACTATTTTAGGAACTCACAAATACAGTGGATATTGGATCAGGCTCAGTGTAGTTTGGATCAGGCTCTTATGATTGAAGAAGTCTATTGGAAGGAAAAGGCTTATGTTCAATGGCATACAAATGGCGATAGGAATACAAAGTTTTTCCACCGAATGGCTAAAATTCGAAATACTACCCAATCTTTGCATTCCTTGAAAATTGGCAACAATATTGTAACTAAGAAGGAGGACATCGTTGACCATGTGGTGCAGCACTATTCTGATTTATTTAACACGGTTTCTATTTTGCAGGATAGCAATCTGGTGGAGCAGGTTATTCCAAGTTTGGTTAGTGAGCAAAACAACAAGATCTTAACTATGATTCCCTTAGAAGATGAAATTAGCATCGTTGTTTTTTGGTCCTATTTTTTTCCAGACTTTTTGGAGTGTTATCAAAGAGGACGTCATTAAAGAAACTCTCCAATTTTTCCCATTCTTTGTACACCGATGATATCATGATTTTTACTAAAGGCTGCACCAACACTTTAGATGCTCTTGCTGATCTTTTCACGAGGTATGCTGCCTGCTCCGGCCAGACTTGCAATCCGTCTAAATCAGTTTTATATGCTTTTTTTTTCTCTCTAGACACAACTTTCTAGCTGACAGGATTGGTTTCTTAGTGGGGAACTTGCCTTTCTGTTATCTGGGCGTCTCTATTTTCAAAGGGAGGCCAAAAGCTATTCATTTTCTCCCTATTGTTGACAAGATAGAGAGTAAGCTTGCCGCTTGGAAGGCGAGTCTCTTATCCATTGCTGGTAGAATTCAGTTGGTTAGAAGTGTCATTCAAAGTATGCTTCTCTACTCTATTAGAATTTATTCTTGGCCTACTAGTCTCATTCATATGGTTGAAAAATGGTGTAGAAATTTTATTTGGAGTGCTGACATTCAGAGTAGGAAATTGGTGACTGTTGCTTGGAAGCAGTGTTGTAATAATTACATTAATGGAGGCGTGGGTTTACAATTTCTTCGTACCATTAATGAAGAAACTAATATTGAGTAATGTTGGTCTATCTTTAATGCGGACGATAGTTGGAGTGCTATTTTGAAAGCTCGAGTTTTCGAATTTTTTTTTGGAATAATTATGTATTAAAAAAAATCGTAAATAATCATGTTTCGGAAAAAATTACGCAAATAACCATGTTTCAGATGACTTCCCAAAGGAGGAGCCATCTCACTTGGCGCCTACACCTACCTTTTAAGGAGAGGCGCCATCTCACTTGGCGCCTAGGTGCTTATGACTTGCCCTAAGCCAAGTGAGATGGCGCCTTAGTGCATTTGCTAGGGCAATTTTCGCGTTTTTTTTCCAATGAGGTGCGTTACGTATTCGATATAGGATCAACAAAATTGACTTTTTATTTACAAAATATGATTACACACATAAGTATTACATAAAAAAACAGATTAATCACTGGTCCCCCGGTTCCGCATCCCCGTCCTCGCCTTTCCCGTACTGGGTTTCGCCGCGTTTCTTGTTGTGGCAAGGTCGATGGTCCAGCAAAGTCAATGCATTCCAGATCCATGAAATCAGTCAGATCTCCATATCTAGAAGATCCGCTTTGGTACAGTCAGTTACCCATACCCTCAAAGTTTGGTCGTGTTGGCGGTGGATGGGGTTCCATGGTTGGTCTGTAGCATTGGTCGTCTGAGTACGGGAGGTAGAAAGGAAATGGATCTTGGAGTGTTTGGTATTGAGGATGTTGGGTGGTTTGGTGATACTGTGGTTGATGGTAAGTTGGGTCGGTTGATTCATAATCTTCCGACATTCCCAGATCAGGGCTAAGGTTGGATGTTGAGGAGCCCATATTGGGATATGCAGAAGACTGAAATTGTGTGTGGGGTATGCGGGTGTGTTGGTATTGTGATTGAAATTGCGGTTGGGTGTGAGGCATATGAGGGTATTGGTACTAAGGTGGTGATTGTGGTTGGTTGTGGGGCATGTGGGTGTAATTGTATTGTGGTGGCGACTGTGGTTGGGTGTTTGTGGTTCTGTTTCGTCTTGGGGGTTGGTGGGAGGTTGATGTGTATTGGGTTTGTTGTTGGGGAAATGAGGGTTATGCCCATTGTGTTCGTGGGTCAACCAAATACCTTGGATAAGACACATGCATTTCAGGGTTATTAACCGATCTGTACCAAGATAAATATTGATCCGTGTGTCGCATATTACCATGATTGAGGAAAACCGGGAATTGCAAGACATGTCGGTGACGCCTCTGCCACATCTTACACTATTATGGAGCAAAGTCTTTCCAGTTGGTAAGACCCCATTGGGCGTCGACACTTTTGAGATGCCACAGGGACAAACAAGTCGGATCGCTGGGTATCTCTTGATGCATTCCGAACTGCATCTTCACACGGTCGTTGTGGTGCATCTCCATAACATTGAACCGTATGATTGCAGTCTTGGCGCTCCAAATTGCTGCATCCTCGGGGTTTGATTTATGGCCCAAACCCAAATATAGTCTCCAGACAAACTGCGCATAAAATTAAATCAGGTTAATGAAAACGTAATATATAAATAATTTAAAAGTAGAAAAGTTGAAAGGTACGACGTACATCATCCGGGCCTAGGTGATCCAATAGATTGCGGTATAGTGCGACATTGAATCTTGGATTCTTGCCGTAATCCATACCCCTCACGCAATACTTAAAGGAAATGAAAAATATTTTATTTTTATCATATATTTGGTAAAGAGATGAATAGTAATAAATGATATAACTTGATGACTTACTTTGTTGCGTACGGGAAAATGAATGTGTTATTGTTGACGGGGTTTAGGGACTCCATCCTCCACCAACCCCAGGCTTGAAGTAAAAAAGCGCAGTCATAAAATGTGTATTTTTCCTTGATTGCATTTTTACACAAGGAACTGTATAGGTGGGCTAAAACAGCAGAATCCCAACTATACTTTCTAGTTTTTTTGAAGTCTCTAAGTAAATTTAAATACATAAAATTTATACTATTTCCCGTACTTTCGGAAAATAAAAAGGTTCCAAATAGTATAATTATATAAGTTCTAGCTTTTATTACCTTGGCTTGCTCGGAGGAATTTTCGTTTAATTCCAAAGTCGCATAATGATTTTTAAGCTCAGTTAGTAGTATACCCTGACCTCTCGCACCACCACCTTCAACCATATCCCTGCCCAACAATTCTTCACACAGAGAATTGGGTTGTTGAACTGACCCGTTAACGGCCTTACCATCGACAGGGAGACCCAGTAACATGTACACGTCCTCTAGCGTGACGGTACATTCACCTATTGGTAGGTGAAATGTATGGGTCTCTGGTATCCACCTTTCCAACATTGCAAGTATATACTTTGAATCAATTGTGCAGTTGGAGATCTTTATAACATGTCTGAAACCTGCGTATTCCATATATGGTACGATCAATGGGTCGGGAGCAAGGTAGTTGTGAGACCATATTCTGAATCTTTTGGTATCCTGAGTTAATAATGTAAAAGGTGTAAGATTAAGTAAGATGAACAAAGCATTACCAGAAGTACGAAAAATGTATAACTATAAAAGAAACTTATAAATGCTGCAATATTGTCCCTTGTGCCTCTGTGAGAATTGCCCATTGTGAGAAGAGCCATTGTTGAAAATGCCTGAGATTATGAAAGACTTTGAAATTGTAAGAGATTATGAAAGAGTTTGTAGCAGAGAGTGAGACGATTGTGGGTGCGAGAGAAGTATGTTATGCTCTGTATTTACAGGCAAAAAAATTTCATAGAGTAAGTGAGGTGGTAGGTGGGTGCATGCATGCATGATAAGTGTCACTCTTGCAGAGTAGGCGCAGACTAGGTGGCAGCCTTGGAGAAGGCATCTCTGCATGCATGTAACACGATTGGACATGAAGGGAGGCGCCATTGGACTTGGCGAAAGAGTACAAAAATGAAAGGTTTTGCCATCCCCATTGGCGAATAAGAGGTGGCATGGTTTGCAGAGTAGGCGCAGGTTAGGTGACAGCCTTGGAGAAGGCATCCCTGAATGCATGTAACACTATTGAACATGATGGGAGGAGCCTTAGAGGTTACAATGTAGGTGTAGAGTAGGTGCATGCTAGGTGGCAGCCTTGGAGAAGGCATCTCTGCATGCATGTAACACGATTGGACATGAAGGGAGGCGCAATTGGACTTGGCGAAAGAGTACAAAAATGAAAGGTGTCGCCATCCCCATTGGCGAATAAGAGGTGGCATTGGTTGCAGAGTAGGCGCATGATAGGTGACAGCCTTGGAGAAGGCATCCCTGAATACATGTAACACTATTGGACGTGATGGGAGGAGCCTTAGAGGTTACAGTGTAGGTGCAGAGTAGGCGCAAACTAGGTGGCAGCCTTGGAGAAGGCATCTCTGCATGCATGTAACATGATTGGACATGAAAGGAGGCATCGTTGGACTTGGCGAAAGAATACAAAAATGAAAGGTGTCACCATCCTCATTGGCGAATAAGAGGTGGCATGGGTTGCAGAGTAGGCGCAGGCTAGGTGACAGCCTTGGAGAAGGCATCCCTGAATACATGTAACACTATTGGACATGATGGGAGGAGCCTTAGCGGTTACAAGCTTAGTTAATTCAAATTCAGTATGACCTATTTAGTCTTACATTTATCAAAACACTGATTCACTTAATCTCTCAAACACTAGAACATTCAAAAATTCCTGCAAATAACTCATAAACTTCAAACCTTCCAACCTTCAAACCTTCAAACCTTCAAACAGTCATACGCAATGGCCTTTGCACCCCAATATGTCATCAGTGCACATTTCAGCGGTGAGACATACATTTGTCCCACCTCTGGGTTTTTGTTTAGAGACACAGACAACATCCAATTTTGTTTAAATAGGAAAGCCAATTTCTTGTACTTCAAAAAATGATTGGAGGCCAAACTTGGACGAGGCCCGATGACACAAATATTTTATCAGAATCCGGTTTTTTTTTGTAACAACCAAATAATATTTTATAAGGTTGAGGTTCAAGATGACGAGGATCTTCAGAATATGTTTTCCAGTCATGAGTATTCTGGGTACGACTCTATTGAGTTGTACATTATGCTGCGAGAGCCTTAGGTGACACAAGTGGTTGATCTTTTGGAGACCGAACAAGCAGAAGTAGATGCAGTTGATGAAGAAGAAGAAGATGATGAGTTGGAGTTTGACGAAATGGTCAATGATGATTCTGAAGACGATGGGATACCTGGTATTCCTGGAAATGAGATCTACACACCACCTCCGCACATGACAAACTTCAACATGGGCGGAGATGAACCGTCTTCTGATTTATTTTTCAATCCGTATATGCAGTCGGATGAAAACTTAAAAGAGAAATACAAAATTCGTAACAGAGAAGAATGTATCAGAGCCATAAAAAAATTCCACATGCTCAACTCGGTCGATTTTAAGGTGGACCATGTAAATCCAGAAAGGTACAAGATCAAGTGTGTCCACCCTGATTGTATGTTCAAGCTCACTGCATCATACAGATTAAGAGGTGATTGTTGGGTCATAGGTTCCATGTCTACCCACACTTGTGTCAGTTCTACTCAATCACAGGATCATTGAAAACTTAATTATGATCTCATTTGTCAAGAAATCCCACCACTCGTCAGCAAATATCCATCTTTGAAGGTGAAAACCATCATCTCCCACATCACTACGGTATTTAACTATACTCTATTTTACCGTAAGGCGTGGTTAGAAAAGACCAAGGCGATTGAAAAGGTATACGGAAACTGGGAGGCGTTATACCAAGAACTTCCTCGCTACCTGAATGCACTCCAAACTTATTCTCCGGGTACTGTTTACATTCTGGAAACAGTGCCAGCATACGCCCTAGATGGTGGTCAACTCAACGGAAATGGAATATTCAGTCGAGTGTTTTGGGCTTTTCAACCTTGCATCACAGGGTTTGCGTCATGAAAACCAATTATACAAATTGATGGGACTTGGTTGTATAGGAAATACAAAGGCACACTACTGATGGCAGTTGCATAAGATGGCAACAACAACATTTTCCTAATTGCCTTTGCCCTAGTCGAGGGGGAGACTGATGGTGCTTGGAGCTTTGTTCTCAAAAATCTACGAACACATGTGGCTCCTCAACCAGATCTCTGTTTGATCTCGAATAGACATGCATCCATTGAAAGTGCATACAATAATCCTGCAAACGGTTGGCATGACCCTCTTTCTACGCATGTCTATTGCGTTAGACATATCGTCCAAAATTTCACGAGGGAGATCAAAGACAAAACACTTAGGAAAGCAGTTATGAATGCGGGCTATGCATTGACACAACATATGTTCAAATATTATCGCAACGAGATCCGTTTGTCAAATCCAGAAGCCGGTAGGTGGATCAATAATATTCCGGTAAAAAAATGGACTAGGTCATACGATAATGGCCAAAGATGGGGATACATGACAACAAATATAATTGAATCGATGAATGGGGTATTCAAAGGCATACGAAACCTCCCGGTCACTGCTTTGGTAAAATCAACATATTTTAGGATGGCTTCGTTGTTTTCCAAAAGGGGTGAAATGTGGAATACGGTGTTGCAATCTGGACAACTATGGAGTGAAAGCTGCATGAAGTACATTAAGGCAGAAAGTGCCAAAGCCAACACCCATATGGTTATACGGTTTGACCGACACAGGCATAACTTCATTGTCAAAGAGACAATCGACCACAACGAGGGTCTGCCAAGACAAGAATATAGGGTTGTACTACCTTCTCGTTGGTGCGATTGTGGCAAGTTTCAAGCCTTTCGTATGCCTTGCTCTCATGTCATTGACGCATGTGCCTATACTCATCAAGGCGCGCTACAACTTCTGTCACACGTTTACAAATCTGAAACGTTGCTCAATGTTTACAACAACAGCTTCCCTTTGGTAGCAAAACCAGATTATTGGTCTGCATAAGACGGCGAAATAGTATGGCACAATGACCATATGCGAAGGAATAAAAAGGGTCATCCCAAAAGTAAGCGCATCACAACCGAAATGGACTCCCTTGACAAGCTGGAAAGAAAGTGTGATTTATGTCGTCAGGTCGGACACAATCGCAAAAATTGTCTGAATCGGGCTACTGCCTCAACCACATAAAAATTGTATTACACAAAATCTTTCCTTTATTATGTTATAAACATTAGGGTTTTTCGTTAACAGTATTTGTTACAATAAACATTACGCGAATAAGAAAAAAAACACGATAATCCATCTACGAAATTACAACTGTTAAAACAATATCATCTGACCCATGCATCATCAACATTACGTCGCTGTCTGTATTGACTTCCTCCAACCAAACATTAGGTCTGTAACACCCCAATTCTACCCCAAGAAAATTATGCAAAATAAAATCAGAGTTATAAAATTTCAATCATACAGATGAATCGGGACGTCACAAATTCTTCTAACAAATTCATTGCATTCATCATGGATATATAACACTTTTTCAAAACATCAGATGAACCATCAACATGACATCTTTCATTAAATAATTCAACAACTATGCAGCGGAATTCTCAAAAACATCTCAATTAACATCTCGAAATAACAACATCTCAATCATCTCAAAACAACAACATCTCAATCATCTCAAAACAACAACATCTCAATTAACAACATCTCATAACATCAAAATAATTTATTAAACATCATTTACTATCACAAAATCATCGAACACAACTTCATCAATAACATCTCACTAATACCCAATTGTATATTAATACTACGGTAATTCATACTGTTATTCTGCTAATTTATATCGTTACCGTCACTAATCCTACTGTCATAATTCTAACACCAGTCTCTAAACATCTACTATTCATCGTTCTGTCCAAAAATAAGTACAACGGTCATCTATGGGAATTAATTCTAAATCCTGCATTATCTGCTAGGATTACACTTCTTATCCATCATTTAATCACCTAGAATAAAGCTCATCACGTTATCTAATCAACGCTTCGAACGACATATCAAACAACATACTAAAACTCAAGTTACAGCAATTAAAAGCCAATTCTGTCAAAAACCAGACATTATGTATCGACACAAAACCTTATGGATCGACTCATCCTGCTTCATCTGTACACTATGAGTCGACATATCCTCCTTATGGATCGACTCATCCTGGCTTTAAATCACAGCATGTATCGAAACATGCGCTTCACCGGTCGACTCATCCTGAGTCTCACACACACATGTATCGACGCAAGCCCTTCTTGTATCGACTCATCTTCAATCAATCAGCCTTCATGTGTCGACACATCCAATTTGGGGTCGACACATCCTGCTACAGTCTGCATAATTTCTGCGTTTTATACTATAATTCCACTAAGGGAATCATATTACAGTCCTACAAACCTCATTATAAACATGATAATTCATCACCTAACATTAACCTATAATACTACATCGATTAAACAACACCATGACATCATTATTCATCTAAAATTTATCAAATCTTCATCATACATAATTCATAATACACCCAATTCAAGAACAAAACAACAATCCTCTATCCCCGGATATCAAATATCATGAATCCAATTATAAAGTCATAACCCCACCCTTACCTTGGATTAAAGGTCGCTCTACAATTTCCGGGTTGAATCTTCGTTCTTGTCGTTTTCTACTTTTTCCAGCAGCTTCACGTTCTCTTCCAAATACTTATTTTCTTCTACTACTTCCTTTCTTCTCTACCTTCTCACAAATAATAAAATAACCTAATATTCTATTATTCCTTATTTCTTATTGGGCTCAAAATCTACACTCCCTTATTACTTCTACTATCTCAAAATAGGCCCACCTTAAATAATATTACACTTCTAATATTATTTCACTATATAATATTATATCTCTAATATTATTTCTCCACTTAATATAATAAATCCAATTTAATTATAACACAACCTTACAAATATTCCAAAAATAATTTAATTAAATAATTAATTAAATTACGGGCGTTACAACTCTCCCCCACTTAGAGTATTTTCGTCCTCGAAAATTTACCTCAATCAAACAATTCAGGATAGGAGTCTCGCATCTTGCTCTCCAACTCCCAAGTCATGCTTTCTCCTGCAGCTCCTAACCAAATCACTTTAACCAAGGCAATCTCTTTTCCCCTCAGAGTCTTCATTTCATGATCCGTAATCTGTACAGGCATCGTCTCCATCGTAATATTATCCCGTACTTGCACATCGTCCATATGAATCACATGAGATGGATCTGAAATATACTTCCGAAGTTGCGACACATGAAACACATCATGCAAATTCGAAAGGTTAGGCGGTAAAGCCACTCTATAAGCAACATTCCCCACTTTCTCTGAAATCTGATACGGTCCAATAAAATGAGAAGTGAGCTTCTTAGACTTCAATGCTCGCCCAACACCAGTCACAGGTGTAACTCTCAAAAACACATGATCACCGGCTTGAAACTCTAAATCCTTCCTTAGCTTGTCATGATAACTCTTCTGTCTACTATGTGAAGCTTTCATCTTTTCTCGAATCAACTTCACCTTCTCGGTAGTCTCACAAACAAGTTCAAGTCCAAGTACTACACTTTCACCAGATTCATGCCAACATAACGGAGTTCTACATCTTCGACCATATAACACTTCAAAAGGTGCCATTCCAATACTAGAATGGTAACTGTTATTATACGTGAACTCTATCAACGGAAGATACGCATCCCATGAACCTCCCTGCTCAAGAACATACGCCCTCAGCAAATCTTCCAATGATTGAATAGTCCGTTCAGTCTGACCATCTGTCTGAGGATGATACGCTGAACTCAACCTCAACTTAGAACCCAACGCTTCTTGCAAACTCTTCCAAAAATCAGAAGTAAATCTTGGATCTCTATCTGACCCAATGCACAAAGGAACACCATGCAACTTCACAATCACACTAGTATAAATCTCAGCCAACTTTGACACTGGAAAAATGATGTTAATAGGAATAAAATGAGCTGACTTCGTAAGCCTATCAACAATCACCCAAATCGAATCATGTCCTCTTGAAGTACTAGGCAACCCCGTCACAAAGTCCATTGAAATGCTATCCCATTTCCATTCTGGAACTTCTAACGGTTGCATCAATCCTGCAGGCTTCTAATGTTCAACTTTTGACTTCTGAAAAGTCAAACATGCATACACAAATCGAGCCACATCACTCTTCATCCCAGGCCACCAAAACAAACCTTTCAAATCTTGGTACATCTTTGTAGCTCCTGGATGAATACTCAACTTACTTCTATGACTCTCTTCAAGTATCACTTTCTTCATCTCAGCATCATCAGGAATACAAATCCGATTACGAAACCTCAACACACCTTGCTCATCTAGCTTAAAATCATTGTTCTCAGATTGATCAATCCCAACCATCAAATCTACCAGTTTCACATCCAACTTCTGAGCTTCTCTGATACTGTCTAGAAATTCATTATTAATCTTCAACATACCCAACATAACACTCTGCGGAGTAACCTCACAAACTAAGCTCATATCTCTGAACTGCTCAATCAACTCCAACTCTTTAATCATCATTGCTAACATATGTAAAGTCTTTCGACTAAACGCTTCAGCTACCACATTCGCTTTTCCTGGATGATAGTTCAAACCAAAATCATAATCCTTTAGCAATTCTAACCATCTTCGTTGCCTCATACTCAACTCCTTCTGATCAAATAAATACTTTAAGCTCTTATGGTCACTAAACACTTCAAATCTGGAACCATAAAGATAATGCCTCCAAATCTTCAACACAAAAACAAATGCAGCAAGCTCTAAATCATGCGTAGGATAGTTCTTCTCATGAGTCCTCAACTGCCTTGACGCATAAGCAACTACCTTACCATCCTGCATAAGCACACCTCCTAAACCCATCTTAGAAGCATCACAATACACTACAAAAGGCTCTCCTGGATTAGGCAACGTCAAAATCGGAGCTGACGTTAACCTCTTCTTCAATTCCATAAAACTTTCTTCGCACTGAACATCCCATACAAATGCTCTACCTTTACAAGTCAACTTAGTCAACGGAAGTGACAACTTAGAAAACCCCTCGATAAACCTTCTATAATAACCAGCTAAACCCAAGAAGCTTCTAATCTCATTAGCTGACTTTGAAGTTTCCCATTGCAACACAACATTAACCTTCGATGGATCTACAACAATGCCACTACCTGAAATCACATGACCAAGAAAACTAACCTCCTTTAACCAAAACTCGCACTTGGACAACTTTGCATACAACTTCTTCTCTTTCAAAACTTGCAATACTACTCTTAAGTGTTCTACATGCTCCTCTTATGACTTAGAGTAAATCAAAATATCATCAATGAACACCACCACGAACCGATCCAAATAAGTATGAAAGATACGATTCATGTATTCCATGAATACTCCCGGCGCATTAGTAACACTGAAAGGCATCACCGAATACTCGTAATGTCCATAACGCGTTCTGAAAGCCGTCTTCTGAATATCCTCCTTCTTCACTTTAATCTGATGGTAACCCGACCTCAAATCAATCTTACTAAACACACGGGCATCCACCAATTGGTCCATCAAGTCATCTATTCTTGGAAGCGGATACTTGATCTTAATCGTCACCTTGTTCAACTGTCTATAATCAATACAAAGCCTCATACTTCCATCTTTCTTCTTCACTAACAACACTGGAGCACCCCACGGTGATACACTTGGTCTTACAAACTTCTTCTCAAGTAACTCTTCCAATTGCTTCTTCAACTCTGACAACTCACATGCAAACATCCTGTATGATGCCATAGACATAGGTCTGGTACCAGGTACAAGATCAATTGCAAATTCAACTTCCCTCTCCGGTGGTACATCAGGAATCTCATCAGGGAAAACTTCAGGAAATTCACACACCACCTGCAATTTTTCAATTATAGCTTGAGTCTCTACAGATAGCGACGCCATCAACGAAAACATCTGTGCTTCCTCTTGCATCAACCTCCTCAACTGTCTAGTAGACAACATACCATCTTCCTCTTCTTCAGGAGTAGAAAACTTCACCGACTTGTCATAACAGTTAATATGAACATAGTTATGCTCTAACTAGTTCATACCCAGAATCACATCCAAACCTCTTAACGGTAGACAAACCAAATCAGCAATAAAGTCTCTGTCGAAGATCGACAAGGGACACTTGACACACACCGAAGAAGTAGTCACTGACCCCTTGGATGGAGTATCAACGACCATTTCTCCATTCAAAGAAGATAACACAAGACCCAATCTCTCAACACAATCAACAACAATAAAATAATGCGTAGCACCAGTATCAATAATAGTGATTAAATGAGTACTATTAATGAAACATGTACCTCTAATAAGTCCGTCTTCAGCAGCTGTCTGATACTCCACCAAAGCAAACACTTTACCACTTGACTGAGCCCTCTTCGGTTTCAGACACTGACTACCAATGTGCCCTTCTTCTTTACAGTTGAAACAAACCAAACTATTATGCTCACACTCAGATACAACATGTCCATTCTTGCCACAACGAAAACACCTCTTCACTTCAGTAGTGCATACATTACTCTTGTGTCCAGGTTTCCCACACTTAAAACAAACCACACCAGCAGAAGCATCTCCCCACTAGTCCTCTGACCATGATCAACTCTCTGCTTACCCTTACTAGCTGGGGCATCATAAGGTTTACCACGATTCTGCGGGTGCTTACCCCTCTTCTCACTGATAATCTTGTAATGAGCATTATTGTCTTCCTCATAAATTCTACAACTATCAACCATATCAGCAAAGACATGGATTTTCTGATATCCAACTGCTTTCTTAATCTCCGGGTGCAACCCATTCTCAAATTTAATACACTTTGAAAACTCATCATTTTCCTCAGCATAATGCGGATAAAACTTAGCCAACTCAGTAAATTTGGCAGCATACTCAACAACAGACATATTTCCTTGCTTCAGCTCAAGGAACTCAATTTCCTTCTTACCACAGACATCTTCAGGAAAATACTTTCTCAAAAACTCCCTACGGAACACAGCCCAAGTGACATTCTCACCTGCAGCTTCCAACTTCTGACAAGTCTCTAGCCACCAGTCATCAGCCTCGACTGCTAGCATATGAGTACCATATCGAACCTTCTGCGCTGGAGTGCAATCCATCACGCGAAAGATTCTCTCTATCTCTTTCAACCATTCCAAAGCTCCGTCAAGGTCATACTTTCCCTTGAACGTAGGTGGATTCTCTCTCTGGAAAGTCGCCAAGCTACGAGATCCAACATTCGACTGATTTTCCATCGCATGAGCCATTGCTTCTAAAGTAGCAGCAATAACAACATCATTCCTTCCAGCCATCTCAACTTCTTACTACAACATAAACAATAGTTAGAACATCAAAATAACAATACTCGATTATTAGACAACTACGACTCGACGACAAGGTCAGACCAACCTTTTGCTCTAATACCAACTTTGTAACACCCCAATTCTACCCCAAGAAAATTATGCAAAATAAATCAGAGTTATAAAATTTCAATCAGACAGATGAATCGGGACGTCACAAATTCTTCTAACAAATTCATTGCATTCATCATGGATATATAACACTTTTTCAAAACATCGGATGAACCATCAACATGACATCTTTCATTAAATAATTCAACAACTACGCATCGGAATTCTTCAATAACATTTCTAAATAAAACAACAACTTCGAAACACCTCATATTTAATAACAATCAATTCAAAACTCAGCAATTGAAAATCAACAATAAAAAATCAGCAAGCGTTTATCCCCCCGAGTGTTACATATCAGAGCAATGACACCGACTCAAACTATTGAAGGTATACAACCTTCACTCTCGATTACCTGCACGTTACCAACATAAGGGCAACATTCAAACATAAGGGGTGAGATATCTAACAATATAATAAAGCGCATGATAATTAATATATTAAATTAGATCAATAATATCACCACTTCTCATCTCATAATTAACGATAATTACAACATATATACTCATTCATCAACATCAAATACATTTCATTATTCAATCATATAATGCGACTCAAAACTATGCAAATGCATGTGGTACCATTGGAGCAGAACTCCCATCTCAAAAATCTACCAATTAATAGAGACATCAACAAGGCATAGCCTTTATCTCAAAATTTTTCAATCCAGGCCATCTCAACGAGCATAAGCTCCATCTCAAAAATGCAATGTATGCGACTCATCATGAATGTAATAACAATACCCAAATTAACAACATTTCGAATCATCTCAAAACATCTCAATTAACATCTCGAAATAACAACATCTTAATCATCTCAAAACAACAACATCTCAATCATCTCAAAACAATAACATCTCAATTAACAACATCTCATAACATCAAAATAATTTATTAAACATCATTTACTATCACAAAATCATCGAACACAACTTCATCAATAACATCTCACTAATACCCAATTATATATTAATACTACGATAATCCATACTGTTATTCTGCTAATTTATATCATTATTGTCACTAATCCTACTGTCATAATTCTAACACCAGTCTCTAAACATCTACTATTCATCATTCTGTCCAAAAATCAGTACAACGGTCATCTACGGGAATTAATTCTAAATCCTGCATTATCTGCTAGTATTACACTTCTTATCCATCATTTAATCACCTAGAATAAAGCTCATCGCGTTAGCTAATCAACGCTTTGAACGACATATCAAACAACATCCTAAAACCCAAGTTACAGCAATTAAAAGCCAATTCTGTCAAAAACCAGACATTATGTATCGACACAAACCTTATGGATCGACTCATCCTGCTTCATCTGTACACTATGAGTCGACACATCCTCCTTATGGATCGACTCATCCTGGCTTTAAATCACAGCATGTATCGACACACGCGCTTCACCGGTCGACTCATCCCGAGTCTCACACACACATGTATCGACGCAAGCCCTTCTTGTATCGACTCATCTTCAATCAATCAGCCTTCATGTGTCGACACATCCAATTTGGGGTCGACACATCCTGCTACAGTCTGCATAATTTCTGCGTTTTCTACTGTAATTCCACTACGGGAATCATATTATAGTCCTACAAACCTCATTATAAACATGATAATTCATCACCTAACATTAACCTATAATACTACATCGATTAAACAACATCATGACATCATTATTCATCTACAATTCATCAAATCTTCATCATACACCCAATTCAAGAACAAAACAACAATCCTCTAACCCCACATATCAAACATCATGAATCTAATTATAAAGTCATAACCCCATCCTTACCTTGGATTGAAGGTTGCTCTACAATTTCTGGGTTGAATCTTCGTTCTTGCCATTTTCTACTTTTTCCAGCAGCTTCACGTTCTCTTCCAAATCCTTATTTTCTTATACTACTTCTTTATTCTCTACCTTCTCACAAATAATAAAATAATCTAATATTCTATTATTCCTTATTTATTATTGGGCTCAAAATCTACACCCCCTTATTACTTCTACTCTCTCAAAATAGGCCCACCTTAAATAATATTACACTTCTAATATTATTTCACTACATAATATTATATCTCTAATATTATTTCTCCACTTAATATAATAAATCCAATTTAATTATAACACAACCTTACAAATATTCCAAAAATAATTTAATTAAATAATTAATTAAATTACGGGCGTTACAAGGTCTTCCTGTCGTAAGTGAGGTTGTTGTTCGTCTTCGCTGGATCCTTCTAATTTTTCCCCCTCCACGATGTCTCCTTCTAGCCATCACATCAACTCCTGCTTCAGACGCTCCATGGAGTGAATGTGCAAGAATTTCATTTTATCAGAGGTTTCATGGCGGAGAAGATAACGTAACCATCTCTGGTAAAAATCATGGGCGATGTCATGACGCAAATAACAGAGTAAAAAAATAAGAAAACAATGCGAGAAAGTGTGAGAAATGACGGAGAAACAGACGAATTATTTATAAAAACAGCATTTTGCCCTAGGAGCCAAGTGAGATGGCGCCTCCTCTCACTTTTAAAGTGTATGCGCCATCTCACTTGGCTAAAAGAGAGAGAAGGCGCCAAGTGAGATGGCGCCTAGGGCTAATTGCTTAGTGGAGGCGCCAAGTGAGATGGCTCCTCCTTTGGGGAGTCATCTGAAACATGGTTATTTGCGTAATTTTTTCTGAAACATGGTTATTAGCGTGTTTTTTAAAACATGGTTATTCCAAAAAAAAATCTGAGTTTTCAAGCACGGGAGGCAGGTTCAGTACCATGTTTTTTCTTCTTTAAGGACTGGTTCCAAAGCCTGTGTAGGTACTCTGTGCAAAAAGTCAGTTTGGAATGTTCGGAGTGGAGATAAAATTAATCTTTGAAAGGATAATTGGTGTTGTCATTCGTTAGTTTCGCTACTGCAAATTCCTGAAGCCAAGCGTGTCATTCAGCCTACCTTGTTAATCAACCTACATCTGGACTTATCCCGAATGGTCGCGGAGGTCTGTCCTAAGGTCTCTTAAGTCGATAAACTCATATGGATTTTAAATGATAATGGCCAGCTTACAACAAAAGATACTTTTCTCCATATGAAAGGTACTTCTCTGATTTTTGATTGGGGCAGACTTATTTGGTGCGTCTCGATTCCTCCTTCCAACTCTTTGTTTTTTTGGCGTTTAACTCTTGCAAAACTCCCTACTAATGATAAGATTGTTCGGAGGGGATTTTAGCCTCCCTTCTATTTGTAACCTTTGTTTCAAAACGGAAGAGAACTTGGATAATTTGTTTTTCTTCTGCAATTATGCTAGATCTATTTGGACTTGGTTGGCTCAAATGTTAAACCTTGGTCCTATTATTTCCTGTTTGGAAGATTGCAGAAAGGTAATGAAAATAAATGCTTAAGCGCAATGTAATTTAGTGCTGACAAAAACAATTATCAATTCAGTAAAGGCGAATTGGCATGCGTGAAATCAGGTCCAGTTTCACAATATTGTTCTTCCATGGAAGTCTTATTGCAATTCGATTATCTCTTCAACGTGTTTGATCGGTAACAAGTGTAATCTTTCAGCCAACTCCTCTATAAGGGAGTTTGTTATTTTTTAAAAAGTTTGTTGTTCAAATCCATCCTCCTAAGCCGAAGATTTTGAAAGAGGTTTTGTGGAGTCCTCCTCTCTTGGGTTGGATCGAAGCCAATATTAATGGGGCTTCTGAAGCTCTTTCGATCAGAACTGCTTGTGGTAGTATTTTTAGGAATCATCTTGGTGAGCGTCTTGGGAGTTTTGCCTGTAATTTGCCTTCTAACACTATAATGTTTGCAGAGATAATGAGAGCCATTTTGGCAATGGATTATGCTATTTCTTGTAATTGGTCTAACTTATGGTTAGAGACAGATTCAACGCTCCTTGTCCGAGCCTTTAGGGATTCTTCTATGGTGCCTTGGGAGCTTCGAAATAGGTGGGATAATTGTTTGATCAAGATCAGAGATTTCAATTTTTTGGTAACTCATACTTTTCGGGCAGGAAATCATTGTGCAGATAAGTTAACTAATTTAGGTTTATTAGTTACTAATTTTACATGGTGGTATGATTTACACACTGATGTAGTTATAGATTTCAATCGTAACAAGTTTGAAATCTCTAATTTTAGAATTAGATAGGTTTGAGGTTTTGACTCTTCGCCTCCCTCATTTTTGTACCTATTTTTCATCGATTTTATTAGGATAAAGCCCCCACTTGTACCAAAAAAATAAATAACCCAAGCTTCTATTATTCTAAAGTCGGAGAACCTATGAAAAATCTCACCTACTAACCCAACTAAATTAGCATAATGAAGTATTTTTATTCTATGAAGACAAGGATGACTATATCACTTAAGTTTTGTTCCCATCGATATAGAATAATCATGTCTTGTACAATAAAAAGACAGATACAAACCTCATACTTCTAAATGATGTGCAGTTCAAAATGTGGTATTTTAATTGGCATCGAAACACACACTTACTCTAATACACCATTTCAAGATAATTATCAATTTATAATTGCTTATGCTAATCCATGCTATCCATACCATTCCATTCTGGCGCACCCCAAGGTTGGAGTTAGCAGTTAAGTTTATGAAACTCTAGACTACATATGGTGTGCAAAATCTATGTGTTCTTTATCAGTAATGTTCATGGTATGTTAGATAATATTCAATTTTATCATTTCCTTTTGGATGTTCATACACTGTTGCTGACATAAAACAAAAACTCTTTCTGACTAACCTATATACTTGAAATTTCTTGTATACCTATCTTGTTACAACACAACATTTCCTTCAGATGTTCATACCATGTTACTAACAAAAACTCTTCCTGACTAACCTATACACTAGAAATTTCTTGTATACCTACCTACATTTCTTAAGCATCTTTGATATTAGTACCACCTCTACATCAAATTTATCAAGATTCATCCTGGAACCAATGACAAAAAATAAGAAACAAAAAGTTAAGCCTTAACAGCAAAATTGGTTATGAGTGAAGGAAATAATGACATAAGACTTATAATTTCATAACCCTTTCCCCAAAAAGAAGCAAGACAGAGGCCCATTAAAGACATGGCAACAATATAACATGTATGAGGAACTGCTTGACTACTTCCTAAAAGTTGTGTTGTAAGAAGACCTGCAAGGGTTGAGCTTTGCATTCCAGTGCATATCGAAATTTTCATGTTCACCCGTTCTTCATGCCTATGACAATATATTTAGGCGATATGTCCGACGATATTTTGAGCAAATATAACGAATTACTAAAATCTGCAACTTAATTTAGTATTTATTTTTTTGAGATAATTTCTAAAGTGAGCATACCTTAAGGGTGGAAGATTGGAGAACCAATATCCTAAGGTGGAGGCAACAACATGAAATATTAACACTGGAAAAACCAACCGAAGACCTTCGTCCGATAAAATTTTACTTCAGTTTAGCGATAGTGTAATGCCCCATTTTTCATTTAATTATTTTTTCTATATGCTTTAAATTACAAATTATTAACTGAAAAAGAGCAAGAGAAATTCAAATAAAGACTGCTTACTTGGAAAAAGTCTGCTAGAAAAGTGACGTAAAGAAATAAAAGATATAGAGCGTGACAACACAACATAGTTAAATTATACAACCTGCAGATGATAAGAATGCATTGTATTGTTTTTTATAAGCTATAGAGATTAGAGACAATAATCACGTATATCTTCTAATTGCAAAGATATAGGATTACCACATACCACCAAAGCTGCTAATTGCATATTCTCAGGGGGCTAAAAAAGAAATTTTCAAAAGCCAGTAACTTAGATGAGTGACCATTCACGGAAGCACAACATTTGTTGCCCTCCTCAAGCTAGATAGACCATAAGCAAGCATGACCTACAAAATAAGACATATCATATTAGTTTCACATTTACATTATGGTTGGTTTTGGATACAAATTATGGTGTATGTGACAACATTAGGCTCTAAAATAAGAGATTCCATGAATCTGAATAACTTTTTCAGCCCTCCTTATGTATGCTTTCTTGCAGAATCCATTAACCAGGCAGGTTTAGACAAGTACGTTTGGCTTGCATTTATGTTTCATTATCTATCCAAACATCTTGAGTGCACTATCTGAGCATCAAGAATATTGTAAATATGAGCATCAGGAAATACACATTTCTCAATCATTTTAACCAAGATCAAAGTTAACATAAGTCTTCAACAAAACTTAACATCACAGCAACAACATATTTCATCAAACCAAACAAAAAAGTTCCAACATAAATTTCTTCACTTCAAACCCAATTTTAACCAAATCAATTACAAATGTGCATCATACACAAACTTAATGTGAACCTAATTAGACTAAAAAAAGAAGATAAAAAATAGAAGGCCATACAACCAAACTCCAATGAAGACTGTCATAAATAATTCATCAACATACATATATAATTCTTAAGATGGTGTAAAAACCATATTTGCTAACAAAATATTGTTTTAGGCTCTTACATGTAGTTTACAGGAATCACGATATAATCCTTGTCCAAAATGTTAACTTTTCTTGTACATTTATGTACATGTTGAAAAGTTTTTGTGCCATCACAAGCACTTAAAGGATCTTTATCTAAATCAACTAATCTAACTTTCAAAAGAAGAAGCTATTGAAAAAGTAAAACCTCTTTTGCTCATCAGTGGAGAGTTTGTTTTTCAAATACCTACAGATACACCAGATTCAACAAATTCCAAATTGCCAATTCATATGAAGCTTTAAATAAAGAGGTGTGTCTAAACCTACAGACACATATTTAATTGAAGCAGCGACTAAGTGCAACAGAGCGTTCAAACACGAGAATCTTAATATAATTTATCAAATTCAAAGGCATTGAGTCCTGAATTTGTAGACCTATTTATCTTTTTTATGAAGAACAAAACCTTTTCTCTGTCAAGCGGATTCCTTCTCAGGAGAGACATGCGAATTCCCATTTGCAATTCAAAAACCTTAATTTTTCATAAATGCACCTACTGACTTGGAATATACAGAAAGAACATATGCGCAAAATATTGAGTAGATCGGGCAAATATTAAAATAATGAACCAAAGACTGTGTTGATATGGTTCATGGAGACCTGATTCTTATTGACATCATCGATGAGAAACTAGGAGTCAATGAAAGTTCCAACTTCTTTTCTGCATCAACATCTGAAATCGCAGTTACACAATTTTCTTCTCTCATCTGAGTATAACTTGCATCAAAGACCAAAATAAATCAACTGAAGATATAGTACCTGTGATACGGTGGGAGAACTGACTTGAGGTTTTGCGTTTGTTTTCGCAAATGTTTCGGTTGAGCAAGAGTCGCCACCGACTTTTTATTTTATCCTAAGGAAAGGTTAAAAAGCACAGCAAAAACCTTTGAGATGTTTTCTTGGGTTCGGGGAGTAGATTATAGAAAGGGAAGGTATTAGCACCCTTTCTATCCATGGTTATCCATGGGCTCTTAGTTACTTGCTTAAATCAACTTGCCTTTATTTTCAATTGTTTGAAATGGTGCTTTGTGTGTGGGTTTGAAAAATGTTTTGAAAAGAGGCCAATGTGGTGGCAACCTTTGTAATGATCCATGTTGGGATGTATACAAAAGTGTATGTATTTTGAAAAGGTTTTCAATGTTTTTGAAAGTTGTTTTGAAAGTGTGTTGTGATGTGTGGTTTTGAAAATAGGCAAGTGTTTTTGTTTTGCAAGTTGGCAAGTAACGAAGAGCTATCTACCCTAAATTTCTCAAAGATATTTGCTATGTTTTAAACCTTTTAACAATTTTGTTCCACCATTGTATTTGGTGGACAATCTTGTGTTAGGATGTGAACGGGATGGGCGCGGGTCATCGTTTAGACCATGATTGCAATGGTGCCAAGTATCTTTGGGCAATTTTTCCTTTAAGGGACTTGATCATTTTTTAGGCAACTTTTGAAAGCGTCATCGAGGGACTATGATCATTTGATTGTTTTGTTTTTGCCAAAGATACCTAACATGCAATATGGCCCATTTTTGAAGGCAACAAGTGGAGTACCCTAGGGGTGCAAGTGTGATTAGTGTTGTCCATTTTCATGCTCGTTTATCTTGAATTTAGGTCAAACTATTTGTTATTTTTGATTTGCATACAAAACCCTAATTCTAACATGGCATAATTAGAAAGCTTTTAAATGCAAAAAATAAAAGGTCCTAAGTTATTACAACACAAATTATGGGATGGGGGGTACAAATATTCAAATGGGGATATTTTAGCAAGAAATTAAAACCTAAACTATTACATCCAAATTGAATTATACAAATTATTTAATATACAACAATTAAATAAAAATACAATAAATATGCAAGATGCAAAAAATGATTTTTTATATGTATGAAAAAATTATTGTATTTTTTTATGTGTCAATTAAACAAAAATGAAAATGATTAATTTTTGGTATTTTTATGTTTTTAGGGCAAAACCCTAATTTTATAAATAAAAGGTATTTATTATATAATATATGCAATATTTATTAATTATGTACAAAAAATAAATACAAAGGAAGTATATTGTCAAAAATTGATTTTTTAAAGTTAAATATTAATAAAAATAAAAATGTATTATTTTTGTGTTTTTAACCTAAATATACTAATAAATATATAAGTATTTACATTATTTATTAAATATATTAAATATGTACAAAAATAAAGATATTTAATACTTACAAAAAAAAAATATTTTTTATAAAATGTTTTCAAAAGGTAAAATAAAATAAAAATCAGAAAATAAAAGTGTTTGTATTATTTTTTGTATTTTTAAATAAAAGGATATTTATGTTTATTTATGTACAAAACTAAATGAAACCAAATAAATATCAAATAAAATGTAAAAAATGTGGGAAAAATAAATTTAATATTTTTTCATGCTTAAATAAAAATATAGAAACAAAATCAAAAGGAAAAAAATAAAAAAATGACAAGTATATCTCAAAATGGGCCAGGGGGGTGCATGTGAAAAATGAAAGTGCAAAAAGGAAAAATATCTCAGGCCCAGCCCAAGAGAGGTTGTCTTCAACCTCCAGACAAAAATGTCAAAAAACGCGCGCCTCTCCCTCCTGGTTCAAACATCCTGATTCCTGGACTTTTAGCACAAACTTATAACATGAAAGATGTCAAGCATCAAGCCACGATTCCATACATATAAAAAACTTAACTTAACTCTCAGAAATGAGAGAGAATTTCTCCATCCCTAATCTTAACCTAAGTTTTTGTCAATGTTCAGGTCTTAAATTCTCTCAGCATATGCAATATAAATGGAAAGTGAGGATATGTATAGCTTCAGGGACATGAATATGACATTTTTCATTCATAAATCTAAACCTAACTCTTCCTAGATTGAGAGATAGAAGTCCATGAACTTACCTGTTCAGCTTGGATCGTGTCTAGCAATGGAGGCACTTTCAAGGCAAGGTGAGGATTGGTACAGCTTGCTTGAAGTCCAGGGATGCTATTCCAACCTTTAGCTTGCTTTGAAACCAAGTGAATCAAGCTATGGCAATCAACCTGTAAAACAGAAAAAGTGAAAATGGTGAAGTTGGTTAGAGGTGTTACAGGTCGTGTCCAATGCTTGGGATAGCTTGTATATGTGGTAGGGAGTGTGTATGAACTGGTTTTAGCAAAAATGCACGAGTGGATTGAGTTATGGAAGTCCAACTGCAGAGGTGACTCTGTTTTCTGCAGTAAGATGGTGTTTTGATGAATGATGAGGTTTGGAAGGTGTTTTGGTCGTGCCTTAGCTCAGTTATGTTGTTTGGGATGTGTCTAACAAGTTTGCTTAAGCTTCTCTTGGCAGAAATGTGTGTTGTTGTAAGTTATGCAAGGTTTCTTCTAACTTAAGCAAGAAATGGCAAGTTGGTTTACAAGCTTTCCTAGGCCCCTCAAGTATGCTGCACACTTGAGTCTTGATCAGTGGGATATGTTCCTAAACTTGTGCCAAAAGGATTTGCATTATACTTCAAAGATTGCAATCTTGACATAAAGTTCAACTTTTCAAAAATGGATATATTGCTTTTTCTAATTAAGGACTAATCCTTCATGTAATGACCAAACTCAAAGAATAACATCTTGGCACAATGGATTAGCATTTAATTTTGGAGTGTAAATGAGATTAGAGGCCTGTAATGTAGCTTAGAGCATGCTGAGTTCAAAAATGCAAAGTTATGGACATGGAAATGGCTCATGAACAAAGTGAGTTTTGCCTATATTGCCAAATTCGATTCTCCCTAACCACAAGGTTGTTTGATGAGTTCTTAGACATTTTGGAAAGCTTGGAATGTGTAATACAATCCATATTTGTAATGCAAATTGAAATTCCAAGTGGAAGCATGTGAAAAGTGGCCATGAAGTTAGGCAAAAATCCTGCCTAGAATAGGTCAAAAATTTTCTAAGTTAAGAATGTTTTGCACCCTTGTTCCAAAAATTGTAACTTGAGCTACAAGCTTATTTTGAGGAAACTTTGTGAATCAAAGTTTTATATTTTGCAATGGACTACAACTTTCATGTTTTGAGTTTTCCTTGAATCCAAATGTATCTTGATGAAAAAATGGGACAAAGTTAGGAAAAATTAGGGATTTTCATAACTTAGAAAAATTCTAAGTTATGAAAATTCTTCATTTTAAACCCTAATTTGCAATTTTGGGTTTCTTGATGAAAAAGTTTCATAATTTGGCATGTCTTGATGAAAAATGAATCTTGACACTTGATTTTGACCAAAAAGTCAAAGTTTGACTTTTCAGTATACAGTCAAATTTGGCTTAGTTGACTGGAAAATTCATCTGTCAATCTTGTGCATTTGGGATCTTTTGAACTTGTTGAGCATGTCAAGACAATTCCATGGGGTCCTTGAGTCCATATGTGAGCTTGGTTTGCCATTGGCTAGGTCAAACAGTCAAAAATTGCCTTTGTGTAGTCAAAACCCTAAAAATGACCATTTTGCCCTTTTGGTGATCTGATCAAATTTCTTGTGGAATTGTGATCCAAACTTGACCAAATGGTTTATATGAGTTCAATATGTTGATGTGGGTCAAATTTCATGAGGTTTGACTGTCAATTGACCACAGTTGACTTTTTCCCCAATACAACTGATTTTTAGGTCAACTGTCCAATTGACTGGGCAAAGATTGGAATCAAGGCTTGAAACTTGGTATGGATCAACTTGTGAGTCCAACATGAAGCATGAAAGTCACTTTGGGCTTTTTGGGTCAAAACATCTTTGTGCAAACTCAAACCCTAATTTGGGTCAACAATGCAAGGAGAAGTCTTGAGCAGAGCAAAACCCTAACTTGATCTTGAGCTCCAAGGGCCTTGTGGTGAGAAAATGTTGAGGAAATGGGAGGGAAAATTTTTGGGTACAACAGTACCTCATTCAACATTTTATGCAACTCATATATGACCTCAATAATTTTAACCTTGTCATTGAAATCAACAAAAAAAATAGGGATTAGGGTTTTATAAATTTTGCAGATATAAACAGAAAGGGAAATAACCATACCTAGACAATCTCCTTCTTTGTCTACCCTTTTACAACTCCATCAAAGCCACATATAGACAATTGTTTTTTCACCAAAGAAATTTCGATCTGATTCAGTTTTCCGCACATCTTCCTTCTTCAGCGTTAGCCAACATAACCAAACCTGAAACCACAAACACTAAATTACAAGAAATCATAAAAATTAGATGGAACCCTTAAATCACATGTAAACTGATTCACACACAATTCTTGTTTCGACGTGATACGAATATACCAAAAGAGGGAGAATATGATGGTGATGATGTTGTTATAGAATGAATGTTGAGGAAGAGGAATAAGAAGAAGGAGAAGGTTGATAAAGAGGAAAAAGAAAGACCTTCAGAGACATTAGATGTTTGAAAAGAAGAATTATGGTTTTAGTGTTAGCCAACATAACCAAACCTGAAACAACAAACACTAAATCAGAAGAAATCATAAAAATTAGATGAAACCCTTAAATCACATGTAAACTAATTCACACACCATTCTTGTTTCGGTGTGACACGAATATACCAAAAAAGGGAGAATATGATGTTAATGATGTTGTTACAGAATGAATTTTAAGGAAGAGGAAGAAGAAGAAGGAGAAGGTTGACGAAGAGGAAAAAGAAGGACCTTCGGAGACATCAGAGATTTGAAAAGAAGAAATATGGTTTCATTACTGCCAGAAATTGACATTCCAAATTAAGTGTGTGAGGAATGTGTGTAGGCGAAGAAACACAAGAATAACTTCAGTAAGGATGCAGAAAGCAGGTCAAAGGCTATTCTCGATGTCATATACTTTGATGTATATGGACCAATTCAGGTGGATTTGATGGGAGGTAACAAATACTTTATTACATTCATAGATGATTTCAGTGGAAAATTATGGACTTACCGGATCAAGAAGAAAAGTGAAGTGATAGAGGTATTTTCCAAGTTTAAATCTATGGTCAAAAGACAAAGGGGTTGAAAGCTCAAAGTTTTGAGAACTGATGGTGGTGGAGAGTATGTGTTGAAAGACTTCAAAAAATTATGTGAAAAAGAAGGGATTGTGCATGAGGTGGCGTTACTGTACACTCCACAGCATAATGTAACTACAGAAAGGAAGAATTGAACCATCATGAATATGGTGATAAGTATGTTGAAAGCCAAGCATTTACCTAAAGAGTTTTGGGGTAAAGTTATATCGACTGCAACATACATATTGAACAGATGTCCGAAGGAATTACTCTAGAAGAATGTTGGTCTGGTGTGAAGCCTAACTTCAGTCATCAGAAGGTATTTTAATCTATTGCACATAAACACGTGCCAGATCAGTTGAGAAGAAAACTCGATGACAAGTCTAGTCAAATGATCCTAGTTAGATATCATTCGATAGGAGGTTACAAGTTGTTTGACCCAGTGAACAAGCAGATTGTGATCAGCAGGGACATGATCACAGATGAGCTTAAGGAATGAGATTGGATAGAAAATGTCAAGAAAGATTCAGTAAGAATCTTATTCAAAGAACTGGAAGTTGAAGTCGAAAGATAAGCTTGACAAGAGGAACCAACATTAATAGATCAACAAGGACCAAGAAGACCTCAAAGAATAATACACATTCCTGTAAGGTTGCAATATTGTGTGACTTCATTAAATGATATGGTCAATATTGTATGCATATGTTGAACTTGTCAATGCAACTGAAGCATTGAAATATTCGAAGTGGGTAAAAGAAATGAATGACGAAGTGAAGTCTATCAAAGAGAACAACACTTGGTCACTTGACGAATTGCTTCAAGGCAAGAAGGCAGTTGATGTCAAGTGGGTATACAAAGTGAAGATGAATACCAAAGGGGAAATAACTCGACACAAAGCAAGACTCGTGGCGAAAGTATTTCTCTAGAAAGAAGGAATAGACTTAGATGAAGTTTTTGCACCTGTTGCTAGAATCTAAAAAATTAGGTTGGTTATTGGTCTAGCAGAAATCAATAGTTGGCACATGTGTTAGATGGACGTGAAGTGTGCATTCTTGAATGGACCCTTAGACGAAGAAGTCTATGTTAAAAAACCAGTTGGGTTTATAAAACATGACAAAGAGAGAAAGGTGTATGTTGTACCCAAAAATTTTCCCTCTCATTTATCAAGATTATTCTCACAAGATCTCTTTGACTCAAGACTGCATTAGGGTTTGGTCAGCTCAAGACATCTCATCATGCACTGATGACCCAAAATTAGGGTTTGAGTTTGCACAAGGGTTTTTGAACTATCAATGCTTCATATGACCTTCAAACATCACTATGAACTCCTATGTCTACTCATGTCAAGTTTCAAGCCTTGAATCACATTTTTGATCAGTCAATTGGACAATTGACCTAAAAATCAGCTGTGTTGGGGAAAAAGTCAACCATGGCCAATTTACAGTCAAACTTCATAATTTTTTATCCACATCAACATTTTAGACTCATATGTATCATTTGATCAAGTTTGGACCATAATTCCTCAAGAAATTTGATCAAATCATCAAAAGGGCAAAATGGTCAAAATTAGGGTTTTGACTGAGAAAGGGCAATTTCTGATTTTTGACCTAGCAAATGACCAATTGATTTGAAGCATGATTCCAAGGATTCAATTGAATCATCTTGACCTAATTACATTGTCCAAAATATTGCAAATCCATTGGATAGACAGATGAAATTTGCAGTCAACTGATCAAAAGTCAATTGTATACTGAAAAGTCAAACTTTGACTTTTTGGTCAAAATCAAGTGCCAAGGATCACAATTCATGAAAACATGTCAAAATGTGAAACTTGTTCATTAAGAAATCAAGGATTGAAGATCTTATTTTGAAATTTGAAAATTTCTTAACTTAGAAAATTTTCTAAGTATAGAAAATTTCGTATTTTTTTCTCAACTTTAAGCCATTTTTTTACCATGATACAAGATGATTCAAGGAAAGTTCCCAACATGAAAGTTGTATACCTCCATGAAATCTACAACTTTGCCTCACTCATTTTTCCCTAAAGATGCTTGGATCTCAAGATATAATTTTATGAATACATGCCCATGAACTAAAATAACTTAGTGAAATTTTGCCCTAATTTAGGCAGGTTTTTGACCCAACTTCATGGCAATTATTCACCTAGTTCCAAGAGGAATCTTGAAATTCATTTCAAAGATGAGTTATAGAGCATATTTCAAGATTTATAAAATGTCCAAGAACTCCTTGAGATCATGTTTGAGTAAGGAGAATCGAAGAGATGAAGTTGGCAATTTCTCACTTTGGATTCAAGCCATTTCATGAAGAACAAAATTCAAATCAATACCTATGCTGCCTAATCCATGATTTACAGGTCCCAAACTTGTTTCTAACTTCATAATTTAATGCTTACTCAGTTGACAAAGCATTAATTCAAGCCTAAGAGTCTTTGTCCAAGTTGTAATTCCATAAATGGCACAAAGTTGCCATTGCCATTTTGGAAAAGCTTCACTTTTGCAACTTTTCAAATCTTGAGAATTGGACCTGTCTTCTCTGCACACACAAGTCCTACAGACCTAAAGCAACTTGTGTAGAGCTTATACCAACTCCAAGCAGGCTAGTACAAGCATGAAAAGACTTGTCCCTTCACTTTGCTTCAAAAGCAAGAAAGTATGCAAAAAGGCTAGAACAAAAAGATCTGTTGTGGAGCTGACTTGAAACCATTTTCTATACTAATACACAAACATATTACAACTTGGAACGGGATTGCAAAAGGCCTGAAACACAAAAACACTCCCTCTCACCAAAAACCTGTCAAACACTTGCAGTTTGAGCTTAAGCACAACAATCCACAAATTGCCTCGTGCGTTTCAAGTTTTAATCATCCAAACACTTTACCTACTTCATATCTAACTGATCCAGACCATCATCCCTGCACTGTAACTCCTCCTTCTTCATCTGCCATTTTTGTTTTCCAAGCTTGCAGGTTGACTTGGATAGAGAGTTCCAGGTACTTCCAGAGCAAGGCAAGGATTGGAACACACTCAGGGAGGTTCAAGCAAGCTCAAGCAATCATCAGGCCTTCATAAATCTCACTCAAACTCCATTCACGATCTCAGCTGAAAGAGGTAAGAATCCCAACTTCTATCTCTTCATACAGTTATCCATTGGCCATAATTTGTGAAGATAAAATGTAGATATTATAGTGTTGAAGCCAACCATGTGCATAGATTTCATTTCTGATCATTATGTATAGAGAATTTTGAAGTTCAAATTCCTGTAAAAATTAGGTTTAAAATTAGGGCTTTCAAAATTCGTTTTAATCTTTGATTGTTAGTTTCCATAAGTTACATGGTTGAAATCGTGGGAATGAGTACTATCATTTTCATGTTGGAAGTTTTCATTTTCATGGAGAAATGAGAAAGATACAGGAGTTTTGGCCAGCTTAAGGAAGAAGATGAAGTACAGGGCAAGGAAGCCATTTGTGTTATGTTTTTATTGTTTCACATAAGCTAACGGATGTATAGCCACCCCAATGGCAAGGCAGCGCGCTAAAATTGCTAAGGTCATGGGTTTGAGCCTTGGTGCCTGCCTTTTTCCTATTTTCTCACATTTTTTGTTATTTTTCTTACTATGCAGCGCTGGGATTTTTTGTTCCATTGGGCTTATGTTTTTTTTCCTAAAGCTTACTCCCTGTCTCCTTACAGCACCCGTGGCCCATATATTTTATTTATTTGTTTTATTTCTTTTTTTGTTTTATTAAATATTTTCTTAAACACAAAAAATCATAAAAAACATAAATATGATAAATATTGCATTTTATTTTACTTTATTTTCATATAAAAAATATATTTTTATTTTAGATATATACTAATTATCTTTCTTAAAATAAACTTGTAAAAAATAAATTGAACTTAGATATATTTTTATACTTTGTTTTTACACTTGTAAATAATTATTTTGGCATGTAAAAAGACTAAATATTTTCACCAAATATTACTTATTATTTTAATACAAAAAAATACATAAAAATAATACATAAGAACTTTATTTTCTTTTAAAATTAGAAATTAGGGTTAACTTTTGTTTTCAAGAATTAATTTCTTTTTTATCAGGATTAGGTCAAAACCCTTTTCACATAAAAAACAAAACAAAATCTTTTTCTTGCATGTACATAATATTGCATATTTAAATATTGTATTTATTTATTCAAATATTCATACAAATTTGATTTGGTTGTAATAGCTTAATTAGATTTATATTATTGCAAATCCCCATTCATAATTTGTATTCCCGCTTCTCATAAAAATGTTGTAATATCGTAGTAATCTTTAAATTACGCAATTTAACGCTTTTACATACCATGCTAGTAATTAGGGTTTGTATGGCAAGATCAAAACAAAGCAAATAGAAAACCCTAAATCCAAGACAAAATCAAAGCATGAAAATAACACACTTGCACACAAGCACCCTTAGGGTTTCTCCACTTGGTTGTCTTATACAAAAAATGACCATATTACGCATGCGAAGTATCTTGGCAAAACAAACAAATATAAGATCATAGTCCCACAATGATGCTATTCAAAGTTGCCTTACAAAATGATCTTGGTCCCTCAAAAATGCTAAGATACTTTGCAATATTGCTAATCATGGTTATACGATGACCCACACCTGTCCTGTTTACATCCAAATATAGGGTTGCTTACCAAATCAATGGTAAGACAACAATGTCAAAGGAATATAAAATGAACAAGAAAGACATTTGAGTAGGTAGATTGCTTCTAGTTACTTGCTCTATTTCCAAACAACTATCCTTGCTATTTTCAAAACAAACACACACATTTCCAAACATTTTACAAACATTGAAAACATTTTCAAAAAGACAAACATCTTTGTATACATTCTTACAAACGAGAATCATTACAAAGATTGCCTAAACAATGGCCTCTTTTACAAAATACTTTCAAAACTACACCAAACACATTTTCAAACAACAAAAGCAAGTGATATAGCAAGTAACTAAGAGCCCATGGAAAACCATGGATGAAAAGGGTGCTAACACCTTCCCTTTTCATAATCTACCCCCCAAACTCAAGAAAAAAATCTCAAAGGTCTTTCCTGTGCTTTTTCACCTTTCCTTTTGGATAAAAGAAAAGTCGGTAGCGACTCTTGCTAACCGCAACATTTGCGATAAAACACAAAGCCCTCAAGTCAGTTCTCCCACCATATCACAGAACTGGCGACTCTACTGGGGACATTTTTAAAAGTGGGGTTACCTTAGGGCTAGATCACATTTATTTGCTTACATTGTTTGACTTGTTTGCTTTACATTATGGTTCTCTGTTTGGGTTTGAATCCTCTACCCGGATTTGGGATACATTATAGGTAAATAGCAATACATTGTGGAAACTGTGCGGGGTATACCGACATGGTCTAAGCAATAGCTATGTTAGTGCGACATATCTGTGGGTACCGATAGAATTTGAGTCAATCAAAGAGAATACGGGGCCGCTGAGTGATGTCATGAAACACTAATGAACTTCTAGAACCCTTTACTTGACCAACTTGGCCTTTAGGATGTAGTGAGATGACCGACTTTGGTGCAGTCCGAAGTTTGTAGATACTCGATACTACACTCATTGAGGGTTGGTTTCTTGGGATATTTCGGTCGCCATTAAAGAGGCTTGAGCTGAAACAATGACCAAGGAAACAATCCAGTGATATTGAGCTCCTTAGAACCCGGTTACCATTGCTAGGATAGGTTTAAGCCAACTAAACTTCAAGAGGGTACTTACCTATAAAACCCCATGCAAGCCTAAACTAAGGACTTGTTTGTTTTGCTTGTATATGCATACTTGTACATAACATCATGGACATCATGAGCATCATATGCATCCACTAACCATTTCAAGGATTTTGGAGATTCATCTTTGTTCTTGTTTTGTAGGATATGGATTCACTTTGCAGGAAAACTATCCAAGTCAACCTTGTAAGAATTCCTCCACAACTCAAGGAGCTAGCTTCAAGGATCCCTGAGAACTCTCCATTCACCGAGAGGCATGGTCGTCTACTCAACTTGGTCACCTCCAACACAGATGAGGATATCATGAATGTGCTCTTCCAGTTCTTTGATCCTTTGCACCATTGCTTCACATTTCTCGACTATCAGCTTGTGCCCACTTTGGAAGAATTCTCTCAACTCTTGAGGATTCCTATTCTCAATCAACTACCTTTCAAAGGTACGGAAAGAGACCCAAAGCCAGAAGAGATTGCTCAAGCTCTGCACTTGCACTCATCTGATGTCACAACTCATTGGGAAACTAGAAGTGGTGTCAAAGGCTTCTTAGCAAAGTTTCTGTTTGAGAAAGCCCAAAGTTGTTGGAATTCCTTAGACTTGCAAGCTTTTGAGGAAATTGTGGCTCTCCTCATCTATGGGATGATTTTGTTTCCCAATCCTGACTAACTCATAGATGTGAGTGCCGTTAAAATCTTCATATCACGCAACCCGATGCCTACATTGCTAGGGGATATCCTACACTCTTTTCACACTCGCACAATGAGGAAAAGAGGTGTCCTTATGTGTTGAAATCCTCTCCTGGCAAGATGGTTTATTTCTCATCTTCCCTAATCAGTCTTAAAGAATGAGCAAGGATTAAGGTGGTCACAAAGGTTAATGACGCTCAAACATTCAGATATTAATTGGTGCTCCCGATCTAAAGAAAATATTATCATTGTTGACCGTTGTGGGGAATTCCATAATGTACCTCTACTTGGAATTAGGGGAGGCATCACCTACAACCCATGCTTAGCTCTAAGACAATTTGGTTATGCCCGAAGGGATGGCCCGCACGAGATGCTGATTCAAGGCTTGGTATTCGACTATGACAACGACGATCAAGGTCTTCGCCAGAGATTCATCCGAGCTTGGAGGATGCTAAACAAGGTGGATAGCAAGACTTTGGGACACAATAATTCCATCCCTCTTGAGCCTTACCTCAAGTGGGTACGAACCCGCGCTCAAAGTCTTATGATGCCTTATCCTTCCATTCTCCCAATGATCATTAAGCCTGTTAAGGAAGGAGAAGTTCCATACACTATCCTACATCCTGACATGCCCACATCTCTTGAATACCTACAAAGGGATTGGATACAGCTCAAATGAGAGCGAGATACTTTTGAAGCCCAATTCTACGTAAGCAAGAAGAAGGTTTTGGAACTCACTAGGCTACTTCATGAGGAGCAGACTCTAAATGCCTACATTGCACCAAAGAGGATGCGCACTAACTTTTTATCTTAGAGTGTTGTATTATTTTGCCCAAGGGGAATTGATGTACTCAAACTCTATCTTATTAATATAACATGTGTTTCTTTTTGTCTAAAACGAACTTGAATCTTTAAAAATCCTTGATAACATTACATATGCACATATCATTCATCATAACATAAACAAGTCTTTTGTAATGAGTTTCCTCATATCTCTACTGTTTATTTCAGTAAGATGGATCTTGAACAAACAGTCAAAGATCTTCAAGTTCAAAACACGTAATTTCAATAGTTACTCATGACCCTAGCCAAAGGACAAGAGGAGTTGAAGACTCTGTTGGCCGAAGAGAAGAAGGAGAAAGTGAAGAAATCAACTAGTGTTGTAATCATGGGGAGAAGGTTTAAAGGACAAACTAGACGAACTTTGGACTTTGTGATATCATCAGGCGAAGGGGGTAATCAAACCCAGGAAGTGAACAACGACCCAGCATCCGAGGAGGAAGAAGAGGAAGACTACTCCGAGGAACAGTATCCTTCAGTTGATGATAAGTACAGACATCTTGAAGAGCGTTTGAACGCTATGGAAATACAAAGGGTACCAGGTCTAGACTTTGAAGAATTGGGACTAGTGTCGGGAATTGTGATCCCACCGAAGTTCAAAGTGTCGTTGTTTGCAAAATATGATGGGGTGTCATGTCCTAAGATGCACCTCCGATCATATGTGAGAAAGATCCAGCCGCACTCCGCCGATAAAGACCTGTGGGTGCATTTTTTCCAAGATAGCCTATTGGGAACACAACTCGATTGGTTTTACCAATTGGAAAGGGCCAACGTCCACAACTGGGAAGATCTTGCTGCAACTTTCTATAAGCAATACCAATATAATATAGATTTGGCGCCTACCCGTACTCAACTTCAGAGTATGGCCATGGCTTCCAATGAGGGTTTCAAGGATTACGCGCATAAGTGGAGAGATCTAGCTGGAAGAGTTCAACCCCCTCTATCTGAAAGGGAGTTGGTGGATATGTTCTTAGGCACTCTATCAGGCCCTTTCATCAACCATCTGATTGGAAGCTCATATGAAGGATTTAATGAATTAATACTAACTGGAGAGAGGGTAGAAGCTGACATAAAAAGTGGAAAGATTCAAAAGAATTCATCTTCCTCTACAGCTGTGAGAAAGCCTTTCATTGGGAAGAAGGAGGTATCTGCTATTTACCCACAAAGGAACCAAGGGAGAGCTGAACGCCGACCAATGGTAGGAGCTGTTATGATCCCAAAGCCTACATCTGATCAACCAAGAAGTAATCAACCGAGAGTGGAAAGGCCAGTCCGACAATTCACCAGAATCAATATGACTCTATCCCAGGTTTTACCGCACCTTTTGAAATCCAATTTGGTAACTTTAAAAGAAGCTCCAAAAAACCCCAACACAACATCCCCTCATTATCACCCAAATGCCAGATGCGCATATCATTTCGAAAAACAAGATTCAAGACACCAACAACTATTGGCCCCTGAAAAACAAGATTCAAGACCTTATAGACGCAAAAGAGATTGAGTTTGATGCACCCGAGAAGCCAAACGTCATTTCTGCTCCTATGCCTAGACATGGTCACCACACTAATGCTGTTGAAGAAGATTTGTTTGTTACCACAGTTGATGAACTCTTGACTCCACTCCCAATCATTAAGATAAACTTGTTAAAAGCCGGTGTATTCCCGGGTTGTAATGAAGACTTCCATTTCTACTTATCCTTACAAACTGTTTGCCCTTTGTTGAAAGCAGGCATTCAACGCTTGATAGACAACAAAGAAATTCTGTTTGAAAGTACTCCTGTTTTACCTGTTCCTGTTGAAGACGTTTCAATCATCACCATCTTCGACAATTCTTCCAGGGTCCTCAAAAGACCCGTTAGGATTACATCGGTTCCAAAAACTACTCCTCTTATAATCACAATGCCTGGGCCAGTCCCGTATGAATCAGACAAAACTGTGTCGTGGAATTACGGTGGGGACATTTATTACCATGGCATCAAACAAGATGGGCTGGCCGCCGAAGAAATAAGCTCCGAAGAAGAAGACTATGACATTAGCAATATTGCCGGAACCAGTAAGATTACCCGAAGCGGTATAATCTTCTCTCCAGAAATTCCCCCCCCCCCCCAAAGGCAGTTTTTGGACCCGTGGCTGCTCCAAAGGTTACCTCCGTACCAATAATCATACCTGCAAGTGCTCCTATTGACAAAGACGATATAACCACTGCTGTCATCCCTACCAACACCCCTACTGCTGAAACTCGAGGAAAAAGTATTCAAGAAAAGCCTGTCCGGACGAAGGCTCAACCACTGACTATCCCCGAAACCTCCAAGAAGGAAATGGAGGAGATCTTGAGAATAATAAAGAAGAGTGACTACGACGTAGTTGAACAGTTGGGGAAAACTCCCTCCAAAATCTTCATGCTGGCATTATTACTGTGCTTCGAGGCGCATGCGAAATCCCTGGTGAAGTTTCTGAAGACATCCCATGTGCCTAAAGAGACGTCTGCTGGCCAATTTCAAGATTGTGTGGCCAGTTTGACGGCGGATAACGGTTTAGGCTTCTCGGATGCTGATCTGATACCAAAGGGAAGAAAGCACAACAAGGAATTGCATGTCTCTATGGAATATAGAGGAACAACTCTGGCCCATGTCTTGGTGGACACTGGCTCATCTTTGTATGTTTTACCGAAGAAAGCTCTTGACAGACTAGACTGCGAAGGATTAATGTTTAAACCCAATAACATAGTCGTAAGAGCATTTGATGGCTCAAAGAGGATGGTCCACGGGGAGGTGGATATCCCCATAAAGGTTAGGACTCAAAATTTCAATTCAACCTTCTATGTAATGGACATCCGCCCCTCTTACTCCTGTCTGCTAGGACGACCGTGGATCCATAATGCTGGCGCTGTCACCTCTACACTGCACCAGATGCTGAAATATCCGGTCCATGGAAAGATTATCATTATCCACAGAGAGGAAGAATATATGATTAGCCACCTCAATTCCTTCAGGTATGTGTAATTGGATGGCGAGTTCATTGAAACCCCTTTTCAACATTTCGAAGAGGTCCCCCAAGAGGTAACAATAACCAAGATTGTATCCCAGATTCCCAAGATTACAAGACCTCCACTCTGGATGTCATCTCAAAAAGACGCCAAAGTAGTAGTAGAGGAGGGAGGATGCACCATATGGGGGCAACTTCCGGATATTCCGTATAAATCTGACAAGTTTGGTCTAGGGTTCACTTCAAATGCTCAGAAGGTTGTGCGCCGTACCCGTGCTGGAGGGCCACCCTTGAAGATTAGCAATCGAGAGGTCAGTGCGGTAGAAGATGGTGAAGAGGATTGCAGCTTGGAGGATTGGATCTTTCCTACTGTCAACGGAGGACTTTGCAATTGGGAAGCCAGAGACTTTGTCCCAATAACTTTCATCCCTCAGTAATTTATATTTACATTTCTGTTGGACTTGTAATATTCACAAACAATTCGCACATTTAAAACCTTGTGTCTTGCCCGAGGCACAATGGTCCATTTGTAAGGGTTTTTATTTCATCTTCATATGAAATTCAATGAATCATGGACGTTTTTCACATACAAACTTTTGTACTTATTGTTTTTCTTTTACATTTTATTTTTAAAGGATGGCTATACCCTTACATACACCCACACTCACAAATGTAGGTACCCCTCCATTCCGGATCCCATGGGTAACGATACTGCTATGGCCTTTTATGACTCTGAGGATCTAATCTACCAAGCCAAAGACAAAGGTGAGGAAGATTGTGAAGCACCAGGGGAACTGGTCAGACTACTAGAAAAAGAGGAAAGAGCTATTCAGCCTCATGAGGAACCGATGGATACAATCAACTTGGGTACCGAGGAGGACACAAAAGAAATCAAGTTGGGTGCCAATCTAGAGGCCAGTGTCAAGGAGCGTCTGATTCAGCTGTTGCATGATTATGTTGAGATCTTTGCCGGGTTATATGAAGACATGCCAGGACTTGATACAGACATCGTGGTACATCGTCTGCCAACAAGAGAAGACTGTCCACCAGTAAAACAAAAATTCTTCCGCATGAGACCTGATATGTCAGAGAAGATCAAAGCGGAAGTCATGAAGCAATTCAATGCTGTATTCTTAGCTGTCACTTCCTATCCCCAATGGGTTGCCAACATTGTTCCCGTGCCCAAAAAGGACGGTAAAGTACGAATGTGCATGGACTATAGAGATTTGAATAGGGCCAACCCTAAAGATGATTTTCCATTCCCCCACATCGATATCCTGGTTGACAATACGGCCCAGCACAAAGTTTTTTCCTTCATGGACGGATTCTCAGGTTATAATCAAATTAAAATGGCACCTGAGGACATGGAGAAAACTACATTTGTCACACAGTGGGGCACATTCTGCTACAAAGTGATGCCATTCAAACTGAAGAATGCTGGGGCCACCTGTGATACGGTGGCAGAACCAGACTGTTTTAGGAAAATGCTGGTTTGCGTTTTGCGTTTGTTTTCGCAAAATGTCACGGTAAGCAAGAGTTGCCACCGACTTTTATTTTATCCAACTGGAAAGGAAAAAAGCACAGAAAAATTCCCTTTTCGAGATTTTGAGTACGGGGGGTAGATTATAGAAAGGGAAGGTATTAGCACCCTTTCTATTCGTAGTTTTCTACGGGCTCTTAGGTACTTGCTCATCATTTTAAAAATTTCTTCCGTGTTTGTGTGTTTTGAAAAGTTTTTGTTTTACTTCGATTTAACCCTTGCTTTTGTCTTCAAGAGTGTTACGAAGTTGTTTTGAAAACTTTGTTTGAAAAAGTGTTTGGTGTGAAAAAGTTTGTTTTGAGCAAGTACCTACTAGCATCTACCTACTCGAAAAAGTGAATGTTTCTGTTCTTATTTCCTTTAGACAGTGCTATCCCATTATTAGTGAGTAGGTAGCACCGTCGTTGGAGTTTTAAGGGTCAATTCGAAAGGGACGTACGATCACTAAAGCAATGTTAGGACGTCTTAATAATAACCCTAATGTCTTAAGATCAATATTCGAGGCAACATATCCGAGGCAACTTTTCCGAACAGGACTTTGATCTTTGTTTAGACAAGAGAGCGACCACTAAAATACTCTATACTTAATGATCGTTTACCGAAGGCAACTGAAGTGAGAGTATACCCTAGGAGTGCGCATGTGCGAGTGATTCAATTTCAAGTTTATTATCTTTTCACATTTAGGGCTTGCTAACTGTTTTAAAAATTTACATATAGTCTTGTCATGCAACCCTATTATCATACATCTAACAGTTAATATTTTGCGGAAATTAAAGTGCAGCAAGTAAAGCTACGCTATTACAAGGCTTCAGGTATTAATTACATAGCCAAAAAACCCTGCTAAAACGATAAATAAAAAGAAAAGTCCTAATTAATCTATTACATCCTGTGAGTAGTTACATCAATATTATAAAATAAAATAAAGCGTGCGCGATGAATAGAGAACGAAAGTAAATTAGGGTTTTGACCCCGTCTAACCTAATTACAAGAAGAAGAAAAAAAAATCATTTTTTGGTTGTTTTTGATTATTTTAGGAAAAAAGAATAAGGTTTTAAATTAAATACAAACCTAGTTACTAATTAAATTAAATTAAATAAAATAATTAATTTTGACCTATTTTGTATTTTGTGTTTTTTTAAGAAAAGAGAAATAAAAATTAAATTGGACAAAAACCCTAGTTTCTAATTTATTTTAATTTATTTACAAAAAGAATTAAAGTTATCTAATAAATTAAATTAACTAACTAAATTAATTTTTATATAAAAAAACCTAAATCTAATTTGGTGAAATATTGATTTTATGATTTTATAAAAAAAAAATTAATTTTTTGTTAGCAAAAATAATTTAAATGAATTAAATAAGGAAAATATAAAAAGAAGAGAAAATAGAAAATGGGCCTGTAATCAGCAAATTTGAAGGGGTGTGAATAGTAGCTTCTGGGCCCAAAAGCAAGGGTCCACGTTGACCTCCATGGATTCAATGTTGTGCGTTGACTGGAGTGCATCATGGTCCTTCATGCAATGACCTTCAGATTTGGCTTCCTAGAGATCCAATGGTGAAGTCTTGAGGGTATATAGTGGTCTCCACGCCTTGTATGCACGCCTGATTAAGAAAATCAAAATAATATGAAACATGGGGGGACCTGGGATTCGAACCCAGGTCCTTTGGCCTTTTCCACTTCCTTATTACCAACTGAGTTGCATGCGCGGGTTGTACATAAAAGAAACAATAATCATTATATTGAAAACAAACAAAATAAAGAAACATCCACGCGAAAATTCAAACGAGGCAATCAGGGGCTGCCACGCCATCGTCCCTGTCCTCTCTCTGTTGCTAAAAGGTTCAGTGACCTTTACCTACAGACAAATGTCCGTCACTACAAACCCTGCATATTTCAAAATCACATACATGCACAATAAATGAAATATAATGTTGTGGACTGATTCATCTTGGCCTACTGAGCATCATGGTGCCCTTCTTGTGGCCCAATTTTGCCTGTATAAAAAACCTAAAATGAGACCAAGAACCCTAGCAATGGTGAATTTCAATATAGCTTCCAAAAATGCAATTAGATGGTGTCGTTAGCTTGCAAACATGTTAGGGATTACAAATATCCTGTTAAAACATGATAAAGGTGCAAGAATAATGGAATACGATTTCAAGAAAAAGCCATGGTCGTGGATCACTTACAGTGAGTTCTGGCGTAGGAAAATGCTTGTTCTTGATTGGTACAACTTCCTTGTATGTCCAGGATACGAATGGGATGGCTTAGGAAGCTTGAAACTACCTGGAAGTATCAAAACAAATTACCACTTTTCTTTGATTTTTTCAAGTTTGGTTCTCTTTCTACACGCCTCTAAAACCCTTCCTTTTTGTCTGCAATTGTTCACTATATATCACTGATCAAATTAGGTTTACAAAAGTCCATTCAATCTTTGTCAATTATGGCTTTTGATCTTGATTTGATCTTCATGAAATTATTTCCAAAAATAGGCTAAAACCAATCTTTTCATGCACACATAGGCCTTGCACGATTTGATTCACTTTCTAGCTGTATATGGAACCTGAAATGTGCACAAAATCTTGAGGTTTGAATGATTTGGATATTTTCACGATTTAATTAGATTTAAATTGATTTAATTGAAATAAAAAATCAAAATAAATAGCAAAAATAAGATAAAGGAAAGTGGAAAGAGCTAGGGATCGTGGACCATGCTACCAACTCAAAACAAGTGCAAAAAGTTAGGTCTATTTAACAAAAATTGCAATTTGAGGCACTTTTGACTTTTGGCAATTTTGCAAAAAAGGTCAACTTCACCAATGCATAACTTCTTCAATTTTGAATCTATGAAGGTGTTCTTAGACTTTTTAGAAAGATTGATATGTCCTCTAAGAAAACCTTTTTGTCTCATATCAATTGGGTCTTCCATGTTCATGTATGAAGCTTTGACAAAAAAAATGTTTTTGTTGACATTTCAAAATGACCTATAATGTCCAAATTCATAACTTCTCGTGAGTGCATATTTTGAACTTGGGAGATGAAGATGAATTTTAGGGAATTGAATCCTCTTCAAAATGAGATTTGTATGGGTCATTTATCATAAATTATGAGAAAGTTATGCTTGGTCAAAGTTGAGTTGACTTTTCCTACAAAACCCTAATTTAGCAACTTTTGGGTTTTGATGAATTGTGAGCAATCCTTGAGGAATCATGATCAACCATTGATAAAATGATGAATAATACTTAAAAATGAGGATGTTGACCAAAAATCTTGAAGTTTGACTGTAAGTGGGCCATAGTTGACTTTTGTCCTAGCACAATCGATTTTCAGGCCTTTGAGTAGTTGACTGAGCAAACTTCCTCTGCACGGCTTGAAACTTGACAAGGATGATCTTGAGAACATATTAGGACAATGGTGAGTATTTGGGATCCCTTGGACTCGAGTATATTTATGCAACATGAAACCCTAATTTGAGGTAGACTGCCTTGGGAGAGAGCTTGTCTGGTCAACCCTTGGACTTCCTTGAGCAACTTGAGACTTTCTCTTGAAATGTTTTGAGAAATATGGGAGGGAAAATTTTGGGGTACAACAACTTCCCCTGTTCAATCTTCTTAAACTTGAGGGTGTAGATTGGCTTGCTTGCCTTTCGTGATCCAAAGGTGAAAGATGATTGAACACTATAGTGCCCAGAAATTTGCACTCGCATGAAGTGGTACTTGTCTGGCAATGTCGGGAATGGGCTTATAGATGCCATTTGGAGATTGATGATGGAAGATGGGCTTAAAGATGCCATCTGAAGGAGTGTTAATCGCATAAGAGATTCCTTAGTGAGAGTCTGTATACCTGTTGTTAAGGAAGACTACGCTGGGGAGTACTGGTCCCTGTCTTGAGAGAAATAGAATTTTAGGAGCTTCGGTCGTCCGTTATTCTACTGGGAAATCGTCTCTTAGTTGAATAGGTGAAAATGAACTACTATCTGGTCGTAATCCAGGCTTCATATTGATAAGACCGACTGCTATCTGGTCGTAACCCAGGATTTACAGTGACTTACTGGGGAGATGAGATTAAACTTGCTATCTGGTCGTGATCCAGGCTTCACAATTTCTCGATTCTTATCTGGTCGCAATCCAGGCTTCAAAAGGAATTAAGTTGTTATCCAGTCGTGATCCAGGCTTCAACTTGAATTTAAGGCATACTAATATCCAGTCGACCCCGGGCTTCTTAGTATTTGTCCAAGTAAACTGCTATTTGGTTGAAATCCAAGCTTCGCAGTGTCTTGTACTATTATCTGGTCGTAATCCAGGCTTCAGTCCTTTTATCATTATCTGGTCGTAATCCAGGCTTCATGATGATTTATACAATTATCTGGTCGAATCCAGGCTTCATGGTGTCTTGTACTGCTATCTGGTCATAATTCAGGCTTCACAATACCTTACTTCTTATCTGGTCGTAATCCAGGCTTCAGAAGAAATCAAGTGGTTATCCGGTCGCCTCCGGGCTTCCATTTGATTTTTGGGCCTACTAATATCCGGTCGAATCCAGGCTTCGTGGTAATTGGCTGGGTAAACTGCTATTTGGTCGTAATCTAAGCTTCATAGTGTCCCTCACTGTTATCTGGTCGTAATCCAGGCTTCAGTGTCTCTTACTGCTATCTGGTTGTAATCCAGGCTTTGCAATGTCCCATACCATTATCTAGTCGAATCCAAGCTTCATGGTGTTTGGAGGAATCAAGATACTATCCAGTCGAATCTGGGCTTCATAACCTGTATTAAAGATATACCACTATCTGGTCATAATCCAGGCTTCGCGGTGTCTTTGGCTGCTATCTTGTTGTAATCCAGGCTTCACAGAAACTTGCATTGCTATCTGGTTGTAATCTAGGCTTCACAATAAATTGCTGAGCTATTATTCGGTCGTAATCTGGGCTTCACGGATTGTGTTTATGATATACCACTATCTGGTCGAATCCAGGCTTCATGGCGTCTCGCACTGCTATCTGGTCGTAATCTAGGCTTCACAGTAACTTGCTGAGCTGTTATCCGGTCGAAATCCGGGCTTCATGGCTTGCTGGGGATTAAACTATTATCTAATCGAATCCGGGCTTCATAGCTTAAAGATAAACCACTATCTGGTCGATTCCAGGCTTCGCAGTGTTTGATACTGTTATCCGGTTGTTCTCCGGGCTTCACAATATGATGTAGAAATCAAGATATTATTCGGTCAGATTCGGGCTTCATAGCTTGAACTTGGTGAGAATTTGATTGTATATTTTTCCTGAAAGGTAAAGGGTTAGTCGTATGTAATGCATGATATGTATCAAGTAATGATGTTCTCAAAATAAATAAGATTGTGCTGTATGATGCGTATGCGCATGCCATGATGCATGGACATGCAATGTTTTTATGATATTCTCTAGCTGGGGAAAATAAATCCCAGATTGCTATTGGAGAATGAAAGAGTTTCACTCGCTGGGGATAACGACCGAAGGTGATTGGGAGGATGATCCTGCTGGAGAATAAACCGACGAGAGAAGGACTCTATGGGGAAGGGAAATTCTGCTAGAAGATCTGCTGATTTGGAGAAATAACCTTGGCTGGGGATGAATTACCGCTGCTGGCGATAATGAAACCTGTTGGGGATTGAGTTTCCGCTTGTGGAAGAAATAAACTCCACTGGGGATAATCTTTTAGTGCTGGTGATAGATAAACTCTGCTTGCAGAGAATTAACACCGCTATTTTTTAAATACCCTTTGCTCTGCGGGGAGTGTATGTACCTTTAGTCATATTCTCCAGCTAGGTCTATCCCTATACCTGGTGGACAGAGCAACTGTGAGGTTTGGACATTTCTTGTTTGCCCCTGTTTCTGATATTACGAGTAATCGTCTTTTGTTTCGCATGTAAATATTTATGAGCAACAATTATTGTCAAATGCATATATCAAAAATGAACCATTGGATGTTCTTGCAAAACAAAACAGAAAAAGAAAAACAATTTGAAATTTCTTTGTGAAAATAAATTGTATTGATTTTGAAGTTGGCCTGTAAATAGGCATTTTTTGTACAAGAGACTGACGTCCTAGTAAGAGAACGCCGCTGAAAGATAGAATTTATAAAATTTGTGAAAAACAAAGAAAAACAGCTATGTGAACAATCCCACTGGGTTCCAACTCTGCTATTGTCTTTATATCTTCGAGAGTCTCATCACTTTGCTACTTGGTTGAAGTTAGATCAGATTGGTTAGTGTCGTCCGAGCTTGATAGTCGATACTGAAGTCTGGTTGCAAGATGATCCAATGAGACATAATGTTACACTTTGCTCCCTAATTTTTGCCTGGACCGCCCTTTCGGGTTTTCAGTCCATCGGGATACCCTTTTTTGCCCAAGATGCCTTTTCAGGTTTTCGACTTGCCGAGTGTATAATTTTTTTTTCATTTTCATCCCTTATTTTGCCCAAACCCTTTTGGTTTGCCGGGAAGCCCTTATTTTTGCCTAGGCCAGTCAACCTAGCGGGTCTTTGATTATGCGTAGTATTTTTTCACTATGTCTGCATTGACGGGGTGAGGAAGGTCGTCACCATCCATGATGGTTAGAATCATAGCTCCTCCTGAGAAAATGTTCTTAACCACAAATGGCCCTTCATACGTAGGGGTCCATTTGCCCCTGGGATCACCTTGCGGCAATATGATGCGCTTGATCACCAGATCCCCGACTTGATATTCTTGTCATCTGACTTTCTTGTTAAAAGCCTTGATCATTCACTTTTGATACGTATGACCATGACAAATAGCAGTAAGTCTCTTTTCGATGATTAAGTTCAGCTGATCAAGCCGGGTCTGGATCCAGTCGTCCTCATTCAAACCTGCATCTTTCATAATCCGAAGAGAGGGTATCTGGACCTCAATAGGTAAGACTGCTTCCATGTCGTACACCAAAGAGTAGGGTGTTGCCCCTGTTGAAGTCCGCGTTGAGGTTCGGTACCCATGAAGAGCAAATGGTAACATCTCGTGCCAGTCTTTGTATGTCACCGTCATCTTCTGCACAATTTTCTTGATGTTCTTATTAGCTGCTTCAACAACCCCATTCATCTTTAGCCGGTAAGGAGAAGAGTTGTGATGCTGTATCTTAAACTGTTTGCAGAGCTCGGTGATCATCGTATTGTTGAGATTTGTACCATTGTCCATAATGATCCTCTCTGGTACACCATATCGACAGATCAAATTATGCCGAATAAACCGCGCCACGACGTTCTTGGTTACTGTAGCAAAGGAAGCTACCTCAACCCACTTCGTAAAGTAATCAATAGCTACCAGAATGAAACAATGCCCGTTGGACACAGTAGGTCTAATCTCGCCGATCATGTCGATGCCCCACATTGCAAAAGGCTAAGGAGCTGTCAAGACGTTCATAGGAACTGGAGGTATATGCACCTTATCGGCATAGACTTGGCACTTATAACAGGTCAAAGAATGCTGATAACAATCGCCTTCCATAGTAGACCAATAATATCCCGCCCGTAGGATTTTCTTTGCCATGGTGTGTCCACTGGAATGAGTCCCGAAAGTTCCTTCATGTAACTCTATCATGATCTTTTCTGCCTCATTCTTATCCACACATCGCAGTAAGGTTGAGTCATGGTTATGCTTGTAAATGATACCATTACTGATGAAGAACTTCGCCGTGAATCTTCTCAGAAACTTCTTGTCATCAACAGATGCACCCTTGGGGTACTCTTGAGCCTCAAGATACCTCTTTACCTCATGAAACCAGGGTTTATCCGTTACCTCTTCAGTCTCGATGTCACAGCAATGTGCAGGTTCGTCCAACCTCTCAATGGTAATCTGGGGAGCCTCATTGTCCCATCTGACCTTGAACATAGAAGACATAGTAGCTAGCGCGTCCACTAACTGATTCTCCTCCCTGGGGAAATGTTCAAAGGTTATCTCCTCGAAGTGTGGAAGCAACGTTAGTACATACTCTTTGTAAGGAATAAGATTTGGGTGCTTCGTATCCCACTCACCTTTAATTTGACTGATCACTAGAGCGGAATCTCCAAATACACTCAAGAACTTAATCCTCAGGTCAATAGCAGCTCGAAGGCCCATGATGCACGCTTCATACTCCGCCATGTTGTTGGTGCAGTTAAAACATAATCGGGTGGTGAACGGAGTATGACAGCCTCCAGGAGATATGATCACGGTGCTAATGCCATTACCCAACGCGTTTGAAGCTCCATCAAAATACATAGACCATCAGAATCCCTCCTCAGGTCCTTCATCTGATCCAGGTTTTTCACAGTCGGTCACCAACATGATGTTCTCGTCCGTGAACTTGAAATTCATGGATTGGTAATCATCCACTGCCTGATGCGCCAAATGATCCGACAACACACTTCCCTTGATTTCTTTCTGGGTTGTGTATTGGGTGTCATACTCAATTAAGATCATCAGCCATCTTGCTATTCTTCCGGACAAGGCAGGCTTTTCGAAGATATACTTGATTGGATCCATCTTTGATATCAATAGGGTAGTGTGAGTCAACATATACTATCTCAGCCGGCGAGCAGCCCATGCCAAAGCGCATCAAGTTTCCTCAAGCAGTGAGTATCAGGTCTCATAGTCGGTAAACTTTTTGCTAAGGTAGTAAATAGCATGCATTTTTCGGCCAGACTCGTCATGCTGCCCCAGTATACACCCCATCGAATTGTCGAGTACTGTCAAGTATAAGATCAAAGGTCTTCCTTCAACTGGAGGTAACAGAATAGGGGGCTCTTGGAGATATTCTTTGATCCTTTCAAAAGCGGCCTGACATTCATCATTCCATTTTACCACTTGATCTTTCTTCAACAACTTGAAGATTGATTCACAAGTAGCAGTCAGGTGCGAAATGAATCGGGCAATGTAGTTCAGACGTCCCAAAAAGCCTCTGACTTCTTTTTCTGTTCGGGGAGCTGGCATCTCCTGTATATCCTTTACCTTGGCAGGATCCACTTGAATACCTTTATCACTAACGACGAAACCCAACAGCTTACCAGATCTTACCCCGAAGGTGCACTTGTTCGGGTTTAACCTTAGCTTGTACGTCTTCAACATGTCAAATAGCTTCTGAAGATGGTCAAGATGTTCTTCTTCAGTCTGGGACCTTGCAATCATGTCATAAACGTACACCTCAATCTCATGGTGAATCATGTCGTGGAACAAAACGACCATGGCGCGCTGATACGTTGCCCCCGCATTCTTCAATCCGAACAACATGACTTTGTAGCAAAAGGTACCCCACTGCGTAACGAAGGTTGTCTTCTCCATGTCCTCGGGATCCATCTTAATCTGATTGTAACAAGAAAAACCATCCATAAAGGAGAAGATCTTATGCTGCACGGTGTTGTCGACCAAAAAGTCGATGTGAGGGAGTGGGAAATCATCCTTGGGGCTCGCCCTATTCAGATCACTATAGTCCCCACACATTCGTACCTTACCATCTTTCTTCGGCACCGGAACCACGTTTGAAACCCATTGCGGGTAAGAAGTAACTGCTAGAAAACCGGCATCAAACTGTTTCATGACCTCAGCTTTGATTTTCTCAGACATCTCTGGGCGCATGCGACGAACTTTCTGCTTTACCGGAGGACAGTCTTCTTTGGTTGGCAGGCGGTGTACCATAATATCGGTATCCAACCCAGGCATATCTTCATAAGACCAAGCAAAGATCTCAACATAATCACGTAGCATCTGTATCAACCGTTGCTTGACACTAGGCTCCAGATTTACACCGATCTTGACCTCTTTCTTGTCTTCTTCTGTACCCAAATTTACTGATTCCACTGGCTCTTCATGGGGCTGTATGGCTCTCTCTTCCTGTAGTAACAGTCTAGCAAGTTCCCCAGGCACCTCACAATCATCCTCACCTTCGTCCTCGGCTTGGTTGATCGGATTTTCGAAATCATAACTGGCAGTAGCATAGTCGTTATCAATGGGATCCAGAGTGGATGTGGATCTGCATTACGATATGTGAGTGTGTGTAAGACAATAACTGTTTTTTGATAAAGTGCAAGATAGAAAGGAAAAACAAAGAGCGCAAAATTTGTAATGCAAGAGAACGTCCAATGTTTTATTGATGATATATGAAAATGACAAATAATAAGCCCTCACAAACAAAGCCAAGGTGCCTCGGGCAAGGCACCGGGCCATAAAGTTTCAAATTGTTTGTTACAAATCTCAAAACAAAAAGTCAATTACTGTGTAATGAAAGAAACGGGCACAAAGTCCTTTACCATCCAATTGTTCAATCCACCGCTGGTAGTCGGGTAAATCCAGCTGTCGATATCTGACTCTTCTTCATCATCTTCAATTGCATTCACTCCCTGATTACTGATGTGCAGGGGAGGTCTTCCAATCCGTTCATGCTGAACAACCCTTTGAGCCTCTGCAGTAAAGCCCAAACCAAACTTGTCAGTCTTGTGTGCAAAGTCAGGGAGTTGGCCCCAATTTGCACACCCACCTTTTTCAATAACAACCCTAGCATCCTTGAGGGAAGCCATCTTCATTGGAGGTTCTTCAACAACAACTTCAGTCGACGCCAGAGTCTGGGGGACCTCTTCAAAGTTCTGACACGGGGTTTCGATGAATTCTCCATCCATCTCCACATACCGAAAGGAGTTAAGATGGCTCACCATATGCTCCTCTTCTCCTCGTACCGTAACAATCTTCCCCTTCACTGGATATTTCAACATTTGATGGAGCGTAGAAGTCACTGCCCCAGCCTTATGAATCCACGTACGACCCAACAAACACAAATAGGATGGTAGAATATCCATCACATAGAACGTAGATGCAAAAGTATGAGAGCCAACTTTAACAGGGACGTCCACCTCCCCGTGCACCATTCTTTTGGACCCGTCAAAGGCCCTAACCACGATATTACTCGGCTTCAGAACCAAACCTTCACAGTCCAGCCGGTCTAATGATTTTTTGGGTAAAACATTCAATGAGGACCCAATATCCACCAGTACGTGGGCAAGAGTAGTGCCCTTGCACTCGATCGAGACATGCAGAGCATCATTGTGATTTATTCCTTTAGCAGTCAGATCTGCGTCTGAGAAACCCAATCCGTTGTCGGCAGTCAAACTAGCTACGCAGTCTTTGAATTGATCAACAGATATTTCCTGCGGCACATGCGCAGTTTTAAGGAAAGCAATTAAATCCTTTGCACAGGCTTCTGAACACAACAACAAGGATAACATGGAGATTTTCGACGGGGTCTGCCCCAACTGCTCGATGTAACACCCCAATTCTACCCCAATCAAATTATGCAAAATAAATCAGAGTTATGAAATTTCAATCATACAAATGAATCGGGACGTCACAAATTCTTCTAATAAATTCATCGCATTCATCATGGATATATAACACTTTTTCAAAACATCGGATGAACCATCAACATAACATCTTTCATTAAATAATTCAACAACTACGCAGCGGAATTCTTCAATAACATCTTTAAATAAAATAGCAACTTCGAAACATCTCATATTTAGTAAATAAACAGTTTAAAGTTCAACAACTAAAAATTAGCAGTCAAAAATCAGCAAGCGTCCATCCCCCCGAGTGTTACATATTAGAGTAAAGACACTGACTCGAATTGTTGAAGGTGTTAGAACATAGTTTGATTCTACAACCCTCAGTTAGAGTTTTGATGATAACAAAATACAAGATTAAATGAATTATGAGTTTTATATTTTACATAGATGCTACTTAAAATTATTCTGTTTATTTACAGGAAACTCTGATGGAATCAACATCAGAATATCAACATCAGCATCAGAAGATGTCAACCAAAAGATCATACATGTGCTACGCTGAAGTCTGATGAACAGAATCTGCGCTCAACATACTCTGACTCTGATCAAGATCTTAACAATGTCATCAGCACTCAAAAGCAATCAGAATAAGATAAAGCCAACACACTCTGATCTTAATCAAGCAGAACATTCTGAAGAGTTAAAGGTACTGCATTCAAGGCAGATTAATTACCAACGACTTTATTCCAAGACAAGGATCTTCTCAAAATGGAAAGAACGTAATGAGCATTGAAATGGAATTATTGGCATCAACGTATCTTTTCCAAGAAGTATTTAAACAAATCAGTGAGAAGTGAAATGGCTAATGCTCTACAATACTCTACACGCCTAAAGCCTATCATCATCAAGCTCGTTCTCACTTTTGCTAAAAGCTCTCAATTGATTACTCTATAGCTCTAGCAATCTAGTATCATCTAAGCTTTATCTTGTGTATTATCACAGTTGTGATATATCGTTTTTCTAGAAAACATTCAACACATATTTGTTCATTTATCTGTGAAAGAATTTCCTTGAGAAACCGGTCTGTGGTTTAGACTCAAGAAGGCTTTAGCAGTTGTTAAAGCAGTTTTGTATTCAGTTGAATATAGTGGATTAAGACCTCGTTGGAGAGAGGCGAAATCACCTTGACGGGTGGACTGGAGTAGTTTGAGATCAAACGAACCAGGATAAAAATAACGTGTTGTCTGTATTTGATTTCATGTTTCAACAATTCAACCCCCCTTCTAGTGTTTTTCACATCTTCAATTGGCATCAGAGCGCCTGGTTCTGAGTTCATAACACTTAACCGTGTCAGTACAAGATCCAGCGTTGAAAAACACTATGGCAGGAACACATCACAACATCAGCAATGACAACAATGAAGAAAGAGACAGATTCAGTGGAAAGCCTCCAGTCTTTGATGAAGAGAACTTTGATTACTGGAAAGACAGAATTGAAAGCTTCTTTCTAGCCCACGATGCTGATTTGTGGGATATGGTGACAGATGGATACACGCACCCTGTGAATGCAAATGGTCAGAAGATTGACAAGAAATCAATGTCTGATCAACAAAAGCGTGATTTCAAAAACCATCACAAAGCAAGAACTATTCTTCTCAGTGCTATCTCTTACTCTGAATATGAAAAGATATCAAACAGAGACACTGCTAAGAACATGTTTGATTCTCTCAGAATGAAGCATGAAGGCAACCTTCAAGTTAAAGAAACTAAAGCTCTTGCGCTCATCCAGAAGTATGAGGCATTCAAGATGGAAGAAAGTGAATCTATTGAAACAATGTTCTCAAGATTTCAGATTCTGGTTGCTGGTCTCAAAGTTCTGGACAAAGGGTATTCTACTGCTGATCATGTCAAGAAGATCATCAGAAGCTTGCCAAAACAGTGGAGGCCAATGGTCATACCGCTGAAGCTAGCTAAGGATCTCAATACAATCTCTCTGGAGGAACTTGTCAGCTCCCTCAGAAGTCACGAGATAAAGCTAGAAGCCGATGAACCTCAAAATCAAGGTAAGCCATTAGCTTTAAAATCTAATAGAAAATCTGACTCCAAGGTTTTGCAGGCTGTTGAAGAAACCTCTGATGGGTCCTCATCAGAAGAAGATGAACTGTCTCTCCTCTCCATAAGGGTGAACCAACTGTGGAAGCAGAGGCAAAGAAAGTTCAGGACTTCCAGAAGATCTGAGAACCAGAACGAATCCTCCTCCAGATATAGAAGGTCAGAACCCACCTCTGGATACAGAAGATTTGAAGGATCTTCAGGAAGCAGAAAGCCAAACAACAAGGATATCATCTGCTATGAATGCAACGAGCAAGGACACTACAAGAGTGACTACCCAAAGCTTCAGAAGGAAAAGCCCAGAAGAAAGTTTGGCAAGGAAAAGAAGAAAAGTCTCATGGCCACATGGGATGACTCTGACACATATGAAGCTGACTCAGAATCAGATGATGAGAGAGCTAACATAGCTCTCATGGCAAACATATCAGAAGACAATGAAGCTTCTAAATCAGACTCTGAATCAGACACAGAAGAGGTATTTCCTGACTTTGCTATTAATTTTACTAAGACTGAACTAGCTGAAAGCCTTAATGAGATTCTGGAACGATATCAGCAGATCAGATTCAAATTCAGAAACCTGAAAAGGGATCTTGCTTCTGACTCTAATAAAACTGAGAGTCTCAAATTGGAAAATTCTGAGTTGAAAAATAAAGTTTCAAAATTAGAAAATCTTTTACAAAACTCTCAGAAAGAAACAATTCCTGAAACTCCCAGTAGCGCTGATGAGATCATCAAGGAGTATGATCACAGCTTTCAGAAGTTTCTTGCTAAAAGCATAGATAGAAGCAAAATGGCTTCAATGATCTATGGAGTTAGCAGTAATGGCAGAAAGGGAATAGGATACCAAGGTAAGGTACCTACACCAAAGAATGCCATGGATTTAGTTATTAAACAAACTCCTCTAAATTCACACTTTGTATATGGGCACACACATGACATCAAATACACCAGTAGCAATTATTCTGTCAAACCAAAATTCAACCAGAGTTTTGGTAAAAATAACAAATCAGGACCCAAGAAAATATGGGTACCTAAGGATAAAATAATACATGTTGCAGATATCTTTAGCAGTAGAGTAGAAACACCAGTCATGGTACCTAGACTCTGGCTGCTCACGACACATGACGGGAAGAAGGCATATGTTCCAAAGCCTGGAACTTAAGCCTGGAGGCCATGTAGGCTTTGGAGGCAATCAGAGGGGAAAGATCATTGGCTCTGGAACTGTAGGTAATGGAAATCTTCCCTCTATCAGTAATGTTTTGTTAGTAGATGGATTAATGCATACTTTGTTATCCATAAGTCAATTAAGTGATAACGATTATGATATAATCTTTAATCAAAATTCATGTAAAGCTGTTAGTCAGAAAGATGGGACTATCCTATTTAATGGAAAGAGGAGAAACAACATATACAAAATCAAACTTTCTGAACTGAAAAGTCAGAATGTAAAGTGTCTTCTTTCTGTTAACAACGAGCAATGGATCTGGCACAGAAGATTGGGGCATGTTAGTATGAGAAGAATATCTCAGATTAACAAACTCAATCTGGTCAGAGGACTTCCTAACCTGAAGTTCAATTCAGATGCTCTGTGTGAAGCATGTCAGAAAGGCAAGTTTGCAAAACCTGCTTTTAAATCTAAAAACATTGTTTCCACCTCTAAGCCATTAGAACTTCTGCACATTGACTTACTTGGACCAGTTAAAACTGCTTCAGTCAGTGGCAAGAAGTATGGGTTAGTAATCGTAGATGACTATAGCAGATGGACATGAGTAAAGTTCTTAAGACACAAGGACGAGTCACACTCTGTGTTTGTTACCTTCTGTAACCAAGTTCAGAATGAAAAGGATCTTAGAATCGTAAAAGTCAGAAGTGATCATGGTGGAGAGTTTGAAAACAAAGATTTTGAATCATTTTTTAATGACAAAGGCATTCTGCATGATTTCTCTTGTCCTAGAACTCCCCAGCAAAATGGAGTTGTAGAACGAAAGAACAGAACATTGCAAGAAATGGCCAGAACCATGATCAACGAGACTAACGTTGCTAAGATCTTCTGGGCAGAGGCAATAAACACAGCATGCTACATTCAGAATAGAATCTCCATAAGACCTATTCTGGAAAACACTCCATATGAATTGTGGAAGAACAGAAAGCCCAACATTTCATATTTTCATCCATTTGGATGTAATTGCTTTATTTTGAATACTAAAAATTATTTGAACAAGTTTGACTCTAAAGCACAAAAGTGTATTATGTTAGGATACTCTGAACGCTCAAGAGGGTACAAAGTATACAATACAGAAACATAGATTGTGGAAGAATCAACCAGTGTTCATTTTGATGATAAGCTTGACTCTCAAAAGTCAAAGCAGAATGAATTACTTGCAGGTATGGAAGTTGAATTCACAGGTACTGAAGACAAGTCATCAGAAGATCTTAACAGAGACACTCCCTCAACATCAGAAAGAGGGACTGCATGCAATCCAACATCTTCTATTGATCAACCTCAGAAAAGACCATCCAGAAGCAGCATGGATCACCCAGAAGAAACTATCTTAGGAAGAAAGGAAGATCCAATCAGAACAAGAGCCAGCTTTAGAAACTCTGAAGAATCCCTCACGGGACTTGTCTCTCTGATTGAACCATCTTCAATTGATGAAGCACTTCTGGACAATGACTGGATTCTAGCAATGCAAGAGGAGCTGAATCAATTCACAAGGAATGGCGTATGGGATCTAGTTCCTAAACCAAAAGGATTCAACATCATTGGAACAAAATGGGTGTTCAGAAACTAGCTGAATGAACAAGGTGAAGTCATCAGAAACAAGGCACGATTGGTAGCACAAGGTTATAGTCAGCAATAGGGGATAGACTATACAGAAACCTTTGCTCCAATCGCCAGGTTAGAATCTATCAGACTTTTAATTTCTTTTGCTGTTAATAAAGGCATTACTCTGTATCAGATGGATGTCAAGAGTGCATTCTTAAATGGCTATATAGAAGAAGAGGTATATGTGCACCAACCCCCTGGTTTTGAAAGTTCAAAAAATCCAGAATATGTTTTCAAACTAAAGAAGTCACTGTATGGTCTGAAACAAGCTCCCAGAGCTTGGTATGAAAGACTAAGTAACTTCCTGTTAGAAAAGGAATTCACCAGAGGGAAGGTGGACACAACCTTATTCTGTAAGACAATTAAGATTGACATTTTAGTCTTCCAGATTTATGTTGATGATATAATATTTGGATCTACTAATCCTTCTCTGGGAAGAAAATTTGCTAAGTGTATGCAGGCAGAATTTGAGATGAGCCTAATGGGGGAACTGGAATTCTTTCTGGGAATTCAGATCAATCAAACCCCAGAAGGAACTTACATTCATCAGAGCAAATATGTAAGAGAGCTTTTGAAGAAATTTGATCTCTCAGAATGTAAGCCATAAAAGATTCCAATGCATCCCACGTGCATTCTGGAAAGAGAAGAGGTAAGCAAAAAGGTAGAACAGAAAGTCTACAGAGGTATGATTGGTTCTCTTCTTTATCTGACAGCCTCAAGGCCTGATATTTTATTCAGTGTATGAATTTGTGCAAGATTCCAATCAAATCCTAGAGAATCTCACTTAACAGCTGTTAAGCGAATTTTCAAGTATCTGGAAGGTACTAATAATCTGGGTTTGTTTTATAGAAAATCTGGTGATTACAGCTTAGTAGGTTACTGTGATGCTGACTTTGCTGGAGACAGAGTTGAACGTAAAAGTACTTCTAGAAGCTGCCAGTTTCTGGGAGAAAATCTGATCTCGTGGTCCAGCAAAAGATAATCCACCATTGCTCTATCAACAGCAAAAGCTGAATATATAGCAGCAGCTGGATGCAGCACACAAATGCTCTGGATGAAAAGTGAACTTGAGGACTTCCAGATTTATGAGAGTAACATTCCTATACTCTGTGATAATACTTCTGCTATTTGCTTAAGTAGAAATCCAATTTTGCATTCTAGGGCTAAGCATATAGAAATAAAACATCATTTTATTAGGGACTATATTCAAAAAGGAATCTTAAACTTAAAATTTATTGATACAGACCATCAATGGGCTGATATCTTTACAAAACCACTTTCTGAAGATAGGTTCAACTTCATTCTGAATCATCTCAGCATGAAGCTCTGTCCAGAATAAAACTGTTTTAATTTTATATATTAACCTTCAGAATTATATTTATTTCTCTGTGAACTTCTGATCAATCCTCTCTTCAGAATTTTAGAAATACAGATTGTATCAGATCTATCCATGAAGCTCTGAGCTCTTCAGTTCAAGGATAGAAGTGATGTTCACTCAAAGCAAACAAGTGTCATCCAGTCATCAGCTGTTTCCTGAGGCTGAACACGCGTTCACGCTTCTGAAAAGGCAAAGCGCTGATTGGTTGCATTGAGACACATGTCACTGGTAACCGTTTAAGTATCTTTCTGAAATCCCCTAAAATCAGCAATCAATTAATGCTATTAATCATGATTTAGTTCTCTCTCTTAAGCGTTTATGTTTTTAAAAAAACTTTTTCAAAATCTATTTAAACACCATTCACACTATTCACAATGTTTACCCTTACTTTCGTTTTCAATCAATTTCTCTGATATCTGTGTTTGCGTTCTTCCTGCTCAAGAAAACCCTTTCAATTTTCTCTCTCAAAACCTCGTGTGAACAATGGCATCTTCCAGCAATATATCTTCAGGTTCCCAGAAAGATGCATCAGCTGAGCAATATGAGGTTCCTCTCAGAACGCTACTCACTCCAGTCAAGAACCTTGAAGTTCTATCAGAGATTATAGTGGATTTCAACAGCTTGAAGGAAAATGATTTTGATTTATCAGAAGAGATTCAAGCTCAAGGATGGGAGAGATACTTTGACAGGTTGGTGGGTCCAACTTTTCCTATCTTGGTTAAGGAATTATGGATTCACGTGTCTTCCTCAAATCACCAAGTCACTTCTTACATAATGGGGAAGAAAATTGTGATTACTGGAGACCTAATTGGAAAACTGATTGGATACAATGGTGGTGGTATTCGCTGTATAGACATGGTAGAAAGGTGCTCAGATGTTGCTACTATAGCAAGGGAAATTTTCACGCTGGGGCTTCCCTCCAGCAAGATAAGGGATCTGAGAGATAAGCACAGAATTTGGGCAAAGATTATTCTGGGCTGTTTCAATCACAGGAAGCCCACAAGCTCTCCTGACTACATAAACATAGATCATCAGTTTCTGATCTATTTTATCAATCAGAAGGTAAAGATTAATCTAGCTCATCTTCTGTTCAACCATCTGAGAACTAGCGTCAAGGAGACAAGAGAAGATGAACACACTAAAAGGGATTGGATACCCTTAGGTAGATTGATATCAGATATTCTGATTGAGAATAGGCTGATTGAACACTTGACAGAGGCACAAGAGATCATCACCCTGGAACCATCTGTTGGCAAGCAGCTGAATGCCAAGAATCTAAAGAAGATGAAGCTGATAGAGAACATTAAGAAGGAGCCCAACGTTACTCCTTTTGCTGAAATCTCCAGCAGAAGAATTCCTCTGGACGACTTCCCTATGTTCTCAGAGATTGACTCCAAGCCTCAGATCATTCTGAGATATTTGGATGCTTGCAAAGCTGATGGAACAACTTGTTAGAACAAAGTTTGAATCTACTACCCTAAGTTTAAGTTTTGATGATAACAAAATGCAAAGATATATTAATTGTATGATTCATGTAAGACATATATGCTTCCTAAAAAATGACATTCTGTTTTACAGAAACTCTGATAGGTATCAGCAAGAGAATATCATCATCAGCATCAGAAGATGAAATATCAACATCAGCATCAGAGGATGTTATATCAGATGCCAGAATCAGAAGATCAACATGTGCTTACGCTGAAGCTTGATGAACAGATCTGCGCGTAATAATCTGAACTCTGATCAAGACAACAACAATTCATCAGCACCTAAGCATCGTCAGAATAAGCCAAAGCCAGAACACGCTTAAGTGGAAACGGTACTGTGCATTCAAGATGCTTTATTACCAACGACATCATTCCAGACAAGATCTTCTCAATTTGGAAAGAATGTTATTGGCATTGAAACGGAATTAACTGACTCCAACGTACCTTTTTCCAATGCTATATAAACAAGTCAGTGAAGATTGAATTGGCTAATGCTCTACAACACTCTACACGCCTAAAGCTATTCATCATCTTCCTCACTCTCAGTTTGCTAAAAGCTCTCAAATTCTTTACTCAATTATTTTAGCACTCTAGTTCTCATAAGCTTAAATTGTGTAGTATCACAGTTGTGATAAATAGTTTTTGTAGAAAACATTCAACACACTTAGATTTCAATTATCTGTAAGAAAGTATTTCCTTGAGAAACCGGTTTGTGGTTTGACTCAAGAAGGATTTAGTAGTTGTTAAAGCAGTTGTAATATTCAGTTGAATATAGTGGATTAAGACCTCGTTGGAGAGAGGCGAAATCACCTTGACGGGTGGACTGGAGTAGTTTGAGATCAAACGAACTAGGATAAAAATACTGTGTTGACTGCAATTGATTTCAAGTTTTTACAATTCAACCCCCCTTCTTGTGTTTTTCACTTCTTCAATTGGCATCAGAGCGCCTGGTTCTGAGCTAAAACACTTAACCGTGTCAGTACAAGATCCAGCGTCAGAAAAACACAATGGTAGGAACATATCAACACACCAGCAATGACAATAATGAAGACAGAGACAGATTCAACGGCAAACCTCCAGTCTTTGATGGAGAAAATTTTGATTACTGGAAAGACAGAATTGAAAGCTTCTTTCTGGCACATGATGCTGATCTGTGGGACATGGTGACAGATGGATACACACACCCAGTGAATGCAAGCGGTCAGAAGATTGACAGGAAAGCAATGTCTGATCAACAAAAGCGTGACTTCAAAAATCACCACAAGGCCAAAACCATTCTTCTCAGCGCCATCTCTTACGCTGAATATGAAAAGATCTCTAACAGAGACACATCAAAGAACATGTTTGACTCACTCAGAATGACGCATGAAGGCAACATTCAGGTCAAAGAAACTAAAGCTCTTGCGCTCATTCAGAAGTATGCGGCATTCAAAATGGAAGAAAGTGAATCCATTGAAACAATGTTCTCAAGATTCCAAATTCTGGTGGCTGGTCTCAAGGTTCTGGACAAAGGATACTCTACTGCCGATCATGTCAAGAAGATCATCAGAAGCTTGCCAAAGCAGTGGAGGCCAATGGTTACAACGCTGAATCTAGCTAAAGATCTCAACAAAATTTCTCTGGAGGAACTTATCAGCTCCCTCAGAAGTCACGAGATAGAGCTGGAAGCTGATGAACCTCAGAAGCAAGGTAAGCCTTTAGCATTAAAATCTAACAAAAAATCTGAGTCTAAAGTTTTGCAGGCAGTTGAAGAAACATCTGATGGATCCTCATCAGAAGAAGACGAACTTTCCCTCCTCTCCAGAAGAGTGAACCAACTATGGAAGCAGAGGCAAAGGAAGTTCAGGAATCCCAGAAGATCTGATCAGAATGAGTCTTCTTCCAGATACAGAAGGTCAGATTCTTCCTCTGGATACAGAAGATCTGAAGGCTCCTCAGGAAGCAGAAAGTCAAACACCAAGGACATCATCTGCTATGAATGCAATGAGCAAGGACACTACAAGAGTGACTGCCCAAAGCTTCAGAGGGAAAAGCCCAAAAAGAAGTTTGGAAGAGAAAAGAAGAAAAGTCTCATGGCTACATGGGATGACTTTGACTCGTCTGAAGCTGACTCAGAATTAGATGATGAGAGAGCAAATATAGCTCTCATGGCCAATATTTCAAAAGACAGTGAAGCTTCTGAATCAGACTCAGAATGAGACACTGAAGAGGTATTTCCTGACTTTGCAATTAATTTTACTAAGGCTGAACTTGCTGAAAGCCTTAATGAAATTCTGGAAAGGTACCAATAGATTAGAGTTAAATTCAGAAACCTGAAAAGGAATCTTGAATCTGACTCTGATAAGACTGAGAGTCTTAAATTGGAAAATTTTGAGCTGAAAAATAAAATTTCAAAGTTAGAAAATGTTTTACAAAACTCTCAGAAGGAAACAATTTCTGAAACTCCCAGCAGCGCTGATGAGATCATCAAGGAGTATGATCATAGCTTTCAGAAGTTTCTTGCTAAAAGCATAGATAGAAGCAAAATGGCTTCAATGATCTATGGAGTTAGCAGAAACGGCAGAAAGGGAATAGGATACCAAGGTAAGGTACCTACACCAAAGAATGCCATGGATTTAACTATTAAACACACTCCTCTGAACTCACATTTTGTGTATGGTCACACACATGATATTAAATATACTAGCAGTAAGTATTCTGTGAAACCAAAATTCAACCAGAGTTTTGGTAAATCTAACAAATCAGGACCCAAGAAAATCTGGGTACCTAAGGATAAAATAATACATGTTGCAGATATCTTTAGCAGCAAATCAGAAACACCAGTCATGGTACCTGGACTATGGCTGCTCGCGACACATGACGGGAAGAAGGCATATGTTCCAAAGCCTGGAACTTAAGCCTGGAGGCCACGTTGGCTTTGAAGGCAATCAGAGGGGAAAGATCATTGGCTCTGGAACTGTAGGTAATGGAAATCTTCCCTCTATAAATAATGTTCTGCTAGTAGATGGATTAATGCATAATCTGTTATCCATAAGTCAATTAAGTGATAACGGTTATGATATAATCTTTAATCAAAAATCATGTAAAGCTGTTAGTCAGAAAGATTGGACTACCCTATTTAATGGAAAGAGGAAAAACAACACTTATAAAATCAAACTTTCTGAACTGAAAAGTCAGAATGTAAAGTGTCTTCTGTCTGTTAACAACAAGCAATGGATCTGGCACAGAAGATTGGGGCATGTTAGTATGAGAAGAATATCTCAGATTAACAAACTCAATCTGGTCAGAGGACTTCCTAATCTGAAGTTCAATTCAGATGCTCTGTGTGAAGCATGTCAGAAAGGCAAGTTTGCAAAACCTTCTTTCAAATCAAAAAATGTGGTTTCTACCTATAAGCCATTAGAACTTCTGCACATTGACTTATTTGGACCAGTTAAAACTGCTTCAGTCAGTGGCAAGAAGTATGGGTTAGTAATCGTAGATGACTATAGCAGATGGACATGGGTAAAGTTCTAAAGACACAAGGACGAGTCACACTCTGTGTTTGTTACCTTCTGTAACCAAGTTCAGAATGAAAAGGATCTTAGAATCGTTAAAGTCAGAAGTGATCATGGTGGAGAGTTTGAAAACAAAGATTTTGAGTCATTCTTTAATGACAGAGGCATTCTGCATGATTTCTCTTGTCCTAGAACTCCCCAACAAAATGGAGTTGTAGAACGAAAGAACAGAACATTGCAAGAAATGGCCAGAACCATGATCAATGAGACAAACGTTGCTAAGATCTTCTGGGCAGAGGCAATAAACACAGCGTGCTACATTCAAAATAGAATCTCCATAAGACCTATTCTGGAAAAGACTCCATATAAATTGTGGAAGAACAGAAAGCCCAACATTTCATATTTTCATCCATTTGGATGTACTTGTTTCATGTTAAATACAAAAAATTATTTGAACAAGTTTGACTCTAAAGCACAGAAGTGTATTATGTTAGGATACTCTGAACGCTCAAGAGGGTACAAAGTATACAATACAGAAACACAGATTGTGGAAGAATCAATCAGTGTTCATTTTGATGATAAGCTTGACTCTGAAAAGTCAAAGCAGAATGAAGTTTTTGCAGGTATGGAAGTTGAATTTACAGGTTCTGAAGACAAGTCATCAGAAGCCCTCAATAAAGACACTCCTTCAACATCTGAAAGGAGCACTGCAAGCAATCCAGCAACAACTGCTGATCAACCTCAGAAAAGACTACCGAGAAGCAGCTTGGATCACCCAGAAGAAACTATCTTAGGAAGAAAAGAAGATCCAATCAGAACAAGAGCCAGCTTCAGAAACTCTGAAGAATCCCTCACGGGACTTGTGTCTCTGATTGAACCTTCTTATATTAATGAAGCACTTCTGGACAACGAATGGATTCTAGCAATGCAAGAAGAGCTGAATCAATTCACCAGAAATGACGTATGGGATCTCGTTCCCAGACCAAAAGGATTCAACGTCATTGGAACAAGATGGGTGTTCAGAAACAAGCTGAACGAACAAGGTGAAGTTATCAGAAACAAAGCACGACTGGTAGCACAAGGTTATAGTCAGCAAGAGGGGATAGACTATACAGAAACCTTTGCCCCAGTCGCCAGATTAGAATCTATCAGACTTTTAATTTCGTTTGCTGTTAATAAAGGCATCACTCTGTATCAGATGGATGTCAAGAGTGCATTCTTAAATGGTTATATAGAAGAAGAGGTTTATGTGCACCAACCCCCTGGTTTTGAAAGTACAAAAAAATCCAGAATATGTTTTCAAACTAAAGAAGTCACTATATGGTCTAAAAAAGCTCCCAGAGCTTGGCATAAAAGACTAAGTAACTTTCTGTTAGAAAAAGAATTCACCAGAGGGAAGGTGGATACTACCTTATTCTGTAAGTCAGTTAAGAATGACATCTTAGTTTGCCAAATTTATGTTGATGATATTATTTTTGGATCTACTAATCCTTCTCTTGGAAGAAAATTTGCTAAGTGTATGCAGGCAGAATTTGAGATGAGCCTCATGGGAGAACTGAAATTATTTCTGGGAATTCAGATCAATCAAAACCCAGAGGGAACTTACATTCATCAGAGCAAATATGTCAGAGAACTTCTGAAGAAATTTGACCTCTCAGAATGCAAGTCATCAAAGATTCCAATGCATCCCACGTGCATTCTGGAAAGATAAGAGGTAAGCAAAAAGGTAGAACAGAAGGTCTACAGAGGTATGATTGGTTCTCTCCTTTATCTGACGGCTTCAAGGCCTGATATTTTATTCAACGTATGTATTTGTGCAAGATTCCAATCAGATCCTAGAGAATCTCACTTAACAGCTGTTAAGCGAATTTTCAAGTATCTGAAAGGTACTACTAATCTGGGTCTATTTTATAGAAAATCTAGTGATTACAGCTTAGTAAGATACTGCGATGCTGACTTTGTTGGAGACAGAGTAGAGCGTAAAAGTACTTCTGGAAGCTGCCAGTTTCTGGGAGAAAATCTGATCTCTTGGTCCAGCAAAATGCAATCCACAATTGCGCTATCAACAGAAGAAGCTGAGTACATAGCAGCAGCTGGATGCAACACACAAATGCTCTGGATGAAAAGTCAGCTTGAAGACTTCCAGATTTTTGAGAGTAACATCCCTATACTCTGTGACAATACTTCTGCCATTTGCTTAAGTAAAAATCCTATTTTGCATTCTATGGCTAAGCATATAGAAATAAAACATCACTTCATTAGGGACTATATTCAGAAAGGAATTTTGAACTTAAAATTTATTGATACAGACCATCAATGGGTTGATATCTTCACTAAACCTCTTTCTGAAGATAGGTTTAACTTCATTCTGAAACATCTCAGCATGAAGCTTTTCCCAGAGTGAAAAATGTTTTAATTCTATATATTAACCTTCAGAATGTGTTTTCTTTTTACTGTGAACTTCTGATCAATCTCCTTTCAGAAAGATAGACATGCAGATTGTATCAGATTCTATTCTTAAAGATCTGAGCGTTTCAGCTCAAGGATAGACGTGCTGCTCACTAAATCAAACAAGTGTCATCCAATCATCAGCAAATCTCTGAAGCAGAACACGCGTGCACGCTTCTGAGAAGGCAAAACGCTGATTGGGTGCATTGAGACACATGTCTGGTAACCGTTTCAAATATATTTCTCAAATCCCCCAAAATCAGCAAGCATTAAATGCACGTAATCATGAGTTAAACTGTAATCATGAATTAATTCTCTTTCTTAAAACCGTTTACGTTTTCAAAACATTTTTGAAATCTATTTAAGCACATTAACATCATTCATTAAACTTTTACCGTCTCTTACAATCATCCAAAATATTTTCTGCATTCTTCTTGTGTGTTCATCTTCTTTTCAAAGAAAACCCTTTTTCAAGCTTTTCTCACAGAAACCCTAAGTGTGAACATGGCAACCTCTAGCACTGTTTCTGCAGGTTCTCAGAAGGAGGCTTCATCTGAACAATACCAAATTCCCTTCAGAACGCTCCTTACACCAGTGAAGAACTTGGAAGTTCTGTCTGAACTAATTGTTGATTTCACCAGTCTGAAAGAAAATTGATTCGATTTAACAGAAGAAGTTAGGGCACAAGGATGGGAGAGATACTTTGATAGGTTGGTGGGTCCAACGTTCCCAGTATTGGTCAAGGAATTCTGGATTCATGCGTCCTCATCAACACATCAAGTTACTTCCTACATAATGGGAAAGAAGATTGTGATCACTGAGGATCACATTGCTAGACTGATTGGATATAACGGTGGTGGCATCCGCTGTATCGACATGGCAGGAAGATGCTCAGATGCTGCTGTCATTGCAAGAGAGATTTTCACCCATGGGGTTCCCAACAGCAAAATCAGAGACTTAAAGGATCAACATAGAATATGGGCGAAGATTATTCTGGGGTGCTTCAATCATAGGAAGCCCACAAGCTCCCCTGATTATATAAACATAGATCAGCAGTTTCTGATCTATTTTATTAATCAGAAGGTAAAGATTAACTTGGCTCATCTCCTGTTTAATCACCTCAGGACCAGCGTCAAGGAGACAAGAGAAGAAGAAAGGACAAAAAGGGATTGGATACCCTTTGGCAGGTTAATATCAGATATTATAACTGAGAATAGGCCGATTGAACACCTTACAGAAGCACAAGAATTAAGCTCTATTGAACCTACTGTTGGCAAGCCTCTGAATGCCAAGAATCTGAAGAAAATGAAACTGATAGAGAATATCAGAAAGGAGCCCAATGTCACTCCTCTTGCTGACATCACCAGCAGAAGAGTCCCTCTGAACGACTTTCCAATATTCTCTGAGATTGACTCTAAACCAGTCATTGTTCTCAGATACTTGGACGCTTGCAAGGCTGATGGCACAGATCCCACTATGAACATTAAAGATCTGCACCAGCAAAATCCAGAAGTTACTGTGAAGAAGACGAAGAAAAGAAAGGCTACTTCAGAAGGACCATCCCAGCAGACCCCTAAGAAGAGAGGTAATCTATCTGCTGTTAATGTTTTAAATTCTTCTGCTATTCAAACATCAATCCCAACCCCAGCTTCATATGAACTCCCCATTCCCATACCAACCATTGATGACACCGAACCAGAGGCTGACCCTTCTGAGTCACTAACTCTCAGGAGATCCCGCACCAAAACCCAAAATCCAAAACCCACACCATCAACAAAATCAGAACTTGATAAAGTTCTGTCTGAAATTGATCAACGTTCTTCCGCTCCCCTCTCAGAAAATCCAAACACTCAACCAGAAACTCCCCATTCACCACAACCAGCAACTTCACTATCTCCAATACCAGAGGAACCAGAAATTCCACCTCCCTCTCCACAACCAGAAATTCCTCCTCCCTCTCCACAACCAGAACTTCATCCACTTTCACCTCAACCATCATCTCCACAACCTGAGTTTCAACACTCTGAAACTCCATCACCTGAACCTCAAACCCCTGAACCTCATTCTCCTCAATCCTCTGAACCTCAACCCTTGGCAATTCAGCTGCCATGTGGTACAACTGTAAACATACCCCAGCTGCCATCATCACCAGAAACTACCCCTCCAAATACTCCAAACAGTCCAATACTCATTTCTGATTCTCCCACTCCATCTCCCAAACAAAATACAGAAGACCACAGCAGGACCTTCATTGATTTAATAATCCTTGACCGTGTTGCTAATCTTAAAAACAAAATAGCCATTCCCAAACCCAAACAGCTAGATGTTGGCTCTGGCATTTTGAATTTTGAAACAGGCTTGCAGAATTGGATTGCTTCTCTAAAGCAGGTTTGTCCTGGAATGATTGATCCTGCTGCTTCAGACCAACTCTGGACACAATTCAGAATGTGGGTACGCGCTAAAGCCCTCAAGCTGCAAGACATCAATTATGAACAAGCCCAACAGAACTTCAGCAAGCTGCTGAAGGAAGCTGAAAGTCAGCTGCTAAAGGAGGAAGTGCTACTTCTGGATAGTGAGCCATGGTCTGAAAAGCGTCCAGCTTCAAAAGCTCAGCCAGCAGAAGATCAGACAATTCAA